>CM076583.1:32147067-32747067 GCA_034641835.2 Pinus albicaulis | reverse complement strand
TTACTCAGACATTGGCCTGCATAGTGGCCAAACATGTGACATGGAAAGCACTTGAGTCTTGACTTTGCTCATGTCCTTTTCAGAAGTCTATCCACCACTCCCCTTACATATTTTTTTAAAATCAAAACCCCGGCAATCCCTGCAATGTTCTTGTGTTGAAATCTGCCCAGTGGTAAACACCAGCTCCCTCTCAACCACCAAATCTCTGGGTAGAAAGGCTGGTTGTGCTTGCTGCTCAACACTTTCAGCTGATCTGCTCACTTGGCTCTGATACCATTTAGAAAAACAACCTACAAGCTAATATCCCCTTGTAGGCATTTCGTCAAACACTTAGCTAAACTCCGATTTCTGATTCCAATAAATGTTCAACAGTAATGTATTAAATTCCAACACATTCAACAACTATTTATAAGTAGAAATACAAATAACAAAGTCTCAAAATTATTTGCAGCGGAAATGAACAAGCAATCACACATTTGACACAATATTTTTGGGCAATACCCCAGGAAAAACTGGTTGCAAGAGGGAAATCTTATTAACGAGCTCACAAAAAATTACAGCGAATTTTACAGCAGAAATTTCCAGCATTAAATTCTTTGTACTTATCTCACAAATCTGCCTTGAACTTTGTGTACTTTTTCATCCTCGAAAAAAGTGCCAAACAAATGTACAACATGCAGCCCTTTTTCTCGAAATCTGTGCAAATTTATAAGTACTAGTTGTACCTTACTGTACAACCTTAACACAACAAAAACCAACACATCTAAATCTGTGCCTCACGCCTCAATTTTTGTGTGCATTAAATGTTGTACGAACCTGCAACAAATCCATATTGTACAACCTTATTTACTGCTGTACTTCCTTCTTGGAATGCATTCCAAGTTCTTAGAGTTTGAGCCCTCTTTCAACTGCAATAAATGCTGGTAAGGTGCCTTAGGATGTGTGCCCTTTTACCCAGCCTCTCCTTCACAAGTTTCTTCAGCTCTCCTTTTCCCTCTCACCTCATTAAAATTCTCATTAATGAGTCAATGTTTGTGCCTCTCCACTTCTCCCTTCTCCTTTTATAAACTCGTTAAATTACTAAAACCACTAACCCGTGATCTCAATGGCCAAGATTAAATCTTGCCATCTCAAGATTAACGGTTGTGACTTAGTCTCTCATTGAGATGACTTAAATCACTTTTAGGAAAAACCACTTCTAAAATCACTTATCGGCCCTCTTCTCTCTCACTCGATGTGTTCTCTAACGTGACCTTTCACCCATTCAGTCCAACAATTAATAATTTCTCTCATAACCCTATTTCCTCCTGGAGATCTTCAAAGAAAAGATCAAAGGCCAAAATTTGATCTTATCACATTCTTTGATTTTGTCAAATGGAAATATTGATTTCCAGAGTTATAAACTAGAAATCTAAGTTATAGAGCCAATAATAAATAATTAAATTAATTATGATGCTTTTGCTATGTTTGTATTTAGGAAGAATTAAAAAATGTCGAAATAAGTAAATTTTAAAGATATCTTCTACATGCCTAGACACAAGGCCTATGTAGAGACACTGATCGGAGCTAGAATTTTCATAGAAAACACAAACAAGAAAGACAAGAAAATGAGAGAGTTGGTGTTTGCACTTACCTCTTTAGCTCTTGAGAAGTTGAGGTAGATGGCAACCCTTCTTCACTCCTCCAAGCTTTTCCTCTACTCCTTCACTCTCCTTTGCTGTGTCTTCTAACCTCGCACAAATCTGATCTAAAAGGTTGATATCTCCTTTCTTCTCATAGGTCTCTTGTCCAAGCTCATGCCAAAGATGCAAGAATGAGGAAAAGAGAGGGGGAAGAGGGCTCTTAACTTCATCCTCCCTTTCCATAAACTCACCCTTAATTCACCCTAGGCCCCACATAAACCAAATTTGAGGAAAAAAAATTAAAAAATTCCCCCTTGCAGAACTGTGCGTGTTCCTCTGGAATTGCATAGGAAGTGTGCCAAAATCGTGATGGAACTATGCGTAGAACCATGATTCAGCTTGCGGAACCGTGCATGTAATAGTCACAGTTCACACAGGTCCAAGAAGCATGAAAATTCATGCGAAGCATGGTTCTGAATTTTTGAATCATGGTTTCAGATGTAGTTCATGCACGAATTTGCATGGTTTGCAGTTTCGGCCTCTGAGTTGTGTCGAGGGCTATGGTTCCTGCAACACTGGGTCTAATGGCCAAAGTGGGAGAGTTATATTCTACTGCCCTAATGTGTAAAATCTGTAGAGAACTATACTAAACTAGTGAGAAGAGACACCAAATCTAACAAAAGTTTTCATGAGCGTAGTCTAATGTTAACCAAACCTCAAATAATTTCTACAATTAGTACCTTGGTTAGAAGGGTTTCTGTACAATTTAGCTTGCTGTCTTATCACTGCAATTTGCAAAATCTGCAAAAAATTGTTGAAAACAACAAAGAAATCCTATTTGAAAGCTACCCAAAAGTGCTCAAACACTTATATTTCCAATATCTAGGGTGATGAGGCTATAAGATAGAAGATGTGCCACTTTGAACCACTTATAAGCCTTAAACCTGTAACAAAATGAAATTTTCATCAAGCTGAAAATTCACTTGTTGAGGTTATGGGGTGAATACCCCCTGGGAAACATGAAAAGTTGACTTTGTGAGGCTGCCATGTATGAGAACTATTTGAGGGATATTGCACCAAGGCCAAGGCCAAGGCCAAGGCCACATATAGATTCAATATACACATAACCATGTGGTAAGACATAGGTGTGCCTTGACATGGGCTAGATTGGCCCATACATTGTTGATCACCCCTACATAAGTAGGCTCCTTTAAAACCATGAGTTCTCAGGCAAGCTTGTTGAAAAATGTAACTAGTGTCGGTCTTCGTAATTGTATGAGTCGTGATGTTGAAGCGAACAAAGTTCCTTCTCAAGTTAAATACTCCAGAACACTTGGAATACAAAGATATCCATGAGGATACAAATATTATATTATAAAAGATATGAGATAGATAGATGCTAAATTGTTACAATGAGGCCCTACTTATATACCTACGCAGGTGACCTTTCATGACTGGGCATGTCTCTTAGACATGCCCTTTCACTAACTTAATGACTTCTTACATAATCCTTAATTGACTATTTAATAATTATATTTGTTATATTCGTTATGAATTATATTCATAACATTGCCCCTTCCTTCAAAAGCTTTGTCCTCAAAGCTTATAGTTGACACTTTTCTTTAGTTCATTCACACACCATTTTCTTCATTTGCTTTCGTCACAATTTAATATATCAACTTTTATTTATTTATTTGTTATGAATTGGCCCTTCCTTCAGAACTTTGTCCTCAAAGTTTTATGGAAAATAATTTCTTTATCTTGTATGTGTTAAAATCTATGTTGCAAGGAAACGTGGGTGCGGGTGCGGGGACGGGGACGGGGACGACACTTTTTGAAACAGGGTGCGTGGGTTCGTCGGGGGTATATATATATATATATATATATATATATATATATATATATATATATATATCATAGTTTTAAAAACCGGCCGGTTTGAACCGGTAACCGGCCAAACCGGTCGGTTAGATAGCCCACCGGTCGAAACCGTCTAGGCAACCCGGCTACCTAGGGCATTTCGCCCATTTTTCAGAAAAACCGGACCTAACCGGCCGGTTAGTAACGGAACCGGCCGGTTTATGCATAAACCGGCCTGTTCCATTCCTAACCGGCCGGTTAGGTGCTACCTCCTCCGCGGACCCACATATTCGGCGGCATTTGAGTTTTAGGGCTGATTTGGAGCCAATGGGAGGGTTGTTTCCCTCCAAAAACACCCTCCCCAATATTTTATAAGAAGGAGCAGCCTCTCCTTTGTCTCACACCAACTCATTTGCTATTTGTGAGTTTGATTGAGAGCTTGGAGAGTGTTCAGTGTTTGCCGGAGCAGCAATCTTGGAGGCTTGGAGTTGGAGTTGGAGCTATCTTGGAGGCTTGCCGCTTGAGCTAAGTATATTGTAGTAGCCATCATGCCTCCAAAAGGCCAGGATACTGCATGGGCTCATTGTGATATGATTGATGGAAAAATGATTTGCAGATATTGCCAAAAATATATTGCAGGAGGGGGTATTAACAGGTTCAAGCAACACTTGGCTGGGATAAGAGGCCATGTAAAGCCATGTGGAGCACCAGATGAAGTAATAGGGCATATTAGGGCAGAATGCCTTCAGAAGTTTGAGACTCGAGTCACTGAACCAATAGAGACTGCAGTTGCAAAGTTTGGCAGTCGAGAGTCGGGAGACTCAAGTTCAACCAACTGAGTTTGAACTTT
Source organism: Pinus albicaulis (assembly GCA_034641835.2). Taxonomy (NCBI): domain Eukaryota; kingdom Viridiplantae; phylum Streptophyta; class Pinopsida; order Pinales; family Pinaceae; genus Pinus; species Pinus albicaulis. The sequence goes on along the minus strand of CM076583.1, from coordinate 32,742,735 downwards.
GATTATGATTAGAATTTAGTAGTATGATATATCATATATGTAGATTTGTAGTAGACTATCACTGTAGTCTGTACTATGCTCATAGCTTGTAGCATTGTTTTTGGACATTATGGGCCATTTGGAGCCCCATTGCTTATGTATTGTTCGATGATATGTATTGCACTTGGTGCCATTTTGATATATTCACCTTTCCATGGTATATAAATGAGAAAACTTTGCATATTTTGTCTCTATTGGCTTGGAATCATGGTTGCAAATCTTAAAAATAGTTTTTTTTATTAAAAAATAATTATTTAATGTATTTTTTTTAAAACCGGTTCATTGAGATCTGACCGCTCCCGGTTAGACCGGTTCCGGTTAGAAACCCGGTTCATTAGGTCCATTGGTCCGGTCACCGGTTCCGGTTTTTAAAACTATGATATATATGAATTTGTATAAAACAAGAAAAATAAAATATTTTTTATTTAAAAATTAAAGTTTAAACTTCAAAGATTTAAACATGCACATCATTGAACATTCAACATTCACATAATGATATATCATATCAGTCTTGACTCTTTAGATAAATTAAAATTGATAATACATTGAAATTTCAAAATTTCAAAATTTCTTAATAGATTAAGATAGATTGAAGAGTGCAATGATTATATGAATTCCCACTGTCACTACTAACAGCAATGTATGCCCTAATGATATAGAAAATTACTGCTGAAAACACTACAATCATAGTAAGAATGTCTTTGTCACAACATACCCATCAAAAGATGATACTTGCATCATGGTAATGCCATCCAAGTGAAGCTACTATACAAGTAACAAATGACAACATTCTGAAAACTTCCTTTGCAAGACTTTCCCATGCAGTTAGAATCAATTGAACATGAGCATCTACAATTTCATCAATTTTAAACACTACAATGTCAGCAATTATTTTCACTTATAACACTTTAGATATAGAAGGAAGATGAATTAAACACACCCCTTTTTCCTTGTTCCCTGTGCATGTATCCAGTAGTCTAATTTCGAATCAACAGCCTTGGTATTTGGGTGCATTAATATTGTGCCTTCTTTTCTTTCGGGAATACCTAAGCATATGGGGTATTGGTTGTTAGTAAACACTGTCTGTTCAACTAAAATTTTCCATGTTGAACTCACTTTTAGTTACACTCGTAACTTTGCAACTACACTTACTAGAAATGTGTGCAGTCTTCCAGTTTCCTCAGAGATTTTGTATTCTTTCATTCCCTTCTCTGATTTCATGAATTTGTCAAGTTCCTCCTTCATCTCTATTAATGAATTCAAGTTGCTCACTTAATAAGTGGGTGAGGTTGCTGCTTGTTGTGTCGAGGGTGAGTTGTTGTGCGGTGAGGTGAGGTAACGATTGTTGTGGGTTGCGGAGTCTGAGTGGTTAAGTTTTAACAAAAAAAATAAATTGCAATAAGAATAGTCGAGTCATATTTAATTTTAATTTTAATAAAAAAAATCTTAAATTTTAATTTTAATAGCGATTAGTAATAGTCGAATTTAATAAAATAAAATAAAAATTTAACCAAACTTGCCGCTGAAGAACCCGAAAAGAACTCGTTTTTGGGGTTCTCCATCCCCAAATCAGCAAAAGAACCTTGATTTTGTGTGGGAAGTCTCGGGTTCTTCGATGAAGAACCAGGTTCTTTAGGGTGCTTCTGAGAAGAACCCGTCAAACACCCAGTACTTGGGGATAGGAACCCGGTACGGGTTTGGGAACCCTACCCCTGGGTGCGGGAACCCATGCAACGTAGGTTAAAATACTATAATTTTCAGGAAATCTTCCTTCTTTCCTTTCCGAATTTGATTTAATTTCCTTTTCATCAATGATTGATTTCATTTTGTTTGTTGAATTGAGTTTTTAGGGTTTTTAAGGTAACCCTTCCTAACTTTCTCTTATTATTTTTAATGAGGTTATTATTCCTTCAATTTTTTTTTAATAATTTAATTAATTAAATAATTTTAATTAATTAAATTAATATATATATATATATATATATATATATATATATATTCTTTTAACAATTGATTTTTTTTTAACTCTTTTTTTTGTTGAAAGGTTACAACCCTAGTGAAACGTGGCCAGTGTGGAAAAAGTCTGCAAAAAGTCCCGACTTTTTGAAAAAATCCCGAATTTTTCCGTGAGCCGACTTTATCGGCTGACTTTTTGCCGACTTTTTCATCCCTGAAAAAGTCCCGATTTTATCCTGGAAGTCCCGACTTTTTGCTGACTTTTTCCAAAAAATCTTGAGTGAGGTAGTTTCTTTAATAATTTTTTAATTCTTTTTTGAAAAATTTGGTATTTTTTCCAAAAATGAATATTTTTGTATTTTTTTAGTTTTACCGACTTTTTGCCGACTTTTTCAAAAAACTCCCGACTTTATCGAGTTTTTCAACTTTTGGACCCTTGCCGATTTAATCCCGACTTCGACTTTTTCCACATTGAACGTGGCTATTCACATATATTCACCTATAAAATATATGGCCACTTATGTGTATGTCTCCACGTAAAAGTATACTTACCATTCACAAGAGATTTTTTATTCCTTTACTTCTTATTTTACCTTGCAAATACCATGGGCAATTACTATGGGTTTCCAAAGCCACGAGCTTGTAAACCACTGAAAGAATAATCAAAATAACCTTACCTACTCTTTCTTATTTCTTTTTCTTTTTTAATTTTAAATTGTCTTGGTATGTACGTATATGTACTTCTTTATATATATCTCTTTCTTTTTCTTTTTAATATACTTTGACTTTCCTTCTCTCTTTTATTATTTTTAATATAAATTCTATTTCTTCCTTTTTTTAATATTTCTTCAATTTTTTTTATATAAATTATTCTCCCATTTTTTTTTATATTTCTTTTCAAAAATTCTTTGGTTTGTTTTTTCCCTCTTTATGTTAACTTTCCTTCTCTCTTTTTTCAATTTTTTATTATGGCCAAAGGCCTCTTGCAAACTCAGCAATGGAGAAACTCCAAAATTGATAGCGAAACACTTCAGTCACGACGGCAACAAGGTTGACGATTTTTACAGTCAAAGACCTGGATCAAGGAGCGTAGCTCTGTGCAGCGATGAGCGGCCAGAAGATCGACTTCTCTGATATCAAATGAAGCGAACAAAGTTCCTTCTCAAGTTAAATACTCCAGAACACTTGGAATACAAAGACATCCATGAGGATACAAATATTATATTATAAAATATATGAGATAGATAGATGATAAAATGTTACAATGAGGCCCTGCTTATATACCTATGCAGGTGACCTTTCATGACTGGGCATGTCTCTTAGACATGCCCTTTCACTAACTTAATGACTACTTACATAATCCTTAATTGACTATTTAATAATTATATTTGTTATATTCGTTATGAATTATATTCATAACAGATGTAATGTATTTGTCAAAAGAAGGAAAAAGAATTTTATTATAAAATAAAATTATTTATTAAGCATGGATTTCATGCTTTAATATTTTATTTTTAGGTCAAATCCACCATTTTAGGTTTCTAGGGTTTATGACAAGAGTCCTTGTCCATTTCATCATGTAATAGACCCTTCTTGGGCTTCTTGAGTCAAGAAAGAAATTTATTTTAGTGTCAAACAAGTCATTTAGGCCTCCTGCATGAAGTCGGCCTCAATCTGGACAAGTCGGCCTCAAATTGGAGACAGAAACAACTATAAATAGGCAGCTACTCGACCTCATTTGGAGACATTTTGGACAAGTTCGATCTGTAGTTGCTGGAGAAGGAAAAAGGGTGCGAAATTGAAGGAAGAAGGAGAAAAACCCTATCAAAGAAGAGGAAACCCTAGAGAAGAAATTTGGAGACCATTTTCTCTCTCCTGTGATTCACACGTGCGAAATTATGGAGCTGCAAGAAGGGCGAAGTTGCAGACTTGAAGCTGGGCCGAAATTTTGAAGCAGTAGGGCCAAAATTGTGTTTTTGATGCAGTGTTGATGCAGTATTGTTGCAATTGATCTTTGAAGTTTGGAAGGACAGTTTGAGGGTTGACTTGGTGGAGGAGGAAGGGCTTGGTCTGAGGTCTTGGATTGTTTCAAGTTTGATTTGAATATGCTAGTGGAAGAGTTTGGCTAGGTTTTCCTTGATAGAGGGGTTTTAGCCCTGGTTGAGTGCCTATATCTGATGTCGTTGATTTTCATGTTTTGATTTGATGATGATTGCTTGATGAAAAGAAGATAAAAGAAGAACAAAAAGAAAGTTAATAAGACTACAAGAATATCACAAGTAATTATCAATATAAGAGAATCTTTCCGCCTTTATGATTTTCTAACAAAGCCCATCCAAGGCTCTCCAATCCTATATAGGACGAAAGAAGCTTGAGGTGAACCCAAAGGGACCGACCATGGTCTGACCAAACACAAGGTCGAGGATACCTACTATAGGGCCTCACATGGTTGTTACAAGGTTTTAACTTGTGACCTTGGGCTTACAGTGGTGTGAAATGTACAACAAAAATATATGCGTACCCCTACTGATATGAGGGGTAACAAGTCATTATTTAGAGTTAATCTCTATGAAGAGTTTGTTCCTAATATCTAGGAGTTGATTAGATCTAGCTGGTTTGAGAGATATTCTCCAACCAGTTTGCTTCTTCGATTATTGTGTAGTTGAAATATTTGCTCAACTGGATGATTGTTGATCAAGATAGTTTGTTTATCTCGAGAAAAATGTTGTTGTATTTATATATGTATCATAGAGCGCTTAGTACATTTTTGTATGTATAGGAATGAGATATCTATTCTCCATGTTCTCGCTATATATTTTTCAATGGCCTTGTATCTTAGGACTTGAATGCATAAATTATGGAGCATAGTTTTCCTTTGATATGCTATATTTGACATGGAGAAGGATTGTTGCATTTACTTCGGAATTTGGATTATTTCCTTGGTCCTTGCCATTCTTTATTATTTTCTTTTCTGAAATTAGTGTTTGTGAATAAATAGTTAACATTTTGTACTGTAAAAGGTAAGAGCACAGATATGTATATATATATTCGCTTGCTTTCTCTCATAAATTTGTGCCTTTTGTTTTGTAAGCAGGGTATTAGAATTTTTACCTGCAGAGATGGATCCTCTTCCGGTCAATGTTTGTCAAAAGTTCAACTTGATGAAGCTTCGTGAAGTAAGTCCAGTGGATATTGAGTCCAAATTTTTTGTTCAAAGGAATGTTTTATAGTGACATTATTGTAGAAGTGAGGGTCAGTTAATCAGGACCAAAGTAGCACAATGGAGCATATGGATATGAAAACAAGGGCACATTTGGGAATCCAGTGAACTTGATAGATATATGAAGCTTTGTGAAGTGAATATGAAGTTTGGAATTTTTCAAAGAAAAACGTTGTAATGACATTACTGTAAAAGTAAGCGTCAGCTAGTCAAGAATCAAGCCTAGAAGTTGACAGACAGGATTTTGTTTTTAAATTATGCTGTTATTGTCAAACAAGAGATCTGTCAAAATAGAATTATTTTAAGTTTGAAGAAAATTAGCATATCTGATCTAAAATAGATGTCAGATATCGGCCAAATATGAGACAATCTTTAACGGAATCTGCAGATGATCAATAAGATTTATTGGAGGGATTCTCTGTCTGATTATTCCTTTTAAATATTTATTCAAGATTAACTTTTTACTTGATATTACTCCATAAAACGTTTTAACTGAGGTTTGTAAAAGATGCAGTGATGTTAGAAACCATTGTGTAAGAGAGCAATATAATGCCACTAGTTTTATAATTTATCGAACTTCTGTTATATCTTATTCAATCTTTGCAATTCTGTTCTTTCTGCATTTGCCAGAATCACTGTACACTCGTATATTCATTCTAGCTTCTAAACAATAATTACATAAGACAGAAAAATAATAAGGACTATATTTTGTTTCTAGTTTGTGTGAGATGTTATATGAGTGTCAGATAAATAGATTTAGCTCAAAACATAATTATAATGTCCATCAGTAGGGTTTATTTTAGTGGGTTGGGATACAAAATTATCGGTGTTGGGATATGCTTCTTTTTAAATAGAACACGATTTTAAAACTAATTTGACTTTGCATTGGCGAATATTCCTTCATTTTGCATTATCATTTGCTCTAGAGTCTAAGCTTGTTAACAGTTAAAGTGCATAGTGATCGTTATTTAAGCATTATCCACTCTAACGAGACTATCATTTATGGTGCAGCCTGTTGCTGCAAAATCTAGCAGGCCCTGGAGAGGGATGTTAAAATGTAACTAGGCTCTGTCTTCATAATTGTCATTGTACTTGTATCATTACGTATTTTATGTAAAAAGCAAAAAGAAGAAAAAGAAAAAAAATAATTTTATTATTATTACTTTATTAGATAAGCATGTTCTTCATGCTTCTAGGGTTTGTTGAGTCAAATAGTCAAAGTCTTATTTGGAACTATTGCAAAGAAAAAGGAAAAAGAGTTTTTTCAAATTGTATTTTGGTCAAAATTACCTCTAGATGCCAAGTCGGCCTTGCCCTAGAAGACATGTCTATTCGAATCCCTCTGGACGAGTATAAATAAAAGGTGAAGTGAGCTCATTTGGACACACAATTCTCATTGAGTGGTTCTGAAATATCACAGCAAAAGGAGGGCGATATTTGAAATTGACTAGTGAAGGAGGGTTTATCTTCAGCTCAGATTTTTGGAAGTTCCATCTTGATGTATCTCTGATTCTCTTGTTGAAGATCTTATTCTGATGATGTATATGTTGCTGGTCTCTTGCTGTCGATGGATTTGCTGTGAAGGAAGAGGGTTTGAATTGGCATCTAGAGGGTTGAAGTCTTTCTATAAGAAGATAAATTTTCTGGGTTTTCCCCTTGGAGGGGTTTTTCCCTGGCTTGGAGTCTATATCTTGTGTTTTTTGTGTTCTTGTGATCTTCATGTTTTTACGTTTGATAATTGTTTGATGAAGAAGTACATAATAAAATCAATAAAAAACCAACAATTTTCACAGGAAATTATCAATGAAAGAGAAATCTAACCTAATTTGAAAGTTTCCTGATTTCTCAACAAAGGAAATCCTACAAGGTATAAACTAGACCACGAAGCAACAATGGGGTAGTGGCCCACTCTCACCACAACCTGTTACCCACCACTTCGTGGGTGATATCCCCAGGAGAAATTTTTCTCCATGATGGACCTCAGCCGGTAGCCAAGAGCCCCTTGCAGCCTCCTACTAGCTCATTGTGCCGTTTCTTTGCCACTTGATTCAACCATGTGGTCCCTCACCCACCTGTGTTGATCGTATGTTTGAAGGCGGGCCTCCCAAATCTAAATGTATGTCTTGTCATTTGGTAATTGAGTATTGGGTTTACTTATCATGGATACTTATGGATATGGATTGATAGCAGAATTTAGTGGAAAGAGTGGGCTTAGTTTGTGATTTTGTCCCCTTGATCTCTTTTGGGTGTTACGTTTGGACCTTAGTACCGTGGGATCTCCTTTATTGGCCATTTGGTTTTAGGGTGGTGCTACTTGGGAAAACCCGACGTTGAGTGCGTGGTCCTACTCCCCTATCCACATATATTACTCCCTTTCCACTCACTATATCCCCATTCATCATTTATCCCACTTGGTCCACATTGCCATTCTGGGTCCACTTAGGGTCAACTTTCCTATCCCCTTGCCCCCACTTCGGGTTAGGCATGGAACGATGCTTTGGAGGTTGATGCAGCTAAAAGAAAAATAAAAAGCATAATTGGCCACATTTAACAGGAAATTGTACCACAAAATGTAAAAGATCGCCGAGACAAAAATAATTAGCACGTGGGCAAAAGCCAATACATGAGCTCTACCCCAATCCATGGCCATCATCCTGGTTCCATAGGCCCTAGATGAGCCTCCTTTATCATTCAGGAACCCATGATTGTCCCAACCTTTGGAGAGCAATGAACCACCCTACCTAAAGGGAGTAATCACTGCTATATTTTACAGATCATGCTCTTGTCTTGTGAGCCCCGAGCTGTGAATTAAAGAAAATTCATAAAAGGCAAAAGGCATATAGAGAAGGGTGGAAAAATCAAGGTCAGGGTAACTCATGTACCAAGATTGCTCCCTCCTACACATTATATACCTATGTTGCACTGGCTGTGGGGACGAATTTCCGAGACGGCTAGAGCACACCCCGAAATTTTCAGGGGATGACAAGTGCGGCAACTCTTTATTATATTTATTATTTATTAAAAAATTAAAATAAAAATAAAATTAAACATGAATCAAAATAAATAAAATACGAAAATGATAAATCTAAAGACTAATACTAATAGTATCTAATCGTCATTGAGAATTGTGCATCACAAAAACAATTTTCGTCATCATTGCATAACTTAAGAAGTACTATTAGTTTGGTACAACTTACAACCTACAATCTACTACTGTCTAATATCTATATAATCATTCTATGATCATTGATGCATGATGAATCATTTCAAAATTTAAATAGCAGCTAAAGCGTAAAAATAAATAGTACTAAAATTTAATAAAAATGTAAACATGAGCAATTCATTAAAATTTAAATATAAATCTCAAATTAAGAGTCTAGAAGTAGAAAACCATGGATTATAATTTATAAATTATAGTCATAGACTATAGTCCAAGAACCAAAATGACAAAAATTAAAATTTAAAAATAATATAGTCACTAGTGTAGCTGCCAAATAGAAAATCAAAATGTCTCAAGACAACAAAAAAGGAAGTATGAGTCAATATCTAGATTCTATAGTAGCATGAAGGCTGAAGCTACTCAGAGATTCATATCTTCTACATCAAGTCTATTTGAAAATGCTTGAGCTTCACTATCTTCTTTCCCATCATCATCAATGCTTTGCAGCTGCAACTCAATGTCATCTAATGGTACATTAACCAATCCTGTTTGGATAGATGTCCCATCATCATCATCATCATCATCAATCTGTGAAGCATCCTCAGGATCTACATCCCACTGTGCTGCAGGTCCTTGTAAATACTCTAGAGTCTTCCTTGCAAGAAGGCGAAGACTGCTGTGCACATAAACTAGTTTCTTTGCTCATTTAGAGGTAAGCCTATTCCTCTTAAATTTTAATAGAGTGGATAAAACTAAATGTAGACCAATTCCTTTCTGCAGCTGAAGAACTAGCAACCTGAGATAAAAAACACATAGCAAGAGTGCGTATTTCTGGTATTTCGTCCCCATACATCCTCCACCATCCACTGGGACTTTTTTGTGCCATACCCAACAAATATTTCTTTGCGGCTCTAGAGAAAGTGGGGCTACTAAGCAAAGCAAAATCAAGAAACTGTTCTCGAACTATGGTTTCTTGTTATGATGTATACATCTTTTCTATGGCTTCAATAAATCCTTGTTTCCCTTCAGGGTCATCTATTGGTGGAACTCTACCTTCCGTCTCCACATACCACTTCGGATTAAGCGCATAGGTGGCCATATGAAGAGGTGTGTTTAACCTGTTCCATCTCTTTTCAATCAACCTTTGGAGTTCATTAAATAACCCCAAAGAGGGCTCCCTCGACGACTCATGGACTTGATCTTTCCAATCATGCTATCAATTGACTCATATATTTCCCCAAGGCAAGGGGAATCTGAATCTGCATACCTGATTAGATCCACTATTGGAGTAATGAATGAGACAATGTATTTCACATCGACCCACCAATCATCATTCAACACCAACTGCCTTACTTTCTTTCCCTTATCTGTTTTGGATTCCCTCCATGCAGACCACTCAGAACTTATAACTGTGGCCTTTAGGGCATGTTGCACCTCTAGCATGCAGTCATGAAGGAGATAGTAGGTGGCATACCTTGTATCTGTTGGTTTCAAGAACTCCTTTCTTGCATAAATTCTATAAATAGCTAGAGAGGCATGGTGGTTGTAAATGAACATTTGCACCTCTCTTGCATCCAAAATAGTGCGGGTGATCCAAGAAATTTTACCAATGTCTTTGAGTGGATTATTTAAAGCATGCACACAACAAGGAGTCCAAAATATATGCTTGTACCTGCTTTGAATCATCAACCCTGCAGACTTGCAAACTGTGCAACATCTGTGATAACTTGAACTATGTTTGTAGGACCAATCTCCTTAATTGCATCTTTTAATACCTCATACTGAAAGGCTGCATCCATCATCTTTCCGGTACAATCAATTGCCCTTAAGAAATATGGTCCAGTTGGAGAGGTGACAATGATGTTCAACAAAGGCCTTTGTTGAATATTTGCCCAACCGTCCATGACAATTGAACACCCATATACAATCCATGGTTTTTAAGGCCTTCCATCACCGCTTGCATCTTTGTGACCCCTCTATTTAACAATGTTGTCCTATATTTATTGTAACCAGGGGGCTGAAATGATGGACCAACCACAATGAATTTCTTTATCATCTCTTTGTAGTGAGGGGAGCAGGTGACATTAAATGATATTCCATTGGCAAAGAAGAATTCAACCATTGCATCCTCTGCCTCAATCTTGCGTTGCACATTGAACGACTCTACCACAACACTAGCAGCTTTGGCTTTTTTACTTGAACTAGATTTGCTGGAACCTAAATCAGTTGAATCTTTTTCATTGATTTCTCTTTGAGAGTACTCTTCTTCTATGCTTAAAATTCTTGCTTTTTTGAAGACCGAAGAGTTTTCCTCCTCCATCTCTACAATGCCACCTTTGGCAGCCATGTGAAGTTTAGTAAGTTCAATTCTCTTTTCCAATGGACAAGTGCATGCCTTTACTCCATCTCCCGGAATAGACAAAAGTGTTGGAAATACTGAGAGGGGGTGAATCAATATTTCTTTTCAATTGTTAATTTTACCAGTTAGATCACTTATAATTAGAACACAAAATGAACAATAAGAATAAATGCTTTTATTAATTTCTTCTTTACAATAAATCAAGTACAATATATGTAGGGCTCCAACCCTAGATGAAGACACCAATCTTCAATCCACTAGGCTCCAACCTGTACTTTGCCAAGCACCGACTTGGACTTCACGAGGCTCCAACCTCTATTTGCCAAGCACTGACTTGGACTTCCAAGGCTCCAACCTTGTCAATTCTGAGGCACCAACCTTAAGGGCTCCAACCCTATATCTGGTACAGGCTCCAACCTGGTCTCTTGAGGACTCCTATCCTCTAGGGCTCCAACCCTATCTTCCAAGGCACCAACCTTGTCTCTATGAGGCTCCAACCTCCTGCTTCATTTCGTCAAGATATATTTGGTTATACTTCACTGCTCCCAAAGTATTCTTCAACGAGCCCTGACAATCTTCAGCTTACTCTTCACTGTAGTCTACACATCACGTCATCAATGACAACCTTTTCTTCTTAGAAGGTGTCACCACTGCTCTTCATCGTACCCAAACAATTTCTCCAAGTTACCTCATGATGGCTTCAACAATGCATCATGGTATCCAACCAGCTAAAGCTTCTCAACAAGATGTCTTCAATAGGCTGCACTAAGCCTGCTCCAAAAACTTCTTTGATAGAACTGCCCAAGTTCCGCACCAAACAATACTTCAAGTACTTCACAATGTGTTCTAGGATGATACTCCAAGGTCTGCTCAAGAATATCCCCAAGACAATTTCAAACAATACTTCAGAATGCTCCAAACAAGTCCTTCATCCAGAATTGATTCAAGACTTTCACTGAATCTTTCACTCCTTTTGCAAGGGTAAAGACTGCTTTAAAGGAAGTGCTTCAATAAATTGCAACACTACTGCTCCAAATAATTCTCTGTGTCAAATCCAACTGAGTGTTATTCGAAAAGAACTATCTCAAAACTTCAAGTAGCCACACACGAATTCCCAAGTCCAATTTTTGATGCTTCTATAATCTGCTTGTGTCCAAGATAAGTGACTGTTCTCCACAAGTTGATAAGCACAGTTCTGAGGCAAAGATTTAAGCTCCCAAGTTCGAGTGACAGTCTTCACTGTTCCGAGCTCCACAACAAAATGCTCTCAATTTGTTGTTTCCCACTGGCAGCTGTAGTGATGATCTAGGTTCGAGCCAAAGTAATCAACAAGATCTGTAATTTGATCTTAAGACTGAGGTGAGGTCAGTTCTTAAGGCTCCGAAACTTTTCAGCAAATCCTTAACACTGAAAATAACAACAGCGAACCCACTGTCCTCAGTTTGGTGGATGAATGCAATCCCAAGTCCGAGCTACAAGACTGAAAATATGAGCACCACACTTACTAACAGGTCACTGAAATTTCGGGCTTCTACAACAGGTAACTTATCACAGCTCCGAGGTGTATTAGCCAGTAGTCTGCGTTTTTTCCAGTCGGTGATCTTGCTGTCTGAGATCCGAAGTCTGCAACAGGCCGAAATTGCAGGTGTCTGTGAGAGTTGCAAAATCCGAGGGTTGCAGGTCTGCAATTTAGGTGCAATAGCAACAGATCCGAGAGACTTATTTCATCAAGATTTTTTATCCAAACAAAAATTTAGAATTATCCTTAAGCTTCCTCTCCTCGGCCTTCTGTTTTGCTTCTGTGCCTTATATGCATATTCTTCACCGAGATTTTTGCCTGAAATGATAAGTTTAGACGTCAATATATACTAGGTTTCGACCTTTAATGAAGAGACACGTCTCTTGGCCATGAGGCATGAGCCTACACAAGTCAGCTTAGGTCGACTCACTTGACAGAAATTTACCTTAAACTTGAAAAATCAATAACTTTCAAACCGCTTGGAGTTTCGGGCTGAGTAATAGCTCGTTGGAAAGGCAAAATTATGCTCTTCAATATGGTGTAGGTTTCATTAATGAATTTTGCCTCCAAGGTAGCAAAATATATTTTTTAATGTGACTGATTATTTATGAGTGCAGAAATGGAGGTAGGGAAGAATGCCTTTGAGTGTAGAGCCTCATGGTTTGATCTCTTCGTTGATTGTCTTCATAATCATGCCTTAGCCTTCTTCAACATAGGGTCACCATCATCATGTCGTTGCCTTCTTCAACATAGGGTCACCATCATCATGTCCTTGCCTTCTTTAACATAGGGTCATTAGGTCAGCTGTCCTTAAGATAGTGCAGAGATATGATAGTCTTCCATTATGATCATCAAGATACATGATTGACACTTCATTTGTGTCTTGACATCTTAAACAAGAGTTGTAATCACTTGTAATTATCCTCTGGCATCTTCAAGAATATTTGCCATCCCGGTCACTGACATCATCAATGACAACCTAGATTAACAATCTCCCCCTTTGTCATTGATGGAAATATTCTTGCCCTTTCAACATTCTCTCCCCCTTTGACATCAATGGCAAATGGGGTGCTCGAATACTCCCCCTGTCAAGCTGCTTCTTTTCTTCATGAATTGTAGTCCTTCATAGGTATGTTACTCTCGTTGTCATGGTGCTCTTCAATGAACTTGCTCCCCCTAAGCCTTTGCATATCTTCATGTAAATGGTTAATTGACTCCCCCTGCCTGCATAACCTCTCCTAGCACTTGTTTTTTCCTTCGACAAGAAAGATTGCATCCTTTTGATGAAGTGGAAGACATCTTCAACAATGGTGCATTGGGTGAGTAACAGATCATGTTCTTTAATGGAAATGATATTTCAAGATTGTCCATGCGTGATTCATCAACAGTTGGATAGTTTCAGCAAGGATAGTTAAGAATCACAAGCTCCCTCTAACAATATGCATGGTCTCCTTTTGGCAGGGTTTCACCATCAAATACGTGGAATATCAAGGATGAATTTATCAAGTCAACAACATGTGTTGTTGGCTGAAGTGTTCAAGAGACTTCCGGTTTCAACTTGCTTCCTTCAACATACTTGTGTAACTTTTTTTTTTGGCATGGTTCTAGCTTGTGTAGAGGCCCAAGTCAAGTTACAATTGCGTGCCATATGTCCAATGTTATGGCAATTGAAGCACTCTTTTTTGTTCATGAATGAGAAATCATGACTTCTTCTTGCAAAATTGCTTCAAGGAGATTGACGGGGACCATTATATTTGTCTTTGTGATATGCCCTAAAGTCTTTTGCCATGTGCCCAAAGTTTGTACAAGAATAGCAATAACCAAGAAATATACTTTGGTACCTCGGAGATGGAGTTTTCCTTGATTCACTTCTGAAGTCTTTTTCCCTTCAGATTCTTTGATGATATTCATTTCCTTTTGTATTCTTGACACCATCTGCAAGTCTCCTTGGAATATAATTTCTTCCGTTGTTGTCTTGATTCTTCTCCTTGCCCTTGCTGGAACTGGGAGCATCAACATTTCTTTCTAGGTTCCTCACATCTTTGTTGTTTGAAGCATTATCATTCTTGCTTGAGGATTCACCTACATAGCCAAGACCTGATTTATCAAGGGGAGACCTTTGCTGACTTAGGATGTCATCTAGGGTTTGAGAGCTTTTCAAGTTCTTATTCAGCATGTCAACTTCCTTTTTAAGAAAGACAATTTCTCCTTTCAACTTTTCACAATCTTCATCTTTCATAACTAGTTGCTTCTTCATTTCTTCCATCATTCTTGTTGCTTCATGTGCTTCGATTTTAAGGGAGATGACATTTGATTTCATTATGAAGACTTCTTCATTCTCCTTTGCTAGACTGCTCTCCATTTCTTCTTTTATTCTTGTAGCTTCACATGTTTCGGCCTTGAGAGGATTGATGTCTGATCTTAGTTTCAAAATTTCTTCATCCTTTTCTTCTAGTTGGCATATCATGGTGTTTTTCTCCTTTTCTGCTTCGTTAACTTGTCCTTCTATGAATGCCAAAGTTTCCATCACCTTCTCAGCTCCTTGCGCTTGTTTACTTGATTCTTCTAGTTGAGATCTAAGAGAAGAGACCTCTTCCTTGTATTGACCAATCTCTGCTTCTAGATTGTTTAAACTCTTAAGTCTTTGTTCAAGGTGACTTGACAAGGTTTCTTCCCTTTTCTTTGCCTTATCCAATTGATTTGTCATAGATAAGGCTTCTTCATGATGCTTTCTTTTGTTTTGATGAAATTCCTTTTTAAGTTTGGTGAGCTTCTCATCTCTTTCTTGTACTTGAAGCTTGACAAAGTCAAATTCCTTCCTTGTCTTGTCTTGGTTACCATCTTGCGCTTTCTTCTTAGGTTCCTCATTTTCCTTTTTCAAACCGTTAATCTCTTCCATGGAAGCCATAAGTTTATTCAGGAGATCTTCTTCAAAGTCTTCTTTGTTCTCTTCATCTTCTAGGTCTTCTTTAGCCTTGTTGCCATCTCTCTTATCTTCAGCTTCCTTGATGGGTTTTGGATTTCCTTCTTGCTTTCCATCATCTTCTTGACTAGAGGTCATGGTCAATGCTCCTTTTGAGTGAAGATCATGAAGTTTGTCCCATATGCCTTTTGCTGACGAACATTTTTCCAAGTTGGTCAGAGAATGTGCACTCATTCAAGATTGCTTATATTGTTTTTGTATTACATTCTTTGGATTCTTCCAAAGAGTTTACTGTGAATCAGATAAACCCTCAATCCTAACTCCTCCTCCTAAACATCTGCCATTCTCTTCACTCACCATACTCCTTCAGTGAATGATCCCAACTGTGGCTACTACAACTCTCTCTGAATAATCAATGATTAAACTCCTTTCTCGAGAAGGCACTCTAAGTCCCCCGGAGCTGAGGTTGGGATATCCGCACAGAGACACCCGATGTGCTGGACAACATGCGAAGAATTTGCTCAACAGCAAAAGCGTGCTCAATGTCAAAATAAAAATATCATAGATGCATAATAGAATGATCAAATGAGGAGCCTCTCTCCCTTTTTATGCTTGGAGAGCCTTGCTCTCACCTAGGACCCACCACCAACTGCGCTGTCTCCTTGAGCCACACTGCCCCTCTAGCTTTGCGCGCTCTTGGGCCCACGCTGCCCACACTGACATCTCCTCCACGCTGCCACTTCGTCCTCTAGGCCCCATGCTGCCAATTAATCATGTTTCCAAGTGACTTTACGAAATGCTTTTATCCTAAGTGTGAGTTAAGTGTCCCTTTCACCCACTTTATTTCTAACTTAAGTTTATTAAGGTAAAGTAGTCAAAAATTAATATTTCCAATTAGCTGTTGCTAATTGGGAATATTGCAGAGACTCAGATGAGGTCATTCATGATGACCAAGGGAGAAGACATGCAGCATTTTCTCTTCAGATTGCAGTCAATCAGAGATCAGGTTACTGCAACAGGTGCAACAGTGGATGATGCTGTGATAGTTAGGGTGTAGCAACGGAAGTTGTAGATTTGGTTACTGTAGCAGCAAGACTTGTAGATTTGTAGGCTTAATAGCGAAAATGGCTTTAATTATAAAAATACACAAGAGGTATTTATAATAATAAATATTTATTGATATGATATGATATATGACGATTGAATGATTACATTGAGGCCCTGCTTTTATACCTATGCAAGTGACCTTTCATGAACAGGCATGTCTTTTAGACATGCCTTTCCAGCTATCTAATGACTAATTAAACTAATCAATATTTGACTAGTTAATAATTACATTTATTTGTATTTATTCTATTTTATACAAATTATATTTGTTACATAGGGCTGCCCTCAATGCAGTCACAGATGAGTGGGAGAACTTTGTCCAAAGTATCTTGGGCAGAGCGGACCTCCCAGATTGGGACAGCTTGTGGTCAATTCTACGTCAAGAAGAACTCCGCAGATTCACCAAGAGGCAACACAACCCTGCATTGAGCAAAGTGAAGAAGGAAGGTGAGGAAGATGCAGCCTTGGCATCAAAGAAGCAGCCAAAGAAGAAAAAGGATCTCTCCAAGATCGAGTGCTTCCATTATGGTGAAATGGGACATTTTGCTAGCAATTGTCCGGAGAAGAAAAGGGACAAGGAAGCATTTTCTTCCAAAGAAGCTGTGGCAGATGATGGGTTAGGAGATGATGCAGCCATGAGTGCTCATGAACCATGAAGGTGGGGTGACATGGACATGTAGAGGAGCTACATAGAAGAAGGCGGGATCCTTGAGTAACTCATCTCTTGGATTTCATGCGAGCTACGACAACCTTAAGACAATAGCGGGACAACTGGAGCAGTGGGTGCATGGATCACAGATGAAGCAAGCAGAGGCAGATCTGAAGACTGGAAGGGGTAGCGCAGAGCAAGGCAGCAATAGCGTAGAAGCAGTAGTAGCGCAGAGGCTGATGTGACTTCAGCAGCGCAGAGCAGAGTTGCAGCAACGCAGAAGGCTTCACAGGGACAGTGCAGTGCAACACCAGCGTGATAGATTTTAGCACAAGGGGCTGATGTGACTTCAGTAGTGCAGAGGGAGTCTGATTACGTTGGCAGAGCTGTAGCTGTGCATCGTTCTTTAGATGCCATCACAAATTTGTAGCCTATGGAGCTTCAGTGATGAGGATGCAGCCCATCTGACTTGTCTGTCAAAGATTGGGTAGGAGATTCAGTTGTTTCTCTCAACAACTGAAGTTGCAGTGCAGCAGATCAGCAGTGGTAGTGCTATGAGCAGCATAGATGCAGTATGTTGAGAGGGAACTGTAGTACAGTGGTTGCAGTGGTAGTGGCAGAGTCATGGGTAGCGTCTGGGAGAAATGGCGTGCTTTATCTTAGAGTGCAGTGGCGACGAGGCCAAGCATTAGCAACACGAACTAGTGCCCAAAATCATGTAATGCATAATTGTGATGCATTCAGCTAGAGCACATCCTTGATGCTAAGAGAAGGAGTGTTGAGATTTTGTGTATTTGGGGTAGCATCGGTGTCAAAAGTAGTCCCAGAATTTTGTGGAGGGACTAGAGTACACTTGATCACAAGATTGAGAAAAGGATTTGGGAAATTTCATATGGTTTAGGAGATATTAAATTAATTAATTATTTTAATGTATTTCCTAAGTTAAAACTTAGGGAACTTAAATAATTAAAGTGAATTTAATTAAACATGTGATGAAATTGTCTTAAGTCACACGGATCAAGCTTTCTTTATAATCTTAACTTCGTGATTAAAGATACGATGTAGTAGTTGATTTGTCAACCAGAAAAGTATAAAGGAAAGGCTTGGGGTCATTTGTAAAGATACACAGAGGCAGAGCATTGAAGCTAAGCTGAGATTCTAGTGCAGGGTTTGCTAAGAATACTCAGAAGTGTTTCAGCTACAGAGAGGGGAATTTAGGCCAAGGGGATGATCTGATCTCGAGGTCTAGAATACACAAGAGGCAAAGATTAGCTCAAGGACAACGCAGAGGAGAAGGGAAGCTGCAGCAGCAAGGACAGCGCAGTCCCTCCAAGGACAGCGTGATTTTCAGCAGGAAACCCTCAGAGGGTTACGCAGAGACCCTAAGGGGCACTGTAGAGACTGCGTCACCCAGTCTGGGGTAACGCAGTCCCTTCCGGAGCAGCGCTGAGGGTTGGAGGTGCTTCAGAGGCTGATGCAGAGGCTTTCAGGGGCAGCGCTGAGGTTTCTTGGCCCTAATCTTTGCCGAGTTCTGTAAATCCCGTTTGAGGGTGTGGATCAGTCATTATTTTGGCCCTAGATCAGCTAGTGAGCTGTAGATGTAGTATATTCTCTATCGGGATTTCCAGATTTGGAACCCAGATTTGTGTATTTAGAAAAATTCTTAATAATAAAACCCTCCGGCAGCCAGAGACTGGTTTTCCCGCATTGGGTTTTTCCGGGGACTATTTGTCCAGAAATAACTGTGTCACTTTGTCTATGTGTGCACTTGTTCTAGATCTGGATTGGTAGAGATATGTTATGTGTTTTGCTTCGATTTTAACTTGAATTTATTTAGTTAATAACTTGTCTAAGTAGGAGGAGCATAACCAGATTAACAGTAAGTAATTTCTGCATAAAGTGTAAAGATTCAGAAATTTCTACAAGATCCACTACCTAGTAAGATAAAACTGTAAACACAAGCTAGGAATTTATGGTAATTTTGTATTTTTATTTTTATAAAATAGAAAATAAAATAATTTTAATAAATTATTGAGATTGGTTGCTTTAGTGAGGCGCTTACCTTGGCCTTGGCCCTTGATCTTACCTTTCAGAGTGTTGGATTGCAATCACAACTCCTTCTAGGCTAGTTATGCACTTTGTATTAGAGAATGGGATTGGAGTCTAGCAACTACCACACCCAATTCTAGTCTAGAATAATGGTACCAACTCCCAAATCTTATGGGAGATCTTTTCTCTTTTGAAGTATCTCCAACCACTGGGCCAACTATGGCAGCAAGTAGGATCTCACCCTTGCTGAAGGAATGCTTGATAATGTTTGTGAAATAATTGGGTTTGACTACCTCTTACTACCAGTAAAGGGTGATTTATGGTCTAATGCCCTAATCTCCCCTTCCATGTTACTTGTTTTCACTTTGTGGATCAACCCAATCACCTTGTAGAATTTAGAATCCCTATGTCTATTCTATGAAACACTATTCCAGGAAGCTAAGAAGGAAAAACATAGAATAATCAACCAACATAAAATTGTTTACACTTGGAAATAATTTTTTTGAATGACATATGATCTCACAGTTCAACAACAACCTCTAATGGGAGGAGGATCTAGCCTTATACAAATTTTCTTGTAATGGCTAGATAACAACTAGTTTGACTCTCTCCCAAAATATCCCACAAGAGGCTCGACTTGCCTTGGAGAGGCAACGTTGGGGCTTTGGATTCCCACATGTGGTTTGATTTGACCTTGAACAAGCTAAATGAGAGGAATAATAGCTCAAAGACTGGCTTAGGTGGCTCCAACAACTAGTTTGAGCTTTGTTTGACTCCCACGTGTGAGTTTGCATGCATTCTAACGAGCTCCAAAAATTTTCTTGTGGAGAAAACACCCTACAAGATTAGCCCAAAGTTTTGCTTGAGGATAGTGGGCCATGTCATGGGGATTCCAACGAGCTATTGCTTTCCCAATTTGGACCTAGGATGTTAGCACTATTCCCACTTGAATCTTGCCACGTATGAGTTGAAATTAATGTCGATTTTTGTTTGCATGCCTAATGGCCTACTTGATCGATGGATTTTGGCATCTGGGTTTTGTTCAAAGCTTGGTTCACTTCAACTTTGAGGTAAAGTTTGTCTGTGCATGTCATGGAGTGAACTTTGGCCATTTTTAACCCCCACGTGGGTAGGAGAGTATGGTCACCTTGGATGAGTTATTTTGCTTGAAATAATCTATTTTGTCCAAAAATTTCAACGTGGCATATCAAGTATGCCTCTTGATCAACATTTTGAGCCATTATTGAATTTTGGTCCCACGAGCCCTATGCATTGGGATCTGTGTAGTGCCCCATAAGACATGGGACTGTGAGACTGCCATGTGGAGAAATTGAATTATACTATTGCCAAATGAGATGCATACAGAGTCTATGGTACATGATCATTTGGAAAAGATATAGGTGCACTTCTGACATGGGTTGGACAAGCCCTGCATAGTGCGATCACCCCTACAAAACTAATGGCTCCTCTAATGCAAGTGTCCCAATAGATCTATCTTAATATCTCCAATTGTATCCAGGACAAAAGGACTTAAGAGTGGGGGCTAAAGGGACCAGGCGTTGCTGACCATCATAGGTCTAGGATACCATATGCATAATCATCTCATGGCCTGTGTGCCAGCTACCTAAAAGCTACAGCAACTCTCTGCAGCAATTCACAGATCTTGGGCACAAACACTCTTTTAATTAACGAAAGTTCAGTGTATTACATCAGTCTCTCATAGCTCTATATTTCATCTCCTATATGATCTATCATTACGTCATCTAGCTACCATCGAGTCATTCTCATTACAATATAGAGCAGTGGCTTATGCCATTTTTAGGAACAAGAAACAAACATGGAATAGAGTCTAAACTACTAACAAACATATTCCTTTATCCGCATCGTGCTGGTTGACAAGATGATCTCAATCAGCTGTCAATAGTCGATGCAGGTTGTATGGGATGAAATCTGGTTAGAATCGATCCAAATACAAGCTTGATGGCACGCTCATGCCTCTCACGTGAGTTTGGATGCCAAGACCAGTGAATAGGGGTTGAGATTCTTTGTATAGATGCCATGATGAGTGCCCAGGAATCTTGAGAAATAGGTACACGGTTGTGCTTTATTCACAGTTGGTGCGGGATGTTAGAAGCATGAACTTGAGCATTGATTAGCATATTTATTCCTTAATTGTTCTGATCACAATGTTCCTCTTCAATCGTAAACGAGTTGGGAACCATTTATTATGCCTTCAAAAGAAACCCTGCTTTCATTTATACTTTAGCACATTCCAAGGAATCCATATTTAGAGCTAAGTATTAGAAACTAACCAAATATAACCTATGATCATTATTATAGATAAGAAATGATTGAAAACAATCCAAGCGCATCTAATGAGCCAGCTATTACCAAGTATCCATTTTATAACCAATGAGTGTGTTAATGTGGTCTAAAGGGAGGCTTTAAACTTTTGGAGGGTTAAAATTATACCATATAGGAGACCCATCGCACTGGATAGTCAGATTTAAGAATAGTAATTGAGTATAACAGCATATCTATACCAAGGGCTTTAAGCATTTTTCTTTCCTACTTACATTACACAACCTTCCAACAAGTTGAGTTTTTTGGTCATTTCCTATGTTAGACATATAGCAAAGATTCATTCTGGAACACCTTGGAAGGGCTAGTCCCTTGTGAATAGCAATTTAACCTTTCTATTTCGTGATTGAGACACATATTTGATAGTTCATGAGGTTGTTAACATCCATGTACTGGAGAATTATGGAAGTATGTGAAGTGCTTGATATGGACTTTATTAGTCGCCATTATCCTCTAAACAAGTTTCTTATGATTTGATCCTCTGTGCTCACATTGTTATTTTTCTTACTTTTGAATGCCTCCTAACTTCAAAAAATATTTTCGTGTTCTGTTATTCTGCTATGTTGTGGGGCTGCTAGTCATTATTTTTCTTGTCTGATGGAAAGTATTTTGTATTGTAATTTGTTACACTGCTATTAAGAGCATATTCTTGGAAATGATTTGTGTATGTATTTTTGAAGAATGCTAAATTCATTATTGTTGAGAAATGTTAAATTCATTTATGAGGTTTTTGGTGCAGTGCAGGCTTACTTTAGCATCCATTGCCCAAAGGATTTAAAGGAAGCTGACTATGCACGCAGGAGGTTTATATTTGATGACTTCTTTTATCATCAGGTATGTTTTATTTGTATAACACAAACATTGTTGTTAGTTCCAAAATTGCATGTGAATGGCGATGAGTTGGGATTTGGTCCCCACATAGTTTTCACATTTTTTGGAAGGGATGTAGTTGTAATATCCCTTCCAATAAAAATCTGCTAAGTGTCTTTCTCAATTTTTGCAAATTTTGGATGGAGAAAATTTTGGGTACAAACTTAGGAAAAGTTGGTGAAAATTAATTAATTAATTTTTGTGTGGTAGGGGAGGCCCCAAACATTAGACAAAAGGGAAGATTAATCACATAGTAGGATGTAGGGACCACCCCATGAGGAAATACACAATCCTTGAGGAAATCGAATCGGAGGGAAGAGGGAAGAGACAAGAAGGTCGAATGGTGGAGCCCACAAGGAGAGAAGAGGAACAACTGTAGAAATTTCTGAATCCTTATACTTATGCAGAAATTATTACTGTTAATCCAGATAAGCTCCTCCTACTTATACAAGTTATCAACTGAATAAATTCAAGTTAACATCGAAGAAAAACACATAACAAATCTCTACCAATTCAGATATAGAATAAGCACATGCATACATTGACAAAGTGACACAGTTATTTCTGGACAAACTGCCCCCGGAAAAACCTAATGTGGGAAAACCAGTCTCTGGCTGCTGGAGGGTTCTATTATTAAGAATATTTCTGAATACACAACTCTGGGTTCCAGATCTGGAAAACCCGACAAAGAAAAACTCTAGATCTACAGCTCCTGGCTGATCTAAGACCAAAAATACTGATTGATCCACACCCTCAAACAGGATTTACAGAACTCAGCCAGATCTAGGCCTAGAAACCCCAGCGCTGCCCCTGAAAGGCTCTGCTGCGTCAGCCTCTAAAGCCCCTGACAGGCTCTGCGTCAGCCTTGGATGGCCTCCAAACCCTCAGCGCTGCCTCTGGAAGGGACTGCGTTGCCCCATAATGGGTGATGCAGTCACTGCGCTGCCTCTGGAAGGCACTGCGTTACCCCATAATGGGTGACGCAGTCACTGCGCTGCCCCTGAAGGGTCTCTGCGCAACTCTTGAAGGGTTTCCTGAATGTGACGGTATCCCTACTGCTGCTGCTGCCTTCCTCTGCGCTGTCCTTGAGCTGATCTCTTCTCCGCCTCTTTGTTTATTCTAGACCTCGGGATTAGATCATCCGCTTGGTCTAAATTCCCCTCTCTGCAGCTGAAGCACTTCTAAGTATTCTCAGCAAACCCTACCCTAGAATCTTAGCTTAGCTTGAATGCTCTGCCTCTGTGTGTCTTTACAAATGACCCCAAGCCTTTTCTTTATACTTTTCTCGTTGACAAATCAACGACCATGATCAGATCTTGAATCAATGGCTAAGATTAAAAGAAAGCTTGATCCATGTGACTTAAGACATTTTCATCACATGTTTAATTAATTTCACTTTAATTATTTTATTTTCCTAAGTTTTAACTTAGGAAATACATTAAAATAAATAATTAATTTAATATCTCCTAAACGAGATGAAATTTCCCAAATCCATTTGAGGGTCTTGTAGATCAGGTGTACTCTAGTCCTTCCTCAAAATTTGGGACTTAGAGCACAACTGATGCTACCCCAAATACACAAAATCTCAACACTCCCTCTTAGCATCAAGGGTGTGCTCTAGCAATACATCACACTATGCATTACATGATTTTGGGCACTAGTTCTGTGCTGCTGATGTTTGGCTTGCTGCCACTCAACTCTGCACCGCTGTTGCCATTCTATACTGCTGCCCATGACTCTGCCACTGCCATTGCAACCACTGTACTACAACTCCCTTTCAATATGCTGCATCTGTGCTGCTCATAGCAATGCCACTACTGATCTGCTGCATTGTAACTTCAGTTGTTGAGAGAAACAACTGAATCTCCTGCCCAATCTTTGAGAAACAAGTCAAATGGGTTGCATCCTCATCACTGAAGCTCCATAGGCTATAGATCTGTGCAAGCATCTGAAGAACGATGCACAGCTACAACTCTGCCTGCGTAATCAGACTCCCTCTGCACTATTGAAGTCACATCAGTTCCTTGTGCTGAAATCTATCATGCTGCTGCTGCACTGTGCTGTCCCTCTGAAGCTCTCTGCGCTGCTATAACTCTGCACTATGTAAGCAACACTGCACTGCGTTGCTGAAGTCACATCAGCCTCTGCGCTGCTAGTGCTTCTACGCTGTTGCTGCTTTGCTCTGCGCTACTCCTCCCAGCCTCCAGATCTGCCTCTGCTTCTGCTTCATTTGTGATCTATGCACCCACTACTCCACTTGTCCCACTACAGTCTTAAGGCTGCCATAGCTCGCTTGTGGTCCAAGAGATAAGCTGCTCAAGGATCCCACCTTCTCTTCCATGTAGCTCCTCTACATGTCCATGTCACCCCACCTTCGTGGTTCATGAGTACTCATGGCTACATCATCTCCTGACCCATCATCTGCCACAACTGCCTTGGAAGAAGATGCTTCCTTGTCCTTTTTCTTCTCCGGACAATGGCTGGCAAAATGTCCCATTTCGCTACTCTGGAAGCACTTGATCTTTGAAAGATCCTTCTTCTTCTTTGGCTACTTCTTCGATGCCAAGGCTGCATCTTCCTCCTCTTCCTTCTTTACTTTGCTCAACCCAGGGCTGTGATGCTTCTTGGTGAATCTGCGTAGTTCTTCTTGCCGTAGGATTGACCACAAGATGTCCCAATCTGGGAGGTCTGCTCTGCCCAAGATAGTTTGGGCAAAGGATTCTCACTCATCTGTGACTGCATTGAGGGCAGTCCTGACTATCACTGCATCATCTACGGTTGCACCCGTTGCAATCAGCTGATCCCTGATTGACTGCAATCTGAAGAGGAAATGCTCGATGTTTTCTCCCTTGGTCATCATAAATGACCTCATTTGGGTCTCCAACAACATTTTTCTTTGGACTGATTTTCCCTGATACAGAGAAGACAAGGCCTTCCACATCTCATTAGCTGTTTTATTCTCAGCTATGTGTGGCACAATATGGTCCTTGATATTGTCCATTATCAACTTCTTGGCATGCCCAACAGCTTCCTTATGCTTCCGTAGGAGATCCGCATTTGTCGGTGTGGCCAGAGTCTGCTTTGCATGGTCTCTTATACCGTATGCCTCAAGAACAATCAGGATCCTTGCTTTCCACACCGAAAAGTTTGAGAGGCCCTCTAGCCTATCCTGATCACGCAGTCCATGTGGAGCCATCTGCTCAGAATGTGTCAGAGCTGCTCCTCTCTATACTAGAGATCTGGATCTAGGGTCCTTTACGAACTGGGAACCCTCTGCTCCCTCTGACACTTGATTTCCCTCCTTGGAAATCTACCAAATCAACTATGATTCAACTTCTTCTTTGATCCTCTGATCAAACTTTAAGTTTCCTTTGGCAAGAAACTCTCTGAGAAGCTGATCTCTTCCCAAACTTTGTCACTTGTGCTAAGGCTAAAAATCTGAAAACTTTAGAAATTTAACCCCACCAACTCTTCTGAATTTCTGCAGCTTTTCTGCAGTCTTTTCTGGATCTGACAGATTCAGATTTGAATGACACTGGCTGGCTTTAGACCCAGCCAACGCTATTTCTAAGCTGCCTCTGCACAGTAATTGCGTGGGCTTGCTAGGACACAACGCTGGACAATGTCACCCTTCCCTCTGCGTGAATCTGCTCCTGAAAATTGCGTTGTCCCTTCAGATCTGCTTCTCTCCTGCTTTTCCAGCTGCTTTTTGCAGCTAGATACTTCAGATTCTTCAGCTGGTGACCCTTCTAGATCTGCAATTGCTCTAATACCATGTAGAAATTTCTGAATCCTTATACTTATGCAGAAATTATTACTATTAATCCAGTTAAGCTCCTCCTACTTATACAAGTTATCAATTGAATAAATTCAAGTTAACATCGAAGCAAAACACATAACAGATCTCTACCAATTCAGATCTAGAATAAGCACATGCACACATTGACAAAGTGACAGTTATTTCTGGACAAACTGTCCCCGGAAAAACCCAATGTGGGAAAACCGATCTCTGGCTGCTAGAGGGTTCTATTATTAAGAATATTTTTGAATACACAACTCTGGGTTCCAGATCTGGAAATCTTGACAGAGAAAAACTCTAGATCTACAGCTCCTGGCTGAAAGACCAAAAATACTGACTGATCCACACCCTCAAACGGGATTTATAGAACTCAGCCAGATCTAGGCCTAGAAACCCCAACGCTGCTCCTAAAAGGCTTTGTGTCAGCCTCTGAAGCCCCTGACAGGCTCTGCGTCAGCCTTGGATGGCCTCCAAACCAATGTTGCAGGAAACGTCCCCCCCCCCCGAACTCCAAGGCCCGAACCGCGTCCCGTACGGAACTGTACGGGATCCGTACCCGGAACCGCGGATCCGATTTTCAGAACCGCGGATCCTAAAAAAAATTGCGATTCCTGGTTTTTCGGATCCGTATGCCTGGATCCGAGATTCCGTACAGCGGATCCGCGGATCGTACGACGGATCACTGTACGGATCCGTACGGATCGCCAGCGGTTCCGTACAGCGCCGTACGGATCCGACTAATGTAGGTCAAAAAAACAAATTTTTTTATTTTTTATTTTTTTATTTTTGTCTTTGGTTGGGTTAGTAGGTGAGTTAGTGCTGAGTTAGGGATAGGATGAAAAAAATATAAGCTCTCTTTTACCTCCTTAGATGTTTCTTAGATGCTCGCTCATGGTAATGTTAAATTCTTAAAGTAAAAGTGACATTTTCATTTTCATCCTTTTACTTAAATTTTTAACATTACCATGAAATGACTCAGGATGTTTGAGAGTGGTTCCAGCCTGATCGGACTTCATATGGAGAAAATAGAATTTCATATCCTCTTCAAAATTCAGCAGACTTAACAGTTTTCAAGAATTCAGGATCAATGGTATGGTGGCATGTCATTAGATTATATCATGTATGAGGGTATGTGATTAGCATTTAATCAAGAGCACCAAGCCCTATATGTACCCTAGTGATGGTGGTGTTAATTGTTGAACTCATTTTTCATGTCGTTAGCAAAAAATTACATTTCAATCAAGTCAAAATAATCAATCAAGCATGTTAAGTTCTTTCTACCATATTTTAAGGCTTGCATTAGGGTTTGATCAAAATTGGGCAATTTTGACTAATGTCCCTAGATAATCAAGGTAGAGGCAAAGGCTAGACAAGAGGAGAAGAATATAGATTATAGATGGTTGATGCATCTAAATGGTTGATGCTCAAAAATTAATCATTAATGTACAATGGATGTCATATCTATTTTGATTTATGTACAAATATGCATGCTTCCATATCTTCTAGAATTAATTTGGTATTTTGGATATTTTTTTAATATAAATGCAAAAAAATAAAAATAAAAAAAAATATATATAGTAGATGCTTCCGAGACGCTTCGCTTCCTAGATTTTTTGGAAATGACGCTTCCGCGTCCCCGCTTCCAAAAAACGTCCCCGCTTCGTCCCCGCTTCGTGCAACATTGCTCCAAACCCTCAGCGTTGCCTCTGGAAGGGACTGCGTTACCCCAGAATGGGTGACGCAGTCACTACGCTGCCCATGAAGGGTCTCTGCGCAACCCTTGAAGGGTTTCCTGAATGTTACACTTTCCCTGCTGCTGCTGCCTTCCTCTACGCTGTCCTTGAGCCGATCTCTTCTCTGCCTCTTTGTCTATTCTAGACCTCGGGATCAGATCATCCCCTTGGTCTAAATTCCCCTCTTTGCAGCTGAAGAACTTCTGCGTATTCTTAGCAAAACCCTGCCCTAGAATCTCAGCTTAGCTTCAGTGCTCTGCCTTTGTGTGTCTTTACAAATGACCCCAAGCCTTTCCTTTATAATTTTCTCATTGACAAATCAACGACCATGATCAGATCTTGAATCAATGGCTAAGATTAAAAGAAAGCTTGATCCGTGTGACTTAAGACAATTTCATCACATGTTTAATTAAATTCACTTTAATTACTCTATTTTCCTAAGTTTTAACTTAGGAAATACATTAAAATAATTAATTAATATAATATCTCCTAAACCAGACGAAATTTCCTAAATCCATTTCTGGGTCTTGTAGATTAGGTGTACTCTAGTCCTTCCTCAAAATTTGGGACTTAGAGCACAATTGATGCTACCCCAAATACACAAAATCTCAACAACAACAACTATTAATAGGAGAAGTGGCCTCCATTTTGGGATCTTTTGACATTCTAACTTTGAGCACAAGTTTTCTTGAGCTGTTTAGCCAAGTAAACCAGTGCTGTTTAGCACAAGGAAATCACAAGCAGGAATTCAACCTCTACCTTCGGTGAACTTCGAGTGTCACCCTAGGAGAGTATTTCAGAACTTAGTGGGGAGAGATTTGCCGGAGTTCGTGGGACACCTCAGCGCTTGCTTCATCTAGTTCGAACTTCCAGGAGGACGTAGGGACAAAAATCGACCCACTGAGTTGATGGAGTTTCAAGTGGAATTTTGGCTAGTGAATTTAGGAGAAATTTCATTGAGAGTGGACCAGCATTTGTGGAGAATTTCGGGGTTGGAAGTTGCTACTCCTCAAAGAGCCAAACTCACCATTTTAGGGCGTGCACAAAAGTACTACTAGGCAGAATTTGTGGGGATGGAGTCATCTTATTTGTGTCGGGTTTTGGAAGGAATTTCACTCACATCTTTTGGAGGAATTTTGCAGGGCAATCCTACCGCTAATTGAGAAGGAATTGATGACATATCCAACAGTTTGAATTGTGTGGGACGCAGAAACTGTCAAGGAGGGCGTAGCACCAAATTTGGGTAATTCCGGGAGGTCGAAATTAGCCAAAATCATTTCTGGGTTTTGCGAGACTAGCCTCAAGGAGTCTGCTGCTAATTTTGCATATTTTTTGGAGGAGTTTTGGTGCCCCAAAACAACAGGATTATTTAGCAGCGAGTTAGGAGTGAGTTTAAATTTTGGGTCTTGGGTGGTCGGTAGAATTTTCCAAATCTCTTTGTGGTTTTTATATGCGGAGAGTCCAACAAAAATCGCAGAAATTTCTGGGAACTTTTGAGGGGTCAATAACAGGGTTGTTTCTAGTTGCAGCAACAATTTACACCAGGCAGGGCACAGTTTCTTCTGGGAGCTTTTCCGGCACTTGGAGCCATTGATTTGTCATCCTGGGTTTGACCTTGTTGTAGCAAGCCCATGTTTCTCTTATCACAATTATTGTACTCATAATTTATTATATTAATACAATGGGTCAGAGTTTTTGCCCACATTTCAGTGTTTATTTGTGTATGGATGTGCATGCTTGGAATTTATAGCTATAGCTAGTTCTTTTCTTCTGTTATCTACTGTATTTTTCTATTTGGAACATTATAGTGGTATCAGAGCATGATCTTGGCCAACTGTGGGGAAGCTAGCAAGATCATGAAGGTGTTAGACTCGCATGAACAGTGATTGGTTAGCTTAAAAACACTCCAATGATGCAAAAAGGGAAGAGTACACAAGGGCTCATGCAGGAGTTGATGAGGCAAATCGAACAATTAGTGAGACAAAACCAACATATTCTAGAGGATATGCAACAAATGATACAAAACGAACAAAGAAGCTGTTATGGCCTAAATCTAACTCAGGCTGAGAAAGGCAGAATTTAGGGTAACATCAAACCACGCTTAACCTGGTAGCTAGCCCTACCAGATTGGGAGAGGGCTTTCTCCTGGTCAATCTCAGCAAAAAATGGTCAGTGAGGCTTGAGATGACTTGAATAAAGGCTGATTTTAGGCTAGGTATATATGTAAGAGAGTTGGATTTTGATTTTGAGGGTGTTTGTTGGATCAAAGGGAAAGGGCAGATTTTGGGTCTGGGGAATGAGGCCTAGTTTTTGCAGAGATCTGAATGGGGCAAGGAAGACAATTGTTTTGATGCTTCAATTTGAATGAAATGGATAGCTTAGACCGGTGAGGAGTTGAAGAGGGCAAGAGATTTTCAAGAATCCTCTTCAAACAGTTGAAAACATAGAAAATTAAACAAAACTCTAGGTAGAGCACTGCAAATCTAATGAATTCCACCTTTATCCTTGTTTGTTTAACTTAAGAAGAAATAAGATGGAAGATGATACACATAAAGCACCAGTAAACTTACATTAACAGAGAGAAACACACCATCAAAACATAGAGCCACATGGATCCCAAAGAGTGCTGCAAACCCTGGTCTATTCCTTTGCCAAAATGCAGAGATGAAATGTACAATGAAGCTCAAAGCAATCGCAAGTGTTCAACCCTGAAAATGACTGAGAAACTACAAGATATAGACAAGCGTAACTCATCCCCATGCCTCTAGGGGTCGAGCTCACTAGTTTAGGAGCTGTTTCAACAAGATCTAAACTAAGAACTGGAAAATAGGCACTGGAACAGCTTGCCTCTATAAAATAGGAAACTGATTCATTCAGTTACAATTCACCTTTTGATGAATGAATCTACTTACATGAGTAAAAATTTGTCAAAGTTACATCAAAAGCCATGAAATTACATGAAATTACATCAAGAGTTTTACATTTGGAGATAAAAAAGTCAAACTGGCCAAAACTAGGCAAAAAACAGAGTTACTGAGTGAAAAAGGAGCCAAAATTCCCAATGCGTCGCGCCACTTTGGAGCCGATTTTGAAGGCCTTCCCGGTGTCCAAATTGAGCGCAAGATAGCTCGTTGGAAAGTTCTGCCTGTTTACTTTCCAACCCAAGTAGAATTTCTGAATTTGGTTGCCATTTGCCCCTCCAAAAATGAGTTTTCCCAACACTGCTTCCTGTGTGTCCAAAAAGGGGCAGAAAGGTCATTTTTAGGGTGTTTTTGACCATTCCGGCAACCCAAAACTTGTCAAAATTTTTAGGTAATGGGTAGGCATGCATAAATTTTGATGAAAAATCCAGAAATACAAAATTTTCCCCAAGAGAAGCTTCCAATCATAAGCGCGTGCCAAGTGGCGCGACGCGTCGGGCGGAAAAATTTGTTTTTAGGCCAAAAAAATCAAAATTTGCAAAAAGTGTCCTAAATTTCTTGAAATTTGGGCTGAGTATCCTCCATCATGCACTTTGCTGGGCCAAGGGAGTTTCGGCCAAAATTTGGAGTCTATCATGCCTTTTGCGATGCTTTAATGCCCTCTTTAACTTTGCCTTCAGGATCTTGATTCGTGCCTTGCAAACATGATTTCTCGCCCAATAATGATTCTCCATGTGCCTCAACATGTTCTTTTATTTTTTAGCTTTCTCCAACAGCTTTTGGTCTTCTTAGTGCATGCAATTCGGTTGTAGAGTCACTATGTTTCCTTCATCTCGATCATAAGAGGAATCTGTCTCCATGTTTGCCAAAGTCTATGTTATGTTAGATGAAAATGAGGAGTTTTAGTGTCTTTGGTTTTGTTGCCAAATGTGTGATAATATGTGAGGGAATATGGAGGGAGAGGGTAGGGGAAATGATGGGATATTTCCAATTGAAATTTGCCAACTAAAGAGTTTAGGGGCAGTCACTAGGCCTTTTGGCATAACATTTGGGGTTTGGGAATTTGTAACTTGGATGTGGGATAATGGGAATATGGAATAGGGAATGAGTGATTTAGGGATATGAGGGAATAGGGAAATGGGCTGATGTAACGAGCAAAACAATGAGGAAACAAAAGGATGTGGGAGTGATGGCATAAAAACCAAACTCTAAACCCTAGGGAAGCATTTCTTGAACAAGAAAATAGGGTTTGAATTTTTGTTTATTAAATCCTCATAAACATCACAAGACACCGTTTCATTGGCATTGACAACATTGTTTGACTTACTTGGACCGGAGGTGATTGAACAAATTTGAAGATTTGGATGAATTTTGTGGTGAAAATGGCTTGCAGCTCTATGCGCCGTGCCACAAACCCAATGCGTCGCGTCCTTTTGTAGGAGACTTTTGGAGACCTTCCCGGTGTCCAAATTGGGCGCGGGATAGCTCGTTGGAAAGCTTATTGAGTCTACTTTCCAACCCAACTGGAATTTTTCAATTTGGAGTTCATTTGCCCTGTCAAAAATCAAATCTCCCAAGACTGGTCAAAATGTGCAAAATAAGGCTGCCTCAAGGAAGAGTGCTGTTGCAGTCAACTTTTGAAGGTCTTCCTCAACTCCAAATTGAGCTCATGATAGCTCATTGGAAAGCTCTTTGTGTCTAGTTATCATTTGACTCATCAAGCAAGTCATTTGGCCAACAAAGCTTGGAGAAATATTGATTTTCCCAAGGTCACTTCAGAGGTGCATCAATTCTCCTGAGGCAACTGTATTTTTGACATTTATCTAAAACCATGACACCTGTGTAAATAATGAAGGAGGTTTTTCTTCCTTGGCCTATTGTGGACAAAAACCTCTCTCAGTTTTCCAAAATTCATCTTTTATTGCTCAGAAACATCATTGGAGTAAAACCTATCCCGATGTGTGGAACAAGGGATTTGTCGAAATGAAGCGAAATGAAGGTGATAAGGGGTTTCTAAATTCTTGAGAAAATTTTGGGAAGTAGGGAGGGATGTTAGGAAGCAGGGGAAAGTGGAATTTCAGAGATTGAGTGAGGGGAAGGGTTCCAAAAGGGAAAAACACAGGCCTAGCCTAGAAAATTGCCAAGTTGTAGCAAGAAACTAGGGTTTGTGCGAAAATGAGGAATTTGGGGGATCTCAGTGATGGGAAGCGTTTAATAAGGTACATTAAGGATAGGGGAAGGTGTATGAACATCAAGATACAAGTTTTGCTGATAATTTGACCATCCAAGAGAAATTACCTTCAAAACCCTAGGAGAGGGAAATGAACCTTACCTAGGCACAACTGAAGCATGAACAAGGTGTGAAATGACCCAGTGGAACTTGACATGATGATGACAACCCTCTGAATGATGGTACATTCAGTTGAATGGTGACATGGACCGACATTTGGACAACTTTGAAAGGAGTGAAAGCAAACCCTAGACCTAATACCTAGTGACCAAATTTTACTTGAAGACTCACTGAAATGACAAAATTTGACCTTGACACCTTAAAATCACCTTGTAAGCATGTTTGATCACCGGGGAAGGCTGCAAAGACTGACACTAACAGAAGCCAAGCATGTGCACGCACAACCCAACAATACAACACCCATATGTATGGCCAGTTTGGCTGTCCTACCATGCCTCATTTTCTGGATGATCTGGAGAAGGAGAATCATAGGTCAAGGACGAGATCATCATGTAGAGGAGCGCATTTAGAGGGTGAGACCAGGGGGCGTTTCTGCTGGTGGAGACCTAGCTTTAGATATCAGGAGCTTGAGGGGGAGATTGAGCATGAGGTTGATGGCACGTAGGAGGAGCATGTTGATATACTGAGTGTGACACGGGAGTCACCCTCGTTGGAGATCCCTTTGCTAGCTCCGATTGACACCTTAGTGGGGGAAGTAGAGCATACACTGCGAGGGCCATTTGATGATGTTGTGACCTTCCATTGATGAGGTGCCAGTAGGCGCAAAGGTACACAGAGCTGTGACAAAGTTCCCAGATGACCGCTACCTACAGCAGCAGGGAGAGCACCTTGAGGAGCGTGAGCGAGATGAGGATGTTATTCTTGAGGAGCTACCTATGGTGGGGCAACTCAGGACTCCTGTTGAGCCCATGATGGAGGAGGATGGGCAGTCATCTATTGGGTTGGCCATCGACAGGGAGTAGATAGATACGCAAACAGCTAGCAGAGTTGCAGTGCTTCTAGCCAATAGCTCTCTTCAGGCTTACATAGAGGGGGCCTTTAGTATTATTAGGTTACCTCTGCACGTTGGAGGGAGAGTGGCTGAGTTACCTAGACATATCGTATATGCTGACTAGAACAATTAGACGAGGCAACATGAGATGCAGAGGGCACAACGCTCGCAAGGTGGAGTTGTTACAAATTTTTTTACTCTTGCATTTGATCCCTCTCATGGGGTTGGATGGCAAGAGCTATTGAGTTGGTACTCGATGGAGTGGGGTAGGTGTCGGGATGTATGCATGGCCATAGTTCGGTAGGGGCCGTGGGTTACCAGAGGGGCTCGAGGACCAAACTCTTTTTGGGATCCAAGTGGGATTCCCCATCACATCATGGAGTTAATCGATGATGGTAGTAGTTGTGTGCTGGATCCAGGGATTGAGGGCACACACACCCACTGTTTTCTATCAGAGTTTTGAGCAACTCTAGTGGCTAGCTAGATCGATAGGGGAGTAGGAGGACTCCGTGAGTTGTCCTGGCATGTGGATCAGGTGTGGAGTCGCAGGATGATTAACATACTTTTGCAGGGGCTGATCGAAGGAGGTGGCATAGAGAGAGCATTGTACGGGGATGAGGCTTTCCTATGAATATGTGGGGTGCAGAGGACACCAGGCAGCAACACCTTCGTGACACTGCCATTGGCAGGTAGGGAGGTTCTTCTGTTAGATTTCTCTGAGAGGATCAAGAGGGGAGGTCCACCCATTCGAGGTCATGGAGGTGTGGTAGTAGAGATGGCGACCCTGACAAGATGCAAGTTGCTGCACACTGACTCAACCTCTGGTCGTGGCATTCTGTGGTGTATAGAGATATGCAATGATGAGCACGTCTTGAGTATATCCATAGGGATTTGCATACTGTCACAGAGGAGTAGGGCGCAAGAGACTCACCTGGGGCAGATGGATGTGACCCAAAGTATCATGGACAAGAGAGGAGTTTTTCCGTTGGGGCAGACAAACTATGCACGTGGAGGCGTAGGGATGACATGATATGTTGCAGAGGTAGCATATGCTTTGCCCCTGAGTCCCCCCTTAAGGGTATGATTATCGGGGATTTGTTTGACACACCTTCTACAATGCATTCCGAAGCATTGCAGGGGCATGCAACGCATGGGATGATAGACCTGTTCTACAGGAGGGCACGTAGGCTTCTGGCAGTTTTTGGGTACACCATTCGGAAATAGGATGGTAGAATTCGTTGTGTGACCAGACAGGAGCAGGGTCGTGGGGTATACACTAGATTGTCCCTTGATATATGGAGCCTATACCCACAGGGATCAGAGGTGAGGCGCAGATGGATCACAACAATTGTCAGAATTATTTCGCCGCAAACTTGGGAGCTAAGGTTTTTGTTGACGAGTGGATCACTCCACTTCGAGATGAGTAGTACCCTGACAGAGAGAGATCTAGCTTATTCTTATGTCAACACATGGGAGATCACTGAGATTTTCTCCACATGGCGAGGCGGGTATTCCCTATTGTTGCTTAGGATCGAGGCTAGCCATGGTGTGGAAGGATCGGGCATTATTGAGTTGTCCCCGCATGTTGGGCATAACTTTGGTCATTACTTGTATGGTGGTCAAGAGATATAGGAGGGAAGGACCCAACATGAGCATGTTGGGTCGTTGATTATGACTAGAGAGCTGCAACGTCATCATGGTAGTTTCCTTTTGCAATGAACACGAAATCTCGGCCTCTCAAGGCTTGGAAGTTCAACTACATTCAGGGATGTGCTAATTTCTATAGGGGAAGATCGTATAGGTCTTCCATTTGGTTTCAATTGCTCGGAGAGTAGTTTTCCCCCTAGAGGTTCGTTGATGACTTGGGGCATTGTGCTTGTATGGAAGGATGATTGGCACGTGTGGTTCTTGGCAGTCATTGGCACTACTCAGTGGCAGGCAATAGGAATTGGGAGTAATGGGCCTCCATTCTGGCTTTGGGATCCAAGGATCCATTGGGTTAGAGGACTACCTTGTTTTTGGAGGATCATGGGGATGTCAGAGATAGGATTGCATCCTCCTTTGGATGACAGGTCGGAGACCATTAGGATGATCATTACGGGTTGAGGAAGGCACCTCTCACTATTGTTTTGACAAGAGATTGGTTGTGGATCGGTAGATGGTAACCTTGCCGGGGTGCCTTGGCAGGATAGACCTGCGTGTAGTGTAGTTGCCCCTTATTGGATTTATAGCGGAGGTTTACTGGAGTCGATGAATTTGCAAGAGCATGGGAGGGTAGCAGTTATGACCAGACTGGGGCAACATCCACTTGGTGGACTCACTTTGAGATTAGTTTGGGACTTGAGAGCTACAGCGTTGAGCAGTTGGGTTACGGATTGGGGAGAGTGGGTTCTCACAGGGGGAGGTCACCTAGATTTGCCATTTGGACTACGTTCGATAGCATGGACTTCACTTCCTAGAGACTAGTTGAGACAGTATAGCGCCTCACTTGGGTGGCTATATGACTGGCAGGAGGCAGCCGTGATTGGCACGCCAGGACGAGGGATCTAGTTTATGGGACTTGGGTTGTATATTCAAGGGTTCCCTCTTGAGGTACCTAGGATCGATTTTTCGGCGGGACAACTTTTCGTGGAGTTGATAGGGTTTGGTAGCGTTCCTGTCTGGCTGTCTACGCTGCCGTTTTCCAGTTCTAGGAGCACCAACATACTACTCTGCATCCCTTAGTGTCTGTCATACCTCTCTGTTGATCCTGCCATTGGTGGTAGGAGGCTCAATCATCTCCTCTTCCTGATGTCCCATCTGCTGCGAGCTATCTGGATTTTCTTCTCTTGAAGAAATACTAGTACTAGTCACAGTGCTAGATCCTGATGGTTCCCCATATGCTGGATCCTCTCCTAGCTGCTCTTGGACAAGAGGCATATCCTCTGACTGTTCTTCAGTAGGCATTTCACGGGATCTTCTGAAGGCTCGATCCTCCGTTCATTTCACATCCCTTATTACTACCACTTTCTTGTTCCTTGGAATGTAGATTCTGTATGCCTTGGATGTCTCGCTATATCCTACGAGATACCCTTTCTCAGCAGTTTGATCTAGTTTGCTCTGTTTCTCACCTGGAACATGACAATATGCCATGCTCCCAAAAATCCTGAGGTGACTTACCTTCGACTTCACCCTTGTGAATACACTCTCGGGCGTTGTCTTGCCCAATGCTTTGTGACGAGTCCTGTTCTGAATATATACAACAGTGCTGCATGCTTTTGCCCACTGAAATCTACGCAGATCCTGGTCATACAACATTGCCTTTGTTGCCCCAATAATAGTCTTGTTCTTTCGTTTTGCAACTCCATTCTGCTTTGGATTGTAAGGAGCTTTCCATTCTCTTCCGATGCCTTCCTTTGCGCAGAAGTCTATGAATTCCTTATCAGTATATTCACCTCTGTTATTTGAGCGCAACACTTTGATTTTCTTCCCAGTAAGGTTTTTTACCAGAGCTCTGAATTCTCTGAACCGATCAAAGACCTGAACCTTGGTCTTTAAGAAGTAAATCCAAGTCTCCTGGAATGGTCATTTATGAAAGTGACAAAATATTCACTTCCACCAAGAGCTCTAGTGGACATCGGTCTGCAGATATCTTAGTGTATTAGTCCCAATACACTTTTCGCCCTATTGTTGCTTTTGGAATATGCTGCTTTAGCGTACTTGCTTAGTACGCACCCTCTGCACACGTCATCGTGTTTGGTGCTAAGAATTGGAACTTTCGTAACAGTTTCTCTGAGAATTCTCAGAGCTCCATGGTGCAGATGCCCCATTCGTCTGTGCCATAGCTCATTCAGATCTGATTCTCCACTTAGATTGCTTCCTACCATACCATTGGAGACTAAGCTGGAACTTGTATAACCTCTTGCGTCGAGCCTTCTTCTTCCAGCTTGGATGCTTGACATATACTTTTCTTCCAATAAAGTATACATCATATCCCTTGTCTTGCAATTGAGACACTGAAAGTAAATTCATTCCCATACCTGGCACATGCAACACATTTGTGGCTCGGAGACTGTCTCCCGCTTTTGTTTGAAATTCTACGGTCCTATTTTCTATAGGGGTACACTTTGTCTTGTTTCCCATAATAATCTGAAAGTCCATCTGCTCTTCTTGATAACTGGATAAATGATCTCTTTCTCTAGTCATATGGGCTGAAGCCCCGCTATTAATATACCAATCATTTGATGATGCAGTGCTTGATAAGCACACACATTCCTTTTCCAGCCCGGAGGCCAGCTCTGACAAAACTTGATCTTCCATCTTCTTCGTGTTTTTCCTTTCCCGGACAAATTTATGCAGAAGGAATGCGTAAGCCCTTGGGTGTACGATTTTCTGCCAAGGCAGCACCACGAATCCCCTTTGGCGTAGAGCCTCCTTCTTCCTTGCCTAGCCTTGCTTTGATACCATTTGAAAATTTCAAATTGAAATCCTACTGCATTATCTAATGTTATTTCTTCTACTTATTATTCAGAAATAAGTTATTTGCAGAAATCTCTTCAGTAAATATTGAAATAAATTCAAATGCAGACTTCATATAATTATTGAGCAGAATAATAAGGAAGGTACTAGCACATAAATGACAAAGATATTTTGGACATTGTCCTCGGAAAAACCCAATGCGGGAAAACCGGTGCAGCAGACGAGGGTTTCTATTATTCAGCAGAATCTTGTACAATTTACAGTCAGAGTGACAAAGAGAAAGTACGAAAACATTGGAGGAATTCCTCACTGTTGGAACGAGGTTCCCTAAGTTGCATTTTTGATATAATTTTGTAATCATGGGGTTTGCGTAAGGGTTTTGGGGCGGGTCAAAGCCCCCAATGTTTTGTAATGGGTTAAAGGGTAAACCTAGGGTCCGCAAACCACGGTTTGCGGACCATAGGATAGCAATGGCTACGATGATATAAATAGATAGATAGTTGGGTCTTGTAGAAAACGAAGAAGCAAGATTGATGCTACGTGCGAATTGTTGAGATCTGTTTGGGTTGTTTTGGGTAAGGACTCCTGCTGGTTGTGTGCGCGGAGATCCTCAGTCCTGCTGTGTTCGGACCCCGTTGGCTGTGTGAGCGCGCTGTGTTTTGGGTTGTAATTGGTTTTTGGATACTGATGAATGCAAAATATATTTGAAGTGTCTTGTGATATCTGGATTGATCGCGATTTTTACTGAAGTGAATTTGTGTTATTGATTTAAGCTGCGAATGTACCTGTGATCTATGAGTTAGCTACGATTATTAAGTTCTGTGATAGTAATTGCTAATGCGCACGTGGATGCGAATGTATTGATCGGATCTATTAATAATAATAGCTTTGTTATGGTTGCATGCTGATTATACTGTTAAAAGCCTGTGAATAAACTCGTTCTGTGCGAACTTGATAGATTGCAAAGGCGATTTGCCTTAATTACCTACTCTCTCCGAGGGTGTGGAAACCTGTTTCCAGCACCCTCCCATACTACTTCGGGTGAGACCTTGGCCTG
This sequence comes from Pinus albicaulis, assembly GCA_034641835.2. NCBI lineage: Eukaryota > Viridiplantae > Streptophyta > Pinopsida > Pinales > Pinaceae > Pinus > Pinus albicaulis. The sequence goes on along the minus strand of CM076583.1, from coordinate 32,703,313 downwards.
CGAAAGTAGGTCATTGCCGAAAGGGCCAGTAGTATAGGGGTTTGTTGGCAAACCTTAACCTCCGAACCTGGTTCAGGACCCTTCAAGTCAACACTCACAAAATAGTCAGATGAGAAATAACCCCAGAAGGACCCTCCTAAACCCCCTGCGTCACCACTGTGCTGGCTTTGCGTGGGGACTGCATCACCCCTCTGCGCTGCTCCCTCCCAACCTTTGTGCTGTCTCTTCCTGGCACTGCGTCACCTGTTCCTACACCTCGGATTGCTGCTGAACCCTCTTTGCTTCTCCTTCACATGCAACTCTCCCTACGAGTCAATTTTCTCTTGCCGAAGGAGGTGGATCAATAGGGTCCATCGGTCATTCAACATCGGGCATCTTCTCATGCTTCGATTCTTCCTGATTCCCAGATCTTACATCATGATCTTCCTTAGAGCTCGGAAGATTTATCACTTTCCTAAGGAAAGCATCTTCATCAAAGGTAACATTGTGGCATATCGCCACTTCTCTTTCGGCACAACCCTGACATACACCTTCATGATCATTTTTGAGTTTGGGCATCCCTGTCATCACCTTCCTTGCTTCAGGAGGGGCTTTGTAATGAAGGTGTCCAAACCTCCGGTGGCATAGTTCGGTTTGACGAATAGTATCACATGTCATAGCTCCCATTGGACTTCCTCCAACCTGGTAGAGTGTATCAACTCTAAACCCAATCGTAAGAGCTTCCTTGAGACTCTTCTTCCAGATGCGTATCCTTGCATCGACGAATGCCACATCGAAGCCTTTGTCTTCCATGGCCAAGATAAACACAAGGTTCTTCTTCAAATCAAGTACATATAGTACATCTTGCAAGCGAAGGACTTGACCTTGAGATAGATGGAGGGTCACAGTCCCTGTCCCTTTCACGGGATAGGTGGCATTATCTCCAAGGATAATTTTCAAATTAGTATCCTTTACAATCAAATCAGAAAGCGCTTCTTTAAACCCAGTGAGGTGCCTTGAAGCACCACTATCAATCAACCAAACATCCATGGTGTCGGGTGGAGATGCAGCAGAGAGGGCAGATACAAGAATGAATTCATTTCTTTCATTGTCAACAACATTAGATTCTACATACCTAGAATTTCTTGACCTTTTGAAAGGTTGCCCATTTTCATTTCGACCAGAGGGAGCCTTCCTCTTTCCTTTGAACCTGCTGTTCCTTTGATTATCATTCCCCCTGTTGTTGTTGTCATCATCCCCAGGAGAATCCCTTCTATTAGGGCATTTTATAGCATAGTGGCCAAACTTGTTACATGTGTAACATCTTCCTTTCTTTTCTCGGGCCCCTGCTCTTCCATGGTTCCAGACCACCATTGTTCTTCTTTTTAGCACGAGCGGTGAAGGCAACATTACCTTCCTTTTCATATTCCATCATTCTTGTTTCCTCTTGAGTGCATCTCGACAATACTTCGTCAATATCAGGAAACACATTATTATTGAGAATGGTAGTAATGAATACATGCCATTCAGAGGGGAGACCTCCAAGTGCGGTGAGAACCATTTCTCGATCAGCTATTGTTTCCCCAATGGCAAGAAGGTTATTCCTGATTTAAGTCAACTTCAGAAAATAGGATTGAACGGATTCATCCCTGCCTTTCTTGAGATTCTTCAATTGGTTCTTAAAGAAAAGAACTTGATTTTCATTGTTGGCCCTGAACATATTGACTAACTTATCATACATCTCCTTAGATGTGCCCAGCTCAGAGATGTAGGCAACTAGACTTTTATGGATGGAATCCCGGATGATCAGCTTAGCTTTGATTTCCCCTTTCTTATACTTCGTCTTGGTGGCAACAGGTGCAGATGATGGAGGCTCTTGGATTTTACCTTGCAAATAGTCCATGGCATCTAGGTCTTCCAAGATTAGATCCAAAGACATCTTCCAAGCATGAAAGTCAGACTTGCCAGTCAACTTGTCATCATCTTTGAAGCCATTGTAATTTGAGGTACCCATGAGTCCTTGACAAGTACTACTTCGGTGATTTCTCTCAATACAAACTTGGGCTTTGTCTTCACCTTAGCTCTGATACCATGTAAATTTTCGTAGATGTTCTATTCTTGATGCAACTTTACTTTAAACCCGATATCAAATAGCAATCACATAAACATAAAAGTAAAATGCTAATAGATCATACCAATAGATCGAAGGAAGACAAGCCAAAAATACACTTAACTTGATCAACAAAATATATGTTTGTGGTGCGTTACGATGGTCAACAGGATGCTTCAACCAACAAAGTCTCCTTACGGTCAGCCAACCAGAATGTGTCACATAACCCTCAAGACAACTCTACAACAGTCAACCCAAAAGTCAATAAAAGTCAACGTTGTCCAGTCAACAGTCAATGCAAAACATCAGCAGCAGAAAGTCAACACAACCAAGTCAAAGTCAATGTCCAACCTCGATTTTTGTGCCAAATAATGCGGACTGCAATGATCGAAATTTTGGGAGAGTTTCGGGTCAAGTTGACGAAGCGTTGACCAAAGTCAACTTTGGTCAAATCTGTGCTGAAAACCCTAGAACAGATCCGAAACACTAGCTACTGTTTTCCCACATGTGAGTGAAGAGAAGTCTTCAAGTGTGAGATCAAACCAATCAGATGCAGAGAGAGAATGTGTGATGAGTAATGATGAAAATGACCTCCAATGTTGACCAATATATATCCATCAATGAGGGTGTGTGACACATCTGTTGGGGCTACAAGCCGACATTTCAATTTTGCCCGACCTTGCACTTAAGTGGAATTAATTCAAAATAAATGTTCTGCTCATCGGATCAAGATGATCCTTAGATCGATCTTGCACCTCCCCGAAAGAGGAATCCAATAAAAATATTGGCATCGTCATCTGAGCATCACAACATGGAGTTTGGACCTAGTTGCCCAAAATTAACAATTTCCTTGTAGGAAGCTGGGCCTCGTAGGTCCCTGGATTCCGACGAACCCCCATGCAGCCTCAACAACAAGATAATGGTAGAGTTTCTAGCAATGTCGTACTCATTCAACTAGGCAGAAACTTGCAACTATCTCCCTTCGCAAATAAGATGCTGCATGTGTATAAGAACCTGCAAACGATTCTCAACAAGCTACATTAGTTTTTCCCAAAGAATTGATCCAAAGAGCCATATTTGGATTGTTTTTCCACTAAGGGTTTTGGCAAAAATATGAAAGCCTACCATGGAATTTTGATTAGAAGGTCGCTCCCTGCAAAACAAACCCTTTCGAGGCAAGATTTGCGAGCTTGGAGTCGCCGTCCTATTCAAAACCCTAGAAATTTCATTAACAAAATGGTGCCTAACAACAGTAACATGGTCCCTAGAATCCCTAGCGATGACAGATGAAAGAATTGCATGCGTTGCCCATCTGCATTGAATCAACTCAGACTCCTTTTAAAATTCTAGGTTCTCAGATTTGACACCCAAACCTGGTGGATCAAATCCAAAATCTCCTGGGGCTGATCTGTTGAGATGAGCGGGGCGAGCTTGACCAAGCTTCCTTTTGGTAGACCTGCACACTTGAGGAATTAAAGAAACGCTGACAGATCCATGAGATGGAGCAACAATTGGTCTGTAGGTTCGTAAGAGACATTGGAATTCTCAAATCTGGCCGCAACGACATCTATGAAAGCTGGTTGCGTAGGCGGAGCAGGGATCTCTTAATTGTTGGTTAACATCAACGCAACATGTGACATTGTTGGCTGTAGCACAAACGAACCAAGAGGGGATAAGCGAAATCGCCTGCAATCGCTGTATTTTTTGGTGTCAATCAGTGACTTTCAGGTGTAATTGTCTTGTTGGTAAGACATTGCCATTTTCTATTGGAAATCTAAAATCATAAATTGAGGTTGAGGTTGTCTTTCACTTTCATCTCACATGCAGACCCTTGAAAGATCATCTATGTAAAACACCATTCCATGCACCTGCCCTAGATATAAAAGAGGGAAAAAGAGTGTAATTAGAGCAGTTCTTCATGGTTAGCTCCATTAATTTTTGTTTTTTTCATTCATTGGAATGTTGAAGCATCAACCCACTAAAAAAAAGCACATGTTGAAAACAAATTTGTCTAGTATATATGGTCAAGCATGTCTTTTTGCCACACATCTTCATTTATTATTTGTAATTTGTTAGAAAATGGTAGGAATGAAGGTGCATAATGGACTGGACACCGTCACTTGGGGGGGGGTGTGGGGTTTCTCAAAATTTTGTGCCAGATTTTCTCTAACACTAGTTCTTGTTACCCCTTCTTCAGATAGGGGTACCTATAGTAAAATTTGGACTTTCCAGAGAATCATTAAGCAATTATGATGCAGGGGCATTAGGCTCAAGAAAATTCCTTGTATTTTAATAGACTTAGGGGTTTTGTGTTTTCAAGGGAGTTGGTTTCTTATGTGATGTTTTGAGTGATTTTAATGAGAATTAATTAAATATTGTGAGGAATTTTGTAAATGTTCTCGAATGTTGGAGAACATGAGAGAATTAGGCTAGTTGAGAGTGTATAGGGATTTAGAGATTTAGGAATTAATTATAAATCCTAAATTAGAATTTGTTTCATTATTTTATGGATGAAAGAGGATCTTTAGGGGTTAGTTGAGGCAAGTGAGGACTTAGAGGATATTTAGGATTTTGTTGAGGAGATGGAGGAACTGAAACCAAAAATAGTTTCTGAACCTTTTGTATAAAATGTAAGCCTCAAAGGCATAAAAAGCAGAAAATAGGCAGAGAGAAATTCAGGATTTAGAGAGGTAGGGTTTGAATTGTAAGCCTACGGGCAGAATAGGAAAAAGGCCACTGATACAAAAGATCAGGCGAGAGGAAGAATTCCTATGTAAATATTGGTTTTAATACAGAAAAAATCAATTTATGAGTTTGTGTTTTGAGCAATGTGGAAAAAATCGAAATCGGGATTAAATCGGCAGGGCTTCAAGTTGGGATTAAATCGGCAAAGTCGGGATTTTTTCGAAAAAATCGGCAAAAAATCGGCAAAACTAAAAAAATACAAAAATATTCATATTTTGAAAAAATCCCGATTTTTTGGAAAAAATCCCGATTTTTTCAAAAAAAAAAAAAAAAATTATTAAAAAAATTACCTCCCTCACGATTTTTTGGATCGAATCGGGATTAAATCGGGATTTTAACGATTTTATCGGGATTTTTTCAAAATTTAAAAAATCGTGAAAAAATCGGCGGATTTAATCGGCATCTTGAAAAAATCGGGATTTTTTGAAAAAATCCCGATTTTATCCCGATTTTTTCCACTTTGTGTTTTGAGTGTATATTGTGTGCAAGTGGAATTGACAGGAACAGGGAGAATTCTGTCATTTTATATTCAAGCTATATTTTAAGAAATTATGTGGTTTTCTATGTGTAAGGGTAATTGATGAATTGAAGTTCTGTGTGTGGTTGAATTAGTAATAGATAGATGAGATCTATCGTGCAAAGGGAAGACAAGGATTTTGTACATGTAAATGTCTGTATATGAGATAGGTCACAGACATGAGGTCCCTCTATGGCAACCAGAGATAGGATTTTTATGAGTGGATTAAACCCTAACGCAATGAGTTTTGAACTCATAAAGAAGTGCTTATGTGCGAAATGGAAGGGAAGTTCTCTGTATAGACAGAGTGAGGATTGAATTCCGATCAAGAAGATCTGAAATTGGGTAGAATTTCTATGAGAGATTCCAATTTCTGTAGAAGTCATTAAGACTTAAAGAATGTTGTGAGGGATTGAGAATTCAATAGGAGGATTTCTGTATGATTCTAACCCTGAAGAATGAAATTTAGTTTTATAGAATGAATCGATGGATTATTTAAGTATGCGGAGATGTCATATTGAAGAATTAGAAACGGAACTGTGAGCAAACAGCATGGCGGAACTATGCGATGGGAACAATGAAGGTGGATTTGGGAAACAACAGGTGGTTTTCGCGTAGCCTTCGTGTGGTAAGCGGTTTTATTGAAATTGAATGCGATACACTCCAACAGTTGACACGTTGCATGGACGGAGTTTCAAAACCACCGATTTCGCGTTAGTTTGGGTCAATAAAGTGCTGGAGTAATATGAATGCGATATCCGTCCGATACTAAACATCGGAGATCTGATGGCGTTCGCATCATCATTTGCATAGAGGTTAACTAAAGGTACGTCTGGAATATGCTGTGGGACCCAAACAAAATGTTGATGTTGATATTTGGTTTTTTAAACCAAAGAATGAAAGGTTCGCGTGGCTTGAATATACATTTATGAATTGTGGGTCCGAATGACATTAAGATTGGTGATCATATATGGTGGATTGGTAAAGCGTTGGCACATACATTAATGTATGTGTTGGCCGAAGATTAATTTTGGGTTTTAATGCAAAGTTGAATATTCATTCGAATTTTTCATGAGATGGGTTTTAGCATATGATTTATAACCATAGGGTATAAAAAGGGGTTTAAACTTTGATTAAGCGTTGAGAATGATATTAAGGGGAAACAAATTCCACATATGAAGTTGTATTGTTGGGTTTTATAACCATGGATTAAAGGTAAATAAATCTTCTTTAAGATTAAATAATAAGCTTCCGCATTTAAATTTGCCCAAATTTGAGAATTATGTTGGTTGATGAATGAACTATGCATCTTAAGGTGAGAATGTGGGTTTTTCCAGCCTTTGGCTGCATCAAGTGGTATCAGAGCTGGAAAAGCTCTTTTGAAAGTTAAAGATTTTTTTTTAATTAAATCAGAATGCATGTGTGATGGGAAAAGAAAGAGGAGATCATATATTAAATCTGGTAAGCAGCAGATACACAGAATTGAAGTGAACAGGCATTTGTAGAAATAAATGAAGAAAGTACAAGTGAATGAAGAACAAGGTCGTGCAGAGATCTTGAAGGTGAGATAATTTTAATCTGGTTTGAAAATTGTGATTGCAGAATTATGGTTGCAGACAAGATGAAGACAAAGATTTTGATCATGATGGCAGTGAACCTAATATTCCAGCTAAAGGTTGGATAGGGAGAACAACTGAAGTGTTCTCAAGAGAAGGTGAGTTGAGGATATAAGCCTAGAGAGAGCAGAAGAGAGTGCTCAAGAGGTTCCAGAGATAGAGAACCAGTGCTTGCCAAAAGACCAAGTCCAGAGAGGGGATTGGTGAGGTAAGTGGTAGCAGGGAGAACTTGCTGTTGTAGAGGCTTAGTGCAACTCATAGTGAGTGAGGAGCTCATAAAGAAGATGATCATGGAGGATCAGAGAAGAGGTTCTAAAGAATGCCACAGAGATAAGATGAAGGATAGAGAAAGAGATATTGCAGTGATGAAAGTACAACTGGAGGTACTATAGGAATGGCTACAAGAAGAGGAAAACCAGAGAGGAGGATGGATCTTTCCACTGAAGGGAAAGAAGGTAATTTGGCAACCATTACAAATGAAGTGGAGGCAAAAGGAGATTGCCTTATGGAATGAAGAACTTAGATTTTTTGAGTCAAAGATGGAATTTGAGGATTCCACATGCAAATCTGTTCAAGGAGAAATGCTTGAAGAAGCAAACGAGACTGAAAAGTCTTGTGTTTTTAAAACTAATGAGTTGTGTATGATTGCAGGTACATCATAGGATGATGAACAAGATTTAGAGTTTGTTAAGGAGAAGAATTTGAATCTGAATTCTGTTCAGAATGATGTTGAGATAGCAAGATCTCAGAAACAAAAGGAGACAGAGGGGTCTCATGGGAATAAACAACAGAGTATTGAAGCAGAGGAAGAAGGACCATTTGATGATTGGTCAGCAACAAGTGAAGGTATGGAAAGTTGTGTAAAGTTTCCAAGTTCTACTCCAATTGAAATTGTTGAATTATATAGAAAGTTAGATCTTCAAAGAAGAGAATTGGAAAAGTAGAGGATCTACACTAAGGATAAATTGTTGAATGTGAAAGACAGAGAAATTGTCATGAATGACAGTCAGAAAACAGAGGACAAGGATGTAAGAGTTCAACAAAGTGAAATTGCAGAGAAAGGAGTTCATTGTTGTGACCCAGTGTAGGGAGACATTTTTGAAACAGATGATATGAAGGAGAGACTAGCTGACAGTGTCATGGTGAAATTAAATTAGCATACTGATGTGCTGACAAAGGAGTTAAATAAAAACTCAAAGCAGCATACTGAAATGTTGCCAGATGAGGAAGAGGTATTGAAACCTTGTATTTTTAATACTGATAATTCATGTGTTAATTATGCAGGCAAAGAAGGACAACAAATGAAAAATGTCAGAGAATCTAATGAAAAGGAAGCTATGTTAGCTGAAAACATAGTGGAGGATCATCATTCTACCATGGTGATTGGAACAATGGAGATAACCCTGGAAGCTGGAAAGAAAGACGGTGGAGATTTTTTGAGTCCTGAAAGACACTTGGAATTGCAAAAAGAAGATTTGGTGACGGGATCATCAAATGAGACCATTGGTTCTTGTAATTTTGAAATTGACAATTTCACTGTGTTTACAGGTGTTGTAGAAGACAATCCATCTTTTGGAGTTGTCTTGAATGAAGATGAATTATTGCAGTGGAAGGAAACCATAGATTCCTTATTTAATAAGGAGAGCATCTACAAGGAAGGTCAGACAATTATGTCTCATATGAAGGAACTTGTTACTGTTGATGACAAGGAGGAGTTGGCTTGTCTGATTGGCGAAGAGAAGACTGTAGGACAGACTTTTAGAACTGCCATAGTGATGGAGAATCAGAATTCTATTCTAATAAAGGATGAAGATACAGAGTTTGAAGAATTTGAATTGATTGCCAGAATCAATCAATGAGGTGATGGACAATTACTGAAGATTGTCAAAGAAGAAGAAGAAGAAGGATATGTTGAAACTAAATTGCAGCATATTGATGATGTGAAACAAGTTCAAGAGAAATGGCTGAAATGCTTGCTGGAAACAATTATGCTAGAGAAAGGAATCGCAGACACTGAAGTGAAAATTTCTGAAGTTGTGAAAGAAATAGGAGCAGATACTAGTTTGTCAAATTTGATTATGCTTACTAGTATACAAGGAACAGTGAATGATTAGGTTGCTGTGATTATAGAATCAGAAGATAATTTATTCTTTAAAAATAAATTTGCAGGTAGTGAGCAGAAGAAGAATGTTGCAGAGGGAGATATCTTAAGAGATATTCAGGAAGTTTGGGAGGTAGCAACAACAACAACAACATCTATAGCAATAAGAACATTTACAGCAACAACAACAAAGGCAATAGTATTGGCAGCAACATCTACAACAAGAGCAACAACAAGAGCAACAAGAGCAACAACAAGAGCAACAAAAGCAACAGTTTTTGGAGAAATATTTGCAGCAAAAACTGGAAGCAGCAACAAAAGGCAGAGTAATTTCCAGACAAAAGATAAATTGGATATAGATATTGAAAGAATAAGGAGGTTGATGATGAAGGTGTCTCAGAGAAAGACAACAGTAAGAAAGCAAGGTAACAACAGCAAGGAGAAGACCAGAACAGACTGTGAAAGCATAGCTAGTGGCAAGATGCAGAATAAAATATGGAAGCCTGAAGAAGTACAACAGAAGAATGCTACAGCTTATGGATGACAGCGAAACAGAGTATGGGATCGAGGAGGCAAAGATTAAAAGCACATGATCAGGAGATCATGATTATTTTTGACCTTGGGAGTCTGATGCAGGGGCATTAGGCTCAAGAAAATTCCTTGTATTTTAATAGACTTAGGGGTTTTGTGTTTTCAAGGGAGTTGGTTTCTTATGTGATGTTTTGAGTGATTTTAATGAGAATTAATTAAATATTGTGAGGAATTTTGTAAATGTTCTCGAATGTTGGAGAACATGAGAGAATTAGGCTAGTTGAGAGTGTATAGGGATTTAGAGATTTAGGAATTAATTATAAATCCTAAATTAGAATTTGTTTCATTATTTTATGGATGAAAGAGGATCCTTAGGGGTTAGTTGAGGCAAGTAAGGACTTAGAGGATATTTAGGATTTTGTTGAGGAGATGGAGGAACTGAAACCAAAAATAGTTTCAGAACCTTTTGTATAAAATGTAAGCTTCAAAGGCATAAAAAGCAGAAAATAGGCAGAGAGAAATTCAGGATTTAGAGAGGTAGGGTTTGAATTGTAAGCCTACGGGCAGAATAGGAAAAAGGCCACTGATACAGAAGATCAGGCCAGAGGAAGAATTCCTATGTAAATATTGGTTTTAATACAGAAAAACTCAATTTCTGAGTTTGTGTTTTGAGTGTATATTGTGTGCAAGTGGAATTGACAAGAATAGGGAGAATTCTGTCATTTTATATTCAAGCTATATTTTAAGAAATTATGTGGTTTTCTATGTGTAAGGGTAATTGATGAATTGAAGTTCTGTGTGTGGTTGAATTAGTAATAAATAGATGAGATCTATCGTGCAAAGGGAAGACAGGGATTTTGTACATGTAAATGTCTGTATACGAGACAGGTCATAGACATGAGGTCTCTCTATGGCAACCAGAGATAGGATTTTTATGAGTGGATTAAACCCTAACGCAATGAGTTTTGAACTCATAAAGAAGGTGCTTATGTGCGAAATGGAAGGGAAGTTCTCTGTATAGACAGAGTGAGGATTGAATTCCAATCAAGAAGATTTGAAATTGGGTAGAATTTCTATGAGAGATTCCAATTTCTGTAGAAGTCATTAAGACTTAAAGAATGCTGTGAGGGATTGAGAATTCAATAGGAGGGTTTCTGTATGATTCTAACCCTGAAGAATGAAATTTAGTTTTATAGAATGAATCGATGGATTATTTAAGTATGCGGAGATGTCGTATTGAAGAATTAGAAACAGAACTGTGAGCAAATAGCATGGCGGAACTATGCGATGGGAATAGTGAAGGTGGATTTGGAAAACAACAGGTGGTTTTTGCGCAGCCTTCGTGTGGTAAGCGGTTTTATTGAAAGTGAACGCGATACACTCCAACAGTTGACACGTTGCATGGACGAAGTTTCAAAACCACCGATTTCGCGTTAGTTTGGGTCAATAAAGTGTTGGAGTAATATGAATGCGATATCCGTCCGATACTAAACATCGGAGATCTGACGGTGTTCGCATCATCATTTGCACAGAGGTTAACGAAAGGTACGTCTGGAATATGTTGCGAGACCCGAACCAAATGTTTATGTTGATATTTGGTTTTTTAAACCAAAGTATGAAACGTTCGCGTGGCTCGAATATACATTTATGAATTGTGGGCCCGAATAACATTCGGATTGGTGATCATATATGGTGGATTGGTAAAGCGTTGGCACATACATTAATGTATGTGTTGGCCGAAGATTAATTTTGGGTTTTAATGCAAAGTCGAATATTCATTCGAATTCTTCATGAGATGGGTTTTAGCATATGGTTTATAACCATAGGGTATAAAGAGGGGTTTAAACTTTGATTAAGAGTTGAGAATGGTATTAAGGGGAAACAACTTCCACATATGAAGTTGTATTGTTGGGTTTTATAACCATGGATTAAAAGTAAAGAAATCTTCTTTAATATTAAATAATAAGCTTCCGCATTTAAATTTGCCCAAATTTGAGAATTATGTTGGTTGATGAATGAACTATGCATCTTAAGGTGAGAGTGTGGGTTTTTGCAGCCTTTGGCTCCATCAAATTACATTTCAGGAAACTCAATTATAAATGCAGTAGAATAGTAGAGATCACAATAGCACAGTAGATACCACAAATTTTTCACCTGGGAAACCCAACCTTGGGAGAAAACCCAACAATCTTTTCTTGGAGAAATTATAGTTGAATTCAACAGATGGTATAATCTGATTTTTCAGTCAAACTTGGTCAATCTGACCACAAACTACCTAAGTCAAACCTGGTCCAAAACTGTCCCGAATATCAGTCACATTTCTGCCCAAGAAAACTCGGTTAACTCTGCCACGACATTCCCTAGTAGTATGACTGCGAGTGCAAATCTCTGCACCAGGATCTCCAACACGCCTTCAGATATTCCCTACTGTCATACCCGAACATCCGCTCTGCCTACCGCCGCCTCCTTCGTCGCAAGAAACGTCATTTTATTTCACACAAGAGGCAGATTCTTTCCGATCTTCTTCTCCATTCCCCTAAAGAATTCTGGGGCACCATTCTCTCTAGGCGATCTCCCACCCCCACTGACCTTGACCCCACCTCCATGTTCTCCCACACTTCCAAGTTGTATGACATCCCCGGGCAACCCCCCATTCAGGCTGTTTCCCCCCCCAGCTACTTGTCACTTCTCCGACAAAGATATCAGAGAGGCATTCTGGGCATTGAACAACAACAAAGCTGTAGACGAAGAAGGCTTCTAGGCAGAATTCTTCAAACTTGGGTTCTGTCCTCTGGTTAGTTACCTACCGGATCTCTTCAACCATGTCATTCGAGATGGCTTCCCTGAGGGATGGTCCCACCACATCATCTACCCCATCCATAAGGCAGGATCTACCTCCGACCCGAACAATTACAGAACGATCATGGTCGGGCACACATTTTGCAAGCTATATGCTACTGTCCTCCACAGGGGACTCTCTAACTTCCTAGAGCAGAGACATCTCAGGGCCAGGGGCCAAGCTGGTTTCAGACTAGACCATCAGACCACCGACCATATCTTCACTCTTGATGCAGGAGCATCAACCCGCCGCAAATCAAATTTATTTCTCCATGCCTTCCAGAAGTCAACGTGGCCACAAAGACCATATTTTCGTTAAATTCATATTATTGATAGAGTTTGTTGTGACTCGGTTGACTGATTTTAGAGATCTTATGAGGGAAGATCGGATCTGGAATGATCCAATCCACTTTCCTCCATTGTTATAAACTAGTCTTCGTGCATTTGTAGGGGGAGCCAGACAGCATGTAACATCAAACGCGAGAGGGCGATCTGGCTCGTGTATGCGTGTTGTAATTCGAATTCGAGGTTAACATAAATCTGGTGTTGATAGCGTGAATTTTTTCGCTGTGTAAACGAGTTGTAGTAGTGTTTAGTTTCTGTGTAACTCCAGTTTGAATGAGATCCGTGTTTTTTTTATGATTCTTGTTTAGGTATTATCTATGTGGTTGTCTCCGAATCGTGATAGTTTATGAGCTAACAGGAAACGTAGTCACTCAAATGTGGATCTCGCGAGCTAAAGGAACATCTTGTCATCTGGCAAAGGGAGATGATCACTTGTGAATCCTCCAGAGCGCCTGCTGTGTTGGAGTCTCGGCACTGATGCGACATAACCAGGATCGAACCTGTGACCACTCACTGCGAAGAAATTTTGATTCGTTTCTGATGAAGTTGGCGCTGGTTTCCTATCAGGTGGCAGTGGAGATCCAGCGTACATTGCGTTGAGGAGTTGAATAGTTGTAGACAGATTTGAAATGTAATTTGAGAAGAATGTCATGTGCATGCTCGAGAGTTAGTCCAGGATGTATTGATGAATTTTATTGCTGCGTAATGAATTATTTTGCTCAGATCGTGGGCCCATAAGCCACAGATCTACAAATTGAGAAATGTGCAGTTTTGTTGCATCAAAGTGGTATCAGAGCAGGGAAAAGATATCCTGCGAGAAAGAGTTTGCCTGCGAAGAAAGAAGAGGTACAGTTCTGTTGAAGATTTGTAAAGCTTGTGGTTTTTATATTTTGGTGAAGGTAGCAGCAGAGGAAGGTGAGAAGATTGCAGCAGCCTAGAGCAGGAGTGCTCAAATGGTTCCAGAGGAGAGAACTAGAGAGATGCCGAAAAACTAAGCTCAGAAGAGAGAAGTTTGGTGAGGTATCTGGTAGCAGTGAGTACTTGCTATTGCAGAGGTTTTGTTGCAGCTCACAAAGGGCAATTCCACAGAGGATGTGGGTAGAATTGCTCAAGAATGCTGTTACGAGAAGATCACAAAGGGCAATTCGACAGAGGATGTGGGTAGAATTGCTAAGACATGAAGAAGACATATGACCAGGAGGTCATAGAAAATTTGTACCTCGGGACTCTGATGCATGAGCATCAACCCGCCGCAAATCAAATTTATTTTTCCACGCCTTCCAGAAGTCAACGTGGCCACAAAGACCATATTTTCGTTAAATTCATATTATTGATAGAGTTCTTTGTGACTAGGTTGAGTGATTTTAGAGATCTTATGAGGGAAGATCGGATCTGGAACGATCCAATCCACTTTCCTCCATTGTTATAAACTAGTCTTTGTGCATTTGTAGGGGAGAGCCAGACAGCGTGTAACATCAAACGCGTGAGGGCGATCTGGCTCATGTATGCGTGTTGTAATTCGAATTCGAGTTTAACATAAATCTGGTGTTGATAGTGTGAATTTTGCCATTGTGTAAACGAGTTGTAGTAGTGTTTAATTTCTGTGTAACTCTAGTTTGAATGAGATCCGTGTTTTTTTTTTATGATTCTCGTTTAGGTATTATCTGTGTGGTTGTCTCCGAATTGTGATAGTTTAAGCTAACAGGAAACGTAGTCACTCAAATGTGGATCCCACGAGCTAAAGGAACATCTTGCCATCCGGCAAAGGGAGATGATCACTCGTGAATCCTCCAGAGTGCCTGTTGTGTTGGAGTCTCGACATTGATGCGACATAACCGAGATCGAACCTGTGACCACTCACTGCGAAAAAATTTCGATTCGTTTCTGATGAAGTTGGCACTGGTTTCCTATCAGGTGGTAGTGGAGATCCAACGTACATTACATTGAGGAGTTGAACGGTTGTAGACAGACCCGAAATGTAATTTGAGAAGAATGTCGTGTGCATGCTTGAGAGTTAGTCCAGGATGTATTGATGAATTTTATTGCTGTGTAATGAATTATTTTGCTCAGATCGTGGGCCCATAACCCACAGATCTACAAATTGAGAAATGTGCAGTTTTGCTGTATCAACTCTTTGAACAACGATCGAGGAGGCCCGGCATCGGTCCTCCAAGGTGTACTGCTACTTTGTGGATTTCAGGAAGGCCTTCGATTCGGTCCCGAGGGAGGACCTTTTTCAGAGACTGAGAGAGATTGGCATCTCTTCGACTCTTCTGACTGCCATTATGCGCCTCCACGAGTCCGTTCTTGGCCGTCTCCGCACAGTTGGAGGGATGTCGGAGTTCATGCAGAGAACTATTGGAGTCCAGCAGGGGTGCCCGCTTTCCCCCACTCTCTTCGGGATCTACATTGATGAGCTGGAATCTTACCTCCAAGAGCATATCCAGGAATCCGATGGGTGCCTTCTCCACCATGTCTTGATCTCTATCCTACTTTTTACCGATGATATTTCTCTCCTAGCCTCCTCCCCGGAAGGCTTACAGAGACAGTTGGATGCTCTTGCAACCTTTTGTGATCTTCGACACCGGACGGTGAACCTGAGCAAAACCTAAGTCATGATTTTCAATGGGGTGAAGAAGACCTCGAGTTTCCGCTTCCTGTTCAAGGGAGAAGAAATCGAGGTCGTCTGCAGCTACACTTACTTGGGAGTGCAGTTTACAGGTCCCCGCTTTAGCCTTTGGCTGACCCTTCAGCCCAGGATAAACAAAGGATATGGCTCCCTGGCCCTTCTTGAGAGACAGTGCTTCTGCCACCACTTCTAGGACATCTCATCCAAGATGAACATCATGGATACCTTGATCCGCCCCACCGTGCTTTATGGATCAGAGGTTTGGGGCCCCTCATTACTGGAGTCAGATTGAGCCTCGGTAGAGCGCGTCCAGACCCTTCTCTTGTGCCGCTTCATCCGGTGCAAGCAGACAGTTCCTCAAAACATCATCCTAGCAGAGTTCGGAGCTATGCCCTTCCGCCTAGAGGCAATCTTTAGGATAGTCTCCTTTCTTCATCGGATCCGTGGATTGGCAAACACGAGGGAGGGTTGAGACAGGTACCCATACTTGGCCTATTGCTCCTCGGAGAACATCGCTCATACACAAACAGGCCGCACCAAATGCTGGTTCACCGAGGTGACAGAACTCCTTGGTCTTACATGTATCCTGATGGATCATCTCCCCCCGTTCCAGTATTCACTGAACGCTCCGAGGCACCTTGTACCAAACTAGCAAGACCTCAACAAAATCATCAGGGAGGACATCTACAGGCAGTACATTTAGACTACATGGGTCAATCCTCCGGGCGGACTGCTCCCAAAGATGGCCTTCTACGCTGAGTACCTTCTAGAGGTTAGAGATGGACTCATTATTCGACCCCCCTATACCCTCCAGCATTGTATGCATGCTATTAGGATCCCTCTCGGATAGCTCAGGGTTGGATCGCACAGGCTTCGAGTTGAGACAGACCATCATATTGACAGGACGGAGAGGATCAGTCAACTTTGTCACTTATAGGAGGTGGAGACTGAGTCACACTTCATCTTCAGATGCCCGGTCTATTATGAGATCCGAGGGTGTTTTCATTGCCTATTCAGGGGCCCCCAGAGCCTGGCCAGTTTCTTTAGATACACCGATGAGAGATGCCTGGCACTTTATCTTCAGGAGACCTTCAAACACCGCTCGATTCTGCTCCAGCCTCCGTCTATTTGGGCCTCCACACAGAGGATCACAGATTTCTTCAAAGTACTCCCAGCATCGCGGGGCACCAAGAGAACCACCGATCGGTCCATAGACCTTGATTCCAGAGCAGTGCGGATTTGGGGGTCTCATCCCACTAGACCCCATCAGCAATCCAGGACCAGACCCCCTCCAGATGGCTCCCCAAATCCTCTAGATGGCAAGTGAAGCAGTCCAGTTCCTCCTCAGGGCAACAGACATTGAAAAGTTTCCTTCAGTCCTCTTCTATCGGCCTCAGATGCTAGGAAAATGAGTCTCCCCCCCTTCAGGAGGCTCCTCTCTGTCCTCCAGGACTTCTTCATCATAGCTCATCGTGAAGATGCTTTAGTCACCTAGCTTTTACTTTACATTTGCACTCTTTGTAGTTTTGTATTTCCTGCTTTTATAAAGGAAGGGGACCGTTTGGTCCACCGGCTAGGCATGTTGTAATCATTGTAACCGGCAGTCCCATTGACCTTTTTGTGGTCATTTGTTGGACATTAATAAAATTATCTTATCTTATCTGCCCAAACTTTGGTCAAACAGTGCCAAGAAATCTCAGTCAGCTCTGCCTCATAAAGTTTGGGTCAACTGTGGTCAAATCTGCCTCAGAAGGTTTGGTCAAACAGCGTCAGACAGTCTGTGGTCAACTCATAAAATTTGGTCAACAATCTGCCTCAGAAGTTTGGTCAACTGTGCAGACAACTCAGCCAGAATGTAATTTGTTCAGCGCTCAGAAATTTGGTCAAACAGATCAGAATAGGACTTGGTCAGTGCTGGTCAACTTCAAATCTCCTTCTTTCTCCTTTGCATGTGTGAACACTGAACAGAAAACTCTTTGACTTGATGATCCGAATTGATTTTGTTGTCAATGAGGGAGGTCGAATGATCTATATATAATGGTCAAAGTTCAAACCATGTGGGTTTTGACCAAGGATGAAGCCCATTCAATTGGTGGGGCCTACTTGTCCTTGAGCCGACATTAACTTGAAAATAATATTTTTCTTTCTCTATGAGTACCGACTGTATCTACAAAAATCAACATCCTTGTGGGCCCCTTCTGGACCAAGGGTAAGTTAGTAGTTTTGCATTGCCAACATACATGCTTGAGCAAGGGAAAAAAGCAGATAAGGCTCTTGCATCCATCTGAATTTCATGCCCTCATGAGTGCAGGTACTAGGCAAAACATGCATCTGGTAGTGCTAAAGATAGTCTTTGCCTCATGATAAAGTCATGCACAGAGGTATGTCCAAGAGATGCATTGGCTGGTATGCTAACCCTCATTAGAGTTCTTATTATCTGTTAACAGGTAAACATCTGGTCTTCTTGGATTCCTCTAAGGAAATCCAAGTAACTATCACACACACCATATATTGGACAGAGTCACTAGTAGTTTCTGGAATCATGCATGGAAAACATATCCAGAGGTCATGGTTTATATGCATGGAGGTGAGGTCTTGGTCTTTCCCCGGTGTGCTCTCTTTTTTTATATTTGACTGCCACCGAAAATGCCTAGTGGTTTACTTTTCTCCATTTGTCATAGTGTAGTTCCCTACTGTTTTCCCTGTGGCAATTATACAGACATGTATTTACTATTTTTATTTACAATATAAAGAAAATTTTGATTTATACACCATTGACTTAATAAATGGAGAGCATTAGAATAATTTTCCTAGAGATATTAATGCACTCCTTTTTAATTGTTCCTTTACAGAGCTTCTTTGGATTCAGCTCCTCTGGGCCGGATCTGCTTCCAGCAAGATTTCTATACAGAAATTCTTTCCTTTGGTCTCAGATGGTAGGAGAAATTCACGCTTGACTTTAGAGGTTGACCCCCTCTCTCCTTGGCCTGATGGTAGTCTCTTGGAGCACTGAGGTTCTTTCCCATAAGCTTGGCTTTGGAGCATTGGAGCATTATGGTAGTTGCTCTTAGATCATGATGTGCAGTTTGGTTGCTTGCTTTTGTAGAAGTGACCTTCACAATCCCACTTTGTATTGCCACTTATGTACTGAGCAGTCGCATTGACCTACTTTTGCTCTTTTGTTGGACATTAATACATTTATCTTATTTTGTCAGTGAGCTCCCATTTTACAGAGTGGAAAGTCATCATTACTTAAGATGACTGAAACATTTATATGCCACTACATATATATATATATATATATATATATATATATATATATCATTGCTTGGAAATGGCAGTATTACACCTTGGCTTGATAATTTATTACTAGCATAATATCTTAATTTTTATAACATTTTTTTATTCATTGCTAATTTATTTTACTGTTTACAATGTTAATATTAATATTTCTTTAATAATGAGCAATTGGTTGATTGTTTGCTTTGCACTAGTACATGGTGCAAATCCTCTCTTCACATTCGACAAATTGATTTCATTGCCTTTTTTTTATTGTTTATCCTACTATGTTCTGAAATGATCTTTAATTTGATGCAGTTGAGTTTATTGTATCAAAGGTATGGAGTGGTAGGAACATATATCAAAACGGGTGGTTTGCCCGAGAATTCAACAGGGCTTGAAATTGGAAGTATTGGTGTAGATAAATGGTCAGAACTGACTTTGAAAGTGCTGAAATCACTTCCTTTTGCACTTACCCGTGCTCAGTTGAAAGCTGCTTCAGAAATTATTTGGGACCTCAGAAGGCCAGTACCAATGAGTCGTCTTCTAGCGGTATTTGCACCATACACAAAAGCCATTGTTAGGCAACATGTTTTATGGATTTGATGTATATATTGTGTGTACGCTTGTCTATACTTTTTCCAGTGGTAAATTCATTAGAATTTGGAAAAAACTCTTCATTTATAATTTTTTCTTTTTCTTTTGAGACCTCAATGAGGAATCAGGATTCAGGGTATATATTTAGTAGATTTTTCTAAAACTGAATTAGTTCCTTAAAATGTTTCCCATAAGGTGGAATGCTTTCAATCTGAGAAATTTTGCATGAAAAAATGTAATTTTTCAATTTTTAATTGAAATGTTAATGTTTCCTTAACCTAGCACTCAACAATTTATTAACCTAGCAGATTGCAGATCTACTGAGAAAATGCACAGCTAGATTCTTAACACAATCAGTGGAAGCAAAAATTATACATCCAATCTCAATCAAAATGACTCAAATGGATTCTTCCCAATCTATAGTTCTTCATTAAATCTGAACTTACTTGGGCTGCGATCCTGTGATAATGGCCCAACTGAGAAATCTATAGATACAAAATGCTTTGGATCTGTTCCAGCAGATAAGGCCCCATATCTCTCCTCAATCTCCTTGGCTGATTTGGATCTCCAATACTGCACTTTTGTGCTTTGTTGGACTCGACACATTAGAGTATCACACTCCTCACATGAGAAAATCCCTCGTTCAAAGGCTGGTGCTAAGATAACTATAGCTAACTAATAATTAATAAAATATACATAACATGACACTGCCACATATGTACTGCAGCTCGCTCTCAACTTTTTGCATCATGCTGCCCATAGCACTGCCATTGCTAACTGCTGCACTGCAATTCAGTTGCCGAGAAGTAAGCAATTGAAAGACTTTTGCCCAACTGTTTGATAGATAAGTCAGGCTGCATCTATCACTGAAGCTCCCTGACTGCTGAGTTACGTTGTCCTCTTGAAGCCACTGTTATGCTGTAACACTACATTGCGTGAGTACAGCCACTCTGCGCTGCTGCCTTTGCATTACGCTGCTCCCTCTCCAACTCTTCATCACTGCCCTTTGTTTCAATGTGATCTTCTGCAACCATCTCCTGACTCATCTCGCTACCGTCTTAAGGCTCCCGTAACTCGTATGTGATCCAAGAGTAGGGCTGACTCAAGGATCCCTCCACAGTCTGTAGATGCTCGACAAATCCATGTCACCCCATCTCTTCTCTCGAGGTACATGAGCACTCATGGCTGCATCATCATTAGAGCCATCTTCCTTTGCTACTGCAGCCTTGGAATCAAAAGATCCTTTGTCCTTCTTCTTAGGACAAGTGCTGGCGAAGTGTCTAAGATCGCCACAGTTAAAGCACCAGACCTTGGAAAGGTCCTTCTTCTTCCCTTGCTGCTTCTTTTCCCTTGATGCAAGGGCTGCATCATCCTCCTCCTCCTTTACCTTGGCTTTTCCGCTTCCACCATTGATATTTTGCGTCTTAGTGACCCTCCCGATCTCCTCTTGACAGAGGATAGCCCACATCTCTGCCCAAGATGGTAACGTTGCCCTTCCCAGAATGCTCTGGACAAACGTTTCCCATTCTTCGGAGATTGCATTTAGGGTAGTCCTCACTAAGAGCCCCTCTAGCACCTATGCTAATCAGTTGATCTCGGATAGCTTGAAGCCTGAAGAGGAATGGATCTATCTCTTCACCCTTCATCATTTGGAACAACCACATCTGGTTCTCCAGAAGCATTCTTCATTGGACAAAGCCTCCTTGGTACATCGTGTCCAAGGCTACCCACATGTCATTTGCTGTAGTCTTTCCAGCAATATGAGGTATAACGTGGTCATTGACTCCGTCTATGATCAAGCGCTTAGCCCGTGCTTGATTTTCTTCATACTTCTTAAGAGGATCTGCATCGGTTGGTACAACAAGAACCTTCTCTGCATGATCTTTGAGACCATACTCATCCAGAATTGACAGGATTCTGGCCTTCCAGATAACATAGTTGGACATGCCGTCCAATCTATCATGATCCCTCAGTCTATATCGAGCCATCTTGCTTAGATCTGACAAAAAGAGTACTTCTTCTCCCTCTTAATCTGGGTTTCTTGGTGACTAGAAACCCTCTAGTAACTGCTTTTGCTGAAGACTGATTTCCCTCCAGGAAATCTTTCACCCAAACACAATTGGACAGCCCTCTCCGATCCTCCTGATCGAAAATCAGATCTGTTTGGCTCAGATCTGCTGAGTAACTGTCTTCCTCCCGCCTTTGTTGACTTAGCTAGGCACAATTTTGCACCTGCAGAATCTCCACCCCACCAGCACTGCTGAAGATCTGAAGCACTACTTCTGGATCTTGGCAAAACTTTTCTGCAGCTGAAGAAATGACTAGACTGCGTCTCATTGACTGGCTCAACGTAGCCTCAGCGTTGCTCAAAAGTGGACTACATAACCCTAGACTGGGTGACACAGTTCTTACGCTGCCCTGGGAAGGGTCTGCGTAAGTCGAATGGCCTTCTGCAACTTCAACGCTGTCCTCTTCTGGATCTGCATTTTCCTGCTGTCAAGATGCTCTTTTTGGATTTGTTGCTTCTTTTGCCACCCTGCAGAAAAATAGTTCTTTAGCTGATTGCTAGAGATTCAACTTGATCTACTATCGCTCTGATACCATGTGAAAATTCTACTGCAGTATCATGGCTTATTTCTCCTACTTGATTTAAATTATTACAAGTTATTTTCAGAAATTAGATTCAGAAAATACCGAAATAAACACAACTATAGTCTACACATGCAGATCATTTACTGAATAATACGCTCATCCAACAAAGTGACATAAGGATTTTTGGACATAAGTCCCCGGAAAAACCCAAAGCGGGAAAACCGGTGAAGCAGATATGAGGGTTTATTTTATTAAGTAGATTCTGAGTACTGAGTACAGTAAATCTGGGTTCCAGATCTGGAAAACCCGACAGAGAATAAAATAAATCAAATCTGCAGCTAACCTGTTGTTCTAGTGCCAATTATCTGACTGATCCACACTCTCAAACGGGATTTACAAGACTTAGTTCGGATCTAGCCCTGGAAACCCCAACGCTGCCCTTAAAGCCCCAAAGTCAGCCCTGCTAGCCTCAGAATGCCAGTGTGTTGCCCAAAGAGGGACTCCGTATCCCCTTGAGAGGGTGACGCAGGCCTTACGCTGGCCCTGGAGACCCTCTACATAATTTCTGAAGCCCTCTGGAGCCTCAGCACTGTCCTGCGTAGCAGTTGCGCAACACCAACGTAGCTGCTGCTTTGCTTCTCTGCGTTGTCCTTGTTGCTGCTCCTTTGCCTCTTACTGACTCTTGGCTCTGGGATCAGATCATCCCCTTAGCCAATACTACCCCTCGCTGCAGAAAATTCCTCCGAAATTCTTAGCAAACCTGCCGTACAATTCCAGATCTATATCTTAGCTCTGCAACTGTGTGTGTGAATCTCCAGCTAACCCTCAAGTCTTTCTCTTATACTTTTTCGTTGAACCCTTCAACGACCGAGATTAAAACACTTATCAATGGCTGAGATTAAAAGATTGCTTGATCTGTGTCTTTTAGAACATTTTAGCACATGTGTTAATTAATTCACTTTGATTATTTAATTTTCCTAAGTTTAGACTTAGGAAATCCATTAAAGTAATTAATTATTTGAATATCTTGAACTCCAATTGAAATTTTTCAAAACACTTTATAGGTTTTGGAGTTCAAGTGTGTTCTAGCCCCTGCACAAAATTTCAGGGCTAGAGCACACCTGATGCTACACCAACTATACAAAATCTCAACATGTCCTTAGCGAGAAAGACACCCTCAGCTCCGTCTGACAATTGACTTCCTCCCTTGGAAGTCTGCCAAACAAAACGAATCAGCTCTCTTCGATCACCCTACGATCGATCTTCAGATTTCTTTGGCAATGAAATCTACGGAGTAGCTGTTCTCCTCTCGCTCTTTGTCAACTTAGCTTAAGCTTAATTTTGCACCGACAGAATCTTCACCCCACCAACAACTACTGAAGATCTGCAGCTCAACTTCTAGTTCACGACACTCTGCACAACAATCAAATTTTGGACTGCATCACCCTGGCTAGCCTCTTCGTGAGCAGACTGGCTTAGTGCAGCCTTTGCGCAGCGCAGGTTGCTCTTGCGTCCCTCTGGAAGACTCTGCGCTGTCTCTGCGTCACCCTGTTGGGACTGCGTCAGCCCCTACGCGGCTCTTGTTGCCTTTGCGTCCTTCTGGTGCTGCGCTGCCCTTTCTGGTTTCTCTGCTGCTGCTGCTGCTTACTCTGTTGCTTTTTGCAACACAAATTTCTCCAGTCGTCTTGCTGGAGATCCAACTGGATCTGCAATCGCTTTGATACTATGTGAAATTTTCTTAAACTTAAGAAATCCTACTGTTAAATCTTGATTTACTTCTCCTACTTACATAAGTTATTAGTATGAATATTCAGAATTAACATCGAAGTAAATACAGTTAACAACCTACACATACAGATCAAATATTGAATAACATGCTAAAAGCCAAAGTGACACACAAGGGTTTTTTTGGACAAATGTCCCCGGAAAAGCCCAATGCGGGAAAACTTGTGCTCCTAGCTTCTAGAGGGTTTTTATTATTATGTAGATTCTAATTACAGCAATCCTGGGCACCCAAATCTGGTTAACCCGACATAGAAATAAATTTACAGCAATACCTCTATTCCGGAGACAAAAAAACTGAGTGATTCACACCCTCAAACGTGATTTACAAAACTCGGACCTTTTCGGCCTCTAGAAACCCCAACGCTGCTCTGAAGCCCTCTACGTCAGCCTCTGCGCTACTCAGGAAGGGCCTGCGTCACCCTAGAAGGGGTTACGCTCTCTTGCGCTGCGCTCACTAGGCTTGCGTCAGCCTTCCTTGGCGCCTGCTGCCTCTGCGCTGCCCCTGATGGGCTCTCGGCTGGACTGCATAACTGCTGCCTCTGTGCTGCCTTAGATTGCTCCTTCTTTGCCCTCATTGTACTCTTGGCCAGGGACTAGATCATCCCCCTTGCCAATACTGCCCCTCGCTGCAGCAGAAACGCTTTTGAAATTTTTAGCAAACCACACCCTAGAATCTCAGCTTAGCTTCAGTGCTCTGGGCCAGTGTGTGTGTTCTCCAACTGACCCCAAGCCCTTCTCTTATACTTTTCTCGGTGGGAAACCAATGGCCGTGATCTAATCTCTAATTGACGGTGAAGATTAGAAGCTGCTTGATCCACATCACTTAGAACATTCTCATCACATGTTTAATTTAATTCACTTTAATCTTTTAATTTTCCTAAGTTAGAATTAGGTAGTGTTTTAAAAATCGGACTTGGGTTCCGAAACGACTGAGGGTTGGCTCCGACTCCGACTCCGACTCCGACTCGGTATCGACTCGGCCGATTCGGTTTCAATGATTCGGTCTTTGTAAAAAATACATTAAATATTATTTAAAAAAAAAATAAATTCAATTTTAAGATTTTCATTCATGTTTCCAAATACAACATGAATATATCCATTATATCAAAATTGCACCCAGTGCATTGTCCATGTTATCACTCATAATTTTGTGAGTCATTACTTGACATGGTCATACAGTTCACTCTTCAAAAAGGTAAGGTCTCCTTAAACCTTTTTCAAGTTGGCATAGGAAATGTTATTTTTTCATATTTAACCTATCCTAAGTTTCAAGACTACCCTCATTTCATCTCAAAACCACCTCCATATAGGTCACATCATGTTCCATTAGTGATCATTTGCTGACATATTTCATTTCCCAAGCTTACAACTCCAAAAAGGTCATTTTAGCCAAGAATCCCTACGTTCATAGCGAATTCAGTGTAAAATAGGCAAAAAACGCTACGAAACTGGCTAATAATTTCGTAGCAGATATGAGGATTTCACTGTTTTTTGACTTTGAGCAGTCAACTTCAAGGGCGGTTTTTGGGCAAACAGAGAATTATTTTAAGAAACTGAGAGAGGTTATTTTTAAGCACATATCAAATAACAATAACCTCTTTCACTTTTCTCAAAGGTGCTACAAATTGGGAGATATAGGGATGTTTTTCAGCCCTATTTTCAGATTGCAGAATTTTCCTGTTTTATACATGTTTTTAGAATGCAGATTTTGGACAGTCGGAAATGGTTTTCAAAAAACCAAGAGAGGTTTTTCTTCAAGACATACTGACCTTCAAAAACTCCTTCAGTTTTGCAATATCTTTCCAGGATAGGGAGATAAAAGCTCATCTCTGAACCCTATGTTTTCAGAAAACACAGTTATTTTAGTGATGAATAAACTTGCTAAAAGGCAAAAATGATGTTTTTTGAAGAGGGTAAGAGGCAAGTTTGCATGATCATATTTCATTATATCACTTTTCAAACCTACAGATGAAATTTGGAAGAAAAAGGAAGATTTTGGAATTTTCTCCATTATCAGGTAGTTTCGTAGTGTGCTCCAGGCTTGAAGGCCAAAAAATGCTACGAACAAACCTGTAGGTGTCTTTTTGCTTTTAAAGTTAGTTTTTGCATGATTCAAGGAGGGAGATCCATGGTGGTAAGGTGTTATGACATGATTGACATGTTGGAACAACAAAGAAGTCAAGAAGATTGATGGAGAAGCCATTTTTCCCACACTACTAAAACACGCTACAAAAATTTCTGTACATGACTGTTTTAGCAGTCAACTTCAAGTTTTATTTCAGACCAAATGAAAAAGTATTTTGGAAATTTGAAAGAGGTTTTTCTTCAGCACAGGTCCATCTACAAAAACCTCTCTCAGTTTCTGCAAAGCCATCAGGGTTTGGAAATTATACACTCATCTTTGAAGCCTATTTTTCAGATTTTTCACTAACCAGATTTGTGAAAAAATTGTAAAAATTCGACTTGGAGGACGTCCAGCTCAGCATCCACGTGGCATAATGACACATCAACAAATTAGTTGGTTGCAGTTGATAAGGGTTATTAAATTGATTTGTTGAACTATTAATGAAAGAAGAGTCCTTTTTGTATTCAAATTCTGCAAAACAGAAATATCCCTAGGAAGTCTCCAAGTGATGGAATCATATTTGAAATAAGTCTCTGAGGTGGGAATTCAAAGCTAGAAAGGTGGCATATCATTTGTATGAGTCCTCATTCTATAAATGAGATAGTTTTAGAGTTAGAAAGGGTTGGGATCTGTTATGGCTGACTGCTACTATTGTAAACAGGGTTTTTGATCAGTAATAGAGAGTGGCTATTGGTTTCATCCTTCACCTAAGATTCATTTGATATTTTCATGAACAATGTCCTATGTATCTTATTACTTTCTCTCAATATGTTAATGCTTGATTATTCAGAATTCTTGCTTTGCATGCTCTGACTTCCTTTCAGGCACTAAACTATTGGATATCTTTCTCAATGTCCTGCTTTCAGTGTCTTAATGTTCATTACTCAGAATTCATGTTTCTCATGCTCTAACTTCCTTTGAACATTTATATATTGAGTAAACCCTGTATGTGTATATTCTACTTTCATTTAAGTATCTACATGCCTTAACTTCCACAAGGAGAGCCTTTGTCATTAAGATCCTTGTCACTGACTCCATAGCCCAATGGTAGCAACCCTTCATCTTTTCAACCTGCAAACATACAAAACCAAGACACAATTCATAGAGTTAGCCATGTATCTTTATCATTAACCAATATCATAAATTATCCATGAGAGAGCCCTCTTAGACTGAAGAGGCTAAGCTTCAGTCAAAAGCTGGTTTGAAATAGTTATATTAAGTTGTCTGATCAGCAGCCAATCAAGTACAATTTTGGTGATAACAGTCCAATACATGATGATAATGTAGAGATCAAAACAAAAAACATAACCAAGGAGGCTTTAAATGGCCTCTATAACAAAACATGAATAGTCACTACTGCTAGACATCTAACAAGGCAATATCCTCTGCCTCAAACTCTGAATTGGAGGGGGAAACTGCTCGCTCCTCGTCCTCTGAATCAACATCCTCAACTAGAACTGTAGCACATTGAGCCTGAGATAGACGAGTTATGCGCCTCCGTCGTGGCTGACTAGAGGAAGTGCCTGCAGCTGCAACTGGAAGACTTGGAGTTGGGACTAGGCCTGTTACTAGTGGATCTGCATTGGTTCTAAACGGTTTGTCTTCTTTGTGTGAATCCTCTCAAAAATTGCGCTCACACCCAGAAGCACTGCAAGTTTGACTCAAAATGCAGATTACAAATCTCTGCAATTCAGGACAATGGCTCGATTGGCTCGGTGTACGGCTCAGTCGGCTCGGTGTCCGGATCGATCGGCTCGGTGTACGGCTCGGCCGGCTCGGTCACAAATCGGCCTCTGGATCGGTTTTTCCACCGAGTCGGTCCTGCTGGGGGTCTGGCTCAGTTGACTTGGTCGATTCCGAGCCGGTCCGGCTGATTTTTAAAACTATGGAATTAGGGTCCTGAAGTAAAAATATTAATTAATTAAATATCTCTTAAACACGATGGAATTTCTCCAAACCTAAGAAATGGGATTTGTAGGGTGGGGCCCACGAGTCCCGAATTCGACGTATCGGATACGATACGTACGGATTTGTACCCATTTCACAGGATTCGATTGTGTCCGTACAGGACACGTCGAATCCCGGTCGTGTCCTGTATGGACACGATCGAATCCCGTACAGCTGGATTCGACCAGCGAAAAAGTGCGAGGTTTGAGTTATAAAAATCGGATTTTGACCATTCTTTCTCACAGTGGTTTGTTTGTGAACTAAGCCAGGAGCAATGGTTAGCAAGGAGAAAGGGAGTTTTTTCAAAGAGATTCGAGCATCCTGTAAGTGCACTGTCCCTCTATGTTTTTGCATTTAGTTTGCAGTTAGTGTTTGCATGTGCATATGTTTTATATATTTGGTCATTTTTGTTTATTTTTTACAATATTTATGGCTCAATCAAGGGCAACAAGACAGGGGCAAAGAAAGGGGAAGAATGTTCCCGTTAGAGATGCCCCTTCTGTCCCTATTTCATCAGGGTCTGCAAGTATTCCATCTATTGGAAGTGGGGTTGCAACAACAACTTCATTTGTTCAAGGAAAACAAACTCATGACCCCAAATACCCATTGTGGAAATATGTGACAAGAGAGGCAGGGCCAGACAGCAAGGCAAAGGGAGGAGGCAATGTTTCATGGAAATGCAATTTTTGCAACTCCCATTTCACTAGCACATATTTCCGTGTGAAAGCTCATTTGTTGGCTTTGCCATGTTGTGGCATTGTAGCTTGTTTAGCAGTTGAATCGCCACAGAGGAAGGAATTGGAGAAAGAGCAATTTGTTGGTGCGGCAACTGTGGCATCAAAATCAAAACAAAACAAGAATGATGACCCCCTTCCATTCCTAAGGAAAAGCAACAAGTTCCCTTTTGAGAGTTTTAGTAGGGGACAATCAGCAAAGAGAAAGGCAACTGCAATTGGTCCAATGGACAAGATTTTTCAAAAAAAGAAGAGGGAAGAGCTTGATCTCACCATTGCATTTTTTTTCTATTAGAACTTCATCTCCTTTAATGTTGCACGGTCACCTCTATGTATTGAGATGTGTCGAGCTCTTAGTCATGGGGCTCCATCAGGGTATATGCCTCCTGGGTTAGAGAAGCTTAGAACCACATTGTTGACAAAGGCAAAGAAAGAGGTGGACAAAATGCTTGAGCCTATTAAATCAGCATGGCCAACATCTAGGGTTAGCATTGTTTCTGATGGATGGACAGATCCAGCACGCTACCCATTCATCAACTTCATGGTGTCATCCTTGAATGGTCCAGTTTTCTTGAAATCAGTGGATGCACTTGGACAGTACAAGGATGCACAATATATGGGTGAGTTATTTATTAAAATTATTGAAGATGTAGGTTTTGATTCTTGTGTGCAAATCATTACAGATAATGCACCTGTTTGCAAGGCTGCTGGCATGATTGTGGAAGAAAAATATCCACAAATATTTTGGACACCTTGCATTGTCCATTCATTGAACTTAGCACTGAAATCTATTGCCTCTGATGTGCTTTGGATTGGAGCCATTATTGAGGATGCATGACATATTCACAACTTTGTACAAAACCATACAAATGCCCTCACTATCTACAAGGAGTACACCAATCTATCATTGTTGAAGATTGCAGATACACGGTTTGCCTCTTCATTCATCATGTTGAAGAGGTTGAGAGAGGTCAAGACCGCTCTTGGGGCCATGGTTATTTTAGAGTTTTGGTCTTTTTGGAGAGAGACGGATCAAGCAGCCTCAAAGAAAGTGAAGGACATAGTGTTGGATGATATCTGGTGGGAGAAGGTAGATCTAGTTATTTAGATCATGGAGCCTATCATTTCCTTGCTTCGATTTGCAAATATAGACCAACCCATCCTAGGAGAGGTTTATGAGGGATGGGATTCCATGATTGAGTCTGTGAGGACCATTGTTTTACAGAGTCAGTGCCCAGAGTATGAGACATCACCAAAGGTCTTCTTCACCAGCATACAGGATATTCTTGTCAGCAGATGGGACAAGAATTGCACACCTTTACATTGTTTGGCTCACTCCTTGAACCCAAAATACAACGGCCATGAGTGGTTGAATGGTGGACCTTCCCACAGATTCCCTCCTCACATGGATGGTGAAATCTCACAGGGGAGGAAAGATGCATTAAGGAGGATTTTTCAGGAGAGGGCATCCCTTGATGAGGTGGAGGATGCCTTTGCAGAGTTTTCCACTGGCCCTGGGTGATTTGTAGGCTATGATGTGATTCGAGACAGGGGGGCTAAGAAGCCCTATTCTTGGTGGGCAACTCATGGGGCAACAAGCCCTCCTCTACAGCAATTAGCCATGAGGCTCCTCTCTCAGGTGACTTCATCCTCTTGTTGTGAGAGGAATTGGAGCACATATGGGAATTTGTATAGTGCCAAGAAGAGAAGGCTTGAGCAGTCCAGGGCAGAGACAATGGTGTATGTGCACACCAACCTTCGTCTCATCTACAGGCAGAGGGAGGATTGTTTGAAGGGAAAGACAAAGATCTGGGATGTCTTTCCTGATGATATGGGTCTGGACACCAGTCTTGAGTTGGCATTGGCCAACTTGGATCTCAATGCGCCAGTGTTAGAGCCTGTCACATTTGATGATGCCGATATAGTAGAGGCATCCTCCTCTACACCAGCAGATGCAGAGATGATATAGGAGGAGGATGTAGCAGAGGAGAGCAGTGGTGAGCATGATGATTAGGATGAGGACAGTGATACTGATGCTGATTATGATGATGAGGATTGATGACTCATTGAGGCTTGTAGTCTTGTAGACTTGTAGACTGTAGTTGTTTTGTATTTTCTATTTCTATTTGCCATTGGCAGTGTACTTATGTAACACATTTTGAGTTTGATGACTTAATGAGAAAACTATAGTATCTTACTATCTTGTCTTTCTGAGTAAATTTGTAAATTGTAATATGTATGATTGACAATTGTATGATGTATCTATTATCAATGTATCAATGTATCATGTATGAGTATCTAATATCTTAGATCTATGTTTGCATCAATGAATTTGTATGAATTTGTGTAAAAGACATCTAATTTTTAATGTATATATATATATATTTTAATAAAATGATATATAACGTATCTAGACGTGTCTTGTTCCGGGGGTCATCGTGTCCCGAATCCGATTCTCGAATCCCCGTGTCCATCGAATCCCGAATCCCCGTGTCAGGTGACTTAGCTCCAAACGCTTTCTAGGTCTTGCAGATCTCATGTACTCGCACTCCTCCACAAAATTTGGGAGTTGGAGCACATCCGATGCTACCCCAACACCCCAAAATCTTAATAGGCTAAACACTTGATCATGGATGGAGTGAAAGATCACGTGGTCCCACATATTGCCGAGAAGAAGACGACAAACGAGGTGTGGACAACATTGACCACACTGTATCAAGTTAGCTCCGTCTAGAGGAAGATGCTTCTGGAGAATTAGATGTGGATGTTCTAGATGCATAAGGGAGCAGAGATCGATCCCTTCCTCTTTAGATTGCAGACTATCCGAGACCAACTGATTGCCATGGGGGCAGGTCCTGATGATGGACTCATGATGAGGACTACACTGAATGTAGTCACTGATGAGTGGGAGACCTTTGTCCAAAGCATCATGGGCAGAGCACAACTCCCAAATTGGGGAGACATGTGGGAAATATTTCGTCAGGAGGAGATTAGGAGGATAACCAAGAGGGAATTCAATAGCGGAGGAGTCAAAATTAAGAAAGAGGATGGGGAAGATGCAGCCCTAGCATCTAAGGGACAACGGTTGCAAGGGAAGAAGAAGAAGGACCTATCCAAGGTTTGATGCTTCAGATGTGGCGAGTTGGGACACTTCGTAAATACTTGTCCTAAGAAGAAGGGCAAGGAAGATTCAGACTCCAAGGCAGCAACAACGAAAGGGGACGATGGCAACGATGATGATATGGCCATGATTGCTCATGTACCTTGACAGAAGAGGTGGGGCGACATAGATATGTAGATTGAGCTACAGATGGTGATGGCGAGATCCTTGAGGTGCCCGAACTCTTGGATCGCATACGAGCTACGGGAGCCTTAAGACAGTAGCAAGATGATTTGAGTCAGTGAGTGCAGAAGATCACAGAGAAGCAGAGGCAGTGCTGGGACGCTGGAGAGTAGAGAAGAAGGCATATATAATATATGTTGTACTGGAAAAGGATGAACCAGGTCCAAACTAGGTTAATATGTTTCCGTATTTAAGATACTAACATTTTTATTAAATTTCTTTCAGATAGTGTGTATATATAATATTGATTCAACTGGAGAACATTTATTTTGAATTTATTTTTAATAATTTCAAATATGTGCAGGTCGGCCTTAAGGTTTTACACCCCCAGTAGATGTGTCACACACCTCAATGATGGATATATATATAGTCAACGTTGGAGATCATTTCACTCATCTCATCACACATATTCTCCTCTTCTGATTTAGTACGAGCTCCTTGGAGGCAATTTCGGTTCACACGTGGGAAGAAGGACGAATTACTGTAGCCAGGAAGAAGGACGAATTTACTGTAGCTAGGGTTTCCATGCAAGTTTAACCAGCGTTGACTTTGGTCAACGCATGGTCCAAAGAGGCTGAAAATTGGTGGAGACTTAGATTTTGGGAGGCCGTACACATTGGCACAAGAACTGAGGTCAAAAGGTTGACCGAAGACCAAGCTGCGTTGACTTTCTTGCTGCTGTCCTGTGTTGACTTTTTTGGACATCGTTGACCTTTCTGGGGTTGACTTTGAGTTGACCGAGTGGCTGTTTTGAGTGCTGTTGTGACACATGCTGGGTTGGCTGACCAAGGAGACTTTGCTGGTTGAAGCATCCTGTTGACCGCCGTAACGCACCACCACCTTTTTCTGTTTTTGGTTTGTCTTCTGTAGATCCTCTGGTATGTTCTATCAACATTTTACTTGATTGTTTATGTGATTGCTGTAGTAAAAAGTAAAGTTGCATCAAGCATAGAACATCTACATAAATTTACATGGTATCAGAGCTGAGGTGAAGACAAGCCCTATTTGTAGCAATCACCGAAGAGGATAATGGGTTCCACAAACTATGGCTTCAAGGAGGATGACAAATTGACTAGGAAGGATGACTTCCATGCTTGGAAGATGATATTGGATCTCAAATTGGAAGACCAAGATGTCATGGACTATGTGCAGGGTAAAATCCAAGAACCTCCATCCACTGCAACTGTTGCTGCCAAAACAAAGTACAAGAAGGGGGAGATCAAAGCAAAGCTGATGATTAGGGAATCCATTCATAAAAGTCTGGTGGCCTACATCTCTGAGTTGGGCACATCCAAAGAGATGTATGATAAATTGATTCTCATGTTCAAGGCCAACAATGCGAATCAAGTACTATTCTTCAAGAATCAATTGAAGAATTTGAAGAAAGGCAGGGATGAGTCTGTCCAATCATACTTTCTGAAGCTGATTGAAATCAGGAACAATCTGTTGGCTATTGGGGAGACAATAGCTGATCGAGAGATGGTACTCACCGCACTTGGAGGGCTCTCATCTGAATGGCATGTGTTCAACACTACCATTCTAAATAATAATGTGATACCTGACTTTGACGAAGTACTGTCAAGATGCGTTCAAGAAGAATCAAGAATGAAGGAGTACGGAAATGAAGGAAATGCTGCATACGTTGCTCATTCTAGAAGGAAGAACTCTGGTGGCCCAAAGAACAAGGGAAAAGCAGGGACCCAAGGAAAGAAGGGCAAGTTTTTCACTTGTCATAGGCCTGGTCACTATGCTAGAGAATGTCCTTTCAAGAAGGATTCTCCCGATGGTGATGATAACAACAACAACCGGAGGAATGGCAATCAAAGGAACACCAGATCCAAGGGAAAGAGGAAGGCTCCCTCTGGCGGAAATGATCAACCTTTCAAAAGGTCAAGAAACTCCAGGTATGAGGAATCACATGTTGTTGATAAAAGAAATGAATACATTCTTGTATCTGCCCTCTCTGTTGCATCCCCACCCGACACTATGGATGTCTGGTTGATAGATAGTGGTGCCTCAAGGCATATCACTGGGTTCAAGGAAGCACTTTCTGATATGGTTGAGAAGGATACTAATCTGGAAATTATCCTTGGAGATAATGCCACATATCCCATGAAAGGGACAAGGACTGTGACCCTCCACTTGTCTCAAGGTCAAGTCCTCCACTTGCAGCATGTACTATATGTACCAAATTTGAAGAAGAACCTTGTGTCTATATCGGCCATGGAAGACAAAGGTTTCAATGTGGCATTCACTGATGGAAAGGTGCTCATGTGGAAGAAGAGCTTCAAGGAAGCTATCTCGATTGGGTTTAGAGTTGATACACTCTACTTGGTTGGAGGAAGTCTGCTGGGAGCAATGACATGTGATACTATGATGTAGGGGCATTAGACAAAAAGAAAAATCCATGTATTTTATTAAACTTAGGGGTTTTTAAGTTTTAAAGGAGCTGGATTTTTATAAATGATTTGAGTGGGTTTTAATGATTTTAATTAAATATTGAGAGGATTTTGTAAATGTTCTCGAATGATTGGAGAACATGAGGGAAATCAGATAGTTTAGATTTGAGATATTTAGGAATTGATTGTAAATCCTAAGTTAGATTCAGTTTCAAGATTTTAGGGATAGAATCTAGATTTTAGGACTTCTGAAGATTTTGAGGATTTTGTTGAGAGATTGAATGGATTGAACCTAAATTAGTTCATCTTAATTTGTATAAATTATCAAGCCTTAAAGGCAAAAGAAGAGTGAGGAGTTAGAGTAGAAGCTGGGTTTTTGCTTGTAAGCCTTCAGGCAGTTTGTAAGGAGGCCATTGATTGAAAACCAGGCCTGGAAGGAAAGAATTCTGATGTAATTACTGTGTTTGCTAATATAGAGAATCCAATTCTGAGTTTATGTTTCATTTCTGAGTATGTTGTGTGTAGGTTACTCTGGAAGAAATCTGATATAGAAATTGAATAGTTTAGAAATCAAATTCTTACAGAATTCGATGGATTCTCTTAGAAAGTCACATGACAATGCTTGATGACGATGGTTCACACAACCAAGAAGTCCCAGTGCAGAATGAAAACTAGAGAGGGTTGTGTGGTCGAAACTCTATTATGAATACACAGTGAATTGAGATCGATTTAAGTAAAAGAGAAAGGGGGTTCGAAGAAACCGTGAGAAATTGTATGATGGAAGGCGCAGTGAAGTGGAGACAAGAACCGAGTCAAATGAACGCAGTGATTGACTAAAGCCTGTTTGGAGAAGGTGGTGTAGTCACAACACAGTGGAGTGGGAATACCAGCGTTTAATACACGAAGAGTATGCATAGATGTGCTTTAGAATAAAAGCGGAACCACAAGAAATGGTACAGCGGAACCAAGGAACGGGATCGTGAGCAGTCAACGGTGAAGGCGGTTTTCAAAATCCACAACCGGTTTTCGCACAAGAAAAAAATGGTAAGTGGTTTCTTAGAATTGGAATGCGATATCGTTCTTTGAGTGATGCGTGTCCTGAAGTGGTATTCAATTACCACAAGTTTCGCATAACTTTGATGAGATAACCTTCGGGAGTTAATGAATGCGATATCTGTTCGATGATACTCATCGAAAGATCAACGACATTCACATCAAGAAGATGCATGAAGGATAATGAGGTAAGTTGAAATTGCGGTGGGCCCGAACAATTGTGAATTGAGTTTTAAAACCCAAACTAGAAGGTTAACACGGCAAACATATGGTTGAATTATGGAAATTATATACAAATGCTTATGGGCGAATGCGATGGTCAAAGGTTTATCATAATGTTTTATAACATTTAATGTGAATACGTAATATATACTGATATATTATGTTTGATGTGAGATCAATAAGCCACGATCATTATTATATTGGGTTTAATCAAAAGTCAAGGCTGAATTTGATGTGAGATGGTGAGTGTAAGAACCAAAGACTTGCATTGGGTTTTATTCCAAAGTGATGAATATTGATTCCATTAAATGAAACAAGTTTGGACTATGATTTAACCATAGATATTTGAGAAAGTAAAGCTTCCGCAATAGCATTTGAAATCTGGGCTGGATTGTTTGGTTTTAATAACCATGGTTTTATAACCATTAGAAAGATAGAAGCTTTCGCATATATATTATTGAGTTTGCCAGAAAGTGAATTTTATTGGAGCATAAATTTGAAATGCATTTTTATATGCATAGAGAGTATGATTGTGGGTTAAGCGGGGTTTTCCTGCTATCAAGTGGTATCAGAGCTGGAAAGTTCTGATTGAAATTGAAGATATTTTTTTTAATTAAATCTGAATGTATATGTGTGATGAGAGAAGAAAGAAGATCAGATTCTAAAATCTGATATGCAGCGAAGATACACAGAGTTGCAGTGAACAGAGATTTGCAGAACTGAATGAATGGAGAACAAGATCATGCAAAGATCTTGCAGGTGAGATAATTTTTAAATCTGATTTGAAAATTATGATTGCAGAATTATGGTTGCAGATATGATGAAGACAAAGTTTTGATGGTAATGGCAGTGAACCTAATATTCAGCGAAAGGTTGGATAGAGAGAACAACTGAAGTGTTCTCAAGAAAAGGTGAGTTGAGGAAATAGCCTAGAGAGAGCAGAAGAGAGTGCTCAAGAGGTTTCAGACATAGTGAACCAGTACTTGCCAAAAGACCAAGTCCAGTGAAGGATTGGTGAGGTAAGTGGCAGCAGGAGAGCTTGTGTTGCAGAGGCTAGTGCAACTCATAGTGAGTGAGAAGCTCATGGAGAAAATGATCATGGAGGATCAGAGAAGAGGTTCTAAAGAATGCCACAGAGGTAAGATGACTAATAGGGAAAGAGAAATTGCAGTAATGAAAGTACAACTAGAGGTACTAAGGGAATGGCTGCAAGAAGAGGAAAACCAGAAAGGAGGATGGATCTTTCCACTGAAGGGAAAGAGAGTAATTTGGCAACCATTACAATTGAAGTGGAGGCAAAAGGAGATTGCCTTATTGAAAGAAGAACTTAGGGTTCTTGAGTCAAAGATGGAATTTGAAGATTCCACATGCAGACCTGTTCAAAGGGAAGTGCTTGAGAAAGCAACCAAGACTGAAAAGTCTTGTGGTTTAAAAACTAATGAGTTGTGTATGTTTGCAGGTACATCACAGGGAGATAAACAAGCTTTAAAGTTTGTTAAAGAGAAGGAGAGAGAATTGAATCTGAAATCTGTTCAGATCAATGCTGAGATAGTAAGATCTCAGGAGGAAGGCATGAAGACAGAAGAGTCTAATGAGAATATTCAACAGAATATCGAGGCAAGAGATGAAGGACCATCTGATGATTGGTCAAGGACAAGTGAAGGTATGGAAAATTGTGTGAAGTTTCCAAGTTCTACTCCAAATGAAATTGTTGAATTGTATAAGAAATTAGAGCTTCGGAGAAGAGAATTGGAGAAGCAGAGGATCTATGCACAGGATAAATTGCTGAAGAAGCAAGACAAGAAAGTTTTCATGAATGACAATCAGAGAACAGAGGATAAGAAAATGATTCAGCAAAATGAAGAAGTTCATTTTGATGAAGAGCAGAGAGACATTCATGAAGCAGATGAAGGGAAAAAGCAGAGACTAGCTGACAGTCTCGTGGAAGATGCAAATCCGCATACTGATGTGCTGACAAAGGAGTTGGAAGGAAACTCAGAACAACATACTGATGTGTTGTCAGAGGAGGAAGAGGTATTGAGACCTTGTAATTTTAATGCTGATAATTCATGTATTAATTATGCAGGCAAAGAAGAACAACAAATGGAAATTGTCAGAGAATTGAATGAAAGAGAAACCATGTTAACTGAGAACATAGTAGAGGATCATCATTCTATTATGGTGATTGGCACAATGAAAGCTGGGAAGAAAGACAGTGGAGATTTTCTGGGTCTTGAAAGAGATTTGGAACTGCAGAAAGAAGATTTGATGACAGAATCATCAAATGAGACCACTGGGTCTTATAATTTAAAAATTGACAGTTTGATTGTGTTCACAGGTGATGCAGAAGAAAATCCATCACTTGGAATTGTCTTGAGAGAAGAAGAACTGTTGCAGAAAGAAGGTGAGACAGTCATGTCTCATATGCAGAAACCTGTTGCTATTGGTGACAAGGAGGAGTTGGCTTGTCTGAATAGCCAAGAAAAGACTGGAGGACAGTCTTTTGGAACTGCTACAGTGGTGGAGAATTAGAATTCTATTCTGATAGAAGATGAAAATGCAGAATCTGAAGAACTTGATTTGACCGCCAGAGTCAATCAAAGAGATGATGGACAATTACTGAAGATTGTCAAAGGGGAAGAAGAAGGATATTCTGAAATTAAATTGCAGCATATTAATGAAATGTTTGAGAGGAAACAAGTTCAAAGGAATTGGCTGAAATGTTTGCTGAGAACATTTGAACAAGAAGAAGGAATTGGAGAACTAGAGTAAAATTTCCTGAAGTTGTGAAAGGAGTAGATACTAGTTTGTCAAATGTGATTATGCTTACTAGTATACTGAATGAGTATGTTACTGCAGGTAGAGAATTAAATGATAATTTATTTTTTGAAGATAAATTTGCAGGTGATGAGAAGAATAAAATTGTTGCAGAGGGAGATATCTTAAGAGATATTCAGGAAGTTTGGGAGGCAGCAACAATCGGGGGGACAACATTGGTTGCAACAACATCAATGTTGGCAGCAAGAAAGGCAGTAACAACAATAATAGCAAAAGTAGCTACAGCAACTGAAATTGAAAGCAGTGGGCAGAATAATTTCGAGATAAAAGAAAGGCTGGACATAGAAATTGAAAGCATCAGAAGACTGATGATGAAGGTGTCTCAGAAGTAGCAAACAACAGCAAGAAACCAGAGGAATTTTTACAAAGGAAAGACGAGCAGAAAATGAAAGCATAGCTGGAGGCAAGTTGCAGAACAAGATATGGAAACCTAGAGAAGTGCCCTTGAAAAATAATGCAGCTGTTGGACAACAGCAAAACAAAGTATGGGATCGAGGAGGTAGAGATTAAAGACACATGATCAGGAGATCATGATTAATTTTGACCTTGGGAGTTTGATGCAGGGGCATTAGACAAAAAGAAAAATCCATGTATTTTATTAAACTTAGGGGTTTTTAAGTTTTAAAGGAGCTGGATTTTTATAAATGATTTGAGTGGGTTTTAATGATTTTAATTAAATATTGAGAGGATTTTGTAAATGTTCCCGAATGATTGGAGAACATGAGGGAAATCAGATAGTTTAGATTTGAGATATTTAGGAATTGATTGTAAATCCTAAGTTAGATTCAGTTTCAAGATTTTAGGGATAGAATCTAGATTTTAGGACTTTTGAAGATTTTCAGGATTTTGTTGAGAGATTGAAGGGATTGAACCTAAATTAGTTCATCCTAATTTGTATAATTTATCAAGCCTTAAAGGCAGAAGAAGAGTGAGGAGTTAGAGTAGAAGCTGGGTTTTTGCTTGTAAGCCTTCGGGTAGTTTGTAAGAGGGCCATTGATTGAAAACAAGGCCTAAAAGGAAAGAATTCCGATGTAATTACTATGTTTGCTAATATAGAGAATCCAATTTTGAGTTTATGTTTCATTTATGAGTATGTTGTGTGTAGGGTACTTTGGAAGAAATCTGATATAGAAATTGAATAGTTTAGAAATCGAATTCTTATAGAATTCGATGGATTCTCTTAGAAAGTCACATGACAATGCTTGATGACGATGGTTCACACAACCAAGAAGTCCCAGTGCAGAATGAAAACTGGAGAGGGTTGGGTGGTCGAAACTCTATTATGAATACACAGTGAATTGAGATCGATTTAAGTAAAAGAGAAAGGGGGTTCGAAGAAACCGTGAGAAACTGTATGATGGAAGGCGCAGTGAAGTGGAGACAAGAACCAAGTCAAATGAACGCAGTGATTGATTAAAGCCTGTTCAGAGAAGGCAGTGTAGTCACAACACAGTGGAGTGGGAATACCAGCGTTTAATAACGAAGAGTATGCATAGATGTGCTTTAGAATAAAAGCGGAACCATAAGAAATGGTACAACGAAACCAAGGAACGGGACCGTGAGCAGTCAACGGTGAAGGCGGTTTTCAAAATCCACAACCGGTTTTCGCACAAGAAAAAAATGGTAAGTGGTTTCTTAGAATTGGAACGCAATATCATTCTTTGAGTGACGCGTGTCCTGAAGTGGTATTCAATTACCACAAGTTTCGCATAACTTTGATGAGATAACCTTAGAGAGTTAATGAATGCGATATCTGTTCAATGATACTCATCGAAGGATCGACAACATTCGCATCAAGAAGATGCATGAAGGATAATGAAGTAAATTGAAATTGTGGTGGGCCCGAACAATTGTGAATTGAGTTTTAAAACCCAAACTAGAAGGTTAACACGGCAAACATATGGTTGAATTATGGAAATTATATACAAATGCTTATGGGCGAATGCAATGGTCAAAGGTTTATCATAATGTTTTATAACATTTAATGTGAATACGTAATATATACTGATATATTATGTTTGATGTGAGATCAATAAGCCGCGATCATTATTATATTGGGTTTAATCAAAAGTCAAGGCTGAATTTGATGTGAGATGGTGAGTGTAAGAACCAAAGACTTGCATTGGGTTTTATTCCAAAGTGATGAATATTGATTCCATTAAATGAAACAAGTTTGGACTATGATTTAACCATAGATATTTGAGAAAGTAAAGCTTCCGCAATAGCATTTGAAATCTGGGCTGGATTGTTTGGTTTTAATAACCATGGTTTTATAACCATTAGAAAGATAGAAGCTTCCGCATATATATTATTGAGTTTGCCAGAAAGTGAATTTTGTTGGAGCATAAATTTGAAATGCATTTTTATATGCATAGAGAGAATGATTGTGGGTTAAGCGGGGTTTGCCCGCTATCATACTATGCGACAGACTGAACTATGGCACCGAAGGTTTGGACACCTTCTCTACAAAGCCCTTCCCGAAGCAAGGAAGGTGGTGACAGGGATGCCCGAGTTTCCAAATAATCATGAAGGTGTATATAAGGGTTGTGCCGAAGGAAAGCATACAAGGGGACCTTTCCCCTCTAGTGTCACAAAGACATCTGATGTCTTGGAAATTGATCTGTTCTGATCTATCTGGTATGATGCCTGTGACATCCTTGGGAGGATGTTCATATTATATGACGTTCATAGATGACTTCTCTCGCAAAACCTGGATATACTTCCTAAAGAAGAAGGATGAGGCTTTCATGTGGTTCCGTACATTCAAAGCCTTGGTGGAAAATATGATAGGGAAGAAGATCAAGATTTTGAGAACTGATAATGGCACTGAATATGAGACAAACAAGTTCAAAGACTTTTGCAGAGAAGCTGACATTAAGAGGGAGACCACAACTGTCTATACTCCCGAGCAAAATGGTGTTGCTGAACGAAAGAACAGGACCATTGTGGAAGTTGCCCGTGCCATGGTATGTGACCAAGGTCTGCCGAAGTTTCTATGGGGAGAAGCTGCGAACACTGCTGTGTACATACAAAACCAATGCCCGCATTCCGCTCTAGAATCCAAAACTCCTGAAGAGGTTTTCTCTGGTAAGAAACCTGACATCTCACATTTTAGAGTTTTTGGATGTACTGTTTACTTTCATGTGCCGAAAGAAAAGAGGAGCTAGTTGGATGCTTCTGGGAAGAAAGGAATGTTTGTGGGCTATAGTGAAACTTCGAAGGCCTATAGAGTTTATGTGCCTGGTCAAAGGGAAGTGGAGATATGCCACAATGTCACCTTTGTCGAAGATACTTCCCTGAGGAAAGTAGTGAATCTTTGGAGATCTGAGGAAGATAATGAAGCAAGGCCTGGAAATCAAGAGGAACCAAAGGATGAAACGATGCCTGATGTTGAAGGACCAATGAACCCGATTGATCCACCTCTTTCACTGGGAAAGAGACAATCATGGCTCAGGGACACTCTCGAGGATGCTGAGGGATATGCGGCCCCAAGGGAGACATTCCGTGAAAGCAAGAAGCCGCGTAGATACCAAGGGTATCTAGCAGCCATGAGTACTATTGTACAATTCGAGCCTGGATCCTTTGAGGAAGCCGTAAAGCATCAAGTCTGGAAGGATGCTATGCACGAAGAGTATGAGTCCATTATGACGAATGATGTCTGGGATGTGGTTCCAAGACCAAAGGACAAAGCAGTTGTCACCTCGAAATGGCTCTACAAGATCAAGCATGGATCTGATGGAAGTGCTGAAAAGTTCAAGGCAAGATTTGTTGCTTGTGGTTTCTCTCAAAAGGAAGGCATAGATTATGATGACATATTTGCACCTGTGGCCCGATATACCACCATTCGATCTATTATAGCCCTTGTTGCTACGCAAGGATGGAGTCTTCATCAGATGGATGTGAAGACCGCATTTCTGCATGGTGCGATAAAGGAAGAGGTATATGTGGAACAACCTCTGGGGTTCGAAGTCCAGGATTGGGACACCCATGTCTGCAGGTTGAAGAAATACCTATATGGGCTGAAGCAAGCACCCAGAGCTTGGTACGAGAGGATAGATAGCTACTTGATGAAGCTGGGCTTCACTCGAAGTAATGCTGATCCGAACCTTTACTTCAAAGTTGTCAAAGGAAATCCTCTCATTCTGGTGCTGTATGTGGATGACCTCTTCCTGACAGGTGCTGACCCTCTCATTCATCAGTGCAAGAGAGAGTTTGCTGCTGAGTTCGAGATGAAGGACCTGGGACTGATGCACTATTTCCTAGGCCTGGAGGTCTCGCAGAGACCTGGTGAGATTTTCCTTTCTCAAGGAAAATACATTGTGAAGCTTCCGGAAAGATTTGGTATGGTGGACTACAAGTCCGTATCAACACCAATGGAGCTCAACTTCAAGAAGTTGAGTGGCAGCGCTGCTGGGCCCGTATTGTCTAATCCTACTGAGTATCGTCAACTTGTAGGGGCCTTGATGTTCTTAGTGAACACCCATCCAAATATATGTTTTGCAGTGAACACTTTGAGTCAACAGATGGTTGAGCCTCATCACTTTCACTGGGTTGGTGCCAGGAATCTTCTGAGATATTTTCGGGGCACGATAA
This sequence comes from Pinus albicaulis, assembly GCA_034641835.2. Lineage (NCBI taxonomy): Eukaryota > Viridiplantae > Streptophyta > Pinopsida > Pinales > Pinaceae > Pinus > Pinus albicaulis. The sequence goes on along the minus strand of CM076583.1, from coordinate 32,660,395 downwards.
ACCATGGGTTGAGATACACTGTCGGGAGCGTGACACTCCTTGGATACACTGATGCCGATTGGGCTGGCAGTGTGGTGGATCGTAAGAGCACATCGAGATGCTGCTTCATTCTTGGTTTTGCTTCGATTTGATGGATGAGCAGGAAGCAGAAGTCGGTGGCTTTGAGCATTGCAGAGGCCGAATGCATTGCAGCAAGTATGGTCTGTTGTGAAGCAGTTTGGTTGCGAAAGCTCTTCAGTGAGCTGTTTGGACATGTGCTAGATACCATCGTGATACTCTGTGATAGCCAGAGTGGATTCGGTTGTCCGAGAATCTAGCGTTCCACGATCGATTCAAGCATATTGATATCAGGTACCACTTTATCTGGGATATGGTACAACGAGGTGCCATAAGTGTTGAAATTTGGTACCGGAGGACAGGTGGTTCCCTAAGGCTTTGATCTTTGGCCTAGGGAAAAGTGTCCAAAAGAATTTAATTTTTCTCCTAAAGTGACTTTATAAAGTTATAAAGTCAAATCTAATTTAAAAGTGACTTTAGTGATAAAGTTACTAAGTCTAATTTTAAAGTGACTTTAATAAGGTCAATGTGAAATTAGAAAGGGAAAAGTGACTTTGGATATAAAGACTAAGTGGGTCTTTATTAAAGTGAGTGAATTAAAATAGAAAATTGAGTTAAATGAGCATTTAATCTTAGCCTAGATCTCAATCTATCTCGACCATTGTATTTAGGATTCTCCAAAAGTCACTTAGGGTTAGGTTAAAGGAGGAAAAGGAGGAAAAGGTCATTCATTCTTTCATGAGCAGATTGAGAGAAGGAGATCAAGAGAGCAAGGGAGATTTCTGGGCAGTGAGGGGAAGGAGGCAGCAGCTTGGCACGCATTCCAAGGCAGCATTTCAGCAAGACAGTACAGCAGATTTAGCACACAGCAAGGCAGATTTTTGGCACGATTTTTGAGGAAGGAAGGCCGTACAGCAGGGCCGTACAGCAGATTTGCACAGATTTCGAGGAGCAGATTTGAGGGAGGCCGTACAACAAGTGGCTGTACCTTTGGCATGCATTTCGAGGCAGAAATCGTACAACAGATTTTGTGGCAGCTTGGACGTTTTTCTAGGCTGGCTGTACAGCAGCTTTTGAGGCTGAAATTTGGCGCAAAAATCGAGGAGGCCGTACAACATTTATTGCTGTTTTGATTTTTGCTGTTTGCACACTTTCCGAGGTGGTGGTTAAGCACGGAAAACGAGATAAGTTGTAAAAGTCTGTTTGCTGATTTTTTTGCTGAATATTTCTCACTGTAAAAAGCATTTTTCCAGAAATAAGTAGGAGCTTTCAAACTGGTTTTCCCCAAGAGTTGTAGGGGGTTTATCCAGGGTCACCTCGACCAAAAATATATGTGTCAAAATGTGTGAATCACTGTTTTATGTGTGCTGATATTTATTTTTGCATTTTCCAGCATTCTGTAATTTTTCCATAATTTGTGTTTTCAGCAAAATTTATTTTCCAGCTTGTTAAATGTATGGATATGGGAAAGGGCATTTAACTATTTTGGAGTAATAAGGTGAAAACAAAAACTGTGGAAACGCAGATAGTCTTCTACATGGTATCTTGAGTTTGAGTGTCAAAGAGCAACAGACAGTACATAAAATTACAATTTAACATTTTTCACTAAAATTCCAGCAAGCTGATTTTTCACAAACAACAATTTTTATTTTGCCCAAAGAAGGTTATTTTTATATCATCAGATTATTGGGATTGAGGGTGGAGGATAGGTTGATGGGCATACCACTACAAAGGTTTGGAAGGAGAGAATGCCAAGAGTATCTTCGAGGAGTGCTGGTCTCACATAATGCAGCATACTAATATAACTCTTTGCAATGTGTTTCCACGATGCTACTCGCTTGGCAAGATAATAAAAAGAACAACAAGGGTAAGACCCTGTCTCCCAGACGAAATCAAAGATCATTGCATCTCTCATGTGAAAGGAAAGATAGTACCACATGAGATGTGGACAGCATTGTCCAATCTCTACCAGAGTACCAATGAGAACCTGAAAGAGTACCAATGAGAACCGGAAAATGGTCCTGAAGGAGAAGCTGAAGAACATTAAGATGGCTAAGACTGATAGTGCAGCTGGATATCTCACAAAGATTACTAATGTGAGAGATGAGTTGGCGGCGATTGGAGAGGCCATTCCTCCCACTGAGTTGGTGCGGATTGCAGTGAATGGCCTCCCCAGTTCATGGATGAACTTTGCTGATGGGGTTTGTGCACGTGAGACCCTTCCCACATGGGAGAGGTTTTGGAATGATTGCATTCAGACAGAGATCAGGAAAGGTCAGCTTGGAGCAGCCAAGCCAGTTGAGCAGGATGAGGATGTAGCACTGTTGGCAGGACGCAAGAAAGGCAAAGGGAAGAAGCAGGCTTCCACAAGCAATGGTGGGGGCAAAGGCAAAGGTAAAGGTAAACAGGATAACACACAAAAGGACTATTCCAAGGTGAAGTGTTGGAATTGTCAGAAGATGGGACACTATGCAGTTGTGTGTCCGGAGAAGAAGAAGAAGAAGGGGAAGAACCAGAGCATGGCAGCTTCAGCAGAGGTTGAGGACTTTGCAGATCGTTTTGACCGGGAGTTTGGGTTCATTGTGTGTGAGTCCTCTAGTGCGGGATCATCTGCCATAGAGGTTCAGAGGGAGCATGCATTTCCCTCGACTAGCGGAGCATCTTCGGGTATCTGGTATGTGGACAGTGGGGCTTCACGTCACATGACAGGAGTCCGTGAGTACTTCTCAGAGCTTTCAGAGAGCGGCACTGATATAGAGGTAGTCCTCGGTGATGACAAAGTTGTTAGAGCAGTCGGTGTGGGGACACTGACATTTCAGAGGGAGTCCAAACCTCCCTTGAAGGTGTCAGATGTTCTTTATGTGCCAGGGATGAGGAAGAACCTCATATCTGTCTCAGCGTTGGAGGACAGAGGATATGAGGTACTGTTCAGGGGAGGACAGGTGTTGATGTATCCAAGGGGCACTCCAGTTGATTCAGCTAGAGTGATAGGTGTACGCCATGCAAAGGTGTACAGGTTTGCATTTCAGCCCCTTTTGGCATTGAGCAGTAGTACCGACAGCAGAGCTAGCAGTTATGAGCTGTGTGAGATTTGGCACCGCAGGATGGGGCACATGTATCATGGAGCCTTGAGGACTTTGCGGAGATCCTACGGGTGTGCCCAGTTCGGTAATCAGTCACTTTGATGCCAGGAGGATGTGCGATGGGCAAGTTTGCCCGACATTTTCAGCCGGTGGCAATGAGCTAGCCGATACTTGATTTAGTTCATTAGACGTGAGCGGTCGGATGTCTCATGTTTCCTTGAGTGGATATGAGTATTATGTGTTATTCATTGATGATCACTCCAGAGGGACCTGGATTTATTTCTTGAAGACCAAGAGTGAGGTCTTCAAGTGGTTTCAAGAGTTTAGAGCTCTTGTGGAGACACAGACAGGTCGGAAAATCAAGTCCCTGAGGTCGGACAATGGAGGTGAGTACAACCTTGGAGAGTTTGTTGAGTATTGTGCGGACGCAGGCATTAGGAGGGAGTTCACAGTTCCTTACAACCCCCAGCAGAACGGGGTTGCGGAGAGGAAGAACAAATCCATCATTGGAGCTGCCAAAGCCATGTTACATGATCAGGAGTTACCTTTGTTTTTGTGGGCAGAGGCACACCAACACGGTGTTTATTTGAACGGTCGCATCGTGCCTTAGGGCTGTGACTCCCGAGAGGAGGCTTTTACGGGAAGAAGCATTATTGGTCATCTTCGTATCTTTGGGTGCATCACATACTCCTACATACCCAAGGGAAGAGGACCAAACTAGAAAACCACAAACGAGAAGAGAAATCTTTGTATTTCTGATGAGACCTCAAAGGCCTTTCGGATTTACATTCTGTCTGAGAGAAGAGATTGTTGTGAGCGAGATGTGAAGTTCGAGGAGATAGGGCTTTCAGGAGAATGAGAGGTCACGAGTTAGATATCTGGATTAGCAGGCAGTCGGCGCTGATTGGGATGGAGTCTGAGGGATCTGATGGGCGAGATCGGGGAGGATGGAGGTACATATGTGACGATGTCGGGGTCGCGTCGGTGGAAACGGTGGCTCGCGAGTCGGAGGTGGTGCTATGGGCGGCACGCAGAGCAGTCCACAGAGCAGTTCACTGGGGAGTCCACGGATGGACAGTTCACACGGTACCTCAGCATCTACAGGTTCAGGTGCAGGCAGGAGGACAGCAGACAGACAGTCAGGAGTTCAGGCTCCTGATGTTGAGGAGGAGTTTTATTCTCCAGCGGGAGAAGTGTGCTCAGGGAAGAGGAAGCCCAAGTGGCTTCAGGACACCTTGAGAGATGCCACATCTGTTGCTGAGCCTAAGAGACCGGTTAGAGAGAGCAGACCACCTGAGAGGTTTTGTAGCTATATGGCAATGGCTACCAGCATCCTTGACTCTGAGCCTTCTAGCTATGAGGAGGCAGCTAACCAGCAGGTCTGGAGAGAGGCCATGCGGGAGGAGTATTCTTCTATCATGAAGAATGATGTTTGGGAGGTGGTGCCGAGGCCTGAGGGCAAATCCGTGGTTACTTCCAGATGGCTTTACAAGGTAAAGCATGCTGCAGATGGCGGCATTGAGAAATTCAAAGCGAGGTTTGTGGCTAGAGGGTTCTCCCAGGTAGAGGGAGTTGATTATGAGGAGACCTTCGCTCCCGTGGCTCGATATACTTCGATCCGCTCCATTATATCGATAGCAGCAGAGATGGGTTAGAAGATCCACTAGATGGATGTGAAGACCGCATTTCTCAATGGCTTCATACGGGAGGAGGTGTACATTGAGCAGCCACAGGGCTTTGAGGTGCATGGGAAGGAGTCCCATGTGTGCAGACTGAAGAAGGCCCTTTATGGCCTGAAGCAAGCTCCCAGAGCTTGGTACTCGAGGATAGATACATACTTGCAGGAGATGGGTTTCACAAAGAGTGAGGCAGATCCGAACCTTTACTATATTGTGATAGGTGAGGAGCCTCTCATTCTGGTGCTGTATGTGGATGACTTGGTCATTATGGGTGCAGAGAGACTCATAGAGCATTGCAAGAGAGATCTTGCGGCGGAGTTTGAGATGAAGGACATCGGCTTGATGCATTACTTTTTGGGTTTGGAGGTGTGGCAGGAGGAGGGGCATTTCTTCCTGGGGCAGGGGAAGTATATTGTGGATATCCTTGGCAGATTTCACATGGAGGATTGTAAACCCATGTCGACACCGATGATCACCAACTGGAAGAAGCTTCATGCTTCGGATTCCGAGATGGTGGATCCCACATTGTACAGACAGCTAATTGGTTCCTTGATGTATTTGGTCAACACTAGGCCAGATATTTGTTTTGCAGTCAACGTCAACACGATGAGTCAGTTTATGTGTGAGCCTAGGAAGGTTCACTGGGTGGCTGTAAAACACATTTTGCGGTACTTGCAGGGGACAGTGGATTATGGTCTGGACTACAGGCAGGGGGATGGAGTGAGATTGGAAGGTTACACTGACTTCGATCAAGTTAAGAAGTTTGACAGGGAAGAGCATCTCTCAGTAGGCCAAGCTTTTGGGGCTGGCCCGGCAGTGGTGTCATGGTTCACCTAAGGCACAAGAGCATTGAGTTCAGCGGAAGCAGAGAATATGGCAGCCAGTCTAGCTAGTTGTGAGGCCATCTCGCTTCGCAAGATGTTGTTTGGCTTATTTGGTCAACCGTTGAGACCTTCAGTGATTTACTGTGATAATCAGAGTTGCATTAAACTCACGGAGAATCCAGTATTTCATGACAGGTCAAAGCATATCGGGATCAAATATCATTTCATCAGAGACTATGTTCAGAAAGGAGCTGTGAAGCTTGAGTATATTCCCACCGATGAGCAGGTTGCAGATATTCTTACCAAAGCCTTACCACGGGGCAAGCATGTCTACTTCAGAGACAAGATGGGTGTGGTGAGGAACACCTTCCTCAGTAAGAGGGAGTGTTGAAATTTGGTACCGGAGGACAGGTGGTTCCCTAAGGCTTTGATCTTTGGCCCAGGGAAAAGTGTCCAAAAGAATTTAATTTTTCTCCTAAAGTGACTTTATAATTTTTATAAAGTCAAATCTAATTTAAAAGTGACTTTAAGTGATAAAGTTACTAAAGTCTAATTTTAAAGTGACTTTAATAAAGACAATGTAAAATTAGAAAGGAAAAGTGACTTTGGAAATAAATGACTAAGTGGGTCTTTATTAAAGTGGGGTGAATTAAAAAATAGAAAGTGAGATTTAAATGAGTATTTAATCTCAGCCCTAGATCTCAATCTATCTCAGCCATTGGATTTAGGGATTCCCCAAAAGTCACTTAGGGTTAGGTTAAAGGAGGAAAAGGAGGAAAAGGTCATTCATTCTTTCATGAGCAGATTGAGAGAAGGAGATCAAGAGAGCAAGGGAGATTTCTGGGCAGTGAGGGGAAGGAGGCAGCAGCTTGGCACGCATTCCAAGGCAGCATTTCAGCAAGACAGTACAGCAGATTTAGCACACAGCAAGGCAGATTTTTGGCACGATTTTTGAGGAAGGAGGGCCGTACAGCAGGGCCGTACAGCAGATTTGCACAGATTTCGAGGAGCAGATTTGAGGGAGGCCGTACAACAAGTGGCTGTACCTTTGGCATGCATTTCGAGGCAGAAATCGTACAACAGATTTTGTGGCAGCTTGGACGTTTTTCTAGGCTGGCCGTACAACAGCTTTTGAGGCTGAAATTTGGCACAAAAATCGAGGAGGCCGTACAGCATTTATTGCTGTTTTGATTTTTGCTGTTTGCACACTTTCCGAGGCGGTGGTTAAGCACGGAAAACGAGATAAGTTGTAAAAGTCTGTTTGCTGATTTTTTTGCTGAATATTTCTCACTGTAAAAAGCATTTTTCCAGAAATAAGGAGGAGCTTTCAAACTGGTTTTCCCCAAGAGTTGTAGGGGGTTTTTCCAGGGTCACCTTGACCAAAAATATATGTGTCAAAATGTGTGAATGACTGTTTTATGTGTGCTGATATTTATTTCTGCATTTTCAGCATTCTGTAATTTTTCCATAATTTGTGTTTTCAGCGAAATTTATTTTCCAGCGTGTTAAATGTATGGATATGGGAAAGGGCATTTAACTATTTTGGAGTAATAAGGTGAAAACTGAAAACCAGGGTGGGAAACTATAAATTTCTACAATAAGGCTCGATCATATAGGAACTGATAAGCAGGTCAAAGATATTCTGTTATGTATATTTTATTATTTATTAATTAGATTTAGTTATCTTAGGTTATTAACTGAAAGGGCATGATCAAAGATCATGCCTCTTCACCAAGGGACACCTTGAGGCTGTATTTAAAAGCCCAGGCGATCCCTCATTGTAATCATCTCATCTTTTCATCATTAATAATATATATTTATCAGTTTTACCAGAGTTTTTACACTCCATTGGTATCGGAGCCATCGCTCTTTGGATCTGTGTGATCATCAAGTTAAAAAAATTTTCCAAGGAAATTTCAGAAATCTTTTTTAACTAAGTGCAGAATTGCATCTGCGACGGTTGGACTCAATATTAAAACCACCACTCTCTGAAAAAACCGCCATACGTGTCATCATATCCAACTTTCAGCTGATTTTGTGGGGACTGTCTTTGGTTTGATTTATGCCATCAATTTCACAGTCAAAAGACAGAAGATTAGATTAACCTGGATTTGCAATGATAAAAATCTAACAGTAACTGAGCGGACTTCCAACGAAAAAAATTAACAGTGACCGCCTACAATTCTGTGAATCGATACAAACGGCGTTAAAAAGATCGATTGACATAAAATACACTCCATACACAGCGTTTAAAAAATCGGACGGCTTTGTAACCAGGATTACAACGTTTATATAAAATATATACAGCGTTCTGAATTTATCAACAACGTATACCATCGTTACTCTGTGACTCTGTTGACCGACAACGTATACCATTTTTACCGTGGTCGTCCGGTAAAAACTGGTCAAACAAACTCCAGTCAAACAAACTCGTTTTTAAGCCGGGTCAAACAAACAGCAAAAATACGACAGTTTTAAACGGCAGCATTATATTCCATAATATACAAACAGGGTGACGGTTAAAATAGATGAAACGCTGTGTCATTTAAAATTTAAACCAAACGGCACATACGGTATAAATTTAACCGGACAGCGGACAGTATCATTTTAACCGGACAGGTATAGTGGAAGGTTCATCGACATTTTGCCCCACGCAATTATTTCAGATCTGCGGTTCTTGGATTTTTTCTGCGGGCATTGAAGCCTTGGATCTGCGGCTCTCGGGTTATGATCTTCAACAAAACAAACGTACGGTGAAAAGCAGCATCACGACCTTCTGAAGGAAAGCACAAGCAAATATATATATAACATAGTCATAAAAAAAAAAAACAGAGAACGGACACATTTTTCGTTTAAAAAAAAAAAAAAAAAAAACACGATTTTTTTTATTATATATAAAATATATATTATATAATTTGATTAATAATTATATATATATATATTGTAATTATATAGTTTATTTATATATTATATATTAATTAGTAATTAGTATTAAACAAGCATGTCTAATGGGACATGACCTTTCGTGAAGAGGCACCTGCCTAGTATATAAGCGGGTCTCATTTGTAACATTGATCAATCATTCTTCAAACATTTTATATATAATAATATTTGTATCCTCAATGGATATTCTCATATTCCAAGTCTTTTGGAGTATTTGACTTGAGGTACGAACTTTGTTCATTCCAGCCAAGGGACATGATCATATTGACAGGTGTTTAAGGGCTGTTTTATGGTCGGTCTGTTGCTAAAAGAGAATGCCGCAGGCCTGTGAAGCCTCACTGGAGCTTGCCACAGAGAATTAAGGAGGGCCGAGGACTGTTTCAAGGGATAGAACAACCTAGACTTGGAGCTAAGTGTCATGACCTCTCAAGGGAGGGACAATTGCAACTTGAGGAGCAATTCTGGGCAGAGTTTAAGGCTAGAAAGTTGAAGATTGTAACTATATTTGGTCTTCATAAATTGTATTTGAATCAATATTTATTGTACTTGTTAAAAGAATAAAGAACATAATTTTATATTATTATTAAATGACTTATTAAAGAACGAGTTTCATGCTTGGGTGATATTATTTTAGGTCAAAGTCCCCATTGTGGACTTCTAGGATTTATTTTGAGTTTATAGAGTCATTACAGATTAAAATTGACCCCTACTGGGCTTTTGAATCATGTAATTAGGTCAAGTATTGAGTCAAATATGATTTATGGAGCCTCCACATCAAGTTGGCCTTCAAGTGATCAAGTCGGCCTCAAGCCCAGGAATTCTAGCTCATCAGAAGCCTATATGTACAGGGAGATCGAACTCATTTGGAGACATCAATCACTGACACAAAAATTCGATATCTGTTGCTGCAAGGGAAAAAGTGCGAAGTCAGGAAAGGGGTCAAAAGGAGTGTGAGTTTGGACAAGCTAAAGGATTGAAGGAAAATCGAAATATTGGTGTTTGTCTCTCTCTCTTACGTGCCCTAGTTTGGATGATCAAAGTCCCTCATTGTTTTTCTGCTGCCAGTTGCTGCCAGCTGCTGCAAAGAGAAGAATAGGTCGAAGTTGATTTTGCTGGGTGCTGCTGCCTTGAGAAGTTGTTTGGGTCAAAATTGAACTCCTAGAAGCAAGATCGAAGTCTTTCCTCTAAGATCAGAGTTCCAAAAGAAGGGTTGAAGTTCCAAGGTCAAAGGAAGTGCTTAGGTGTTCCACCATGGGATTCATGTATCTCCATATCCAATCACACCTAGCAAAGAATAGAGACTAGAACATCATGTGATCAAGTATAATGCTATCTCTCTATGATAATCAAGTATACCAAGCAACATACCATCAAAATCTCTAGCATCCCATCATCCATGTCATCAACAATCCAAGGAAACAAGTGGACACCCTAGCCATCCAAGGTTCTGTGTGATGAAGATTAGAAGGGTAGTGAAAAAATTCACCAGTATAGGCCTCATGCATAGGAACCACTGCACCACATTATGGGAACGGCATTTCCAGATATAGGATAGAACAAATTTGTAAAAGCATGCTTATGTTTACCATATTGAAGAGAATTATAGCATATACTAAAGACAGTTGAATTGTATGCAGATGTATTGCACCATTTTTAGAACTACAAGAATCTATTCTATAGAACATGTCACCTGTTTCAGGAACCTTCTTTCATAGTTTAGAGGGCCCTGATATGAGTTTATCAATGTCCAGAAATAATGAATAGGCAGTGACAAGGAATCTTTAAAATAAAGTTCGGGATCTTTAAATATATAATTTTCATTAAAATTTATTTGTTTTATGTGTTTTTAGTAATCTGAGTCCTTGTAATCAGATCCATTCGAGTCATTCCGAGTTTGAACCGAGTTGAACCTCAACCAATTCCAAGTCTGAGCCTGACTTTTAAAACATTGAGTGTGAAAAATCCTAGATCCGGATTCCTACTGCAACAAATTTGAATTACTTCTTCTATTATGTTTCATAATTATTTCATTACAGTGAAATATCAAAGTAATTTCTAAAGCAGTCTACATAAATAATGTTGCGGAATAACTCTAAGTGCTGAAACAATCTAAACAAAATACAATGACAAACATCCACATTTGACACAGTTATTTTTGGACTAAGTCCCCGGAAAAACCCAACTTGGGAAAACCAATGCAGCAGATCTGAGGGTTTGTATTATTAAGCAGCAGAATCTTGAGTACAACTAGGGTGCCAACATCTGACAAACCCTTCAGAGAAATCTAGACAATCTGGTGAAAAATGTGAGATATACCTCACTCTGTAAGTCTCCGGCTGATCTGACAGCGTTGGTGAAGCCCTCACTGACTCTGCGTGATTGCCTACGCTGGAACTGCTTAAGCTCGCGTGGGCAAGCTTGAGGAACTGCGTCACCTTCCTCTGCAACTATTTAGCTGATCTAAGACTGAATTTTGGCCCTCCTGGCTTAGAAACCCCAGCCTCTAGCTATCTCCGGACTGACTCCAAGAGACACTGCGCTGCTTCTGCGTGATTTCCTGCAGGGACTGCGTCACCTCTTCAGAAAACTGCGCTATCTCTTTCTGTGTCACTACTGCCTCTCTCTGAAATGCACTCCTGGTCCTCCTGACCAGTCTCTGCTTCTACCCCTCTCTAAATTTGATCACTGAATCAAAATCACTTAGCAAACCTTGCCCTAGTGATTCGATTCTGATCAAAAGCTGTGTCTCCTCACACAAATTCGAAAATGCTCAATGGCTCAAGTGTCTCAATGTATTTTCCATAGGCCCCTCACCCTCCTTATATTCTTTCGTTGACTCTTCAATGACCAAGATTAAAACATAATCAAGGGCTAAGATTAACTTGGAGGTGATCCATGACTTTATCTAGAAGATTCACACTCGTTTAATTAATACCCTTTAATTAATCAGTTTCCCTAAGTTTAGACTTAGGAAAACATTAAAAATCGATTAATTATTTTAATTAAACCATCTCTAAGTGGAATTTTCCAAAGCCATTTTTGGATTTTATGGAATACATTTGTCCTAACCTATATAAAAAGTTTCAAGGCTAGAGCACATCCGATGCTACTACATATCAACACTCCCTCTTAGTGAGGAAAGTGCTCTAGCAAAACAATTTAATGTGCTGCTCTGACTTCTGGAACATTTGCTGTTGTGCTGTTGATGCTGCTGACCAAGACTGCATAAGAACAAATGCTGCATCTGTACTGTTGCTGACTCTGCATGCTGCAGCCAACTGCCACTGTACTGCAACTCCCTCTGAATTCTGCAACCATGCTGCTGCACTGCGTGAGCTCTACTCTGCACTGTGCTACACCACTTGTGCACTGCGTTGTTGTTGCTCATCTGCTGCTGCTGCTCAACTACTGCTGCCGCTGCACTGCTGCACTGTTGCTACTTGCAACAGAAAAACATTTGAATTTGGACAAGAAAAATCTGCAATTGAAAATAAGACTGACTGCTGCTAGTTTCTGCACTAGCTCTCTGAAGAATACTGCGTTGTTGCTGCTCTGCACTGCGTGAGCACTGCTCTGCACTACGCTGCACCAGTGTGCACTGCGCTGCTGCTGCTCAACTGCTGATGCTGCTACTCCCTCTCTACGCTGATCAGGCTCTAGTACTACTAGTCACTGTACTGTCTTCTCATCTTCCGCTGCAACTGTCCATCCTGTTACTGTCTTTAGGCTGCCGTAGCTCACATGTGATCCAAGAGTCCAAAAATACTCTTAGATCCTGCCCCTTGTAGATTCTGGATCTGCAACTCCAAGTCAGCCCATTTCTCTCCTTTCGGAATATGAGCTAACATAGCACAATCTTTTTCTGCCTCAATCTTGACAGCTCCTGCTTGTGGATCTTCCTTCTCCTCTTTATCCTTTTTCTTAAGAGGACACTGTGTGGCATAATGTCCCATTTCCCCACCTCGGAAGCACTTGATCTTGGACAAATCTTTCTTCTTCTACTTCTGTTGCCCCTTTGATGTAAGGGCAGTGTTATCTTCTTCCTCCTCCTTGACGTTTGAACCGCTGCTGCCATCCTCCAAATGGATTTTGAGGAGATCTCTCCTCAACTCTTCTTGTTGTAAGGCTGCCCACATCGCTTCCCATCATGTAAGTCTTTCTCTGCCCATAATACTTTGGACTAAGACTTGATAGTCCTCTGAAACAGAGTTCAGAGTGAGCCTTACTAGCTCTGAGTCTCTAAGAGCAGATCCTATTGCTAACAGTTGATCTCGGTTTTCCTGAATTCGAGACACAAGGAGTCAAAACGCTCTCCGTTCTTCATCCTGGTATTACGCATCTTCTCTTCAATGTACATCTTCCGCTGCTCGGAAGATCCTTGGTATAGCTTTTCCAGCCCTACACATCTCTCTAGCAGTGGTCTTTGCTGCTATGTGGGGTACGATATGATCGTTCACACCATCTAGGATCAATCGCTTGGCTCTTGCCATATTCCTCTTGAATTGTCTCAGATGTGCTGCATCCAAGGGTTCTGCACATGCACTCTGGATGAGGGCCTTTAGATCATGCTCATCAAGGAGAAACTCTATCCTTGATTTCCAAATAACATAGTTGGAGGCACCCTCCAATCTATCTTGGTCATGCAGTTCATTGCTGGCCATCTCCTCAACTTGTCGAAATCTTCCTCTAACCCTCTGCTCAGCTAGACTTACGCACTCCTTGAGGAGTAAGTCACTGCTTTTGCTTCTGCATGGGAAAAACTGAGTTTCTTTGAGTAAGAAACCCTTTGAGGTCAAGAAATCCCCAACTGTGTTTTTCAGAAAGTTTCTTACGCGTATGCACCAGCTCTTACTGCTGTGCAGTAATCGCGTCCTTCAGCTACGCTAGTCTTCTACATTGTCTCTTCTACATCTGAAAAAGCTTACCCTTTTGTCAACTCTCTTAGAGGGAGCCTTTTCTGCACTGGAATGCCCTCCTTTCCTGGACAGCTTAATTTCTGGGAGGGTCTGCTTCTGCTTACGCAGATCCCAGACTCTTTAGCACTGATCTGCTGGTTCACTTGTGTTTCACTTGCAATGCAGCTTGAATAAGCTCTGATACCATGTGAAAAATCCTAGATTTGGATTCCTACTGCAACAAATGTGAATTACTTCTTCTATTATGTTTCATAATTATTTCATTACAGTGAAATATCAAAGTAATTTTTGAAGCAGTCTACATAAATAATGCTGCGGAATAAATCTAAGTACTGAAACAATCTGAACAAAATACAATGAAAAAAATCCACATTTGACAATTATTTTTGGACCAAGTCCCCAAAAAAACCCAACTCGAGAAAACTGGTGCAACAGATTTGAGGGTTTGTACTATTAAGCAGCAGAATCTTGAGTACAACTAGGGTGCCAACATCCGGCAAACCCTTCAGAGAAATCTAGATAATCTGGTGAAAAATGAGAGATATACCTCACTCTGCAAGTCTCCGGCTGATCTGACAGTGTTGGTGAAGCCGTCACTGCCTCTGCGTGATTGCCTACGCTGGAACTACGTAAGCCTGTGTGGGCAAGCTTGAGGAACTGCGTCACATTCCTCTGCAACTGATCTAGCTGATCTAAGACTGAATTTTGGCCCTCCTGGCTCAGAAACCCCAACCTCTAGCTATCTTCGGACTGACTCCAAGAGACACTGTGCTGCTTCTGCGTGATTTCCTGCAGGGACTGCGTCACCTCTTCAGAAAACTGCGCTGTCTCTCTCTGCGTCACTGCTGCCTCTCTCTGAAATGCACTCCTTGTCCTCCTAACGAGTCTCTGCTTCTGCCCCTCTTTGAATCTGATCACTGAATCAAAATCACTTAGCAAACCCTGCCCTAGTGATTCGATTATGATCAAAAGTTATGTCTCCTCACACACATTTGAAAATGCTCAATGGCTCAAGTGTCTCAATGTATTTTCCATAGGCCCCTCACCCTCCTTATATTCTTATGTTGACTCTTCAACAGCCAAGATTAAAACATAATCAAGGGCTAAGATTAACTTGGAGGTGATCCATGACTTTATCTAGAAGACTCACACTTAGTTTAATTAATAGTAAATACCCTTTAATTAATCAGTTTCCCTAAGTTTAGACTTAGGAAAACATTAAAAAACGATTAATTATTTTAATTAAACCATCTCTAAGTGGAATTTTCCAAAACCATTTCTGGGTTTTATGGAATACATGTGTCCTAACCTATATACAAAGTTACAAGGCTAGAGCACATCCTATGCTTCCATAAATCAACATTGAGCTCGTTTGATAAAAATCTCAATAGTACAGTTCAAGGGCTTCTACTGTCACTGAATTCCTGTTATATATTTGGTGCCCCTTCCTTTATGCCACTCTGTTTTGAGTGGCTCTGGAAGGCATTTCGCAAGTCATTGGGTTAGACGCTGGTGTTAAGAAGTCTTGATTTATATGAATTAAAGTTTGTTGGTTTGTCTGGATTTGAACTTTTCATTCATATCAATTTATTGCTCAATGCAATGTTGTAATCCTTCATAATGCACAACAAATAATCTTGATTTTCATGCACTTATTGGTTGTTTTGTGTGGATTGAAGATGCTTATTTGTATTGAAGGGACTGACAGAGAACAAAATTACAGGGTGATGTTGGTTGTGGAAAAACTATTGTAGCACTTTTGGCTGCTCTCGAGGTTATTGATTCAGGGTATCAGGTAATATTATTTCACAAACTCGTGGAATTGAACATATATTTTCTTGATCATTTATTTACTTGTATTACATCGAGGATGTTTTGTAAAGTTTTAGTATACAATTTAGTATATTGAACTGCACAGTGTGGAGTTATATGTAGAAGTGGCTATCAATCTTAAGCTTACCAGTTGCCTTATGTGCAATTTGGTAAAATGTGGCTTCAGCTCGTATGACTAGTTTTGCAGTCATTGAATAAGTTTTCTGAAGCCTATGTGATTATTCAGTGATTGAATAATGTTGTATGGGCAATTAGTAGGCTTCCAATGCTGGACATGAATACTGTTATTTGGTAAACAAGGAATTTGAAACCATTCCAGGGTGTTTTTGATCTTTATATGGGATTGTTATATTTACTCAATAGTTCCTATAAATATTTTAAATTTTTTATTCATGTTTGCGTTACCTGAATTTTGAATATTTTACTGCTGTACTTAACAGCATGTGCAACATATAGCTCTAACCAGCTAAATGTGTCCTAATAAATTATGAAATATTTAGAAATTAGTTTATGTTTTACAGTTTTGGATCTGAGCTAACAAGCATTAAATGCAATATTTTATCAATCAATTCATAACCAACCATATGTAGTTTCAGGTGGAATGCATTCCCTTGTATGCAATGGTATATATAGAGTATGAGAAAACTTTTCAGTTTGGTACGCGATTTATTAGCAGTTTGTACTTCACTGCTCACATAGTTAGTAGTATAGAATACCAAATACACACTCAGCATTCTTTGGATCAAGTTTGAAAGCTTTGTGGAGTTTTCTACGCTTGCACACTCACTCTTAAGGTTCTCTTTGTAGTAATTGTTTCTTGCAATTTAATTTCCAATTGTGACAATTTCAAGATTTACTCTTCACCTAAGACTGTAAAGGCTGTAAGGTGATGTTGATGTGCAAATATTAAAATTATTTATTTATCTAGTGGCAAACATCAATTTCTGAATATACAGCTATATTAATAATCTATACTGTTTGGGGATAATTTTCCATTTGATAATCACTTAAACCCTCTAATACCAGCGCTAAGTGAACAAACCCTAAATTTGGAATTTACTTCATGCAACCACCATCCCAAACTTGAATTTTGTAATTAATTTGTGGAAATTTAGGTAGTTACATAGGTGACCTTATACTTGAATTGTCTTGCCTTAGGAGCCCTAAGTGCTGCTAGGGAAGACTCTTTTGTGTTGGAGTTGCCATTTGTTGAATTTTTATAGCTATGGTCGGTCCTCATAAATTATATTTTTATCATTGATGTACTTAAACAATAAAATTATTATTTGTCTAGCATGTTGTTCATGCTCATGTATTTGTCAAATGTAAAAGGCATGTTCTTCATGACCTTATGAAAATAAAACAAATTGAATTTATTGTTGATGATTTATGGATCTTGTCCAAGTCGCCCCTTCTATGATCATGTTGGCCTGCCCAAGGAGGCACCCATTCGTCCTTCAAGAATCCTATAAGTAGCTTATTCGTCCTCCATCCAAAAGGTAGCCCAGTTCACAAGTATTACATGTATATCTCTGTTCTCTAGCGAAGGAAGACAAGAAGGTAAGGAGGCCAAAAAGAAGAAGAACAAGTCATCTATCTGCCCTTGCTCAAGTGACTACAAAAGGCTGAGATCAGTCCGAGTTTCTGTGTTGATTTTCTGAGGTGGAATCTGAAGTTTCTGAGGTGAAGTGCAAGCTTTCTGTGGCAGAGAAAGAGGTTGGAATTCAGCCCTAGGACAGACCTGTAGCAGACTTGACCAAGAGCATTTGTGGACAGTTTGTGGACATTTTGACTTGGAATTTTGTGGAGGGTCGATTTGGTACTTGTTGGACTATTTTCTTGGTCAGTTTGTCTATGACTTTGACATCTCTCGTTGAATTGATTCTCTAAGGAAAGAATTGCTGGGTTTTTACCCCAAGTGGGTTTTCCCAGGGTAAACATTGTGTTGATTCTGAGCATTGTGATCTCTACATTTCTTATTCTTGTATGGTTGAGTTTCTGAAGTATAATTGCTTGATGAAGAAGTTGTAAATGCAAAAGAATACATATAAAACATCAAAAGTAATTATCATGTTCAGAGATTAGTGCTACTCTCTATTGCACTTGAATTTTCAATATGGTATTAAAGCTTTGGCGAAGAAAGAAAGTTGAAGATCACACATTGTTGAATCTCTCTCTCTCTCTCAAGGAAGAAATCTCTTATTGTTGAAGAATGTAACTAGGTTGGGTCTTCATAATTGTATTTGTCATAATGAATGGTACTTATCAAAAGAAAGAAGAATAAATTACTATTATTATTATTATGACTTATTAAAGCATGGGTTTCATGCTTGGGTCATCATTTTATTGGTCAAAGTCCCCATTGAGGACTTCTAGGTTTTATATCGAGTCATTAGAGTCATTGTCCATTTTATAAGACCCTTCTTGGGCTTTTGAATCATGTAAAAAGAATAATTATTGAGTCAAATAAGTCATTTGTCACCTCCACAACAAGTCGGCCCTTACCTGATCAAGTCGGCCTACATCAGGATAATTCGAACTCCATAAGAGGCTATATATAAGTGCAATTCGATTCATGTGGTGGATCACTTAATCAAATTCGATATACAAGAAGGAATAGCAGAAAAAGTGCGAAATTGCAGAAGGAAGAAGATAATTGCAGGGAAAGTCAAAGATCGAAGTTTTGGGCCTGCTATCTCTCACTCGTGTGAAGTTACTGGGCTACTGTTGGAAGGTTGAAGTCTCTGTAGCATCAAGTTCGAAATTTCTGTTGCATCTAGCTCGAAGTTCTGCTGTTGCTTCTAGGTCAAAGTGCTGTTGCTTCAAGGTCGAAGTTCTGCTGCTACATCAAGGTCGAAGTTCTGCTGCATCAAGGTCGAAGTTACTGCTGCATCAAGGTCGAAATTGTTGTTGCATCAAAGTCGAAGTTGCTGCCACTTCTAGGTCGAAGATCTGCTGCTGTTACTAGGTTGAAGTTCTATTGCTGCAAGGTCAAAGTTCTAGGTTGAAGGTATTGCTGGAAGGGTAACATCTGCAAAAGAAGGGAAGGGTTGACTTGGTGATTTGAGGAAGTCCTTTTCTAGTATGAACTTTGTTCGTTCTAGAGTCTTGGATTATCTCATGAAACTATTGAAGGAAGAGTTGTTGACTGGGTTTTCCCCTAGATAGGGGTTTTTCCCTGGCTTTCCGCCTACATCTGGTGTCTTTGATCTTCATGCTATGTTTTTGGTAATTGCTTGATGAACTAAGATAAAAGAAGAACACAAGAAAGTTAATAAGAACATAAGAATCTCACAAGTAACTATCAACATAAAGAAAATCTTTCTGCGTTTCTAATTTTCTAACACTTATCTCTATGTCAAAGATTTATGACCAAATGGATCCCACTTGCAAGGAAGGCAACAAACTTGAAGGGTGTTATGAATAAAATATATATAAAATAATACAAATAAATGTAAATAACAATAATAATGATTAATTATAAATTAACTAGTAATTAGTATTCAAGAGGCATGTCTCTAAGAACATGACCGTTCATAAAGGGACACCTGTCTAGGGTATATAAGCAGGTCCTCACATGTTGAGATTTTGGGTAGCATCGAATGTGCTCTAGCTTCGACACTTTGTGGAGGGGCTAGGACACACGAGATCTCCAAGACCCAGAAATCGTATGGAGAATTTCCACCTGGTGTAAAATTTATTCAAATAATTAAATTTTTTAATGGGGACCCTAAGTCTAACTTAGGGAAATTAAAAAATTAAAGTGAATTAATTTTCACGTGGGTGAGAATGTTCTAAGTGACGTGGATCAATCTTTTTCTAATATGAGCCATCGATTAAAGATTAGATCACGACCGTTGATTTATCAACGAGAAGATTATTAAAGGAAGGCTTGGGGTCAGTTGGAGAAGACACACATTGCAGTAGTAGTTGAGCTAAGTCGAAAGTCTCGCGCGTGCTTTGTTGAGAATTTTTGAGTGAGCTTGCAGGGTTGGTGAGGGGCAGATTAGCGAGGGATTACACTGATCTGAGGTCGAGAATACATAATCAGAGAGGCAGATCCGTACCAGGCAATGCAGAGGCCAGTATGAGGGACATAGCCTAGCCATGTTGACACAGAGGCAGTGCAGGGGCTGACGTAGGGCCTTTAGGGTGACGCAGAGGCAACACTGAGCCCATAAGGGTGATGCGGGGGTAACTTGTGCTGCGCAGAGGCTACACTGGGCAGGAGAGGCCGATGCAGAGGCTGGAGAGACAGCGCAGGGGTTCCAGTGGGCCAGATAGGGCTCGTATTTAGTAATTCCCTCGAGGGTTTGAATCAGCCATATTTTCTGTCTCCGAGTGATAAGGTACATCGGCCGTGAAATTCTCGGTTGGGCAAACCACTACTGGTGCCCTTGATGTATTTGGATTCTACTTAATAATAAAACTCTCAAAGAGCTGCTGCACCGGTTTTCCCGCATTGGGTTTTTTCGGGGACATTTGTCTGAAAAATCATGTGTGTCCTTTGTCATATGTGCGCTATGTTTCAGTGAATGATCTGTATGTATGTGTAGGCTGTAGTTGTGTTTACTTTGATGTTTTTTTGAATTTTTCAGTTAAATAACTTGTTAGATAATAAAACAAGTAGGAGAAGTAAATCAATATACTGCAATATGGTTTTTGTATCAGAATTTTTCACATGGTATCAGAGCATAAAGGTAACGCAGAGCCAGTCTGCTCACGCAAAGTTGACGCAGAGGATGACACAGAGCTTGTCAAGCTCACGCTGAGCTGACACAGACCCTAGAGGGTGACGCAGTCCAAGTTGGAGTGATGCTGTGCCGGTTTCCAGGGCTGGAAGTGCAGTTTCGATTCATCGAAGTTGCTGGTGAGGCATTGGTTCTGTCGGTGCAGAACATTGCCTAGCAAAGATGACAAAGTAAGGGGAAGTAGTTCCTCAACAAACTTTCTCACCACGAAATCTGAAATCTGATCAACAAAGTGATTGGAGAGGGCTGATTCGACAGGAGTTGGTGGAGGATTTCTGGGAGGGAAATCACTTGTCAGAAAGAGCATATACTCTAGAGGGTTTCTATCGCCAAGAAACCCAGATCCGATCTTTCGCTGAGTATAGTAGCAGCAAGAGGGGGAAGGGAACTTGCTTCGACTTGTTTGAGCAAAGATGGCCCCGTATGGATTGAGATATCAAGATAGGTTAGACGGTGTGTCTAACTTTTCTATCTAGAAAGCCAGAATAATAACAGTCCTTGAGGAGTATGGCATCAGAGACCATGCCGAGAATGTCCTAGCTGTGTTGACTCATCATGAGGACTGCCCTGAATGCAGTCACAGATGAGTGGGAGGCCTTTGTCCAAAGTATCTTGGGCAGAGCACAACTCCCAAATTAGGGGGACATGTGGGCAATCCTTCGTCAGGAGGATAACCAAGAGGGAATTCAGCAGCGGAGGAGTCAAAATTAAGAAAGAGGAGGAAGATGCAACCCTAGCATCTAAGGTACAGAGGAAGCAAGGAAGAAGAAGAAGGACCTATCCAAGGTCCGGTGCTTCAGATGTGGCGAATTGGGACACTTCACCAATACTTGTCTTAAGAAGAAGGGCAAGGAAGATTCAGATTCCAAGGCAACAACAACGAAAGGAGATGATGGCAACGATGATGATGTGGCCATGAGTGCTCATGTACCTCGAGAGAAGAGGTGGGGCGACATAGATCTGTAGATTGAGCTACAGATGGTGATGGCGGGATCCTTGAGGTGCCCAAACTCTTGGATCACATACGAGCTACGGGAGCCTTAAGAGTGTGGTAGGATGACTGGAGTCAGTGGATGCAGAAGATCATGGAAAGGCACAAAGCAGTGCTTGAACACTAAAGACTGGAGCAGTGTAGAGGAGAGGCAACAACAGTGTGGAAGCAACAACGCAGAGGCAATGCTTACGCAGTGTAGAGCAACAAACAATGCAAAGCTTCAGAGAGACAACGGAGAGCAACATCAAAGGGTGCTTCATTGATGAGATGCATCCAGACTGACTTGTCTGTCAGTTGTTGGGTGATGTCCTTCAATTGCTTACTTCTTAGCAACTGAGTTGCAATGCAACAGTTAGCAATGGCAGTGCTATAGGCAGCATGATAGAGCAATTTGAGAGGGAGCGACAGTAAAAATGTGGCAATCACTGTGGCGGAGTCATGGCCAGCAGTTCAGAAAGTAGCAACGTAGTGGATGGAGGGCAACATGCCAAGCTTCAACAACATAGGGGACCGATGCCAAAGATCAAAGTAACGCTTCTGGAGTGAAGTGTTACTAGAGCACATTCCTCACTAAGAGGGAGTGTTGAGATTTTGGGTAGCATCAGATGTGCTCTGGCTCCGAAACTTTGTGGAGGGGTTAGGACACACGAGAACTCCAAGACCCAGAAATTGTTTGAAAAAATTCCACCTGATGTAAAATTTATTCAAATAATTAAATTTTTTAATGGGGACCCTAAGTCTTGTTGATTTATGGTAGCATCGGATGTGCTCTAGCCTTGTAACTTTGTATATAGGCTAGGACACATGTATTCCATAAAACCCAGAAATGGTTTTAGAAAATTCGACTTAGAGATGGTTTAATTAAAATAATTAATCATGTTTTAATGTTTTACTAAGTCTAAACTTAGGGAAACTGATTAATTAAAGGATATTAATTAAACTAAGTGTGAATCTTCTAGATAAAGTCATGGATCACCTCCAAGTTAATCTTAGCCCTTGATTATGTTTTAATCGTGGCCGTTGAAGGTTCAACAGAAGAATATAAGGAGGGTGAGGGGCCTATGGAAAATACATTGTGACACTTGAGCCATTGAGCATTTTCGATTTGTGTGAGGAGACACAACTTTTGATCAAGGATCAAATCACTAGGGCAGGGTTTGCTAAGTGATTATGATTCAGTGATCAGATCCAGATAGGGGCAAAAACAAAGATTGGTTAGGTGGACCAGGAATACATTTAAGAGTGAGACAACATTTACGCAGAAGATAGACAACACAGTTTTCTGCATAGGTGACGCAGTTCCTGCAGAGAATCACGCAGAACCAGCGCAGTGTCTCTTGGAGTCAGTCTGGAGAAAGCTAGAGGCTGGGGTTCTGAGCCAGGAGGGCCAAAATCCAGCTTCAGATTGGCCAGATCAGTTACAGAGAAGGGTGACGCAGTCCCTCAAGCTTGCCCACGCAGGCTTACGTAGATCTAGCATAGACAATCATGCAGAGGTAGTGAGGGCTTCACCAGCGCTGCTTTTTATCAGTGGGAGACTTGTTGAGTGAGGTATATCTCACAGTTATTTTTGTTGTCTAGATTTCTCTCAAGGGTTTGCCGGATGTTGGCACTCTAGTTGTATTCAAGGATTTGCTGCTTAATAATACAAACCCTCAGATCTGCTGCACCGGTTTTCCCAAGTTGGGTTTTTCCGGGGACTTAGTCCAAAAACAACTGTGTCACATGTGGATTTTTTCAGTGTATTTTGTTTAGATTGTTTCAGCACTTAGATTTATTTCCGCAACATTATTTGTGTAGACTGCTTCAGAAATTACTTTGATATTTCACTGTAATGAAATAATTATGTAACATAATAGAAGAAGTAATTCAGATTTGTTGCTGTAGAAATCCAGATCTAGGATTTTTCACATGGTATCAGAGCTTATTCACGCTGAAGTTCAGGAGAAACACAAGTGAACCAACAGATCAGTGCTGAAGAGTCTGGGATCTGCGTAATTAGCTGCAGACTCTCCCAGAAAATTACTCTGTCCAGGCTAGGAGGGCATTTCAGTGCAGAAAAGGCTTCCTCTGACAGAGTTGACAAAGGGGTAAGCTTTTTTTGGTTGCAAAAGAGGCAGCGTAGTAGATCAGCGTAGTTGAAGGACACAGTTACTGCACAGCAGTAAGAGCTGGTGCATAAGCATCAGAAAATTCTGAAAATCACTGTTGGGGATTTCTTGACCTCAGAAGAGTTTCTTACTCAAAAGAAACTCAGTTTTTCCCATGCAGCAGCAGATTCAGTGACTTACTCCTCAAGGAATGCGTAAGTCTAGCTGAGCAAAGGGTTAGAGGAAGATTTCGACAAAGTTGTGGAGATGGCCAGCAATGGACTGCGTGACCAAGATAGATTGGAGGGTGCCTCCAACAATGTTATTTGGAAATCAAGGATAGAGTTTCTCCTTGATGAGCATGATTTGAAAGCCCTCATAGACAATGCAGTTGCAGAACCTCTTGATGCAGCACACTTGCGGCAATTCAAGAAGAATATGGCAAGAGCCAAGTGGTTGATCCTAGATGGAGTGAAGGATCATATCGTACCCCACATAGCAGCAAAGACCACGGCTAGAGAGATGTGGGTAGGGATGGAAAAGCTATACCAAGGTTCTTTCGAGCAGCGGAAGATGTACCTTGAAGAGAAGATGCGGAATATCAGGATGAAGAAGGGAGAGTGTTTTGACTCCTTGTCTCGGATTAAGGAAAATCGAGATCAACTATTTGTAGTAGGATCTGCTCCTAGAGACTCAGAGCTAGTAAGGCTCACGCTGAACTCTGTTTCAGAGGATTATCAAGTCTTTGTCCAAAGTATATTGGGCAGAGAAAGACTTCCAGGATGGGAAGCAATGTGGGCAGCCTTACAGCAAGAAGAGTTGAGGAGAGATCTCCTAAAAATTCACTTAGAGGATGACAGTAGCAGTTCAAAGGTCAAGAAGGAGGAAGAAGATAACACTGCCCTTGCATCAAAAGGGCAACAGAAGCAGAAGAAGAAAGATCTTTCCAAGATCAAGTGCTTCCGGTGTGGGGAAATGGGGCATTATGCCACACAGTGTCCTCTTAAGAAAAAGGATAAAGAGGAGAAGGAAGATCCACAAGCAGGAGCTGCCAAGATTGAGGCAGAAAAAGATTGTGCCATGTTAGCTCATATTTCGAAAGGAGAGAAATGGGTTGACTTGGATTTGTAGATCCAGAATCTACAAGGTGGCGGGATCCTTGAGTATTTCCGAACTCTTGGATCACATGTGAGCTACGACAGCCTAAAGACAATAGCAGGATGGACAGTTGCAGCGGAAGATGAGAAGACAGTGCAGTGACCAACAATACTAGATCCTGATCAGCGTAGAGAGGAAGCAGCAACATCAGTAGTTGAGTAGCAGCAGCGTAGTGCAGAGCAGCAACAACGCTGTATTTTCAGAGAGCTAGTGCAGAAACTAGTAGCAGTCAGTCTTATTTTCTAGTTACAGATTTTCTTGTCTAAATTTCGGATGTTTTTCTATTGCAATTAGCAACAGTGCAGCAGCAACAGTAGATGAGTAGCAACAACAGATGAGCAGCAACAACGCAGTGCACAGATGGGCAACGCAGTGCAGAGTAGTGCTCACGCAGTGCAACAACATGGTTGCAGAATTCAGAGGGAGTTGAAATACAATGGCAGTAGCATGCAGAGCCAACAATAGTACAAATGCAACATTTTTTGTGCAGTGTTGGTGAGCAGCATCAATAACACAGCAACAGATGTTCCAGAAGTCAGAAGCAACACATTGAGTTGTTTTGCTAGAGCACTTTCCTCGCTAAGAGGGAGTGTTGATTTATGGTAGCATCGGATGTGCTCTAGCCTTGTAACTTTGTATATAGCTAGGACACATGTATGCCATAAAACTGAGAAATGGTTTTGGAAAATTCCACTTAGAGATGGTTTAATTAAAATAACTAATCATTTTTTAATGTTTTCCTAAGTCTAAACTTAGGGAAACTGATTAATTAAAGGGTATTAATTAAACTAAGTGTGAATCTTCTAGGTAAAGTCATGGATCACCTCCAAGTTAATCTTAGCTCTTGATTATGTTTTAATCTTGGCCGTTGAAGGTTCAACAGAAGAATATAAGAAGGAGGGTGAGGGGCCTATGGAAAATACATTGTGACACTAGAGCCATTGAGCATTTTCGATTTCTGTGAGCTGAAATAGCTTTTGATCAAGGATCAAATCACTAGGGTAGGGTTTGCTAAGTGATTATGATTCAGTGATCAGATCCAGAGAGGGGCAGAAGCAGAGATTGGTCAGGTGGACCAAGAATACATTTCAGAGTGAGACAACATTTACGTAGAAGAGAGACAACACAGTTTTCTGCAGAGGTGACGCAGTTCCTGCATAGAATCACACAGAACCAACGCAGTGTCTCATGGAGTCAGTCTAGAGAAAGCTAGAGGATGGGGTTCTGAGCCAGGAGGGCGAAAATCCAGCTTTAGATCAGCCAAATCAGTTGCAGAGAAGGGTGACGCAGTCCCTCAAGCTTGCCCACGCAGGCTTACGCAGATCCAGTGTAGGCAATCACGCAGAGGCAATGAGGGCTTCACTAGCGTTGTTTTTGATCATCCGAAGACATGCCGAGTGAGGTATATCTCACTGTTATTTTTGCTGTCTAGATTTCTCTGAAGGGTTTGCCGGATGTTGGCACCCTTGTTGCATTCAAGGTTCTACTGCTTAATAATACAAACCCTCAGATCTGCTGCACCGGTTTTCCCAAGTTGGGTTTTTTCGAGGACTTAGTTCAAAAACATCTATGTCACATGTGGATGTTTTACAGTGTATTTTGTTCAGATTGTTTCAGCACTTAGATTTATTTCCGCAACATTATTTGTGTAGACTGCTTCAGAAATTACTTTGATATTTCACTGTAATGAAATAATTATGTAACATAATAGAAGAAGTAATTCAGATTTGTTGCAGTAGAAATCCAGAACTAGGATTTTTCACATGGTATCAGAGCATATTCAAGCTGAAGTTCAGGAGAAACACAAGTGAACCAGCAGATCAGTGTTGAAGAGTCTGGGATTTGCGTAATTTGCTGCAGACCCTCCCAGAAAATTACTCTGTCCAGGCTAGGAGGGAATTTCAGTGTAGAAAAGGCTCCCTTTGAGAGAGTTGATAGAGGGGTAAGCTTTTTTTGGTTGCAGAAGAGGCAACGTAGTAGATCAGCGTAGCTGAAGGACGCAGTAGAAGTCCAAATCTAGGATTTTTCATAAGTCTAACTTAGGGAAATTAAAAAATTAAAGTGAATTAATTTACACGTGGGTGAGAATGTTCAAAATGACGTGGATCAAGCTTTCTCTAATATGAGCTGTCGATTGGAGATTAGATTAATGACAGTTGATTTATCAACGAGAAAAGTATTAAAGGAATGCTTGGGGTAAGTTGGAGAAGACACACATTGTAGTAGCACTTGAGCTAAGTCGAAAATTTGGGGCGTGGTTTGCCGAGAATTTTCAAGTTAGCTTGCGCTGATGGTGAGGGGCAGATCGGGGAGGGATTACATTGATCCAAGGCTGAGAATACATAAATCAAAGAGGCAGTTCCGTACCAGGCAGTGCACAGGCTAGCATGAGGGACGCAACCCTGCCAGGCTGACGCAGAGGCAGTGCAGGGGCTAACGCAGGAGTGGCTGATGCAGAGGCTAGAGAGACAGCGCTGGGGTTCCAGTGGGCTAGAAAGGGCTTGCATTCAGTAATTCCCTTGAGGGTTTGAATCAACCATATTTTCTGTCTCCGAGTGATAAGGTACATTTGCCGTGAAATTCTCTGTCGGGCAAACCAGTACGGGTGCCCTTGATGTATTCATATTTTGCTTAATAATAAAACCCTCAAAGAGCTGCTGCACCGGTTTTCCCACATTGGGTTTTGCCGAGGACATTTATCCAACAAATCATGTGTGTCCTTTGTCATATGTGCGCTATGTTTCAGTAAATGATCTATATGTATGTGTAGGCTGCAGTTGTGTTTAATTTGATGTTTTTCTGAATATTTCAATTAAATAACTTGTTAGATAATAAAACAAGTAGGAGAAGTAAATCAATATACTGCAGTAGGGTTTCTGTATTCAGAAATTTTCTCATCACGCTCATTGTAATCATCCCATCAATATAAAATTTTTAATGTACATTACTTGTCTTAAAATTGATTTTCTTGTTTTCGAAGTATTTTGAAGATTATTCCACTGCGTATACAAACTTTGTTCATTACATTGGTATCAGAGCTGTTCGATCCTCTAGCCGCTCAATTGTTGCACAAAGCCAGTCTGTTTCGGCGTTTGGCCATCGACCTTGCATTAACGCTGTTGTCGTGAAATTAAAGTGTTTCGCTATACAAGTGTTTGGAGATTCTCCTTCTTGTCGTCAATCCTTTTCCCATAAATAATAATAATAATAATAATTAAAATAAAATATTTAAAAAAAAAGTGTGAATATCTTGTAAAAAAAATAGTGTCAAAATTTTATATATAAAATATTAAAAAAAAATAGATAAAAAATAAGAGCACATATGTAAATAAAAATTTAAAAAAAAATTGAAAAAAGTTATATAAAAAAAATTAAATAAATAAAACAAATAAATATTAATTGGCCGACTTGCACAAGGAAAAATCGTTGGGGCTAGCATACTGTCGGCAGTCTCCGCAACAAATCGGTCGACCAATGACCAACAGACAACATTGCAGTTGCCAACGTGCACTCAAAATTGCCGCTCTCTCCCTCCCTTACCG
The DNA here is from genome assembly GCA_034641835.2 of Pinus albicaulis. Lineage (NCBI taxonomy): Eukaryota > Viridiplantae > Streptophyta > Pinopsida > Pinales > Pinaceae > Pinus > Pinus albicaulis. The sequence continues at coordinate 32,632,525 of CM076583.1, read as the reverse complement.
TTGCACTTCCATGACCAGTCGCCTCAGTAAGCACTAGCGACCCAATCAATTGCACGTACTCGCAACAACCCACTCAACGAAAACAATAGCAAACCAATAGGCAACCACAACCACTTAACCACGATACATTTCTTCCGCCATCGGCCATATTATTTGTTTTCATCGCCTATTCGCCTGTCTCTCACTCAGCGCCTACTTGTTGCTGTCCATCAATCCGTCGGCACCCAAAGAATTAATGAGACGTAATCGCTACCACTGCTAGTTGATCACCACAACCACCGCAGACAAATTTCCCTGCATCGCTGCTCGGTTTTGTTGCCATCCTCCAACACAGTTGTTGTTCCTTGTTGCTATTGTGAGCACTGTTAGATTAGCTCACTCTTTAAACACTTCCCCTTTGCCGCTGGCACTGTCAACCAAATTGACTCACTGTTAAATTGCAGCTGCCACCATTATCAATCTGCCCTTGCCATCGAGGTAAAAAAAAATCGCTGCCTTATCTTCACCGGTTGTGGACAGTTATTCCAATCATCGGAGTGGAAAGTGACCCATCACAAGAGTTATGTCTTGTGAAAAAAAATAAAATAAAAAAGATTACCATATAAATCATTAAAAGGGTCATAAAGAAAAAAAAATATTCTGTGATATTCCAATTGATGGTAAATCGTACTTTATAAAGGTGATTATATTACTTTAAAGTAATAAAAGGGTTATTTGAAAATAAAAGAAAAGAGTGTTTACATATAAATATAATAAGAAATTCTTTAGAAAAAAGATTATTAGAAAAAAAGGAAAAACAAAATTCCAAGGTTTTGAATCATAATTTTAAAGGAGCGTTTTTATCAAAAAAGACAAGAAGGGTAAAAAAAAAAAAAAATTATTAAAGAAGGTTCCATACAAAGTTAAAAGAAGTGAAGACAAAGAGAAAAAAATATGAGTTTCTTTTCCCAATGTCCTTTTTGTTCAGAAGGATATTCTAATTGTCAAGAGTCATTCAAAAATAAAAATGTGGTTTGCACAAAACGTTACAAAACTTTAACCTTAGTCGAATCTCTAAGTGGTGCACAAAAATAATCTATAACAAGAGATATAGAACAATTAATCGCAATATATGAGCGACAACATGCAAATTTGAATAAGGAAACGAAGAAGATGGAATCCAAATTGCAAGTTGAATTCCCATCATCACTCCTACAAAATGTTGTAATCCAGTGTACCTAAAAAGTGCAGTGGGAAGATCAAGAGAAAGACAAAATAGGCAAACTTTGGAAAAACAAGAAAACATTACAACATGAATATAAAGATCCTGCGGATACACATTACAAGGAAGTAATGGAAAATGATGAAGAAAATTCTTGCCTCAAAGACCATGTTGAAAATTTACTTGCACAAGTGAAGAAGACTAAGGTCACAAAGAAGGAACTCAAGAAGCAATTATCAGAACAAGAAGAGAAAAATTTATGTTTAAAGAACCTTAATAAGAATTTATTAGAACAAATCAAAAGTTTAAAATATGAAGAGAAGGATATTAAGGATAAAGTCAACAATTCAGATTACGAAGAACTTTCATGTCTATGGAATGATAAACAAAACCTTATTATGCAAATAAAGAAGCTTAAAAATGACAAGAAGTCGCTAAAAGACAAGTTGGAACAACTTACTCAAGAAGTATTGAAATCCAATTGTAACAGTCCAAGTTGAAGATAAGGGAACGAACACCGATCCAATCAATAGCACAACCCAAGAAAATGACAAACCAATTGAAGGAAAAACATATTTAGATGTTGCAGTTCAGACGATGGAAATTCCAATTGAAGATTTTGTAATTAATTCAACAACATCAGTACTAGAAGTCAATCAGGAAATTGCCACACACATGATAAGGGAAAGTCAAAACATAAGAATTCTTTATTGACATCTGAATCATAAGATGAAACTTTTCAATCAATCTACATATTAGTATCACTCAGAACATAAACAACAAACTTATTTTCGAAGGAATACTGGAGTTTATGCAATCTAGTCCTGTGATAACAATTCATCACAAGTTTCTAGTCACCACAAGATTCCACAAAAGATTAATTTAGGATGGTCAGATCCAGTCTTAGTTCAACAATTTTACATTATTGCTCCAAGGATCATATTGTCTTGTATCAATGAAGATGACAATTCCGAGATGAGAAGACATTCAAAACCAAAAAAACGATTAAGCCTTTTCATCAGCAAGCTTTGAGGACAAAGCTTTTTGAGGAGGAAGGAAATGTTTTTTTTTTTCTAAGTAAGGTTAATCTATTAACAGCGGGAATAAAATTACAGCATGACCAAAGTCAAAAACATTGCCCAGACTTATGGCATATTTGTCAAAAAATCAAAAAAGAAGACTGCCCTCATACGGGGAAACCAATCTTGAATGTTTTTCAGGTTGTTGCAATGCCCACTCAGGGGAACCATCGTTTGATATCTTTGACGATTACAGTGTTTACAGATTTCAAAAATAAAACAGAGGTCCAACACAGTACTATAAACAAAAACATGCCCAATTAAGTGGGCAGCGAAGCAAGAAAACCAAACCAAAGAGAAGCAGCTACTCATCCGGTGGTTCTTCGACAATTCGGCACCATCCTTCGACAAACATGTCACTGTCCATGGCGGGAGCAGCTACAGACACGGAGGGTCCAGGATCTCCAGGCGCTATCTCCACATCATGAGCCCTACGAACCTGAGCCTCCGGTTCCTGCGCATTCATGCCACCGTGCCCCTCCTGAAGGCTCGAAAGCTGGGCTTTTTCTGAGCACAGACCCGCCGGACAGGTGCATTGTTCCTCCACTTGGGCCTCTTCACGGAAAACCACAGTGATTGAAGCTGTGATTCGTGGGCGGTTCAGAGAGCAATTAAAGGAAAAAAGTGCTGAGCCCGTCATGGGAGAAGGCAAAGCGGTGGGGGTATGAGGAACAGGGGAGCCCAAATGGTGGCCAGAACCAAGAATCTGACCTCTCCCACTTCTGGTGTGAGGATAACGGCCTGCAAAATAATCGCTGGAGTGGGAAGGCGACTCGGTTGAGGGGCTGGAGGGAGTGTGCAGGGGTTGGCCTCTGGTGCTACCCCTGCGGCAACACATTCTATGACGCAGGCGAGGCATAGGTGAAGTCTTAGCAGATGGCGTAAGACGAGGCAGAGAAGCAGGAATGATAGTGGATTGAGAGATGGGAGGATTCCAAGAAGCCAAAGAAGACAGACAGAGGCTAGAACGAGAGAAATGCAGATTGTCCCCAAGGTCTAAGCAGCAGTTCAACTGGCTGCTCCTTCCCATCACGGTGCGCAGGCAGGGTAACCCAGCAACCGGAGAGCATTAGTAGTTCAACGGTTGCGACTCTTCAGATAAACTAGAGCGAAACTCCATTTTAACGTCCCGACTGCTAAGGCATCGAAGAACGCCCGCCATAAATCTCTCATTGATGAGAGTCGAAGGCCGGAGCATATTGGAGCATGCGGAATCGCGAACAGAAGTGGAGGTCTGATCTTGAGCTGCGTTAAAACTTAATGCAGTAGATATGATACCATCGGAACTTAAATGCCATCTGCCGTTGACCGTCTATCGTCTGCCAGCCGTGACATGGGTGGGAAGGTGTCTCCACACTTCGCCATACCCATGTCCCGTCACCTTAATCGCCCTTCTATACACCCGCATCCGGGAGAGGAGGAAGGAAATGTTATGAATAAAATATATATAAAATAGTACAAATAAATGTAAATAACAATAATAATGATTGATGTAAATTAACTAGTAATTAGTATTCAAGAGGCATGGCTCTTAAGGACATGACCGTTGATAAAGGGTCAGCTGCATAGGGTATATAAGCAGGCCTTCTTGCTCATTTTAATCATCTCATCAATTCTATTTACAATTTTTATTTGCATCCGATCTTTGAATTGTGCACTTGTTCTCGGAAGCTCTTGTAATTTCTCGTTGAAACATCAACGACTGTGATCTAATCTCTCATCGACGGGTCAGATTAAAAGACTGCTTGATCTGCGTCACTTAGAACATTTCATCACATGTGTTTAATTAATTCACTTTAATTTTTCTAATTCCCTAGGTTAGACTTAGGGTCCTCATTAAAAAAAATAATTATTTGAATATCTCATACACCAGATGAAATTTCTCCAAACTCTTTCTGGGTTTTGGAGGACTTGTGTGTCTTAGCCCTTCCACAAAATTTCAGGGCTAGAGCACACCCGATGCTACCTCAAAATATCAACACTCCCTCTTAGCACAAAGTGTGCTCCAGCAATACATCCACACCAAATATTGCCTGATCTCGACATCGGCCTCTACGCTGCTGATGCTTGGCTTGTTGCCCTCCATCCACTGCGCTGCTGCATCCTGTACTATTGCCCATGTCACTACCATTGATGCTTCTACATCCGTACTACAACTCCCTCTCAAATTGTTGCATCGTGTTGCCCACTGTTGCACTGCAACTTAGTTGCTGGGAAGTAAGCAACTAAAGGACCCCCGCCCAATCACTGACAGACAAGTCACTCACGCTGCACCTCATCATCGAAGCTCCCTTGGTTGCTGCTCTACACTATCCTCCTGAAGCCACTGCGCTGCTACAACTCTGCATTGCGTAAGCACTGCCTCCTCTGCGTTGCTGAAGTCCCATCAGCCTCTATGCGCTGCTGAAGTCCCATCAGCCTCTATGCGCTGCTCCTTCTACGTTGTTGCTGCCTTTGCATTGCGCTACTCCCATTTACAACATCCCAACACTGCCCTCTGCTTCACTGTGATCTCCTATGCCCACTGCTCCACTTGTCTCGCAACTGTCTTAAGGCTCCTTCAGCTCGTATTTGATCCAAGAGTTGGGCACCTGAAGGATCTCGCCAACTCCATCTGTAGTTGCTCTACAGATCAATGTTGCTCCACTTCCGTGGCTCATGAGCACTCATGGCTACATCATCATTGCTCCCATCATCTCCCTTAGTTGCTACTGCCTTGGAGTCAGAAGATCCCTTGTCCTTCTTAGGAAAATGGTTGATGAAGTGTCCAAGTTCGCCACAATTAAAGCACCAGACCATGGATAGGTCCCTCTTCTTCTTCGCTTGCTGCCTCAGTTCCTTTGATGCAAGGGCTGAATCCTCCTCCTCTTCCTTCTTTACTTTGACTGTCTCGCTGCTCCTGCTTTGCCTCTTGGTCATCCTTCTGATTTCCTCCTGTCAGAGGATTTCCCACATATCTTCCCAGGATGGTAACGCTGCCCTGCCCAAGATTCTTTGGACAAACATTTCCCATTCCTCGGTGACTGCATTCAGGGCAGTCCTCAACAAGAGCCCCTCATCTGGATTCATACCCATAGCAATCAGTTGATCACGGATAGTCTGAAGTTTGAAGAGGAAGGGATCTATCTCCTCGCCCTTCTACATCTGGAACACTGCATCTGATTCTCCAGAAGCATTCTTCTTTGGACTGAGCCTCCCTAATACATCGTGTCGAAGGCTACCCACAATGCATTTGCCGTGGCTTTCCCGGCAATATGTGGCACGACGTGATCTTTGACTCCATCCATGATCAAGTACTTTGCTCGTGCTTGATTCTCCTTGTACTTCTTTAGAGGATCTGCATCGGCTGGCACAACTAGGATTCTCTCAACATGGTCCTTGATGCCATACTCATCCAGGACTGTCAGGATCCTGGCCATCCAGATAACAAAGTTGTACATGCCATCCAACCTGTCCTGATCTCTCAGTCCATGAGACACCATCTTTGCTCGAATCTGTCAGAATAGCTACTCCTCTCCCTATTTTTGCTGCATCACTCAACAAAAATACTGGATCTGGGTTTCTTGTCAATTAGAAACTCTCTATAGTAGTTGCTCTCTCCGACAACTGATTTCCCTCTCGGAAATTCTCAGCCAAAAACCAACTGAACAGTTCTCTATGATCACCCTCCTGATCGAATCTCAGATCTGTTTGGCGCAAATCTGCTGAGAAACTGCTCTCCTCCCGCTCTTATCACCTTTGTTAGGCATGGTTTTGCATCAACAGAACCTCTGCCACACCAAAAACCTCTGAAGTTCCGAAGCTCCGCTTCTGGACTATGGCAAGTCTACACAACAACCTCAAAACTGGACTGCGTCCCTCTGGTTGGTCTCTGCGTGAGCAGACTAGCTAAGCGCAGCCTTTGCGCAACGACTGCGCATCGCAGGCTGGTCTTGCGTCACTCTGGAAAGCTCTGCTCTGCCTCTACGTCACTCAGCTGGCCTTGCGTCAGTCTCTGCACAAACTCTGCTGGGAGTCTGGGATTGCGTCCTCTTGGTGCTGCACTGCCCTTTCTGGAACTCTGCTGCTTCAGCTGCCTTCTTTGCAACAATCTTCTTTAGCCGTTCTGCTATGGATCAGCTTGATCTGCAATTGTTATGAACCTAATTCATAACTATTGTAATAAATATAGTCATTAATAGTTAAATAGTAATTATGTAAATTAGTGATTAAGTTAGCTGAAAAGACATGTCTAAAAGACATGCCCATTCGTGAAAAGGTACCTGCATAGGTATAAAAGCAGGACCTCATTGTAATCATTCAATCATCTTATGTCTTATATCATATTAATAAATATTTATTATTATAAATACCTCGTGTATTTTTATAATTAAAGCTGCTTTTGCTATTAAGTCTACAAATCTACAAATCTTGCTGCTATCAAAACCAAATTTTCAAGTTTCCGCTGCTATAGTTGTATCAGAGCGATATTAAGGACAAGTTGAAGCAATGGCACACAACATCGTTCTACAAGCCTACGAACGTAGTTTACAAGCCCGAGAACATTGTTTACCATATAATGTGCCATTACGTGAAGATCCCAAAAAAATTGAGCAGATTAGAAAAATTCAAGAAAAGCTTCAGCAATTAGAGAATTCATGTGCAGAAGTCACAAACAGTTTAAAAAAAATTTCTGCAGTAATCCATAAGAGAGAAGATGAACAATTTCATAAAAATGTGGAAAAAGAAAAAGATATTGAAAAAAATATTTATGATGATGAAGATGTGAAAATGGTTGATCCAGAAAAAGATGATGCTAATAAAGACAATGAGGATTGGGATCATGCTGATATCAAAACAATTAACCAAAAAATTATTGGGCAGCTAGAACCAATATCGGATTTGATAAAGGTTGAAATTAGTAAGTGTAAACAGAAGATATTGCCGGAAACCCTCAGAGATAACCTCGGCAATGGCTTTGTATTAATGCCCCTGATTGACCCTAAATACAGACCTAGTCAAACAGAAGAGGATCTGAATGGACCATGCGTTCCTCCATTTGCTGGATCCGATCTAGTTTTGTGTCCTGCACAGTGGAACAGTCATGTGGTTGAGGAAAAGGAAGGAATACCACCCTCACAACAAAAAATCGTCTATACAGTAACCAAATCTACAACTTCCGCTGCTACAGTATGTATATATATATATATATATATATATATATATATATATATATATATATATATATATATATATATATATATATATATGTGACATAATATTATTAATATAATTATATAATAATATTATTCGAAACAAAAAATTAATTTAATTAATTAATTAAAAAAAAAAAAAGAGAGGGAAAAGACAGAGGAATTATGAGTACGAATTATATGTTCAATTCAAGATGACAACATGAAGAACTTGGGAAGCAATTAAAGCAGAGAAAATTAGTATCCTTTTAAGCTTTGAGGACAAAGCTTTTCGAGAAGAAGGCAATGTTATGAACCTAATTCATAACTAATGTAATAAATATAGTCATTAATAGTTAAATAGTAATTATGTAAATTAGTGATTAAGTTAGCTGAAAAGACATGTCTAAAAGACATGCCCATTCGTGAAAAGGTACCTGCATAGGTATAAAAGCAGGACCTCATTGTAATTGTTCAATCGTCTTATGTCTTGTATCATATTAATAAATATTTATTATTATAAATACCTCGTGTATTTTTATAATTAAAGCTGCTTTTGCTATTAAGTCTAGAAATCTACAAATCTTGCTGCTATCAACACCAAATTTTCAAGTTTCCGCTGCTACAGCAATGCTCTGATATCAAGTGAAATTTTCGAAACAAAAACCCTACTGCAATATCTAGATCTACTTCACCTACTTGTTTCATTAACATTTAACAAGTTATTTAACTGAAATATTCAGAAAAACACTATCTTTAGCCTACACATCTACAAATCATTTATTGAACATTACACACACGGGACAAGATTACACACGATTTTTCGGACAAATGTCCCCAGAAAAACCCAATGCGGGAAAACCGGTGCAACATCTATTGAGGGTTTGTATTATTATGCAAAATCTGAATACAACAATATGGGCACCAAACATGGTTGGCCCTACAGAGAAATTACACGACAATAAGTACGTTTCACTTGGAGACAGAAGATATGGCTGTATCACACCCTCAAATGGGATTTACAGATCACGAGCCCCTTCTGGTCCACTGGAACCCTCAGCGCTGCCACTGGAGCCTCTGCGTCAGCCCTTCACTAGCCAACATACCCACTGCGTCACCTTGACTGGTGCTGCGCTGCCTCTGCACTACCCCGGCTGGGACTACGTCACTCTGGCTGGTGCTGTGCTGCCCCTGCGCTGTGCTGGCTAGGTCTGCGTCACCCTGTCTGGGCTTACGCAGCCTCTGCGTGGAGTTGGCTGAACTACGTCCTCCTGGTTGGCTCTGCGTTGAATGGTACTCACTGCCCCTCCGTCTTGCTGTATTCTCGGCCTTGGATCAACTCATCCCTCACCGATCTCTGCCCCTCACTGAACTACAACTCGTTTCGAATTTCTCAGCAAAACCGCGCCCCAGAATTGGACTTAGATTCAGTGCTCTGCCAATGTGTGTGTATCTCCAACTGACCCCAATCCTTTCTCTTATACTTTTCTCGTTGAAACATCAACAACCGTGATCTAATCTCTACTCGACGACTCATATTAAAAGACTGCTTGATCCGCGTCACTTAGAACATTTCATCACATGTGTTTAATTAATTCACTTTATTTTTTCTAATCCCCTTAGTAAAACTTACGGTCCTCATTAAAAAAATTGATTATTTGAATATCTCATACACCAGATGAAATTTCTCCAAATGCTTTCTGGGTTTTGGAGGTCTTGTGTGTCTTAGCCCTTCCACAAAATTTCAGGGCTAGAGCACACTCAATGCTACATCAAAATCTCAACAGTCTGCTGCTAGAAGTTGCTGCCTAGTCAAAGTTGCTAGAAAGGGGTCAAAGATCTGGGAGGCTGACTTGGTGGGGAGGGAAGGTTTGGTATATGTCTAGGGTGAAGAGTCTCAAAGAATACTATTGAAAGGAAGGATTATCTTGATTGGGTTTTCCCCTCCAGGGGGGTTTTGCCCCGGCATAGTGCCTACATCTGGTGTCTACTGTTTTATGTGTTGTTGCTTTCGTAATTGCTTGATAAACTAAAAGAAAGTAGATATAAAAATCGTAATAACAAGAAACATGATAAGCAATTGTCAAGAATAAGAAAATCTTTCTGCCTTTATGATTTTCCAACACTTTCTTAGTTATTGTTTCTATTGTAAAAATTTTGGTCATCAAGCTAAGCATTGCAAGGCTTATAAGGATAATAACTCAAGGAGATATAAGACCAATTATCAAAACAAGTTGATTGGTTCAAATGAACAACGCCAAATCAAGATCTATAATTCATTTCATCCTTTGTCTAAGTATGATCTAGAATGTTCCAAATGCAATAATTTAGGTCCTGATGCACAAAATTGTCCACCTATGTCAAAAAGGAAAGAGTTGGAAAAAGGAGAACCCACTACAGATAAATGTGGTCTAACTTTATGTGCACAAAGTGATGAAAATAAATGGTTTGTAGATAGTGGATGTTCAAGTCACATGACAGGTGACCAAAAGAAGTTTATCTCATTAAATAACAAGGATGGAAATGTATCCTTTGGAAGTGGATCTGCTAAGATTGCTGGAAAAGGGACAATGGCTCTTGTTGATGGAAAAGGGACAGTGGCTTTTGTTGATGGAAAAGGAAAAGCACAAAATACACTACTAGTAGAAGGGCTCAAGGACAATGTTCTGAGCGTTAGCCAAATTTGTGACCAAGGACATAATGTTATTTTCAGTACTAAAGATTGTGAAATAAGAAAATCCTCTTCAGGAGAACTTGTGGGAAAAGGAGTAAGAACACCAAATAAAGTATTTATTTTGAGCAAAATTCAAGAAGAAAAATGCTAGATGAGTCAAACAGATGAATCTGGTTATGGCACAAACTATTGGGACATCTAAATTTTGACAATTTGGTTAAAATCAACAAAACAATCACAGTAAGAGACATTCCAAAAATTTTAAAATCGGAACAAGTTGTTTGTGGCCCATGTCAACATGGAAAGCAAACTAGGTCTTGGTTCAAGACCAAGGAATTCTCAACATCAAAGCCTCTGGAGATCATACATGCAGATTTATGTGGACCAACCAGAACTCCAACTCTACAAGGTGAAAGATACTTTGTTCTATTTGTAGATGACTATACTAGAATGATGTGGGTATTCTTTATAAAATTTTAATCGTAAGCACTTGAATGTTTTAATAATTTCAAAGCTCTTGTGGAAAATGAAAAAGAATAAAAAATAAAGCGTCTTAGAACAGACAGAGGAGGAGAGTTTACTTCAAAGGAATTCAATCAATTATGTGAAACACATGGAATCAAAAGAGAACTTACTGTTGCTAGAACTCCTAAACAATATGGAGTAGTTGAAAGAAGAAACAAAAATGTGCAAGAGATGGTGAGAACATTGTTGCTTGCAACTGATTTGCTTGCCAAATTATGGAAAGAAGCAGTTGGAGCAGTAGTGTATACCTTGAATAGAGCTCAACTTTGAACAAATAATGATAGGTTCCCATATGAATTATGGAAAGGAAGACCTGCTTCAGTAAAATATTTTAGAATTTCTGGAAGTAAATGCTTTATGAAGATCAATGATGACTCACCAGGCAAGTTTGATGCTCGTGTTGGTGAAGGAATATTTCTTGGATATTCTACAAGGAGAAAAACATAACAAATGCTACAATAATCGATTACGAAAAGTAGTAGAAAGTATTGATGTAAAGATTGACAAGGCACTTCCAGAAAAGGAAATTGAAGTCCTTGAAGAAGATCCTATTCTTGAAGAATCTGAAGAAGATACTACAAAGGAAGAAAAGGATCAAGAAAGTCAAAAGGAACCATCTCAAACTCCATCAAAAGTAAAATTCGTTCAAAAACATCATCTGGAAGAACAAATTATTCGTGATGTAGATGATGGAATATGTTATGAATAAAATATATATAAAAATAATATAAATATAAATATAAATAATGATGGTAATTGTAATAATGACTAGTTATTAGTAATTAGTATTGAAGAGGCATGTCTAAATGGGACATGAACTTCCATGAAGAGGTACCTGCCTAGGCTATATAAACATGCCTTCACTCTCATTTGTAACATCATTCTCATTCATATATTTAATACATATTCTTGTATGTCAATGAAGATCCACATATTCCAAGTCTTTTGGAGTGTTTAATCTGTTATAACAAACTTTGATCGTTCCATTTGGTATCAGAGTTGTTCGATCCTCTGGTTTCTTCACTGTTGCACAAAGATCTAGTCTGATCCGACCCTTGACCATCAACATTTTGTCAACCTTGTTGTCATGTAATTGAAGCGTTATGCTACAAGCTTTTGGAGGTTCTCCATTTTCGCCATTAGGCCCTTGGCCATTAAGGAAAAAAAAAGAGAGACAAAAAATTAGAGATATATTAATTAAAAAAAAAATTATATTAAAAAAAGATAAAGAAGGAAAAAAAAAGAGTTAATAAAAAAATAAAATTATTGAAAAAAAAATTATAACAAAGGGGTAAAACAATTATATTAAAAAAATCATAGAATTTTTTTATAGAAAAAAGGGGTTTATATAAAAGTAAACGATTAAAAAAAATCAAATAAAAACAAAAAATAAATAATAAATTATAAATAAAGTAATCCCAACCTCCACAAGGTAGAATTCCGACACTGTGGCATTGTCCCACTGTCTCTCACCCGCAACCCTTCTGTGTCGACCTCGTCACCGTTGTTGTCTGTTACCAACGCACTGTCGGAGTCCACGACTGCCACCATTTCTCGATTGACTTTTGCAGCCGCCAACGACTGCCAACCGACCTCGTTCCTCTCATTTCCAGTCACCCGTCACTTTTCATGGTCGTCCTCTGCCTCCTCGTCTTGCCTCTGAATCCCCAATCACTGCCACCATCAACCATTGCATTCACCTATGCCTCCTTCAGCCCCTCTGAGCTGTTGTTTGACACAAATCACTGCCACTCTGGCATAATCCCTTTCCTGCGATCATCAAGCAAGCATGACGTGCTCCGTCCATATCCCGTGACTTAGCCACCTGCTCCACTACAACCACTCACTTACCACAAACATCCTGACATTGACCATCGTTGTGGCCATCGGCTCCCTACCGTACCATTCATGTCGGAGAATTCCAATTCGGCCATTTGTACCATTTGTGAAATTCCAAATCAACCTACAAATTATTTGTTATTCGTTTTGTACGATTTGTGCATGTCCATTCATCCAAGTTGTGACTTGTGGGAAAAGGTTTTAGAAAATTAAAAGCTACGACTCTTGCAAAGGTTCTAAAAATCATTTAATGTAAGGTATTTTATAATCATTTAATCATTTAATATAAGGTAATTTATAATCATTTAATCATTTAATATAAAGTACTTTATAAGTAAAATAAAAAAATCAAAAGGAGGGTCTATATATATTTAAAAAAAATCAAAAGGAGTTGTAGTTAAAAGGGTATTATTTAATTAGAATTTTTTTTTTGTCAAAGTCTCGAAGTTGTCTACTAAGACGGAGGAATTGCTCGGATGGCTAAAAGTGGCTGGAATCTAGGCATTTTTTTTTAAGAAATCTTGCAATAGCAATGTTTGAATCATGTTTTTGATGGTGAAAATGATTCTGCACTATCAAAAATCTCAATGGCACCCAAAATCTTGAAGTTTAATAGCTATAACGTGGATTTACAAAAATCTCTGCCGGATTTTATTAAAATCTTGCCGAAATTTCCATGATTGTCAGGGCAAAAAAGCAGGCTTGTTAGACTACGGCCAAAGTATCATTTGATAAAATTAGGGACAAAGACAAAAGGGAGTCAATCTTTGAAGAAAAAAAAAGCAAAAGGAACATGATTTCCACAAAGAACAACAGTTTCTTTTCAAAATGTCCTTTTTGTTCAGAAGGATATCTTAATTGTCAGGAATCATTTAGAAATCAAACTGTCGTCTGCACAAAATGTTACAAAACTTTTACTTTAGTCGAACATCTAAGTGATGCAAAAAAACAATCAATAGTAAGAGATATAGGACAATTAATGACAATATTTAAGCGACAACATACAAATTTTAATAAGAAATGAAGGAAACAAAATTCAAATTGCCAGTTGAATGCCTATCATCACTCCTACAAAATGATGTAATCCATTGTACTGAGAAATTGCTTCTGGAAGATCAAAAGAAAGACAAAATAGCCAAACTTTGGGAAAACAAGAAAGCTTTACAACAAGAATATAAAGATCTTGCAGATATGCATTACAAGGAAGTAATGGAAAAAGATGAAGAAATTTCTCGCCTCAAGGACCACGTTGAAAAATTACTTGCACAACTGAAGAAGAATAAAGTCGCAAATAAGGAACTCAAGAAGCATTTATCAGAACAAGAAGAGGAAAATTTACGTTTAAAGAACATCAATAAAAATTTATTAGAACAAATCAACAATTTAAAAGATGGAGAGAGGGATATTAAGGCTAAAGTCAGCAATTCAGAAAACGAAGAACTTTCACGTCTAAGGAATCATAATAAAAACCTTCTTACGCAACTAAAGAAGCTTAAACGTGATAAGAAGTCGCTAAAAGACAAGTTAGAACAACTTACTCAAGAAGAATTATTGAAATATCCAGTCGTAACAATCCAAGTTGAAGAAAAGGGAACAAATACCGATCTAGTCAATATCACAATTCAAGAAGAGGATAAACCAGTTGAAGCGAAGATGTACTCAGAAGTTGTAGTTCAAGCAATGGAAATTTCAAGGGAAGATTTCACAATTAATCAAATGACTTCTGTACCTAAAAGAAATAAGATTCCTTCAATAAACCACGAAATTACCACAAGCATATTGAGAGATCACATCACAAGAAATCCTTATCGCCATCCAAATTATAAAAGGAGATATCTCCACCAGAAACAAGTGACTTATGTTCCCAAGAACGTCGATGTCACCATAATTCAGTCTGGTGATAACAATTCATCACAAGTTTCAGTAATTGCAAGATTCCACAAAAGAATAATTTAGGATGGTAAGATCCCTTTTCAGTTGGACAATTTTATTTATCACTTCAAGGATTCTATTATCTTGTATCAACGAAGATGACAAATCGAAGAATTCCAAAAGATGCAAATATATTACAAAGACAAAGAACATATGACCACCTTGTCAGTGATAAGCTTTGAGGGCAAAGCTTTTTGAGGAGGAAGGCAATGTTATGAATAAAATATATATTAAAATAATATAAATATAAATAATGATGATAATTGTAAAAATGATTAGTTATTAGTAATTAGTAATGAAGAGGCATGTTTAAATGGGATATGACCTTCCATGAAGAGGTACTTGCCTAGGGTATATAAATAGACCTTCAGTCTCTTTTGTAACATCATTCTTATTCATATATTTTAATACATATTGTTGTATCTCAATGGAGATCTACATATTCCAAGTCTTTTTGAGTGTTTAATCTGTTATAATGGACTTTGTTGGTTCTAGAATACAAACCCGAAGAATGATGACAAATACACTAAGAATGGATGATGTTGCCCTACTATCTATGGTAGAACTAGAAAAATTTGCTCAAGCCAGTAAGGATCATCATTGGGTAAAAGCTATGGAAGAAGAAATGTATCAAATTGAAAAGAATGAAACGTGGGAACTAGTCCTTGTCCAAAGGATAAAAATATAATTGGAACCAAGTGGGTGTTCAAAAACAAAATGAATGGAGTTGGACAGATCATTAGAAATAAGGCAAGGCTGGTTTGCAAAGGATACTCACAAATTGAAGGATTTGGCTTTGAAGAGATTTTTTCCCCTAAAGCTCGACTGGAAGCAATAAGAATGTTTTTGGCATTTGCTTGTTCAAAAGGTTTCAAAGTCTATCAAATGGACGTAAAATCAACATTTCTAAATGGTGACCTAAAGGAAGAAGTTTACATGGAGAAACCAGAATGTTTTGATCTAGCAGAAATATTTTGTTTGCAAATTAAAAAAGCCATTGTATGGATTAAAACAAGCTCCTAGATCTTGGTACACAAGATTGTATCATTATATACAACAAGGCTTGAAAACGGGAGTGGCTCTAAGCAATCTCTACATGAAGATAGACAAGGATATACTTCTAATCACTCTTGTACATGCTGATGATTTGATTTTCGCCAACAATAATGATGAGATGAGTCGTGAATTTCCTGAAAACATGTCTATGGAATTTGAAATATCTATGATTGGCGAATTATCTTATTTCCTTGGACTACAGGTAACTCAAACTAAAGCAGGAATGTTCATATCCCAAACAAAATATCTTAGAGACATGCTTAAAAGATATGGGATGGAAGAATATGCTATTTTGAGCAGACCAATGACTATAGATTGCAAATTAAGCAAAGATGATGAATCTCCTTCAGTAGACGCAACTCTTTACAGATCAATAATTGGAGCTCTTCTATACTTAACTGCTTCACGACCTGATATTATGCAAGATGTAGGAATGGTGGCAAGATTTCAGCTAGTCCCTATGGAATCCCACTGGATGGCTATTAAAAGAATTCTCAGATATTTGAAAGGTACTCCTAATTTTGGCATATGGTATCCCAAAAGCACAACTCTTACTTTGACAGCATACACCGGTGCTGATTGGGCTGGAAGCATAGACGACCGAGAAAGTACTAGGGGAAATGCATTCTTCATGGGAAATTGTCTTGTTTCTTGGCTCAACAAAAAGCAATCATCTATATCTTTGTCCACAACTGAAGCCGAATACATAGTTGCTGCAGATTCTTGTACCCAAATATTATGGGTGAAGGAAACACTAAAAGATGTCAACATAGAAACAAATGAACCAATTACTATCTATTGTGACAACACCAACGCCATCAGTCTGTCAAAGAATCCGGTGATGCATTCAAACTTCAAAGACAAAACATATCCCAATCAAATACCATTTCTTTCGAGAACGAGTTGCAGAACAAAATGATAGATTGGAATATGTCAATACAAAAGAACAAATTGCATATATTTTCACAAAAGCCCTACCACGAGATGCTTTTGTATACCTTCGTCAAAATATGGGGGTCATCTCTCTTGCACCACATTGAAGCAACACATTGACAGGGGGAGGAGCAACATGACAGGGGGAGAAGCATAATATGAAGAAGTTGCCATTGATGTCAAAGGGGGAGAGAACATCGAAAGCGAAAGAGTATTGCCATCAATGACAAAGGGGGAGATTGTTAAGAGTTGTCATTAATGTCAATATATCTCTAACCCTAACCCTAATCCATAAAGTCCTCAAACACTAACTCTTCATGAAACCCTAACCCTAATCCTAACCCTAAGTCCATACCTCAAACTTTAATTCTTCATGAAACCCTAACCCTAAGTCCATACCCCAAACTCTAATCCTTGTCCTAATTCCTTATATATATTAAAATACCCTAGCTATATCAAATTCATAATCCCTATTTACTTAACCGTAACTCTTATATTTCATAATACATATTTATTTCAAAATACCTATCCCAATCAAAAACTCTCTATTCAACGTTCATACAAATGAATTTAAATTCAACGATTTAAAAAAAAGGGGTCCGCTTCAACACCTTCCCGTCGGCTCCTCCATTGGGTCGTTTTCACTTATAACACATATAAATGTGCCTACGTCTCACTAATTCTACCATCATTTTTTCGATCGAGAAATACAACGAATAGTGCACAACTCGTGAACTTAAATGGTCGAGTCTTCTACATTCGGTGGAAGCTTATTTGTTTCAAACAGTCTTTCGGGTTCTGCACTTTACATTGCACTTGACCACCTGTGGAGTAAACACTTGCTTGGGTTCATCGCTATACATAATCTCAGACCACAGGATCATAACTCTCGGACTAGTGATGCTCTCCCTCTACACAATCGTGTGATCCTCCACACAAACCTGTGATTGTTCATATTTAGCATTTTTGACTATTCGAAAGAGTGATGTTGTGATGCTACTCGTGATGTTGTACCTATAAATACAATCCTGTGGTTTTGTATGGATAAATACAATGCAAACTTTTGATTTGTGGAGCATGATTTGTGTGGAATGCAGACAATTTTTTTTTGGGTTACATACAACAATACTTGATTTGTGTGGAACGCAGACTCCTTTTTTATACATACAACACGGTCATAGTACATCAATCTCTATTCAAATATTTGGAATACGTGGAGCTGTAGTTCGAATTTTGGAACACCTTTATGGCATTGAAGATTGGATGGTGAATCTCCTAAGACATTGAAGATCATACATCTATTGAAGCAGCCTCTAGTATCACACACATTGCAAACTGATGAAGAATGTCTAGTGAAGATGATGCGAAGCATTCAGACCCGGTTGAAAACAAGGATTGGTGTTCTTAAGGTTGGTGCCCTAGAACTATTATTACAAGTTGGAGCTTGTAATCATTGTAAAGAGGATTGGTGGCCTTATCTGTTGTTAATAAAGTTCTTTTTATTTACCTTCTGGTTCTAATTGTGAAAAATCTTAACTGGCATTAATAATAATAATTGAGTGAAACACTGATTCACCCCCCCTCTCAGTATTTCAACCATCTTCAACAAATAAATTGCTATTGAGAAATACAACTGCTTGCCTCTCACTGGTAAAGCTCTGACAAAATGTTTCTTTACTTTTGTTGATCTGGAAAATCCCTCGACTTCCCTATTTTGCAATTTGCACTGCCTCCAACAACACACACTGGCCTTTGGAAATTTGGACTAGCTCTTTCTCGCAATTCACACTAGCTTCTGGCAAACTTGATCTGCCTTCTGGAAGACTCGAATGGCCTCCAACAATTTCACACTGGCTTCTGGTGTACTCGCATTAGCATTGGAGGACTCTATCCGACCCCTGGAAGACTTGCATTTCCTTTTGGAAAATAATCTTGGCCTCCTCCTGCGAATACACTTAGCAATGCGGCCTCCTGCTGAAGCTCACGGCCTCACTGGGAAAACTTGACCTCCTGTAGAAAATACTGATAGAAAGAATCTCCGAAAAATCTTTCCTCAATCACTGCTACTGAAACCCTATGGTGTCTTTTGAAAATCTCTCATTCAGGAATGAATGGCTATGATTATAAGTTCACTTGATCTAATCGATGGCTAATATCTCTTATAAACTTTCTACAGGTTTCTAGAGGAAAATCGACCTTATCCCAATTAGTGTCAGTTAATTATTCCCTTTTATTCAGTTAGACTTAGGAAATATTTAAAAAATCAGTAATTGACATAAATAAGATATTTTTCCTGGATGAAACTTAAGAAAAATTAGACGAGCGTGGAGATAATTAAATCATTAGTGTTTCTAGCCTCAATGACACTTGTCGAGACTAGAACACCTTTCTGAGCTACAAAAACTAACAAGGGATGGCACATAATTTACCAGAGCTGAAAATTGAGTATGGAAATGTTCATGCTCATCCATATAGGCCGTATGTCGACTATGTATTATTGAAGATAGTTGGCATTCTCAAACAATCAAGTTAAGAGAAAAAGAAGAGATAGAAAGGATAATATGAGTGAAAAATAAGCTGTAAAGTTCTGATCTTTGTGGTGGAAATTAAAATTGTTTCTTGTCTCTGGCAAGTCTATGGTGTAGTAGCGAGTTTGCATGAGTCTTTCCAGTTTATGATGAGTTTGATCAATTTTGGATAGTTTGATCTTCATTGACTTAGCCAAGCCTAGTCTTAGGCAAGTTTTTCATTTTGATGTTAAGTCGGGTTGTGCTGTTCAGCTTCCCCAATTTAAATTGACTATTTATTTTGTCTCGTTTTGAACAATGAAAGCTTGCTAACTTGTAGTATTGGTTAGAACATTGATCATTTGTATAGTTTTAAATCTAACATCTCAATATAATTAAGCAAGGCAGCTCATAAGATTGGTCATGCCATATGAAAAATGCTATTGTTATATTTACTATTCAAGTTATCGTACCATTTTAGAATTAAAACAGATTATGCATGTATGTCAATCAGATTATTTTGACAACATTTCAGTCTAGACTCTAGTAATCATATGGAAGATTTCTCAAGGCAAACTTATTATTTTTGTGATATTGAATAGTTTGATTATCGTCCAGGTCTTTGATTTAAGGTCACACTTTTAAACAGAATATTTGTAGTTAAATATATTCGTACATATTTTTTATTTTATTTGTGTCATGTCAGTGAACCTTCCATTTTGCTAAATACTGATTTTATTCTGAACTCGTAGTCTTGATATGGGGATGCACCTTTGATCACTTAATGCAGGCAGCATTTATGGTGCCAACAGAAGTATTAGCAATGCAACATTATGGGAACATTATTTCTATTCTAGAGAGGATAAACAAAGATGACAGGCCTTCAGTATCTGTTTTAACTGGTTCCACTCCATCAAAGGAAGCTCGCTTAATACAGAAGGTAGTATTATCTGTTGCTTCTCAGTTAAGGCTGTGAGAAATTAGTTTATAATTAGTTATTCTATGTTTTGGTGGATTTGATCTGAGTCTTTTTGATCATATTGTTTGACGATAATGAGTTTTTGATTCAGGGATTGGAGATGGGAGATATTGCATTGGTAGTAGGCACACACAAATTGTTTTCAGAAAGTGTGAACTTCGCCTCTCTTTGCTTTGCAGTAATAGATGAACAACATCGCTTTGGAGTGGAACAAAAGGGAAGGTTTAGTAGCAAGGTATTTATAATTTCTTTGTTGAATAAGAACAAATATTTTGAACCGGATATTAATTCTGTGTATGAGCAGTATCAATTCTTTCGTGCAGTCTATATCTATTAGGGATCCTGTAACAGATTTGAATGAATTTTATCCCTTTTCAATATATGGGAAAACAGTTTGCTTTATTGTAAGTTGTGACATCCTTTAAGTTTTGTGTAGTGAATTTCCATGTGCAGATGCTTGTAATTATCTTTCGTTTTGTGAAGAAATACAGAAGCAAAATAGCACAATCACAAAAAATTGGTTGCATTTTATTTTTTAAATGCTACAAACATTGCTTTCTGCCATTAATCTAACATATGGAGTCTTCCTTACCTGATGCTTTTCACTTTCACTCCGATGTTCTTCATTTTAGCGTGTTTGGATTTCTTTATAACCATTGATGGTGATTATTGCAGGTGTAGATGATTGAATCCATAAATAATTGTTGGTAATTAATTGACAATCTCTAGATAATTGCTGGTGATTAATTGACCATCTTTAGATAGTTGTTGGTGATTATTGCTGGCGGAGATGATTGTATCCATAGATAATTGTTGGTGATTAATTGACCATCTCTAGATAATTGCTGGTGATTAATTGACCATCTCTAGATAGTTGCTGGTGATTAAATTGATCATCTCTAAATAATTGCTGGTAATTAATTGACTTTATTGATATATTAGTTATTGGATTGTTTTGGGTTCGTGTCAAGGATCACTGATATTAGCTTCCCTGGTTAATTAATTACCTTCGTAATGTTAGAAGTTAGAACAAAGTGTGCTAGGGAAAAGTGTTTTTTTAAGGCATGGTGTCTTGCCTAGGGGAAAGTGTCCAACATGGCCCCTTGATTTTATTTTATGAAAAATTAAGTTAAAACGACTTTATGAGCATTAAAGTCATAAAGTGACTTTTTTGTCTAATTAATGAAAAAGGTGATTAGAGGATAAAGCAGTGTTACACGGGGTCTCGCCCCCCCCACCTAGGGGTCTAGATTCCTCGCCCCCTCGCGCTCCGGGGTCTTGGGGACTTCTAAGGGGCATTTCCCCACGCCCCCAAAAATCAGGAAACTAAGGGGGACGTTTCCTCAAATTTAAGGGTTGAGGGGGCGTGGGGGGTGTGGGGGGGTGTGAGGGGGCGTGTGGAGCCCAAAAAACAGTTTTTTTTTAAATGAAAAAAAAAAAATAAAAACAATTTTTTTTAGGTTTATGAGACTTTAGGTTTGGTGTTAGTTAACTTACTTTCATTATTTATGATATCTTTCATGATGTAAGTGTATGATGACTGTATATACATTCCTTGCAAAAATACATTTACATTATAAATATTAAATTTTCAATGATATATCATATTTTTATGACCCTGACGCCCCCCCACATTTCCTGAAAATTGGTAGGGAGCTTTTGCATAGGCTGCTCCCTCGCCCCCTCGCTCCCACCTCTAGGGGACTTGATGGAACATTGGGATAAAGTGATTTTATGAGTATTAAAGTCGAAGTGACTTAAGTGAGTCAAATAAATTATATATCCACCCTTGATCTCAATGGCCAAGATCAAATCTCAGCTATTGGATCTTAGGGTTTCCTTATGAGAAGACAAATGATAAAGGATGGGGAATAAACACAATTCATTTTCTTCATAAGTTTTGGAGAAAAAGAGAGAACACACTGAAAATTCCACAAATTGGAATCCTACTGCAGCAATTGATTAAGTTTATTTCTATTTGTTTAAATAACTGAACAACTTATTTACTGTGTTCTACGGTAAATATCGAAACTAATACGTTGCAGCCTTCACAAGTAAAATACCGTGGAATAAAAATAATGTTGGAAAGATAGATGCACACACACACACACAAATAACACTGCTATTTTTGGACTAATTCCCTGGAAAAACCCAATGCGGAAAAACTGTTGCAGTAGCTGAGGGTTTGTATATTACGCAATAGTAATCTGAGTACAAATCTATGGTTTCTCTAAAATCTAGCAAATCATACAGAGAAAATCTGACAATAGAGCCTAGTGAGAGAAATCTCATTGCCACTGGTGATCCGACACAGATCTTGGCTCAAGATTAGCTTCCCTACACTGCCTCTGCGTCAACCTACGCAACACTGTGTCCCACAGCTAGGAACAACGTCTCTCTCGCTAACTGATCAACTGTTGTCTGGAAACTGGACGCTCCTGGCCTCCAGAAACTCTCTCCGGCTTCTGGCACTGAATCACCTCTGCCTCCCAGCAAAAGTACGGATCTCCTCTAAAGCACTGCGTTGCCTCTACCTGGCCTCTGCGCTACCTCTCTATGGCACTCACTGCCTCTCTGTTGTGCACTCACTGGATCTGGAAAAAAATTCCTCGGACCTTACTTTCCCTGCCCCTCTTTTACTGCGTCGAGCTCACTAGCTTTCTCTCTGGCAACTCAGCGCTGCTACTCTGGAAATCGGTCTGCTAGTGAATTTGATCTCAGCAAGTGTGTCTTCCAAGTCCCATCGAGTTCCTTCTTATAATCTCTTGTTGAGACATCAACGTCCACGATTAAAACTTAATCGATGGCTCAGATTAACTAGGACTTGATCCATGCCTTTTTCGAGAAGATTCACATCTGACTTAATTAATACCTTTTAATTAATCATATTTCCTAAGTTTAGACTTAGGAAATATTAAAAAATGATTAATTATTTTAATTAAGCCATCTCTAGATGGAATTTCTAGAAATGATTTCTGGGTATTGGAGTCCTCATGTATTCTAGCCTCTCTGCAAAATCACGAGGCTAGAACACATCTGATGCTATCAGAAACTGACACTCTCTTAGCGAGGAAAGTGTTCTAGTACTGCAACTGCAATACACTGCCTCTGCACCATCTCCTGCCGCGTTGCCGATGTTGATTTCTAGTAGCATCAGATGTGTTCTAAGTCTCAAAACTTGTAGAGAGGCTTAGACACATGTATTCCAGATAGCCTAGAAATCGTTTTGGGAAATTCCACCCGGATTGTATTTTATTGAAAAAATTAATTATTTGAAAGGACCCTAAGTCTAAACTTAGGAAAATAAAATAATTAAAGTGAATTAATAGAATATGGGTGTGAATGTTCTTGAAAATACGGATCGAGTCAAAAGATAATCTTAGCCGTTGATTGGAGATCTAATCTCGGTTGTTGAAGTTTCAACGAGAAGACTATAAGAAAGGCTTGAGGGTCATTTTGAAAAATACATCGAGAGGATCAAGAGATCGAATTTTCTGAAGTGAGCAATGCTCAGAGGAAAAGTTTGATCGAGAAATTCGATGCAGAGAGGGCTACGTAGAGATAGTATCCGAAGAGAAATATTTCTCGATCGGAGAATCATCAGCAGAGAGGGCAGAGAGAGATCCAACAACTATAGCGCAAAGCAAGAGAGTCTGACATAGAGCCACGCAGGGCTACACAGAGGCTGTGCAGAGGGAAAGTGGAAATCTGAAGAATTATCTAAAGAATCGATTTTAGAAGCAGGGAGCTAGGGTGTGGGACCGAGAGGCAGAGATTGAAGATTTCAGAGAACAGATTGATCCACAGAGTAAGTGACGCAGTGCCCATGAGGGTTGACGCTGGGACTACGCAGAGGCAACACAGAGGCTGTCAGAGGAAGCTCATTCAGTGGCCGGATCAACCTGGATTTCTGTCAGTGATATTCTCTGTAACTGAATTGACGGTAGAAGCATCTAGAGATGTATTCAAAAATTACTACTGCATAATAATAAAACCCTCAACTGCTGCATAGGTTTTCCTGCATTGGGGTTTTCCGGGGACGTTAGTCCAAAATAACGGTGTCAAATTTGTTTATGATATTCTTGTTTTAGTTCTATTTCTGCACTTGTATTATTTCCGCAGTTTATTTAGTGAAGGTTGCAGTGTGTTTAATTCGATGTTGCCGTAGCAATAAACCGAATAATTAACTTATCAGGTAGAAGAATTAATACCAATTGCTGCAATAGGGTTCCAGATTTTAGGAATTTTCACATGGTTTCAGAGCTTGTATCACAGAGTGCAGGAGGAACAGAAGAACAGATCCGTAGATCCAGCGTTGGTGAAGCCGGGATGAGAGAGTTGCGTAAGCAGCAGATCGATCTCGCAACAGATTGGGCAGTCCAAGTCAGGAGGGCGAAAACTAGCAAGAAAAATCTCTCTCTAAGTGAGTCGACAAAGAGGAAATATTTTTCAGATTGTAGTTTGGCAGAGGCAGAGGGAGCAGCGTTGCAGATCAACGTAGATCAATAGCTGGAGGGATGCAGTTTTCTGTGAGGCAGTGATTGTCGGCGCAGAAGCATCAAGAAGAATAGTTGGAGACACTTTGAGGGAACTTTCTTCCTATGGGAATTCCTAGCCGGGGAATTCTATTTTTCGAGAGCTGAGCAATAGTTTTTGGGTGGCAGAACTACCATCTCCAGGTAAGCCAGTCCAGAGCTGTGCAGAGGAGAAAGAGAGGGAGCTAGACTCAACATTTTTCTATTGGCAGAATTGGTAGCAAGTGGGTTGCGAGATCAAGATAGGTTGGAGGGAGCCTCCAACTATGTGATCTGGCAGGCAAGGATCAAATGGCTGCTGGATGAGCATGATCTCAAGCTCTTCGTCGAAGGTACGGTGGTTGTTCCAATAGATGCAGATCCTCTGAAGGAGTACGAGAAGAATATGGCAAAGGAAAAGCGCCTGATCCTTAATGGAGTCAGGGATCATGTCGTATGTCACATAACTAGCAAAGGGACTACTAGAGAAATGTGGAAGGCCTTGGAGAAGCTATATCAAGGATGTTCCGAGTAACGAAAGATGTATCTGGAGGAGAAGATGCAGACTACTAGGATGAAGAAAGGTGAGCGCATTGATCCATTCCTATCTAGACTTCAGGAGAACCGAGATCTACTTTCGGTTGTGGGATCAACTCCTCAGGTCTCCGAGATGGTCAGATTAGCCCTCAACTCAGTGTTCAAAGACTATCAGGTCTTTTTCCAGAGCATCTTGGGCAGAGAGAATTTGTCGGACTGTGAGTCAATGTGGGTTGCTCTTCAGCAAGAAGAGATGAGGAGGGACTTACTCAAGTGTCAACTTGAGGGCAAGAGCAGTAGTGGGAAGAAGCCGAAGGAGGAGGAGGATAATGTGGCCCTTGCATCAAAGGGGCAGCAGGAGTAACGCAAAAGGAAGAAGGATCAGTCAATGTGGGTTGCTCTTTAGCAAGAAGAGATGAGGAGGGACTTACTCAAGTGTCAACTTGAGGGCAAGAGCAGTAGTGGGAAGAAGCCGAAGGAGGAGGAGGATAATGTGGCCCTTGCATCAAAGGGGCAGCAGGAGTAACGCAAAAGGAAGAAGGATCTTTCCAAAATCAAATGCTTCCGGTGTGGTGAAATGGGTCATTATGCCACACAGTGTCCTCTCAATAAGAAGGACAAGGACGAGAAGCATGATCCACAAGCAACACTTGCTAGGATCGATGAGGAAGAGCTTGCCATGATAGCTCATATATCTCTAGGAGGGGAGTGGGCTGACTTGGAGCTGTAGACCCAGAGATCTATAGATTGGGCAGGATCCTTGAGGAGTCAACCTCTCAGATCAATACCTTGCTACGAGAGCCCAAATCATACGTAGTAGGATGGACGAGTGCCAGTTGGTGCAGAGGAGTGCAAAAGTGACAAAGCAATGGTTAGCAATGCCAGAACCTGAGCAGCTCAGAGAAGAGTTGGCAACAGTGCAGTGAGACAACGCAAAGTCAGCAACATCGCAACAACTTCAGAGGGACAACACAGAGGCTAGCAGTAGTGAAATCTTCAGTACCGAGATGAATCATAGTGAACACTTGTTTAGTTTTGGATGTTCTTCAGTTGTAGTAAGAAACCATATTGCAGTGCAGTAGCAGTTGGCAATGGCAGTGTCAGCAACAGCATGGATGCATAATTTGAGAGGGAGTTGCAGTACAGATGCAGTGTTGATAGTGGCAGTATTAGCAACAGGACAGATGCAACGTTTGTGCAGAGTTGGTGGGCAACAGTGTCAGACATCGGCAACGTAGAGGGAGATGTTGCAGAATCACAACAGTACTCAACATGGTGTATTGCTAAAGCACATTCCTCGCTAAGGAGTGTTGATTTCTGGGATTTAACTTTTTCAATAAAAATACAATCTGGGTGGAAATTCCTAAAACGATTGTATTTTTATTGAAAAAATTAATTATTTTAAAGGACCCTAAGTCTAAACTTAGGAAAATAAAATAATTAAAGTGAATTATTAGAATATGGGTGTGAATGTTCTAGAAAAGGCAGATCAAGTCAAAAGATAATCTTAGCAGTTGATTGGAAATCTAATCTCGGTCGTTGAAGTTTTAATGAGAAGACTATAAGAAAGGCTTGAGGGTCATTTGGAAAAATACACCGAGAGGATCAAGAGATCGAATTTTCGGAAGTGAGCATTGCTCAGAGGAAAAGTTTGATTGAGAGATTCTACGTAGAGAGGAGAAAAGATTGTATCCGAAGAGAAATCTTTCTCGGTCAGAGAATCATCAGTAGAGAGGGCGGAGAGAGATCTAACAGCTCCAGTGCAGAGCCTGAGTGGCTAACGCAGAGCCACGTAGTGCGACGCAGAGGCTATGCAAAGGGCAAGAGGAAATTCAAATAATTTGCTGAAAAATCGATTTCTGAAGCGAGGAGCTGGGCTGTGAGACTAGGAGGCAAAGATCGAAGATTTTGGGGAACAGATCGATCCACAGACTGAGTGACGCAGTGTCCAGGAGGGTTGACACTGGGAATTCACAAAGGAAGCACAAAGACTGTCAGAGGCAGCTCATTCAGTGGTCAGATCAAATGGGATTACCAGTGATAGTGTGAGGTAACGTCACTAATCTTTCTGTCAGTGATATTCTCTGTAACTGAATTGCCGGGAGAGGCATTTAGAGATGTATTCAGAAATTAGTACTGCATGGTAATAAAACTCTCAGCTGTTGCACCAGTTTTCCCGCATTGGGTTTTTCTGGGGACGTTAGTCCAAAATAACAGTGTCAAATGTGTTTATGATTTTCTTGTTTCAGTACTGTTTCCGCACTTGTATTATTTCCATAGTTTATTTAGTGAAGGTTGCAATGTGTTTAATTCAATGTTGTTGTAGCAATAAATTGAATAATTAACTTATCAATTAGAAGAATTAATATCAGTTGCTGCAATAGGGTTCCAGATTTTAGGAATTTTCACAGTCTTGCTATGCTGGCCACCAACAACTACACAACTCTTATATGCGCTGCATCTGTGCTGTTGCTAGCCCTGCTGAACTGCTGCCAACTACTGTATCTGCATTGCAACTCTTACTGCTGCCACTGCAACATCTGCAACTGTCTCTCATCTGCTGCTGTTGCAACTGAGAGATGTCTGTCATACTAAACCAACAGTGTTCAGTCTGGTGCATCTGTCACCTGAGTCCTGATGCTGCTAGTATTTGCGCTATCAGTGAAACCTCTATGCTGCTGTTGACTTTGCACTGTGCCAACTGCACTGCTGCCAACTCTGATCTACACTGCCAAGTCTCTGACTACTACTAGTTACTGCAACTGTCACTCTGGCACTTGACTGCACCAACTGCCACTGATCCATCTTGCTACTGCTGCTATGTGCTCTCGGAGCAAGGTATTGATCCAAGAGGTGGACTCCTTAAGGATACTGCCCATCTCTAGCTCTCTGGGGCTACAAAACCAAATCACCCCACCTCACCCCTGGAGGTATATCAATGATCATGGAAAACTCTTCCTCCAGTCTAGAGGACAACCTATCTGTCTCCACGGATGTATCTTGTTGGTCTTGCTTCTCCTCTTTGTCCCTCTTCCCGAGAGGACATTGGGTGCTGTAGTGACCAAGTTCACCACATCTGAAGCATTTGACCTTGGATATGTCCTTTTTCCTTCTGTGTTGCTCCTACTGCCCCTTTGCAAGGGATGTTTTCTCCTCCTCCTTCACTTCCGTTGTCCCACTACTGTTGCTTCCACTTATGGTGCTCTTCACCAAGTCTCGCCTCATCTCCTATTGCTGCAGATTTGCCCACATTCTGTCCCAATCTGTCCAGTTTTCTTTGTCCAGGATACTTTGGACGAATACTTGCCACTCCTCGGAAACACTATTCAGGGAAAATCACACAAACTTTGTAGGTTGGGGTGTTGACCCAACTGTAGACAATTGATCCCGAACTTCCTGAAGTCTAGTAAGGAAGGGGTCTATACACTCCCCTTTTTGCATCCTGGTACACCTCAACTTCTCCTCCAAATACATCTTTCGCTACTCGAAAGATCCCTGGTATAGCGTGGCAAGAGCATCCCACATCTGCTTGGTAGTATCCTTGCCAGCTATGCGTGACACCACATGATCTTGAACTCCATCGAGAATCAGTCTCTTTGCCTTCGCCATCTCCTTTTTGTAGGCTTTTTAGCTGATTTAGGTCTGTGGGTACAACTACCACTGAACTGATATAGGTCTTGAGATCATACTAATCTACAAGGTGGGAAATCCTGGCCTTCCAGATCACATAGTTGGATGAACCGTCCAATCGATCCTGATATCTCAACTCTGCTGATGCCATCTCGCCAAAAATGTTGAACTCCTACTCTTCTTCTCTACGCAGCTGTTGTAGGTTCTACACACTCCCTGCTGGAGCGGGCAAAGGTGCTCACAACTACTGCTGCTTTGCAGTGAGAAATGGAATTTCTAGGCTAGAAATTCCCTGAGGAAAGAATTCCCTCAGTGTGTGCTCTTCCTTTCTTTTAACGCTATCCTGCACCAACAAATTGCTGCAAAATAAATGCGTCCCAGCTGATGATCTGCTCTGCAAGAAAAACGCTGCTGCTCCCTCTGCCTTTGACAATCTTCAATCTGTAAATTTTATTCTTTGTCGACTCACTCAGAGAAATAAATATTCCTCAAAAATCTACCCTGCTAGCTAATGGACTGTGCAGCCTTCTGGGGTTTCTAGAAACCCTTCACGCAGTGCCTTGAAGCTCCCTCTTTCCTTTTCCATTAGAGCTCTTCCTGCTTCTCCTGCATTCTGATACCATGTGAAAATTACACAAATTGGAATCCTACTGCAACAATTGATTAAGTTTCTTCTATTTGTTTAAATAACTGAACAAATTATTACTGTGTTCTATGGTAAATATCGAAACTAATACGCTGCAGCCTTCAGAAATAAAATACAGCGGAATAAAAATAACGCTAGAAAGATAGATGCACACACACACAAATAACACTTTTATTTTTGGACTAAGTCCTTGGAAAAACCCAATGCGTGAAAATCGGTGTATTAGCTGAGTGTTTATATATTATGCACTAGTAAATTTGAATACAAATCTATGGTTGCTCTAAATCTAGCAAACCATACATAGAGAATCTGACAATAGAGCCTAGTGAGAAGAATCTCACTGCCACTGGTGATCTGACATTGACCTTGGCTCAAGATGAGCTGCTCTGCGCTTCCTCTATGTAGTCACTACGTCGGCCTACACAGTACTGCGTCCGACAACTAGGAACAACGTTTGTCTTGTGAATTGAGCAATTGCTGTCTGGAAACTAGACTCTCCTGGCCTCCGGAAACTCTCTTCGACTTCTGGCATTGAATCACCTTTGCTTCCCAGCAAAAATACAGATCTCCTCTGAAGCACTGTGCTGCCTCTCTGTGGCACTCATTGCCTCTCTCTTGTGCACTCACCGGATCTGGAAAAACTTCCTCCGACCTTACTATCCTTGCCCCTCTCTCATTTCTTTGAGCTCACTAGATCTCTCTTCGACAACTCAATGTTGCTTCTCTAGAAATCGATCTGCCAGTGAATTCGATCTCAACAAGTGTGTCCTCCAAGTCCCATCGAGTTCCTTCTTATAATATCTCGTTGAGACAACAACGACCATGATTAAAACTTAATCGATGGCTAAGATTAACTAGGACTTGATCGATGCCTTTTTCTAGAAGATTCACATCTAACTTAATTAATACCTTTTAATTAATCATATTTCGTAAGTTTAGACTTAGGAAATATTAAAAACTCTTGAATTATTTTAATTAAGCCATCTCTAGATGGAATTTTCAGAAACAATTTGTGGGTATTGGAGTGCTCATGTATTCTAACCTCTTTGCAAAGTCTCGAGGCTAGAACACATCCTATGCTACTAGAAACTAACACACACAAGAATAGCTGAGCTGAAGAGAAAGAGCAGGAAGGGAATGAATTCCAAGGGATAAAAATACAACTGAAGGACAGTGGAAATTCCAAGAAAAGGGTCCTGAAATTCAAGGCTAAGAGGGAAGGAATTGCGAGGGAAAGTACTAGCATTAATTGCATTGTTTGTACAATAGACCCAGTGCAAATTTTTAAGCAGTTAGTGACACGAAATTCGAGGCAAGCTGTGCACAAAATTTGAGGTATTGTACAACATTTATTGTTATTTGTTCGTACAATAAGTGACATGAATTTCTCAGCAAGGAGGGCACATAAATCAAGGCAGTAAAGACAAAATTCAAAGAGGAAGTCTAACATGAATTTCTAGGAAAACTAGGCATGATTCCAAGAGATAATTGTGCATTTGTTGTTGTAAATTTCACTGAAGAATAATAGAAACTCCTCTCCCTCTCACTGGTTTTCCCTTAGGGTTTTTTCTAGGGTCAGTTGACCAAAAACAAATGTGTCAATTTTTTGTGTGAATGCTTTTGTTTTATCTCAACAAAAGTGAAAAGGTAGAAGTAGATTCTATATGTTTCAATTTGTGAAATTGTTCATGTTTATGACAACAACATATTAAATGTGGGTTGGGCATTAAAATCAGTGTGGAAAAAGTCGAAGTCTGGATTAAATCGGCAAGGGTCCAAAAGTTGAAAAACTCGATAAAGTCGGGAGTTTTTTTAAAAAGTCAGCAAAAAGTCGATAAAACAAAAAAAATACAAAAATATTCATTTTTGGAAAAAATCCAGACTTTTTAGAAAAAATCCCGATTTTTTGGAAAAAATCCCAATTTTTTCAAAAAAATTTAAAAAATTATTAAAGAAAATACCTCACTCATGATTTTTTGGAAAAAGTCGGCAAAAAGTCGAGACTTTGAGGATAAAATCGTGACATTTTCAGGGATGAAAAAGTTGGCCGATAAAGTCGGCTCAGGGAAAAATTTGGGATTTTTTCAAAAAGTCGGGACTTTTTTGCGACTTTTTCCACATTGATTAAAATTGATGAGGAATCACTAAATTTGAAGCCAAGGTGGGTCTACACTAAATTTCTACATGGTATTCGAGCCAAGTGGAGGAAAAATATGAGACAGTGAACAAAACAAGAAGCAAAACCGACAATATACATAGAGATAAATGTTGAGAGAGAACTGAGTTTACATTTGGACATATCTGTTTTTTTGTGTTGGGTTGTTGAGGTCAAAGGAAATTGGTTTGAGGGTGGAAGACCGACTGAATGGGGCTTGTTGCCCACCAAAAGTGGTTACCTCTAGGAGATAATTTTTTCCTACTCATCTTCTTCAAGTCGACGGCCAACAACCCCTGACAGTCACCTTGTAGCCCATGTAATGTGGCACTTTATCTCCGCTCCGTGCATCAGTTGTATGTTTCCCCACCCATCAATCGAGAGCATATATTAGAAGGTGGACGATCTGATTCGAAAAGTATGTTTTTCATTGTGCAATCGGGTGCTTATGCTTGTTTTTCATTTGGGTATCTGAGGCATGGATTATCAAGTGACTTGGAAGAAGGAAGGGCTTTGACCGTGGTTTTGTTCCCTCACCTTAAATGCGGGGGTTAATCTTCAATCCTAGTCCTGTGGGATCTCCCCTATTGGCCTATGGCTTTAGGAAGGGCACTAGTTGGGAAACCTTGATTTTGCTAGCGTGGTCCTGTTTTCCCGATCCACATTTTTCACTTTCCTCTGCATATTGCAAGCCCGATTTCACCATTTTCCTTCTCTTGGTCCACATGACCACTATGTCCATAACGCATTGGCACACCCCATCCCCTTGTCCACATATCTGCATCGTGCCCAGAAACATTGCCTCAGAAGTTGATGCAACTAAAAGAAATTTAAAACCATATCATGGCAACAAGCAAGAAACAAAAGAAAAGAATATCTTAAAATGCAAAACATGGAGGAGACATTAAATAAAGCATGTGGGAAAAAGGCAAGCACGATCTCTACCCCTTGTCATTATGGCCATCACCCTGGTTCTAAAGCCAATGATTGCCCATCACATCATAAAAGGAACCCATGCACGTCCCAACCCCTAGTGGGCAATGAACTGCCCTACCTTTAAGGGGTAATAACTGTTAATTTTTCTTCAAGAATTGTTCTATGCTGCAACTATCACTTCAACAAATTCCAATAGCATCTAATTTACAATCTCCACTTCTTCAATTAACCAATAAAAATAGAACAATAGTGATAGAACAATTATACAATATGCACAATGAAAGACAACCAAGGGACATGAGACACAATGTTTGGTCAATGACCAGGGAAAAAAACCACAAGGGTGAAAACCCTTTGCAATTCTTCTTCTATTAGATTGTCTTCAAATGTTTAGCAGAGAGAGTACATCATCCAAGAGTCAAGGTCAAGCTTTGACTAGCTAATATCCAATATCCAATCAAGTCAATATGCCAAGAAACTATCCAAAGTAGGGACAAGAGAGAGAGAGATGAAATAAAAAAAAGGTCAAATATGGTGCAAATGCATATCTGTCCAAGTCAACAACAACAATGTGTGCCCTAACCTATCTACAGTCTATAGTCAAAACAGTCCTTAAAGAGCTTGGTCAAAGATCATCCAACTCGACCTCCTTTGCTGGTCAAAACTCAGTCAAAACAGTCCCAATATGAGCAGTCAAACTTGGTCAATGCAATGATGAAGCCTAGAGTCAAAGTTTGCAATAGGTCTGCGGTCAAAGTGCTCGGAATTCCTTGGTTTTTGTGCCCACAAATGCGGCCTAGCAGGACAAAGAGAATCCATGGAAAAACGCAGTCTAACTCAGTCAAAATACCCCTGGTCAATGCTGGTCAATGCCTTGTAACCTAAGAAACCGGATTCGCCCCCCAGGGCCCTCGAATCCCGAATCCTACGTATCAGATACGATACTCCAGGATTTGTACCCGATTCATGGGATTCGGCCGTATCCGTACAGGGTACGGTGAATCCCGATCGTACCCTGTACGGATACGGCCGAATCCCGTACAACCGGATTTGCTGTGTCAAAAAGTGTTGAATTCTTAGTTAAACTGAAAGGGGGGGGGGGGTGAATCAGTTTAACACATACACGAGCTTTACAAATTTTTCATCAGCTTATTTACAGCTTACTTTTATAATCAACCTTAGTATATGAACAGTCTTAATATGTTGCAGCAAGTATTAAATTAATGTGACATCAAACTTATTATGAGAGCAGCAAACATTAAGCAGATTTGGTAAATCATCTCAGCACACAGGCAACACAGATAGAGACAGCAGATATAAGTGGAAACCCATAAAGGGAGAAAACCACATCTTATTATTGTTGTGATGCAAAGGCAAGCTCCAACTCCCCCTCACCACTATTTTTCTGCAGGCACCAACCTACAGGAGGCTCCAACCTCAATTCTGCAAGCTACAACTTGCAAGGAAGCTCCAACTCCCTTCAATTTTCTGCAGGCACCAACCTACAGGAGGCTCCAACCTCAGTCAGCTACAACTGACAACTACTATTGACAACTATCAAGCTTCAACTTGATAAGAGCTCCAACCTATCAATTTTACCATCTTCTTTGATTTATCTCAGATATCGGCTCTGTTCTCATGTAGCATCTCTTTTCTGCTTCTCTCTTCCTAATCTTCTCTTGCCTCAATTTTCCAAACTACGCATTCTCTCTTCTCGCTCTCTCTAACCTCTTGCTGACTTATTTTCTTCAACTCTCTTCAATTCTGCCCCACCTCTCTTCTTCTCTCACTCTCTTTTCATCACTATCTCCCCTTGGATATTACCCTGTTTATACAAAATAGCTTCCATGACTATTTGTATTCTACTAGGAGTCGAAATGGACCTTCATGTCACTTTGCCTTCTGCCTTCTCATTTCTTTTTCGGCTCACTCAGAAAAATGTAACTGTAGGTGCTTATTTTAATATTACAGTGGGATTTTTTTTTCTATCGAAGACTTTCCAATGCATCACAAACAATAAAAAATCAATTACAATATTTACATTCACATATAATGAAAACTTCAGCTCACTCATTCAGCCTCTTGGTTCATTGCGCTTGTCTTTTAGTGAATGATTTTAGCTTTTACCATGGCATGTTTGGCTTTTACGCGGCTATGTTTGGCTTTTTACGTTCCTGTATTTGGCTTTTCTGTGACTGTGTTTGGCCCTTTCGGTTCTGATTGATTTCCTGCTTACTGACGCAGTGTAATTGTCATACCTATGTAACTTCCCTCTTCATACATCACGATTTAACTTCTCAGCAAGATAAGAATTGATTTTAACATATAGACTGCCGTTTTATATAACATATGTAACTTCCGGCTATGTACTGCTGAGAGATTATTTTAATACATAAAATACCCTTACGGGCCCACTCGCCGATCTTTCCGATGCGATGTATCACTCCTCGACTTCTTCCGATTGCGATTAATCGCAATCGCAATTTCCATTTGAATGTATCGATATCTCAATGCTCTGATGCTCCGATTCCGATGATTTACTGTTATGACGAAACTTCAAACATATATAATTCATGGTTTATAAACCCATCGGGTCCGATCTTTCATCGCAATCGCAAATCTTTGTTAACATGTTCCGCTTGCGAACTTTCTCCGATGCGATTAATCACTGTTCACCTTGAAATGCCGATGCGATTAGGCCGGAACTCAAACCTATCAAGTCACAGTTTATACGCCCATCGGGTCCGAATCTCAATCGCAATCGCAATTTGCAGTTGCATGTTCCGATATACTTATATTCCGATGCTCCGATGCGATCAATCACTGTTTACCAGAACTCAAATATATATGAATTGCAGTTTATATGCCCATTGGGTCCGGATCTCAATCGCAATCGCAACTTTCTGTTGTTAACCTGTTCCGCTGCCCTTATATTCTCCGATGCGATTCATACGGGTCCCACAAGGTTAATAAAAGCTCTTCTGTCCATTCTATTTATCATAAAGTATGCGTTTGCCAATGGTTTAAAGCCAACATTGCTCATCGGGCCCACGCAGCATTACACCCTACCTTTATACATTGCGCACCGTATAAATATATATATGGTTTGGACTTTTGCATATAAGGCGCAACATGAATAAGGCGCTGCATATATATAGGCGTCTGCTTCCGCTTTAATGTATCCTCCAGCTGGGATAATGATTCTCGTAATAAGTTTTATATATATCTTCCGGATTGGGTTATGATTCTCGGAATAATATATAGGGGGGTCCCACAAAGGTTAATAACCTCTTCTGCCCATTCGGTTTATTATAATGATCCATGCCTTGGAATATAAACTTCGACTTTGATTAAACCCGACTTCCGGCAATAATAACCCGGGCCTTTTCATTTGGCGTAATGTATCCACATAAATATATATATATATATATATATATATATATATATATATATATATATATATATATATATATATATATATATATATATCCTTCCTAACTCAAATGTTAAAGCCTATAAATAAACCTTGGCGTAGATTAAGTCCCAGCACTAACCTTTATAATGTTCGAGCCCCAGCATTTAACATACCTCTGTGTAACTTCGATCACGATCCAACGGTTATAAGCTCGTCGCGCTGCTTCAGTTGATCCGACAGATATCGCTTGCCTTAAATGCACGAACAATAATGCGCGATGAGAGTGGTTTTCCGAAATCACTTGAGGCCACGTGTCAGACAGCGTATGCAATCGCTCCGAAATCTTGAATACCGCTTGCCCGACGAAAGCGGTGCGATGAAAATTGGAAACCCGCCTTTATTGTTCACTCCGCTCATGGTTCCGCTTCTGCTCACACTTCCGTTCTGTTTCATAAAGATAGTCACGTTTTCGATGTATTTAATCTCGTTTCGAACCATGTTATATATAAACCTGTCTTGTTTTCGTTATATGCCTTAACATGGCACTTCCGCTTATTATAACGCACATTTCCACTAACACACAGGTTTATTCCCAATCCTCTGTAAACATTTCACTGCTTTGATAACGGCTCTGCTTCTGCTGCTTTGCCTCTTTTGATGCTCTGTCTCCTTTCTCTGTCTCTTCCTCTGCTTTCGCTGTGCCTCTGCTGCTCGACCTTTTCATCTCCGCCTCTGCTGCTGTCCTTTGCCTGTCTCTGCATCTGCTGCCTTCTTTGCCATCAATGACAACATTTTCAACAAAAAGTGCGATTTTGGGTTATAAAAAACCGATTTCACTCATTCTTTCTCACTGATTTGTGTTTATGAAGTGAGCAAGGAGCAAGGGTTTGCAAGAAGAAAGGGTTAGCAAGGAGAAAGGGAGTTTTTTCAAAGAGATTCGAGCATTGGTTGAAGGGAAAGACAAAGATGTGGGATGTCTTTCTTGATGATATGGTTCTGGACAACAGTGTTGAGTTGGCATTGGCCAACTTGGATCTCAATGCGCCAGTGCTAGAGCCTGTCACATTTGATGATGCCGATAGAGTAGAGGCGTCATCCTCCACACTAGCAGATGCAGAGATGATAGAGGAGGATGCATCAGAGCCAAAGGAGAGTAGTGGTGAGCATGATGATTGGGATGAGGACAGTGATGCTGATTATGATGA
The DNA here is from genome assembly GCA_034641835.2 of Pinus albicaulis. Lineage (NCBI taxonomy): Eukaryota > Viridiplantae > Streptophyta > Pinopsida > Pinales > Pinaceae > Pinus > Pinus albicaulis. The sequence goes on along the minus strand of CM076583.1, from coordinate 32,595,591 downwards.
CGAGGATTGATGACTCATTGACTCTGACTCATTGAGGCTTTAGGCTTGTAGTCATGTAGACTGTAGTTTTTTTGTATTTTCTATTTCTATTTGCCATTGGCAGTGTACTTATGTAACAGATTTTGATTCTGATGACTTAATGAGAAAACTACATTATCTTACTATCTTGTCTTTCTGAGTAAATTTGACAATTGTATGATGTATTAATGTATCAAATTTCAATGTATCATGTATGAGTATCTAAGATCTTAAATCTATGTTTGAATCAATGAATTTGTATGAATTTGTGTTAAAAATATCTAATTTTTAATAAAATAATATATAACGTATCGTATCCCAGAAGTGCCTGTTTTGGGGGTCACCGTATCCCGAATCCGATTCTCGAATCCTCGTATCCAGCGAATCCCGAATCCTTGTATCAGGTGACTTTGCTTGTAACAGATCATAATTTCGGCCAATTAGAAAAAGAGACTTGGCCCTTCGCACGTGTGAGAGATCCCTGCAATTCTTAAGTTGTACGAACCAATCAATGAAGGAGAGAGAAAATGTGTTGTGTGATTATGATGCTAAATGAGAACTTGACTTGTATTTATATGCATTGAAGGTTTGCTCATGTTGGAATTTGTCACTGAGCTACCAAATTAACAATAATTGCTATACATTATTCACAATATGCTCTCATTTCATAGAGCTTCGAGCAGTAATACGAAGAAAAATCAAGTAAAAGCAAAAGGTAAATAAAGAGGGGTGGAAAAACAAAGGTTGGGGTAACTCGTGCAACCACATTGCTCCCTCCTCACTTTTGTACACCCAATATGTGGAATCCTTATTATTTCTACCCGTTTGACCATGGTATTTGTCCTTGAGACCCCTTTATCCCCATTCCATTCCATCATTATTCACATGCCACTTATTGATTAAAGGATTTACTAGGGACATGTCTTTCCCCATAGAGGCCGGGAACACCTAATAGGGTCGTCTATTAGCCACTTCTACCTAGGGAGGTAACACTATTATGAGATCAAAGCCCTCAATTTGGAACAGAAGCCTCGTGTGAAGTCTCAATTTGTCCTTGATTAGCAAGCTTGGTTCACTTAGATGCACTAATGATTAATTGTACCTAATGGTGAAGGTGCAACACTGGACATTGTGTATGATTGCCAGGTGGGTTTCATCATGGGTTGGGCAACTTAACTGGGGACCAAGACCACTAGAGGAGCACTATGACACCCTACAGGTGAAGCGTTGAGAGGCATGTGACTCCTCTCACTTGTAGAGCATCATTCCATTCGATGGGCACCTACAACACCCCAAAAGTCAGTGCTTTGCCCCACATTATTCATGATATGATGCACCTGGACTGGCAATTGCCCAATCGACTCACTAGCATATATGAGATTTGGTGATAGGTCCCTATATTACTAGTATAGTCTCTTATTGTTGTTAGTGTAACCCCCTTATTGTTATTATTGTACCCTTGTAACCCCCATATTGTTATTATTGTGCCCTTAAATTATTATTGTTAAGTCGACTAGGATTACATTGTGGCCCACTAGGATTACATTATGGCCCCATGGACTCCTATATATAGAAGGAGGTTTTGGTCATTTGTATCATCCAAAAATTGTTCATTCATGTAATGTATTGGAGGTTGCCCCCTTGAAGTGGCTTATTTCTAAGGCGTTTATATCTCTTTTCTTCTCTTTTTGGAGCTTGTTTCACAACATTTGGTATCAGAGCCTTTGATTCTAGGGTTTCGCTGCTCTAAACAGGTCATCGTGGCATTTTCGCTATAACTTTGTTTCTATGAAGGTTCAGAATCTGAAATTTTTAGGGTGCGAAGCTGAAATCCTGAGGAAACTCGTCAAAAAATTTCAGAGCTTGGTTTGCAATATTTTCAGACATATGATCTATGGAAGGTAGTGCTTTTTCAGGCTCCTGAATTTCATCTCAAAGAGGTGATCGTGGGAAAAGATTCATAACTCTCTCTCTGAGAATCGGATTGGAGTGCCATAAAAAGTGGTCGCAAGTACACAGACTGTAGTTTCTTGGCTATCAATTTCAGAGCTGAAGGACAAAACAATGACACGTGGCAAGTCGTACAAGTTCGCTCTACTAAACCAGTCCATAATCAGGTCATTGTGGGAGATTGGACACAACTTTGTCTTGGAGAATCCAAATCAGGTTAGACCTGTGGCATTCGAAAGAGAATTCAGAGAGCTACGTCGGTACTGAAATTCAAATATTGAAGTGCTGCAATCACAGAGATAATCCAATTTCAATATCGAGCTCCTCAAAAGCAAGAAAAAGGTGTGTATTTTTTTTCCGAATTGCATAAGTCTTGTTTGAAGAATCAATTTGAATTGATTCCAAGGGCATATTGTAGAATAGATATCAGTATTGGGTGGTAAAAGATGCCCCGTAAAAATAATTCAACACCCATTAAGCCTTCAGAAGGCTCTACTATGACTCATGAAGATGAAGAATTGCAACATGATCTATCAAAATTACAAGAGCAAGTGCACCAAATTTCGTTCTTGCAAAGAGCAACAGAAAATGAAATGGAAGTTTTGAAGAAGGGCGTGGAAGCTAAGATGGATGGCATGGAAGCTGGCATGGAAGCTAAGATGGATGACATGAAAGACAACATGGAAAACATGAAGAAGGATCTAAAAGCAGACATTGAAGGTTTGACAAAGTTGATACAAGAAATGTTTCATAATGATGAAAAGATAGTAGAAGAAACTCATGATGAGAACAAAATAAATGTTAATCGTGATTTCATAAACTCTAATGTTGGCGGGAAGAACCACCATATTCCAAAAATGGAGATGTGGAAGTTTGATGGAAAGGATCCTGTAACATGGATACTACAGATGGAGCAATATTTTGATCTCCATAACGTGCAAAACACACAAAAGGTGCGCATTGAAACTTTACATTTAGAACAAAATACATTTGTATGGTATCGATGGCTTTGCTCCCGTAAAAAAATTGTCACTTGGTCAATTTTTACGGAGGAAATGATAGCACATTATGAGGATACAAAGAGCAACAACTTCTTTAGCCAATTGATAAATCTCAAACAAAAGGGTTTAGTGGGGCAGCACATTGAGGACTTCCAAAAATTGAATATAAGGGTAACTGATATTCCAGAGGAACACAGGATTGATCTCTTCATACGCACTTTAAAGGATAACATACAACATGAAGTTCGTGTTTTGGAACCTGATTCATTGGAGAAGGCATTCAGGTTGGTAAGAAAAGTTGAATGTAAAATTATGGCGACAAGGAAGCCTACCACTCAATTCTATAAAGAAGGAAGTGTTGCTACGCCTAGATTTCCACAACCTACAAGGTTGACACCACAAAAATTGGAAGAAAAAAGAGCAAAAGGGCTTTGCTACAACTGTGATAGCAAATACACTAAAGGTCATAAGTGTGCTGAGAAGAAATTATTTTACATAGATTGTGAAGAGGAAGAAGAAAATGAACAAGAAGAGGATATACACCAGGAACCAGCCATAGAAGGGGAAGAAATGAATCCGACCATATCGTGTAATGCACTGGCAGGAATTACCACTTCTCAAACTCTCAAGATAGAAGGACATATCAAGAAGAAAAAGGTAATAGTGTTGATTGATTCAGGTAGCACCCATAATTTTATTCATTGTAAGGTAGCCAAGGAATTAAATTGTTTCCTATACCCAGCACCAGAATGTCAAGTGATGGTTGCAAATGGAGGAACTATAAATTGCTTTGGAAAAGGTCATAATATCAAGCTAACCATGGGGGAATATGTATTGACTAGTCCAATGCTTTCCATTCCTATGGGAGGTGCTGATGTTGTACTAGGAGTACAATGGTTACAATCTTTGGGGACGGTAGCTTTTAATTTTTAAGAACTTTTCTTGAAATTTTTTTCAGAAGGAAAGGAAGTCGAATTACGGGGTATTGCACGGAAGCCGGGAAAGATAATAAGCTCTAATGTTATGTCAAAGCTTCTAAAGAAAGAACAACAAGGCGTAATTGCATAATTATGCTCACTAGAAGTTCCAACATCAAAATCATCTATTTCTGCAGATCTCCAACAAGTCTTGGACAATGATTCCAAGGTGTTTGAAACTCCCAAAGGACTCCCACCTATTCGTGATCATGATCATGCTATTCATTTGATTCCAGGAAGTGTTCCTCCAAACATCAGGCCTTTATAGATATCCTTATGTCCAAAAGAGCGAAATTGAACATATGATTGCAGAAATGTTAGAGGCGGGTATAATTCAACCTAGTCAAAGTTCTTTCTCTGCTCCTGTAGTATTGGTACACAAGAAGGATGGATCATGGCGAATGTGTCCGGATTATAGGGAACTCAATAAGCTCACCATTAAAGACAAATTTCCCATTCCTGTGATTGATGAATTATTGGATGAATTACATGGAGCAATTTATTTTACCAAGTTGGATCTTCGTTCAGGATATCATCAAATTAGAATGAAGATCGAAGATATTCCAAAAACAACATTTCGAACTCATGAGGGTCATTATGAATTTTTGGTCATGCCTTTTGGCCTTACCAATGCACCTTCTACATTTCAAGGGTTGATGAATTCCATTTTCAAACCCTTCCTTAGAAAATTTGTGCTAGCATTTTTTGATGATATAATAATCTACAACAGTTCTTGGAAGGATAATGTTCAACATGTTGACAGGGTGCTCAAACTATTGCAGGAGAAACAATTATATGGAAAAACATCCAAATGTTTCTTTGGAGTACAAGAGGTGGAATATCTGGGTCATATTGTATCTCACGAGGGTGTTAAAGTAGACCCTAACAAAATTAAAGCCATTAAGGAATGGAAAGTCCCCACAACCATGAAGCAGTTGCGAGGATTTCTCGGGTTAACAGGGTATTATCGCAAGTTTGTTAAGAATTATGGGAGAATAGAAGCACCTCTAACAACATTATTGAAGAAAGATGCATTTTCATGGATTCCTGAAGCAACTAAGGCCTTTGAACATCTTAAAGAGGCAATGTGCCTAGCACCGGTCTTAGCTACGCCAGACTTCACAAAAACCTTTATTGTGGAATGTGATGCCTCAGGAAATGGAATTGGTGCAGTTTTAATGCAGGAAGGAAGACCCATTGCTTTTAAAAGTCGTCCAATCAAAGAAAAGTATTTACAGAAACCTATTTATGAGAAGGAAATGTTAGCAATACTGCATACACTAAAGAAATTGTGAACTTACCTAATGGGAAGACACTTCAAGGTAAAAAATGATCATGATAGTCTTAAACACTTTTTGGAACAAAGACTATCTTCAGAAGAGCAGCAAAAATGGGTCACAAAGATGTTGGGTTATGACTTTGAAATAATCTACAAAAAAGGAAAGTTTAATGTTGTTGTAGATGCACTCTCAAGAAAGAATGAAGAGGTGGAAGCATTGCTTTGTGCCATTTCTATTATCCAACCAGATTGGATAACCGAAGCAAGAGATGAATTGAAGAAGGACAAAGATGTATGGACACTCATTCAAAAGTTGCAGCAAGATCCTAGTACATCTGATACATTTAGTTGGAAAAATGATTCCTTATGGTACAAAGATCGCTTATATCTTTGTAAGAATTCTCAACTAAAACAAAAGATTCTTTTGGAACTGCACACTTCTCCTTTAGAAGGACACTCAGGATTTTTAAAAACTTACCACAGGGTGAAGAAAGAATTTTTTTGGGATGGCCTTAAATCTGATATTCGAAAGTTTGTGGCGGAATGTTTGGTTTGCCAACAGAATAAAGTGGAAACAATTAAGACCCCATGACTTCTACAACCTTTATCCATTCCAGGTCAACGTTGGGAGGAGATTTCAATGGATTTTATCACAGGTTTACCTAAGTCCGAAGGAAAGAGTGTCATCATGGTGGTAGTTGATAGACTTACCAAGTATGCACACTTTTGTGCATTATCTCATCCATTTAAAGCAAGTACAGTTGCTACTACATTTATGGACACAATTCAAAAGTTACATGGAAACCCAAGGGTTATTGTGAGCGACAGAGATCCCATTTTTACTGGAAATTTTTGGACGGAGTTATTTTCTTGTTTGGGTACTCAATTAGCTCATAGCTCATCTTATCATCCTCAATCTAATGGTCAAACCGAGATAGTAAATAAATGTTTGGAAGGATATCTTCGTTGTTTTGTATCTGATAAACAAACACAATGGGTCAAGTGGTTACCTCTCGCCGAATGGTGGTATAACACTTCCTTCCATACTGCAGCAAAAATGACCCCATTTATGGCACTTTATGGATATCATCCACCATCCATCACATCATATCTAAGGGAAAATTCGAAGGTTCAAGCAGTGGAAGATCACATCAACCATCAGCAAGAAGTTCTCCAACTCTTAAAGGATAACCTGAATTTAGCACAAAACCGAATGAAACAACAAGCAGATCAACATCGTAGCGAGAGAAGTTTTGATGTAGGAGATTGGGTATTTTTACGGATGCAACCATACAAACAAATGTCCCTCAAGCAAGCTAAGAAGGATAATAAATTATCGCCAAATTACTATGGTCCTTACAAGGTGTTGCAAAATATTGGTACTATGGCATACAAATTGGAGCTTCCTGCTTCTTCGCAAGTGCATCCAATTTTCCATGTTTCATGCTTAAAGAAGGTTATAGGTGAAAATCTTCCAGTTCAAACAATATTGCCAGAACTTGATGAGGAAGGAAAATCATATTGGAACCTGAAGCGGTCATGGAAAAAAGAACTCGACAGCTACGGAATCGATCAATTTCAGAGTATCTCATCAAGTGGAAGAACTTACCCACTGAAGATTCTACATGGGAGGATGAGAATTTTATACAGAAGCACCCAGAGCTACTTAAGCGTTGAGGACAACACTTTTTTGAAGGAGAGGGGCATGTTAGGTCCCTATATTACTAGTATAGTCCCTTATTGTTGTTAGTGTAACCCCCTTATTGTTATTATTGTACCCTTGTAACCCCCATATTGTTATTATTGTGCCCTTAAATTATTATTGTTAGGTCGACTAGGATTACATTGTGGCCCACTAGAATTACATTATGGCCCCATGGACTCCTATATATAGAAGGAGGTTTTGGTCATTTGTATCATCCAAGAATTGTTCATTCATGTAATGTATTGAAGGTTGCCCCCTTGAAGTGGCTTATTTCTAAGGTGTTTATATCTCTTTTCTTCTCTTTTTGGAGCTAGTTTCACAACATTTGGCCGCTGATCTGAGGCCCAGATGAGGTTTGTCTCACCCCTTGAGACATGGGAGGGCTAGCACCATCCTCCTAGTCCTCAACGTTGGAGCAAAACTAGCCTATTGTATCACCAGGAGACCCATGAGACCCGTTTTGCAATCCAAAGGCAAAACTGGAGTCCACAAGATGATTTACATGGAGTTTTTTGGAGCCAACCCCTATATTCGAATTTTTTGAGCCTTCTACACTCGACTATGCACTTGAGGAGCCCAACGCATGCCCTTGGTGGGCCTATGCATGCATGACGTCAACATTTCGACCTCTTTTGTGGGTTAATTTTTATGTTTTGCATTGGCTATGAGATTGGCTTGTAACCTCACCTAGTATTAACACATTATTTTATGACTTGAGGGGCTTTAGGCTAAAATTAGAGTTCATTAGACATGTATAAATAAGAGAGAGGTCATTTCACTCTCTCATCATCATCACTTGGAGAATTCAAAACTCATAAGAGAATACACACTTGTTCCTTCTTGGCTACTGGAGATTCTTGGAATGCATTTTGATGTTTGGAAGCTATTTTGGATTGTTTTTGGAGCTATTTCTTTGGTAGATGGATGGATATACTACATGTTATCTTGTAAGTGCCTATTGTTGAAGATTATCATTTTGAATTTGTCTAATGTATGGAATTCCCGCTTCTAGATTATGCTTGATTATGCCCTAATATGTTGAAAATAAATTTCAATGGCTATGGAGTTGAGAATTGCATATGTTACTCATTGTATAAGATGTAATGAATGTTCCTAGTGGAGGAATTCTTATAACTCTCCATCAAACTATATTTATCATTGAGTGGGTAAATGCTGGAATTTTGATACCTAGGGCATCAAATTGCGGCCTCCTTAGCAACAAATTTGGCCTATCTATTACCTCCTTGACTCCATATGCCTAAAGGAAAAGGCACTAGTCTAAGTCTTTGGTGATCATCTCAAAATTTTCTCCATAAATTTCTTTCCTTAGATTTGTTCCTTTTAAGGCTACAGAGAAAAACTAGGGCTTGGAGCGAAATTTTAGGGAGGAGGATTTTTTGGTCATTTGAGAGCGTAAACATCAAGAGGTAGGTCTTGGCTACGTGACCTATCATTTTGGTGGGCATCCACTCAAATTTCATCCATAAAACCTCTTGCCCTAGGTGTTTCCCTAAGATGGAAACCCTAGTTTATTCTTCCTCAACTTGAGGACTTTCTTGAGGGTTTCATGAGCCATGGCTTAGTTGAATATCATTGTAAGAAGCCCTTTCCCTCGGGATTTGACCTTGTGAATACTTATCACGAAGCCTTCTTTTCTAGGGCTTTTCTTTAAGTGCGATTTGCTTCTTTGAAGCCTTGAACCAATATTGAGTGTCTTTCTTAAAAGAACTCTAGCTTGATCACTTTGTGCCTTATACCTAGCATATCTATGTTAAGTGATGTCCTTCCTAGCTGGACTCCCATCTATGAAAGTTCGTAAAGAGTAGGGGGTTTTGGCTGAAGAGACATTGGGCCTCTACCCCATTGTTAACACTTTATCTAGCTTTTTCTTGTAGGGTTTCCCTCTCTAAGGCTTGCTAGATTTTGTGCTAAAATTTCTTTCGCCATTGTCGGGGAAGAAGCGAGTCTACCTTCCCTTGATTAAATCATTTGAAGAGGTAGTTCCTTTGACGACAAAGTAGATACTCTTTTGGCGACTCCTACATTACTGAAATATCAACCCTTTGAAGACACCATTGCTCCAAAAACTAGAGCTACCACAAGAAGGTGTGAGGGTACTCCATCCCCTATTACACAAAATATATTTGACGATATGGATAACAATACTAATATTAATGCCAATTTTGGCCCTAACAATATCAACAATAACACTAATAACAACAACCCTGGGGCTAAGAAATGCATTATTGCTTCATTAAAACCATTAAGCTTTGATGCATTATGTGAAAATTCCTAGATCTGACAATCTTAGGAATCCTACTGCAACAATCTGAGTTTACTTCTATTATGTAAATTACATTACAGAATTAATTCAAATCTGAATTATTGAAGTAGTTACTGAAGCAGCCTACACTTAATTAAATATGATTTTGAAACAAGGAAATTGAGCAAGAAATCAATCACACATAGGACACCTTTATTTTGGACTAAGTCCCTGAAAAAACCCAATGCGGGAAAACTGGTGCATCAGATCTGAGGGTTTGTATTATTAAGTAGTAGCAATTTCTGAATATATCTTTGAATACTTCAAGGGTTATTCAGTTACAGAGAGAAATACTGGCAGAAAGAAATTGTGAGAATACCTCACAAAATCACTGGAAAATCCGGCTGATTCGGACACTAGAGAAGCTGCCGTAGGAGGTCACTTCGCAGCCTTTGCGCAGTCACTGCATAGGCCCTGCATCACCTCCTCTAACTGCGTCACCCTAGCTGTCGATTGATTTGACTCCTGGAATCACAGATCTCAGTCCCTCAGTCTCACACCTCGACTTTTGGCTTCGAGATTAGTTCCGACAGTGAAATGTCGGAAACCCTCTAAGCCACTGCGTAGCCCTGAGTGGCTCTGCGTAGCCTCTGTGTCAGCCTGATCGGCTCTGTGCTGGCTCTGCTGGATGTCTCTCTGCCTCTCTTTGTTGATGATTCTCCCACTGAGAAAATATCTCTTTGGATGCTATCTCTGCCCCTCATTGCACTGAATCACTTAGATTTGATCTTCGTCTGAGCACTTGCTCCGTCAGAAGAATTCGATCACTAGATTCACTCAGTGTGTCTTTCCAAATGACCCTCAAGCCTTCCTTTATAGTCTTTTCGTTGAGAAATCAACTACTGAGATTAGATCTCTAATCAACAACTAAGATTATAACATGACTTGATCTTTGCTTTTTCTAGATCATTGTCACTCTGTTTTATTAATACCTTTTAATTATCTAATTTCCCAAAGTTAGACTTAGGGTCTCCATTAAAATAATTATTTTAATAAAACATGATTTGTGTGGAATTTTCACAAACAGTTTATGGGTTCTTTGGAATACCCGTGTCTAAGCCTCTCCACAAAATTTGTGGCTTAGAGCACTTCCGATGCTGCCAAAAATCAAGACTCCCTCTTAGCGAGGAAAGTGCTCTAACAATATGCCTGCTGCATATTGCTCTGACCCTGAAGCATCCTCTGCACTGCTGAAGTCCATCAATAACTGCGCTGCTGCTACCACTATACTGCTGCCCATGGCACTGCCACTACCACTACTGCATCTGTACTACAACTCCCTCTGAAGTGCTACATCTGCTATGCTGCTAGCATTGCCATTTCTAACATTGCATCTGCACTGCAACTCAGCTGCTGAGAGAAACAACTAAAATCACCGAAGACTGAACAAGTGTTCAGGGGATGCACCTTGGTGTTGAAGACTCTGACTGCTGGTATCCACTGTGCTGTCCCTCTAATGGACTGCGCTGCTGCTGCTCTGCACTGCGCAACACTACTCTGCACTGTGTTGCACTCCTGTGCACTGCGCTGTTGCTGTTGATGTGCTCTGCGCTGCTCCAGAAATAGGTGCTGCTACCTACTGCGCTGTTGCTGTTGCTGTTGCTGTCGCTCCATCACTCCTCGACTCCCACTAAAAACTCCTCCATCTCGCTACTGTTGATTATGGGCTCCTGTAGCAAGGTATTGATCCATGAGGCGGGCTCCTCAAGGATCCTTCCTAGCTGAAGTTCAGGATGAACTACAGTTCTATGTCACCCCATTTCTCTCCTCGAGAAGCGTAGGCAGTCATAGCAAACTCATCCTGCTCGATCTTTGCAGCTGCAACCATCGGATCATGCTTCTCATCCTTGTCCTTTTTCTTCGAGGGACACTGTGATGGAAAGTGGCCCATCTCACCACATCTGAAGCATTTCACCTTCGAGACATCTCTCTTCTGTCTCCGTTGCCCTTGCTGCCACTTCGATGCTAGGGTTGCATTCTTCTCCTCCTCCGGACTCTTATACCCACTCTCGCTGCTACCGTCAAGCTTGCACTTGACTAGATCTCTCCTCAGCTCTTCCTCCTGAAGCGCTGACCACATCTGCTCCCAACTAGGAAGCATGACCCTGCCCAAAATGCTTTGGACAAAAACTTGCCACTCCTCTGTGACTGCGTTAAGGGCTTGTCTCACCATAGTTTCCGAAGATGAGGTGGATCCCACGACTGCCAACTGATCTCGAATCTCCTGAAGCCTCGTAAGGAATGGAGTAATGCGTTCCCCCTTCTGCATCTAGACCAATCAGAGCTTCTGCTCCAAGTACATCTTCCATTGCTCGGAAGTTCCTTCGTACAACAAGGACAAGGCCTCCCACATCTCCCTGGCGGTGTTCTTGCCAGCTACATGAGAGACTATGTGATCCTTGACACCATCAAGGATCATCCTCTTGGCCTTTGCCATACCGGACCGACACTTCTTAAGTTGATCTGAATTTGAAGGTACAACAACCACATTTGCGATGAATGTTTTGAGATCGTATTCATCTAGAAGGAATTGAATCCTTTCCTTCTAGATTATATAGTTGGAGGAACCCTCCAACTGGTCTTGATCTCTAAAACCATGAGCTGCCATGTCAACCAAACACTGTCGAACTGCTTCCTCTTTCTCCCCCTTTGCGCAACCTGGTGCGTGTGCTCACCCTTTGAATCCAAAATACTACAGCCCATGAGTGGTTGAATGATGGACCTTCCTACAGATTCCCTCACATGGATGGTGAAATCTCGCGTGCAGGGAAAGATGCATTGAGGAGGATATTTCAGAGAGGGCATTCCTTCCTGAGGTGGAGGATACCTTGCGTAGTTTTCCACCGGCACCGACGATTTGGAGGCTATGATTTGATTCGAGACAGGGGGGCTAAGAAGCCCCATTCTTGGTGGGCAACTCATAGGGCAACAAGCCCTCCTCTACAGCAGTTAGCCATGTGGCTCCTCTCTCAGGTGACTTCATCCTCTTGTTGCGAGAGGAATTGGAGCACATATGGGAATTTGTATAGTGTGAAGAAGAGCAGGCTTGAGCAGTCCAGGGCAGAGACAATGGTGTATGTGCACACCAACCTTCGTCTCATCTACAGGCAGAGGGAGGATTGGTTGAAGGGAAAGACAAAGATGTGGATGTCTTTCCTGATGATATGGGTCTGGACAGTAGTGTTGAGTTGGCATTGGCCAACTTGGATCTCAATGCGCCAGTGCTAGAGCCTGTCACATTTGATGATGGAGTAGAGGCGTCATCCTCCACACCAGCAGATGCAGAGATGACAGAGGAGGAGGATGCATCAGGGCCAGAGGAGAGCAGTGGTGGAGCATGATGATCGGGATGAGGACAGTGATGCTGATTATGATGATGAGGATTGATGACTCATTGAATCTGACTCATTGAGGCTTCAGGCTTGTAGTCTTGTAGACTGTAATTTTTTTGTATTTTGTTTTCTATTTCTATTTGCCATTGGCAGTGTACTTATGTAACACATTTTGATTCTGATGACTTAATGAGAAAACTACAGTATCTTACTATCTTCAATCTTGTCTTTCTGAGTAAATTTGACAAATGTATGATGTATCAATGTATCAATGATCATGTATGAGTATCTAAGATGATAGATCTTAAATCTATGTTTGAATCAATGAATTTTGTATGAATTTGTGTAAAAAATATCTAATTTTAATATATATATATATATATATATATATATATATATATATTTTTAATAAAATAATATATAACGTATCGTATCCCAGAAGTATCATGTTTCGGGTGTCACTATACCCGAATCCGATTCCTCGAATCCCCGTATTCCTCGTATTAGGTGACTTAGGTTGATACTATCAATGAAGATGTCAAGTCATGAAGAAGCATAGAACGAACGTGATGTCAAGATTACAAATATTCTTAAGGTGCCAAGTGTCAATCATGTACCTTGTTTGGTAACCTAGAAGACTACACTTTATGATGTCATTCATGACATGGTTGGAAGCTACATGATGACATGAAGGACTTGGAAGCTCTCTTGATGGCATATTAATGGATGCTGCACTTTGACATAGACGACATATCACTGCACTATTACATGACATAGATGTTACACTATCATGATGACATGAATGATATTGATGACACACTATGATGAAGAACTTGGAGTCATAACAATGAAGAAGCCCCAAACACTGTCCAAAACATAAAATCCTAAAAGGTTGCTATAAATGAAATAATGATGACAGTTTCACAAATGTAATTTTATTGGTGGTAAAATGTCCCTAATTAAATATGAAATTGGTATGTTTCTCTGCCGAGGACATTTTCCCCTTTCCAACGAGACCTCACACACCCTCTAACTCCTCATAGATTGAGAGAAAACAAATTTACAAGTTGGAATAATATATATTCTCTCCTAGCCGACATGAGCCTACTTGTGAAGTCGACCCTCCTCCAAAAAGTCGTGTCTATTTATTGAAGGTCGAAAATTTGTATAAATACAAGTTTGAAACTCATCTTCTAGCCATCACTTGGGTGATTAATTCAGAGAAGAACACAGATACGAGGATCAAAGGTATAAAGGAGGAACAGGAGAATTGTATTAGATGGGTTAAATCTATTTTAAGGGGTTAAAAGCATCATAACAGTGGAAGTAGTGTTGGAACAATCCTAAGCAGACCTCAGACAGTTGACTGTGGAGACAGACCTTGCTAATTGCAAACCTTAAGAGAAGCCATCTTGAGCTCGGACCAAGTCCTGGACTAGTGGAACAGTCCTGTGCAGGCATAAACGCAGAGAAGAGTTCAAAGGAGGCCAAGGAAGGAAGGTTGTTTAGGCATTTTCAGTGTTAAGGTTCAAGCTCGGACTTGCTAGAAAGGCTCAGACAGAAGAGTGATTGCAGAACTAACCTGTGGACAGAACTGTGCAGGACTGTTTAAGGGCCAAGAGGCCTAGTATAAGGCTCTCTCTTCAAGCCGCAGGTTGACAGCCCACCTGAAGGCTCACTACAACTCGGAATTGCAGGCTCAATAAGACAGTGATCAGTCACATTTGAAAAGGGTTCAGACTGTTTGTCTTTGATTAAGGCTTCCTCCATTACGGCAGTAGACAGGTGTGAGTTTTGTGGGTGTAGAACTCAAAAATAACTCAAACAATCACCCACTGTAATAATGCAGATCTGCACCTAGTCCTGTAGCTTGTCATTACAGAAGTTTAAGTTGCTACTACAGTGAAGACTTGTGTACAGTCACTCACCTGGACTGTGGAAGAAACGTGATTTGGGTTGGCAAGAAGGCTCAACACTTATACTTTCTGACAGGCCCTGAAGAGAAGAAGTTGGATTGAAGTATAGAAGTTGATAGTCACCAAAGGAATCTCAGATCATACTTTGACTAGTGGATACTTAGCCTTTAAAGGCTCAGTCCTATAGTAAACCTTAAGGGCACCTTCGAAATCCCTGCCATGAAGTAGTCTTGGAATAAACAAAAGAAATGGTTGAAGTACTTGCTGGAGTAGCAACATTATAAATCACTTGGAACAATCATTTCCAAAGAAAATATTTGAAGATACCTTGGAAGATATTATGGGACATTCCCTTGATCTAAGTGTTGAAGCCTTGTGAAGATTAAACTTGGACAAGACATTGGAGCAGCTGTTTGAAGTTTCTTGGAGAAAAATTGATATACATCTTGAAGTGGTTTTGGAGTAGCTTATTGAAGATTCTGAAGACCATGATGCACCGATGCCATCATGAGGTAACCTTGGAGATTTAGTTTGGGTAACATGGTATGGTGTTGTGAGAATTTTATGAGAGGCCAAAGTTGTCAATGATGAGTTGACTACCTTGGAGATCGTTTAAGGGCAGTGCTGAAGGTGAAGATATTGTCGTGGCTTATTGCAGAAGATATTGGGAGCCTTGAAGAATCATTAAACTCTTGATGAATTGAAGTTGTGGGTTGGAGCCCTACGATAGGAGTCCTCAAGAAGACCAAAGTTGAGCCTCGTACCAGAGATAGGGTTGGAGCCCTAGTTGGTGCTCAAAAATTGACAAGGTTGGAGCTCGGGGAAGTCCAAGCCTGCTTGGCATAATAAAGGTTGAGCCTTGGAAGTCCAAGTTGGTGCTTGGCAAATTCAAATTGGACTGGAGATTGAAGATCGGTCTCTTCATCTAGGGGTTGAGTCTGTATACATTGTACTTGATTTATTGCAAAGAAGAAATTAATAAAAGAATTTATTTTTATTCTTCATTTTGTGTTCTAAATAAGTGATCTAACCGGTAAAAATAACAATTGAAAAGAAATACCGATTCACCTCTTCTCAAAATATTTCCAACAATTGGTATCGTAGCCGTACCTTCACTCGAAGCCTAACAACTTGAAGGTTGATTGTTACAACACAAATGGCAAAGCCAAGGAAGAAAGTCTCCAATCCTCCTAAAGATGTGTCTTCTCAACCATCGAAATTGAATTCAACTAATTTGTTAAGGCCCGCTGTTCAATGGAATGGATATATGGGAGGCAAGAATGAGAATTTTTTGAAGACTCAAGGAATTGAAGTTTGAAAACTGCTGATTACTAATGACACGATGGACAAAGAATCCAAGGAGTGCAATACAAGAGCAATGAAGGCAATTTTGAATGGGTTACCAAATTCGTGAAGGCCAATTTTGAAAAATGTTCGTCAACAAAAAGTCATGGGACAAACTTCACGATCTTCACTCAAGAAGATACTTATAAAGGATTCTAGTCAAGAAGATGATGGAAAACAAGAAAGAAGACCGCATCTATCAAGGAAGTCAAGACAAGAGAGATGACAACAGTGGCTAAAGAAGACCTAGAGATGAAGAGAACAAAGAAGATTTTGAAGAAGATCTCCTTAATAAACTTATGGCTAGCATGGAAGAGATTGGTCAGCTTAAAAAGGGGAAAATGAGGAACTTAAGAAGAAAGCGCTAAGATGGTAACCAAGACAAGACAAGGAAGGAGGTTGACTTTGTCAGCTTCAAGTACAAGAAAGAGATGAGTGGTTTGCCAAAATTAAAGAGGAATTTCATCAAAACAAAAGAAAGATCATGAAGAAGTCATATTTATGACAAATCAATTGGATAAGGCAAAGAAAAGGAAGAAACTTTTGTCAAGCCACCTTGAACAAAGACTTCTGAAGAGCTTGAACAATCTTGCTGCAATTGGTCAATACAAGGAAGAGGTTCCTCTTAGATCTCAACTAGAAGAAGCAAGGAAACAAGCGCAAGGAGCCGAGAAGGTGGAGGAAACTGCATTCATAGAAGGACAAGTTGATGAAGCAGTAAATGAGAGAAACATCATGATATGCCAAATAGAAGAAAATGACGGAAGAAATCTTCAAAATAAAATTAGACATGAATCTTCTCAAGGCCAAACATGTGAAGCTACAAGAATAAAAGAAGAAATGGAGAGGCCTAGCAAAAGGAGAATGAAGAAATATTCATAATGAAATCAAATATCATCTCCCTTAAAATTGAAGCACACGAAGCAACAAGGATGATGGAAGAAATGAAGAAGCAACTAGTCATAAAAGATGAAGATTGTGAAAAATTGGAAAGGAGAAATCAGGTCTCTTAAAAAGGAAGTTGACTTGTTGAATAAGAATCAAGAGTTCTCAAAACCCTAGATGACATCCTAAGTCATCAAAGAGCCCCTTGATGAACCCAAGTCTTGGCTATGCAAGTGAACCTCACAAGAATGGTAATGCTTCAAACAACAAAGATGTGAGGAAGCTTAAGAAGAAATGATACTCCCGCCCAAATAGTGCAAGAGTCAAGATGACATTAGAAGAAACCCTACTCTAAGGAGACTTACAACATGGTGTCAAGAATACAAAAGGAAATGAACATCATCAAAGAATCCCAAGGCAAAAAGACTTCAAAAAGACTTCAAGCAACTCTTCATCTCCCAGGTACCAAAGTATATTTTCTGGATATTGCACTTGTACAAACTTTTGGGTACATGGAAAAAGATTGTAGGGCATATCACAAAGACAAATATAATGGTCCCGTCAATATCCTAGAAGCAATTTTGCAAGAAGTCATGATTTCTTATTCATGAACAAGATAGAGTGCTTCTATTTCCATAACATTGGACATATCGCACGTGATTGTAACTTGACTTGGGTTCCCAAACAAGATAAAACCATGACAACCAAGCTGTGAGAAGAAAGTTACACAAATATGGAAAATGAAGTTGCAAATTGGCTCGAAATCTTTGAGCACTCCACTAACAACACATGTTGTTGACTTGATGAAGTCATCCTTGATATTCCAAGTATTTGATGATGAGATCATCGAAAGGAGACCATGCATACAAATTAAGGGAGTTTTGTGATTCTTAAGCATTTCCCTGCGTATACTCGTGAATGTAAATAAAATCCTTGATGAGTTACACATGGACAATCTTGATAGATCATCTCTTGGAAGTAACTCCATTGAAGAAAAACATGATATTCTGATGATGCCTTCTACTTGATCACACAAGGCGAGCAATCCTTCAGAGTTAAAGGAATTTTGGTGCGTGGGGAGATGGTTCATCACATGAAGAAATGTAAACACATATATCATGAACCACATTGCTAGGAAGAGCACCATGACAGGGAGCAGCATGAAGCGAGATGATAGGGGGAGTTTCAGGTACCCCGTTTGCCATTGATGTCAAAGGGGACAGGCATTGCTGAAGGGCAAGAATATTGCCATCAATGACAAAGGAGTTTTTTGGTCTAAGGTTGTCATTGATGTCAATATGGAATTGGCCGAGATATCAATATTCTTGAGTTGCCTAGTTCCAGATGTTGATACCATGACTCTTGGTTGATACTATCAATGAAGATGTCAAGTAATGAAGAAGCATAGAACCAACGTGATGTCAAGATGACAAATATTCTTAAGGTGCCAAGTGTCAATCATGTACCTTGTTTGGTAACCTAGAAGACTACACTTTATGATGTCATTCATGACATGTTTGGAAATTAAATGATGACATGAAGGACTTGAAGCTCTCTTGATGGCATATTAATGGATGCTGCACTTTGACATATCGACGACATATCACTGCACTATTACAGGACATGGATGTTACACTATCATGATGACATGAATGATATTGATGACACACTATGATGAAGAACTTGGAGTCATAACAATGAAGAAGCCCTAAACACTGTCCAAAACATAAAATCCTAAAGGCTGCTATAAATGAAATAATGATGATAGTTTCACAAATGTAATTTTATTGGTGGTAGAATGACCCTAATTAAATATGAAATTGGCATAAGCTTGTAGAGGACATTTTCCCTTCCAATGAGACCTCACACACCCTCTAACTCCTCATAGATTGAGAGAAAACAAATTTACAAGTTGGAATTGTTGGAAATACTGAGAGGGGGTGAATCGGTATTTCTTTTCAATTGTTAATTATTTCCAGCTAGATTTTCTCACAATTAAAGACAGAGAGATATATAATAATGATATTAAGAATTAAAGAGAACTTCAATCCCTTTTTAATAATAGTATACAATAGATGAGAGAAGGGCACCAACCCTTTTAATGAAACAGGCACCAACCTGTTTGCCAAGCACTAACTTGGACTTTGATGAGGCTCCGACCTCTAGGGCTTCGACCCTATCTTCTCAAGGCACCAACCTTGTGTTTAGGAGCTCCTACTCCAAGGACACCAATCCTTCAGAAGTCTTTAGAGAGAAAGTGTGATGTACTTACTTAAGTGTCTTCAACAAGATTCTTAACTCTTCACTTAATTTGATCCAAAGTTGTTCTTGACTGCCTGGCAAAACTTGCTTCCAAGAGTCCTCTGTTATATGTTACTGTCCTTGTCTACAAATGCTTGACTGTTGTAACAATTCTTCCACAGGACTCTTCAACCCGAGTTTTTTCTTCACACAGTCCGAGTAGGTGACTGTTCCACAGGTCTTGCTGCACAATTGTCCGAGCTACTGCACTGGGTAGTCCACCTTGTTCGAGATATCTATTAATGGCTGCAAACTAATGTGATTGCCCTTAATAAGCTTCAAAGATGAAACAGGTCCGAGCTATAAACACAGTTTGAGCTACCTGTAGTCTATAGTCTAAGCTCTATCCAAGATGATTGTCCCTATGTCCTGAAGCATACTAATCTGAGCTTAGTTATATGCTTCCAAAGTGAGACAGGTCCGAAGATTTAGGTCCACAGATGAGTTTTTGAGCCTCCTGCCCCTATCCGGCACTTGGAGGTGAGCTGTCCAACAATTGAACTGCAATCGGAGTTGTTGTTTAGCTCTGTCAACAGGACCGAGGTCTATCACAGATAACTCAACCTTCAGGTTTAACCCAACAAAAGTTCTTCAGCTCCTTCTCGGCTTCTGCAAATCTTCATTAAGTTCACGAGGTATGAACTTGAGTTTCTGTGGTGTATGTTTGATAACTGAGTACTGTGCTTGACCACCAAAATCTATGTTTGATAAATGAGTACGAATTTGTATATATATAGCCTTCTTATGACCTTGTTTGGAGGCCGACTTGTATCCCTGAGCATAGGTCGGCTCAAAAACAGAAATATATCCTTAATTTGAAAAATTCATATCTCCCAAAAAGGCATGGAGTTTCGGGTTTGGAAAAGTAAGGTCATCGGAAAGACAAAAATATGCTCTAAGAGATGGCATAGGTGTCAATTTGGAAGGATGCCTTTTAAGGAGGTAAACAATTTTTCTTTGTGACTGTCCTTAATTTTTCTTTGAGACAGAATGCCTTCTCCATTGCTTGGCTTCTTCTTTATTTGTCTTTTCCATTATTTGGATTATCAATCATGGGGTCACAACACCATCATGTAGGAGAAACTTCAAATGATATCTTCCATGTTGCTATCAATGTCTTTCAACCTGTTGCCATCAATGACAACTTGGATTAACAGGAATAATATATTTTCTCTCCTAGCCGACATGAGCCTACTTGTGAAGTCGACCTCTCCTCCAAAAAGTCGCGTCTATTTATTGAAGGTCAAAATTTGTATAAATACAAGTTTGAAACTCATCTTCTAGCCATCACTTGGGTGATTAATTCAGAAGAAACACAGACAATGCAGGATCAAAGGTATAGGCAGGCCGAGGAGAATTGTATTAGATGGGTTAAATCTATTTTGTTGGGTTAAAAGCATCACACAGTAGAAGTAGTGTTGAACAATCCTAAGCAGACCTCAGACAGTTGACTGTGAGGACAGACCTTGCTAATTGCAACCTTAAGAGAAGTCATCACTTGAGCTCGGGATTCAAGTACTGGACTAGGTGAACAGTCCTGTGTAGGCATAAACGAGAAGAGTTCAAAGGAGGCCAAGGAAGGAAGGTTACTTAGCATTTTCAGTGTTAGTTCAAGCCTGACTTAAGAAAGGCTCGACAGAACAGTGATTGCAGAACTAACCTGTGGACAGAATTGTGCAGGACTGTTTAAGGGGCCAAGAGGCCTACAAGGCTCCTCTTCAAGCCGCAGGTTGACAACCCACTTTGAAGGCTCACTACAGCTCGGAATTGCAGGCTCATCAAGACAATGACCAGTCACATTTGAAAAGGGTTCAGACTGTTTGGTCTTTGATTAAGGCCTCCTCCATTAGGCAGTAGAAAGGTGTGAGTTTCATGTGGGTGTAGAACTCAAAAATAACTCAAAGAACAATCAGCCATTATAATAACGCAGATATGCACCTAGTCCTGTAGCTTGTCATTACAGAAGCTTGTTGCTACTACAGTGAAGACTTCTATACAGTCACTCACCTTGGACTGTGGAAGAAACGTGATTTGGGTTGGCAAGAAGGCTTAACACTTATACTTGACAGGCTCAGAAGTAGTGAAGCTGACTGAAGGCATAGAAGTTGATCATCTACCAAAGGAAACTCAGACTATACTTTGACTAGTGGATACTTAGCCTTTAAAGGCTCAGTCCTATAGTAAACCTTTTTTTAAGGGCACCTTCAAATCCTCATGAAGTAGTCTTGGAATAAACAAAAGCAATGGGATAAAGTACTTGCTGGAGTAGCAGCATTATAAATCACTTTGGAACAGCTGGTCTCCAAAAAATATTTGAAGATACCTTGAAGATATTATGGGACATTCCTTGATCCAAGTGTTGAAGCCTTGTGAAGACTAAACTTGGACAAGACATTGGAGCAAATTTTAAAGTTTCTTGGAGAAAAATTGATATACATCTTGAAGTGGTTTAGGAGTAGCTTATTGAAGACTTCTGAAGACCATGATGCACCGATGTCATCATGAGGTAACCTTGGAGATTTAATTTGGGTAATATGAAGAGTGTAGACACCTTTTATATAGTTTCTGTGTTGTCATTGATGAGTTGACTACCTTGAGATCGTTTAAGGGCGTGTTGAAGGTGAAGATATTGTCGTGGCTATTGCAAAAGATATAGGGAGCCTTGAAGAATCATTAAACTCGCCTAACTGAAGTTGTGGGTCGGAGCCCTAGCGGATAGGAGTCTTCAAGAAGACTGTGTTGGAGCCCTGTGAATCTCGTAGATAGGGTTGGCTTCCTCAGAGGTTGGTGCCTCAAAATCGGGACAAGGTTGGAGCCTTGGGAAGTCCAAGCTCTGCTTGGCATAATAAAGGTTGGAGCCTTGGAAGTCCAAGTTGGTGCTTGGCAAATACAAAGTTGGAGTTTTCTGGGAGATTGAAGATCTGGGTGTCTTCATCTAGGTTTGGAGCCCCACATACATTGGACTGATTTATTGCAAAGAAGAAATTAATAAAAGCATTTATTTTTGTTGTTCATTTTGTGTTCTAAATAAGGATCTAACTCCGGTAAAAATAACAATTGGAAAGAAATACCGATTCACCCCTCTCGCATTTCCTAACAATATCTCCGAAAATATAGCGAACCAATATCCGAAATTCGTCATGAGCTCTTACCGGATTTCAGCTCAAATGGGTTTTTTCTCGCATCCGAAGCTTTGTAGAAAAGAAGTTATGCTGATAATGCCACCATCTCTTGTTGAAGTAGCGAAATCCTTGTGTCAAGAGGATAAGTGAGGGTCACAATTTATATAAATGCTTAGGTTGAGAGGGTCTTCAACAAGTGAACGTTGGAGTGATTTTAGGAGTTTAATAAATTGTTGTTAATTATTGACTATTCAATGACCACAACCAATGATTAGTGTCATGCCACAACCTCATGGGGTTTTAGCCCACTAATTACTAACTTCAAACACAAATATCTCTCAAACCGTGAAGAATTACGTGGCGTGCCATATATCAACGAAAACATCTCGACAAGTAGAAACCATCCAAATATCCTTGACTTGGAATAGAGTAAGTTGTCAAGTCAAAATTCCCATGCAAGATCGGTAGCCCCCGGTGTCGCTTGGGTTGACATCAATGACAAGCACCGATCAATGTAACTTGGCCTTGTACTTCTCCACGCTACCATCCTACCATTTGATCTTGTAGATCCATCTTGAACTCATGTTCTATCTATTCTCTCGGTCTAGGCACATCTTCAGACATCATTCATCATGATAGAACTCGTACTCTTCTACCATGGCATCCACCCATACTTGGTGTTGTACGAATTCCCGAAAACCGAAGGTTCTTCACATACGCTACCAAAGCCTTGCACTTGTCGTGTTGTCTACACGTACTTCTTGGTTCCGGGAGCTCCAATGAACTTCTCTCGTCCTTGTGCTCAGCCGCGCCTCCCCACCGGTTCGACCACCGGTAGTGTGAGGTTCTCTCAATTCCTACCCCCT
Organism: Pinus albicaulis; assembly: GCA_034641835.2. Lineage (NCBI taxonomy): Eukaryota > Viridiplantae > Streptophyta > Pinopsida > Pinales > Pinaceae > Pinus > Pinus albicaulis. Next base: position 32,572,572 of record CM076583.1, on the reverse strand, counting down.
GCCTCGCCGTTTCATTTGCCGAGAACCGACCGAATCTTCTCCTCTCGTGAGACAAGTATTGGTCATTGTATCGATCTCGTGTTTGTCCTCCTTCCCGTCCTCCCCGCCCCTATTGCCGTTGAAACAAAGGAACTTCAATCATTGATGCTCACTGCATCTCACGATATCTTCTAAAGCCCTATTTTCCATAAACTTAGCATTCAAGCCACCAAGGCCCCCGCCGTTTAGAATGTATATTTTGTATGCTTTTGAGGTCTCGCTATATCCTACGAGGTACCCTCAAAGATTGGGCAAATATGTTGCATTAGCAAAGTGGGTGGCATATGAGCAACACAAAGATGCAAAATGATATTGAGAGGGGTCGAGACAGCGGGCCGGGCAGCGGGGTACTCGGTAGTCATATGCAGAGGTAGTTGAGTGGCGTGAGGCCAAGCTTCAAGAAGATAGAACCGTTGCCCAAAATCATGTAATGCATAAGTGTGATGTATTGCTACGTGATACCCTTGATGCTAAGAGGGAGTGTCGAGATTTTGTGTATTCGTTAGCATCGCCTGTGCTCTAGGTCCCAAATTTTGAGGAAGGACTAGAGTTCTCCCCGATCTACGTGACGCAAATGGATTTGGGATTTTCTATCCGTTTAGGAGATATTAAATTGATTAATTATTTTAATGTATTTCCTAAGTTAAAACTTAGGAAAATAAAATAATTAATTTGAATTTAATTAAACATGTGATGAAATTGTCTTAAGTCACACGATCAAGCTTTCTTTTAATCTTAGCCATTGATTAAAGATTTAATCTTGGTCGTTGATTTGTCAACGAGAAAAGTATAAAGGAAAGGCATGGGGTCATTTGTAACACACATAGAGGCAGAGTAATCGAAGTTGCCGAGATTTTAGGGCGGGGTTTGCTAAGAATTCGAAGTGTTTCGGGGCCAAGTAGCGGGGAATTCTAGACCAAGGGGATGATCCGATCCTGTGGTCTAGAATACACAAGGGATAGAGAAGAGACTTGTGAAAGACATCACGTAGGAAGGCAAAGAAGAAGAAGAGACGAGCAGAAGAATAAGAAGCAGATGGCAAGAAGAACAGACGACAATAGTGTGAGACCCGCAAGAATAGCAAAGAATGGGGACGATGCCAAATAGCAGTTAAAGAAATATTGGGCAGCAGATTTTTCTTCGTGTAGCCCTTCGTGGGTTATGCAGACCCTTAGGGGCGTCGTAGTGACCTGGCCACCTAGTCCGGGTACGTGGCCCCTTCCAAAGGACAACGCCGAGCATTTGGAGGCCATCCAAGGTCGATTTGCAGCCCAACAAACGGGGCTTTGTAGGCCGACGCAAAGGTCTTTCGTATGCGTATCCGGGGTTTCTAGGCCTAGATTTGTTTGAGTTTTGTAAATCCCGTTTGAGGGTGTGTGACGTCTTCTCGTTGTTGTGGTCTTAGGATCATCCAAGAGCCGGCAGACTCAGAGTTTTCTTTGTAGGGTTTTCCGTATTTGTAACCTAGAGTTTGCATTCAGAAAATATTCTTAATAATAGAGCCCTCCAGTTGTACTCGCAGACCTCGTTTTCCCACATTGGGTTTTTCCAGGGATAGTTTGTCCGTAAATAATCGTGTCACTTTGTCTATGTGTGCATGTGCTTATTCTAGATCCGAATTGCAGAGGTCCGTTATGTTTTTTTCGATGTTAACTTGAATTTATTCGCTGATAACTTGTATAAGTAGGAGAAGCTTAACCGATTAACAAAATAATTTCTTCATAAGAATTAAGATTAAGAAATTTCTACACATACATCATCATGCTCGGATCGAGAATTGGTGCTCCAAGAATAAAGGTTCTCAGTACCCTGTTGCTCCATGATGCGTATGTCCCCTTCTTCTATGCCATAATTCATCATGGTTCCTCGTCTCCATCAATATCGTCGCCATCGCTGCCATTTGAGACTTGAGCCGCAATCTATAGAGTCTATTGCTTCGAGTTCCAATTTGCCTCTTCTTCTTCTAGCTCGATGCTTGACATATGCCTTTCTTCCAATGAAGTATACATCATGTATCCGTTGTCCTATAACTAGGACATCAACGATTCATCCCTAGCTTTGGCGCGTTCAAAACTTGGTGGCTCGATGTCGGTTCTTGCTTTTGTCTCAAACACTATGGTACCTCTCTCTCGATGGAGTGCATTTGGTTTTGTTTCCCATAGTGATTCGAAAGTACACCGGCTTCTTCGATACCGAGAAATCTTCTCGTACTCCGCCATGTGAGCCGAAGCTCGCTATCAATATACTTGACATCCGTGTATGCCGAATTTGACAAACATCCATAATCTTCTTCTAACCTAGAAGATAAGTCAAAGACATCTAAATTTTCTATACTTATTTCTCGCTATTTTCCCTTCAAATCAAGGCCCCCCGAAGATCGCTTACGCAAAACCCGTTGCATAGCTCCCCGACCGGGATCACAGCAACTTTTCGAGGGAAATCGATTTACCGGCTCGCGTAGTCTTTCCTTGTTCGCATCGTTCTTTTGGATTTGCTTTTCTTTGCTCCGATACCTTGTGAAATTCCACTACCTGCATCCTACCGCAACAACTCGATTAAATTTTTCTATTTGTTTAATCAACAAATTTAACGTATGCTACAACAAATATCGAAATGAAATACACCGCAAATAAGAATAAAAATACAAGGAAAAAAAATACTTCAGCACAAGTATACACATTAACACCATTATTTTTGGACAATTGTCCCCAAAAAAGACCCACAATGTGGAAAACTTGGCAACAACCGAGCGTTTGTAATATGTATATTATAAAGAATTTTATGAGTACAAATCTATGATTGTGTACTCTAACAAATCATGTGAATAAATATGACAAACAACATCTTGCAGAGACAAAACTCACTCCTCGCTATGGGAACCCAACATCGACTTGTACCCGAAACAAGTCGCCCTATGTCAGCTTCCGTGCAATGATTACGTCACGCACACAAGCCTCTACGTCACACCTCGTCGCTCTTCGTCCCTCGCGCCGGATCTCTTTTTTGGTTGGAAACCGGAATCTTTCTCGCCCTCCGAAAATACCCTTCGGAACCGGCACCGACTCGTTGTTGCCTCCCACAACACGAAACTCCCTCTCGTAGCTCGCGCAATCCCGCCGTAATCTCTCGCGTCACCGGCTCGGCGGTACCGCCATTGGCTTTTGTTGCCTTCTTTATGCACTCCATCTAGAATTCTTCCTTCTAGAAATTATCCCCGCCCCTCTCCTCGTGAGAATCATCTTGATCGATCTTCTCCCGTAGCCGCTCACTAAAAGACTTTCTATCTTCCGGATTCTTTCTCCGTCTTGATGTGTTTTCCAAATGACCCTTTAAGTCATTCTTATAGTCTTCTCGTTGAGACAACGACCCAGATTAGATCTCTAATCAATGCATAAGATTAACTTTTGACTTGATTCACCTCTCTTCTAGAATATTCACATCGATATTCTATTAATCCACTTTAATTATTTATTTTTCCTAAGTTTAGACTTAGTCTCTGCTAGTAAATAATTAATTATTTTAATAAAATATAATCCGGGTGGAATTTCCAAACGATTTCCAGTTATTCTGAATAGATGTGTCTAAGCCTCCCCGCAAATTTTGAGACTTAGAGCACATTCGATGCTACCCGAAATCAACAATTGTTTGTATAGTATCTCTAAGCTTACTCCTATTTCATGTCATTAGATAGTTTTATTTCATGCATTTATGTTATCTCTTTCATATTTTAGTTTGTTAGCGTAGATTTTTTTCTATTCTTAAATCGTTATGTAAATTTTATTAATTGTTAGTTAGATATAGTTATATTAGGTTTTATTAAGTGAAAGGGCATGATCAAAGATCATGCTCTCTTCACCAAGGGACACCATGAGGCTATATTTAAAGCTCCTGATTCTCCACTGTAATCATCTTTCATCTTAATCAATAATAATATATAATTATCAAGTTTACCGCAGGGCTTTACACCCATCGGGTGACGGAAAGCGTTGCTCTTCGAGACCGTGTGATCACCTGCACTAAGGAATTACAAAGAATTCCAGATTGGCAGATTTTTTACCAAGTGCTTGAGTAGCAACCTCCGGGTTTTAAAAATAAAAATTTGTGCGTATTTTTACCCAACCCCCGCTTCCTCTCACCCCCTCTACCTTCGCTCACCAACCCGATTTCCACACGTAAAAAAAAAAAAAATAAAATTTTACAACCCAACAAACATTCCCATTTCCCTCGGCCTTCCACACTCAACGCTCTCCATTCCCAACGCTCATTACAAATCTACCCTCACGGCAAGGCACACCGTCTCTTCTCGACCTCCCCGCCTCACCGCGCTACTCCCCACCGCCTCAGCATCACTCCTATGGACTCTCCACACTTATATTCCACCCGGCCCTTCTCCCGGGGCGGGCCGCCCTCCTCTGTTTCCCCGTTACCTCGCCCCGCGCCCCCATCGACATCTCCGCCCCACAAATTTTCTACGACCGGAAATTAATACCATCCAGCCCCATTTCCTTATTTTAAAATCGTGAAAACCGTGGGCACAAAAATTAAAGAAAATAAAATAAAATTTGTCTCCTCATCATTTGGAACGCTCACAAATGCCCATCGAGCCGCCATTCCTCCACACACGCATCACTTCGCAAGTCACCTCGTCTCCCTCTCGCCCGCTTGCCGCCTACTCTAAACGCTTTCGCCCTCCCCCATCTTCTATCACCCGATTTTCGACAACCCCTCACATTTACAACCGTGTATTAAAACCTTGTCACAAAAAAAAAAAATTTATCAAGTGACCGGGAAACAGCTTTGTCCATTTTGAAGAGCTTGGCCAAATAAAGGTGTCCGTTTGGTTGAAGAGCCGCCAAACATCGACGTTTCAATACAAAGTTTCGGTATTAAATCGAATATAATAAGCCGCATAACCCAAATTCCAAGTGACAATCGTCCAGAAGCTTTACAATCGTCCGTAGAACAATTCAATTTTTGACCCGTATTAAAAAGAACTCGATTTTGCAAATACAGAAGATTGAAAACGTGCTTTCGAATAATCGAATCCGGTTTGTTTAAAAACATTCCACAAGCAAGTGAACAAATTGTTTAATAGAACCATTCCGACATTTAAAAAAAAAAAAAAAAAACGGATTTCGGTATAACGTTGAACTATTTTTTATATATAACTATAATATATATATTATATAATTATAATATATATATATATATAAAATTTATACAAATAAAATAATAATTATTATTATTTAAATAAATAAATAATTATTATTATTATTAAAAAAACATTAATTTAATTAATTAATTAAAAAAATATTATTAATTAATTAATTAATTAAAAAAAAAAAAAAGGAAGGGAAAACTCGATGTAAAAATATTTCACCCCATATACATGTTCAAGATGTCTTTATCAATGATGACGCGTTGATCAGATAAAAAGGCAAATATGGCTAAAACCAAGATGGAGGCTAAGGACAATGAGAACAAAATGATGCGTAAATTCTAGCCTACTATGGAGGTTAGATCTAATGCAAAAACCAATATTTCCTAACATGGAACAAAATCAACAAAAGCTGCCCCAGAGTCTGTGTGAACCCGTAAGAGTGTATCAGAAAAAACCGATTCCCCACATCACCATGAAAATACGTATGTTTATAAACAACAAAATGTTCCATCCCGCAGTTGAATGAAACATGTGAAGCGACAACACGTCCGCCACCGATATAGTCTGTAGCCGTTGAGGGCTCTCTTGAGAAGCACATATGGTTGTTAAGAAGGAAGCGTTTGATGATGAGAAGAAGTTGCATCTAACGATAATTGTTGGTAACTTACCTCTAAATCTAAAAAGGAATCACAAAAAATTCCTCGAAGAACAAGGAATAGTTAGGAAACATGAAAATGTATTCCAAGATTCACCCATAAAAGTGCCTCCCGATAGGAAAATCAAACATCCAATAGAAGTCGATAGAATCCAACTTTGTCGATATCGTATCTTTTTCACTATCCACATCACCAACAGATGTGGAGCTCGAGAAGATGCTCCACGATCTTTTTAAAATGTGGGAAGCAAGAGCCCGCCGCTCAAGAAACCTGCTCGTCAACATTGTCCATCGTTACATATGCTTTGAGGACAAAGCATCTTTAAGAGAGGGGCAATGTTATGTAAATTTTATTAATTGTTAGTTAGATATAGTTATATTAGGTTTTATTAAGGAGGCATGATCAAAGATCATGCCTCTTCACCAAGGGACACCATGAGGCTATATTTAAAGCCTCATGGATTCCCTCATTGTAATCATCTTTCATCTTCATCAATAATAATATATAATTATCAAGTTTACCGTAGTTTTTACACTCCACCAACAGGATTGATTATGTATACATAATGATTTCGATTTTGAATGGATATATATTTGATGGACTTATATTTTTCTTTGGATGCAAGATTCTAGGATTCTCATGTTACCATTGAAGCAACGTTTCCCATATGGACCTAGATGTTGCACTCATTTTGTCAAAATTCCAAGGAAGTAGAGTTGCCAAAAAATTCTCAAAGGACCGAATCATCAATCACCGCTTATTGAGTCAACAAACCCATTCTTCAAGTTTTTATTGTAAATGATGCTAGCAAGACCATGAATGTATGTAACAACCTAGGTAAGCCTATTATTTTGGCGATAATTTTATACTAGGAGGTTTTTCGCCTCACAAACTCATTTGTGTTTCTAAACACGGATGGTCGACACAGCTTTTCCCACCAACCTCACCCCAAAGGTAGGGTAGAATTTCTTGTCAAAGTCTTAGGTTTATCTTAGATGAATCGATTCGCCATATGTCTAACAAATTTTTCGAGTAATATATATAGTCTTCGTTGTTTATTTTTGGTACCATGGGAGGTACGCCAAGCCCTAGGGTTCGTGGTTTGAGGTCGGAGCACCACAAGAGTCACTTGTGAGTTTGGAATTATACAAGTTTTGTACCCAAAGGAGCTGCTGGGGCCAAAACCATGAGACATATGCGCATGAGAAAATTTGAGGTGATAGAGGATGGCGCGTATGAATCCAACACTTCAAAAAATCACTCCTGCCTGGAGCTCCAGAACTTGGAGATATGAATTTTTGAATGAAATCGTGGGTTAATGTGGCACCAAATGGAGGTCGGCTCGACAATTTGAAGTGCCATAATTCATGTTCTAACACCACATGGATTTGTATATATATGAGTGATGTCGGAGGTTACTGCCATCCATCCAAGTGCATGAAATCACCTCCATACTTTCGAGGCAACCTACGATGTAAACAAGGACAAAGGTGGGACATTTTTTGTGATTTTGAAGTGTCTTTTGGCTTGGTACAGTTCAAGTTATTGCAAAGAAGGAGCCGCATTATGGAGAGGAGTGATGGGGCCTTTTTGGGTAAAGTGATTGTGGAAGAAGGCTCTCCCTTACGTATAGCAAGGTAGTAGTTATCTTGAAGTGTTGTGAGGGCCGTTTAAGGTCATGGTAGGATCCCGCTGCTTCAAACAATGGGGGCAGTGGAGGAGAGCATTGAAGTTTGGAGAGGTTTGGAAGGCCCAATCTAGGGCTAACTCTCCCTAGTGTTGAAAAGTGCAACTAGGTCTTGGCCTTCATAATGACTTGTAATTATGAATTTTATGTAATGAAGAAGACAAAAAGATAATAAAATGTATTTTGTAATGTTGCCTCATAGGTTTTAGTGAGTAAGGAGTTTTTATTATAGGTCAAAGACTTTCTTCGATGTCTTTAAAAGTTTTTCGTCTTGTCATAAATATAATTTATTTAAGGCATATGAAGTGATGTTACACTTGTAAAAGGACAATTTATTGATGTAAATGTATACTCCAAACCCTCGTCACCATGCTCCAAGAAGTCTACTTGTGAACATGCACGAAGATCTCCTTAATGGAGCTTCCGCTCACACACCCTTCACCATGTCGACCTAAAGATGAGGAACAACCCATATATATAAGGATGGATGGCTACTTCATTATTACTTCAACAGTCAGACATCATCCGCAATTAAGTGTGAGGATAGGGTCTCGTATTTGGTACAAAGGAGAGAAGTAGTTCGGTACAAAGGAAGTAGACATTTGGTTGAAGAGATAAAGGCTTCAATATATCTCTATTCGGGTCTCATTCGAAGTATATCCAGAGTGAAGGTCTCAAACTTCAAGGAGTCAGCGTAGAAACAAGTGCGGATCATGGCAAATCATATCGTAAGGAATAAGGGTGCTACAACATAAATGATAAGAATGTTACAACAAGGAGCAAAGTCTCGTATGGTATGCAAGTCTCTCGCTAATAAGCATCTCTTGTTTCGACCAGGTCCGCACGTCTCTGTTGACCGTAAGGACAACAAAGATCGAAGGGTATCTCAAGTACATACGCTCTGGGCCTAGTGGTTGTCTAGAAGTGTAGATGGGTGTTGGAAGGAGGCCGAAGAAGGAGTTTGTTGGAGAAAGGAGGAAACATCTTATCAAGGGTTGTGGGGTAGAGATCGAGGTTATCTAAGTGCTAGTGGCAGGATTATGCAAAGCAAAGAAAGACAAAATCGAGGTCTAGAAGAGCAAGAGATAATGACAAGGGCCCTCGAGATATATAAGTGTTAAGGGTCTTGGTCATGGTAATGGTACTGCCAATTGAAGGTCTATACAATTACTTTCGAGTTTTCCTCTCCAAGAGGGAGAGGCTTTGCCTTGGCTTGTAAGCTTAAATATTTGTGTCTCTTGTGCATTTGATAATTGACTTGATGAAGAACTTAATAATCTAACGAAGATAAGATCTAAGTGAAAGAAGCATGAACGAAATCACTAGTAATTATCATGAAAGAAATTTTTTAATAAAAAGCCCTTATTTCTCAACATGGTTTAAGAGCTAAGGTGTTGAAGACAAGAAAGGGCAATTTAGCAAGAAGACACAAGGATCAAAGCTGCGTAAAGAAGATCAAAGGTTAGTTTTCAAGAAAGCATTAAGAGAAGTGATCTACGTTGAAAAGTCAAAACCTTAGATTCAAGGAAGAAAACCCTTGTTGAAGAAGCGTTTTGCAAGGAGCGGAGTTGATAAAACAATGAGCTATCTCAAGAGGACCAAATACCTTACTTAAAGGAGTTATACATAAAGGTCCTTTCAAGAGGAAAAGCAAGATCAGTGGGAGGTAATCTTAATCTTCAAGGAATCTAAAGCTATCTCGTGATTGAAGCCAAGTCAACATTGTTGGAAACATCATCAAACCATCATTTTGTCAAGTCATCAAGCCATCCTTGATCATCATCATCAAGGGTCCAAGGTGATCTACATCTTTACATCAATCTTGAAGAAGTCTATCTAAGAGGGAGTTCGCTACTATTTGTGAAGATTTCTCGAATGTTACTTATGCATAAATCTACTGCAGATCTCGGTTATGCTTCTCCTACTTAATTGCTATTAATGCCGAAACTTCGTATTTAACATCATGCAAACACATACGACTTTCACCGATTCATTTAAACAGTAAAAGTGAATTCACACATAAACAAAGTGACACAAGGATTTTCCAGACAATAGTCCCTTTAAAAACCCAATGCGGAAAAACCTATTTTCCGGTTGCAAAGAGGGTTTTATTATTAAGAGTTTTCTCGAATACAACAAATCTCGGGGTTCCGTATCCGGAAAACCCGATAGAGAAAATATAGATCCGTGCCTAACCTCGTTGTTCTCAAGCCAAAATATTGGATCGACTCCACACCTCATACGATTTACAGATCCTTGCACTGCATCTGGCTCAGGAAACCCCGGGTCACGTTCGAAGCGCCATTGCCAACCTTTGCACTTTGCGGCCTTCCGTCATACCGGCCCCGAGAGAGTTGCGTAACTCCCGAATGGGTGACGCACCCTAAGATGCCCTTGAGGGACTCTCGCAATCCCCGCAGGGTCTCCTACCGCTCGGAGAGACGCGTAGTGCACCGTAGCTATAGCTGCCCCCACGGCCGCCAGCCGGCCGCCCCCACCGCCGTCGCTCGCTCGTGCCGCCTCGGGAAGTCGCTCTCCGCCTCGTCGATTCTAGGCACCGGGGACCGCATCATCCCCTTGCCTAAACTCCCCTCTTCGTAGCCGGGGGGCCGGAAGCTTCGAGAATTCTTAGTAAATTCGGTCGAAATCCTCGCCTTAGCTTCACGTTCGCCCTCTCGTGTGTGTTCTCCAAGTGACCCCAAGCCTTTCCCTTATACTTTTCTCGTTGGGAACCAACGTCCATGATCGTATCTTGAATTAATGGCTAAGATTAGAAGAAAGCTTGATCTCAGGTGAGTAAAGACAATTTCATCACATGTTTTAATTAATTACATTTAATAATTTAATTTTCCGGTTAGACTTAGGGTCCTTAATTAAAATTATTAATTAATTAATTATCTCTCAAACCGAATGAAATTTCCCAAATCCCTTCTCAGTATTGGATATCTCATGTAGTCTAGTCCCTCCTCAAATTTTGGGAGCTAGAGCACATCCGATGCTACCCCATCACACAAGAAAACTCAACACTCCCTCTTAGCAAGGAATGTGCTCTAGCACAAACTCGCTTCAACCCGAAGCTCGCACCGATCTCTCGGTGTGGGTCTCTCGCACTACTGCCGGACTCCGCCGCCCCTCATCACCGCGCCGGCTGCGTTACCATTTGTACCGTTGCTCATGATGCCGCCAACAACACTTTTACATCTCACCGTTAGCCCTCTCAATCTCGCTAAGCATCCATGTCGCCATTCGTCGCACTCTATCTTCGCCTGTTGAGAGAAGCAACTAAATCTCCCGGCCCCATCTTTATCGCACAAGACACCGTTGCATTCTCATCACCGAAGCTCCATCACCGTTGATCTTTGCCGTCATTTGGAGGATGATGCACGCCCGCGCTTCAGACAGAAGCGTACCCCTCTCGCATTGCTTGAAGTCACACCGCCCCTAGCCGAAATCTCCCACACGCCGTTGGTGTGTCGTTCGTCTCTTCGTGGAAGCCTTCCATGCCGCCGCAGTCTACTCGCGTAAGCAACTCTTCTCGTGTTGGCCGAAGTCACATTAGCCCCTACGCTACCGCCGGGCCGCATCCGCACCGTGCTTCTCCCTTCAACCTTAGACTTGGCTCGCTCATCCGTGATCTTTGCACCCACTACTCCGCTTGTCCCGCCATCGTCTTAAGGCTCTCGTAACCTCTGGAGCAAGATCTAAGAGATGAGCCGCTCAAGGATTTCGCCCTCATTTTGTAGTCGCTTCACAGATTCATGTTGCCCCCACTTTCGTGGTTCATGAGCGCTCATGGTTGCATCGTCTTCCGACCTATCCGCCACAATAGCCTTGGAAGAAGAAGCTTCCTTGTCCTTTTTCTTCCGAGGACAATTGTTGGCAATGTCCTAGTTCGCCACATCGGAAGCACTTGATCTTTGATAGATCCCGCTTCTTCCCTTGCTTCCTCTTTGATGCCAAGGCTACATCTTCTTCATCTTCCTTCTAAACCTTACTCGATCCCATGTCAGATCGCTTCTTGGGTGAATCTCAGAGTTCTTAACGCATGATTGCCCATAAGTTGTCCCGGGCCGGAAGGTCCGCTCCGCCCAAGATACTTTGGACAAAGGTTTCCCACTCATCCGTGACCGCATTGAGAGCAAGCCCTAACCATCACATCATCCTCCACCTTTGCACCCGAGGGTGCTGAATTGGTCTCTCGATCGACCGTAATATGAAGAGAAAATGTTCCATGTCTTCCCTCGTCATCATGAATGACCGCATTCGAATCTCCAAAAGCATCTTTCTTTTGACAAGAGATTCTCTCCCTCATATAGGGATGTTAAGGCCTTCCACATCTCATTAGTTGTTTTCTTCGCCTATGTATGGGACAATATGGTCCTTAACTCCATCCATTATGAGCGATGGGCATGTCGTGCTTCATTATGCCTCCTCGTGAGATCTCAGACGGCCGACATGGCCAGGACTCGTTCGCATGATCCAGACAATATGCATCTAGGACTATCGTGATTCTAGCTCAAATTGCAAAATTGGATAGGCCATCCAATCTATCCTAATCACGCAGTCAGATGTGCCATCTCGGCTTCGAAATCGTCGAGCCTCTTCTCTCGTGCTAGAGATCCGGATCTAAGGTCCTTGGCGAAACAAAGGACCTTCTCGCTCCTTGTGACAATTGATTTCTTCTGAAATCGCCAAATCAAACAATCGACCGATAAGTCCTAGTGCATGGAAGATGTCCTTAGATTTGTTGCTAGAAGATCAAGATGTCATGGACTATGTACAAGGGAATATTCAAGAGCCTCCATCAAGTGCAAATTTCGCCGCCATAAAGACGAAGTATAGAAATGGGAAATCAAAGCAAAGATGATCATCCGGATTTTATTCATAAGCACTTGGTGGCTTACATTTCGAGCTTAAGACATCTAAGGAGATGTATGATAAGTCAGTGAGCATGTTAGGCCCTATGGTTGAAGTAAGCCCCTAGGGCTTGGTACGAGAGGATAGATAGCTACTTGATGAAGTCAAGCTTCACACAAAGTGAATGTTTATCCGAACCTTTTATTTTAAGGCCGGGAGTAGGAGAAAGCTCTCCTCATTTTGGTTCTCTATGTGATCGACCCTTCCCGACAGGGCCGACCCTCTCATTCATCGCTGTAAGAGGGAGCTAGCTTTCGAGTTTGAGATGAAAGACCTAGACCACGGCACTACTTCCTAGGCTCGAGGACCGGCAGAGGTTGCATGTAGACGCCTTTCTCAAGGAAAATATGTCGTGAAGTCACGGGAGAGATTTGGCATCGTAAGTCCGTGTCGCACACCGATGGAACTCAACTTTAAAAATTTGAGTGGAAACGTTGTCAGCTCCATGCTAGCAAATCCTATCGAGTATCGACAACTCATGGGGGCCTTGATGTTCTTAGTGAACTCTCAACGTGACGTATGTTTTGCAAAAGTTGAACACTTTGAGTCAACATATGGCTGATCCTCATCACATTCACCAGATCGGGTGCCAAGCAACTGCTGAGATATCTTGGCACAATCAACCATGGGCCGAGATACACCGACCGAGTTTGAGACTCCATGGATATACTAATGTCGACAATGGGTAGTGTGTGATCGCGAGAGCACATCTGGATGTTACTCACCTTGGGTTCTCGTCTCGATATCTTGGATGAGCAAGAAGTGTACATCTGCGGGCTTCGAGCACCGTTGAGGCCAAATACATTGTAGCGAGTATGGCCGTTGTGAAGCCGATTGGTTGCAAAAAACTCTTTAGTGAGTTGTTCGGCATGTGCTAGATACCACCGTTATCCTTTGTGATAACCGCAGTGGGATTTGTCTTTTCGAGAATCTCGTGTTCCACAATTGATCCAAGCATATTGATATCGTATACCACCGTATTCGAGATATGGCATGGCCGAGGCGCCGTAAGGCTCGATCATATAGAAATTGATGCAAGGTGTCGTTGACATTCTCATGAAGCTCCCCGGGGAAGGTCAAGTTCCTAACCTTCCGTGGAGAAGCTTGGAATCATGGAAAGGCCCCATTTCGAGAGTCCCGCTGAGTTGGACTATGAGCTCTAGGAGCTCCGGTGGGGCTTGGGGGATAGCTTCTTGGAGCTATAAGGACATACGCAGGCCGTGCTTGCCGAAACTTCGTGCTTCGCCCCCACCGTTGTGATATTGAGTCGGGTTCACCTCTCCCCGATCCGTGCTCGCGTGCATCCTACCCATGGAGTTTCGTACTCATGTGAAGTACCTCTCATTTGGCCAATGAGGTGGGAAATGTGGATAGAGACCATAGCAAGACTAATGGACGCATCGAAGATTATTCGTACTGCGTGTCTAGGATGGCACATGTCCAACACCTTGATCTCGGGGATCAAGTATGATGAGGTTTTATCCTCTAAACTAACTTTGGGCCGTAGGACTAACTTTGGGTTAGTAGGAGACTTTTTTTTGAGTCCGAGAGAGGTTTTTACCTCTAAGCCGACTTCGGTCGACTGGTGGTGATGTCTTTGTGACTCACCTTTTGTTCGAAATAAAGAGCGAGCAAAGAAAGTTACGCAGGAATGACGCACGATGTTTGCCTGCACATGATGGATGGCATCAGGATAGATGGAGTTCTCCCTAGCTAAGATGGAGTGTTAATTTTGGGCAAGTAGGTCCAAACTTCATGTTGCACTCGCTCATATGATCGATGGTCATATTTTTGTTGATTCCTCTTTCATGAGGTGCAAGATTGATCTAAAGATCATCTTGATCGCATGAGCAAAACATTGATTTTGAATTTATTTTCCACATGTGCAAGATCGACCGCATTTATCCCACATGCCTAAGAGATGTGTCACACACCCTCATTGATGGATATAAATTGGAGAGATTTGGAGGTCATTTTCTCATCATCTCATCATACATTCTCTCTTTGTGATCCGATTGGTTCGATAGCCTTTGGAGGCCTTCTTCTTCCCGTCACACGTGTGGAGCGAAGCCGCCGTTTTCTTCGCCGATCCGTTTGTGGCTTTTCTTCGTCGGGGTGTTGACCAACAAGGACCGGTGGTCAACCCTTGGTCGTTTGACCTCAATCTGCATAAATTCCGATTTTAGAGGCCACATGTACCGGGCACTAAAATCGAGGAATTTCTTGGAGCCATTTAATCGAAGCCCTAGTTTGCTTTGTTAACTCTTCTAAAGCCGGGTCGTTGACTTTTCCGCACTATCCCCAGTTTGACTTGCATTGACATGATGAGTTATCATCGAGGGTTGTGGGTGACATGAAAGTGTCGTACCCATTGCACTTGTTGGTTGAAGCATCCTTCTAACTGCCGTAACGCAACAATATCTCATATCTTTGCCGGACATAAGGAATTGTAAATCCGATTATATTTTGACTGGCTCTCTATTGATCTATTATTGTGTTCTATTAGCATTTTACTTTCAAGTTTACATATGATTGCTATTTTGTATTTGGCCTAAGAAAGATTGAAGTAAAAGTGCATCAAGCATGTAATACCATTGTTATCTAAATTTAATAGATATCCAATTTTCTTTGGCTGAAACCCCAAGAAGTCGATCTCCTCCCCGCTCTTTGTCACTAGTGCTTAGGCTACACCCCAAAAACTTCGTAAATTTAACCCAACTAGTACCTTCTGTGTCTCCGCCACCGTTCGGTGCACTTCCTCGGCTCGGGGATAGCTTAGATCCGCGTCACCTTGGTCGACTTCGCACAATCCCGGCCACCCCCTCTCGCGCCGCCTCTACGCAAGCACGCGGGACCGCGGGAGACAAGCCGTAAGATTGTGTCACCCCGCCCTCTCCGAGTGATTTTGCTCCTTTTGAAACCGCGTTGTCCCTTCGTATATGGATTTTTGTTGCTACCGTCGTCTTTCCGCAACAAGATCCTTCAATCTTCTCGCCGTGTGACCCCGCCGTATCCGCAACCCCTTCCGATACCATGTGGAAATTTTTTTTGAATGTTACTTACGCGTAAATCTATTGTTAGATTTGGTTATGCTCCTCCCATTTAATTAAGCATAATGTCAAACTTCGTATTAACATAGATCAAACACATACGACTTTCACCGATTCGTATCTAAAACATAAA
This sequence comes from Pinus albicaulis, assembly GCA_034641835.2. Lineage (NCBI taxonomy): Eukaryota > Viridiplantae > Streptophyta > Pinopsida > Pinales > Pinaceae > Pinus > Pinus albicaulis. The sequence continues at coordinate 32,556,929 of CM076583.1, read as the reverse complement.
AGTGCATGCACACATAGACATAGTGACACAAGGATTTTCTCTCGACAATAGTCCCCCGGAAAACCCAATGCGGGAAAACCAATCTTTCCGTCGCCGGAGGGTTTTATTATTAAGAGATTTCTAAATACAAAAATCGTGTCTCTAGATCCGGAAAACTTTGAAGCCAAAATATTGACCGATCCACACCTCAAACGGACACAGACTCCGCCCAGCTTGGCCCCAGGAACCCCGCCGCTGCCCCCGAAGCCCCCGTGCCGCCCTCTCGCGCCCTCCACGCCCCTCTCGCGTTGTCTCCGGGAGAGGGCCGCGTAACCCCATAATGGGCGACGCACCCTACGCCGCCTTTGAGGGTCTCGGCGTAACCCTAGAGGGTCTCCGCCGCCAATGCTGCTCCCGAGAGACACCGCGTAGAACCTACATAGCCGTAGCTGCCCCCCGCCGCGCGTCGCTACCCTCTCTCGTCGCCCTTGCTTCTCCGCGCCGCCCTCTAGAAGTCGCTCGCCTTCGTCGATTCTAGGCACCGGGATCATATCATCCCCTTTGCCTAAACCTCTTGCGGGGCCTCGAAACATCAGAATTCTAGCGAACCCCCGTCCTAGAATCTCGCCGTAGCTTCGTTGCTCGCCTGTGTGTGTTCTTGCGACCCCTAAGCCTTTCCTTTATACTTTTCTCGTTCGGGAAACCAACAACCATGACTTCGTATCTGAATCAATGGCTAATATTAAAAGAAATTGATTCATGTGTCTTAAGACAATTTCATCACATGTTTTAATTAATTACCTTTATTAATTTAATTTTCCTAAGTTAAACTTAGGGTCCTTAATTAAAATTATTAATTAATTAGTTATCTCCAAACCGGATGAAATTTCCCAAATTCCTTTCCTCGGGTATTGGAGATCTCTATGTACTATAGTCCCTCCACAAATTTTGGGATTTAGGAGCAATATCCGATGCTACCCCATCACACAAGAAAACTCAACACTATCTACATCATCAACAAGGAAGAAGCCGTAGAGGAAGAAAGCATATATTCAAGTCGCTGTATTTATGAATTATCCGAATCGTCAAAAATGCTTTTGCAAAGAAAGCAACAAATTGGCTGGGGTGTCAAACTTTCTTGCATGGAAGAAAATGACATATCTAAATCTTATTGAGAATGAAGTCATGGATTATATCAAAGGGTTAGCAACTAGACCTTCAAAATAAGATACTCAAGCACATTCCAATTACATGAAGGGAGAGATTGTCAAAATTGCTAGATCTAGAATCCTATTCCAAAGAATCGGGTAAATATTCACCTAATCGTTAACTTTACTTTAACAATTTATTTGCATAGATAACTCCACAAACACCGAATACATCACACCGCAACCTTCACTAAATAAAATCGTTAAAAATAAATGTGGAAACAAGATCTAAGCAAGAAGAAACAATACACACGACACCGTTATTTTTGACCGAGTCCCTTAAAAACCCAATGCTATCCCATCACACAAGAAAACTCAACACTATCTACATCATCAACAAGGCATGCCAGTAGAGGAAGAAAGCATATATTCAAGTAAGTATATTTATGACTTCATATCCGAATCAAAAATGTCTTTTTGCAAAGAAATTAACAAATTGGTTGGGGTCTCAAACTTTCTTGCATGGAAGAAAAGGGACATATCTAAATCTTATTGAGAATGAAGTCATGTACTATATCAAAGGGTCAAGAATTCAGACCTTCAAAATAAGATACTCAAGCACATTCCAATTACATGAAAGGAGACATTGTCAAAATTCCTAGATCTAGAATCCTATTCCAAAGAACTCGGTAAATATTCACACCTAATCGTTAACTTTTTACTTTAACAATTTATTTGCATAGATACGACAAACACCGAATACATCACACCGCAACGTTCACTAAATAAACCGCGGAAAAATAAATGCGGAAACAAGATCTAAGCAAGAAGAAACAATAGACACACGACACTATTATTTTTGACCGAGTCCCCAAAAAACCCAATGCGGGAAAACCGTTGCGCAGGGCCGAGGGTTTGTATTATGCAATAATTTTCGAGTACAATTTCTGATGCCCGCATTGGCAATCCTATACGTATATCTAACCGAACAAAGAGTCAGAACAATCTCACCCTCGTCACCGGAAGATCCGGGCATTGATCCGCATTGGAGATGAGCCTCTGCGTTGTCTCCGCGCATTACCGCATTACACCCGCTCACCGCGTCACCGCCGTTGGGACTCGTGCCGCACCTCCTATCTCTCTACCAACCGGAAACTTTAGCCTTTCCGTCCCTTTGCCTCACACCCCTAGCCCAACTCCGGATCTTGACTCGTCTCACAATAGAAATAACATTCTCTCTCAAGCTCGGGTGGCTAGCTATGTGTTGTCTCTTTCTGATCGCCTTCCGCCCTCTTTGCCTTGTACTCTCCCCATCAGAAAGATCTCGCAATCACAATTACCTTTGCCCTCTCTCCGCAAGAATCAACCTCGATCGATCTTCTCCTCGAGCATTGCTCACTAAAGAATTTCGATCTCTAGATTCCGTCTCTGCCATTTCCAAATGCCCCATCAAGTCCTTATGATCTTCTTGTTGAGACTTCAACGATCGAGAGTAACGTTAATCAACGACTAAGATTAACTTGACTTGATCGCCTTTTTCTTAGAATATTCACACCTCGTTTTATTACCACCTTTAATTATTTTAATTTCCTAAGTTTAAACTTAGGGTCCGATTAAAAATAATTAATTATTTTAATAAAAATACAATCCGGGTGGAATTTCCAAAACGCTTTTTGGCTTTTGGAATACATCCGTCTAAGCCTCCATGCAAAATTTGAGACTTACACATCCGATGCCAAGAAATCAACACTCCCTCCTTAGCGAGAAATGTGCTCTAGCAATACATCTAGCCGACCATCGTTTGATTCCCCGCAACATTCTCTCGTGCTTCGCCGATATTTGACACTACTGCGACTCAACATCGTATCGTTGCATCTATGCCGCCGCCGTCGACCCTTTGTACCGTCACAATCAAGCACACATCAGAATTTTGTTGCTTAATGTAATAGAAAAACATCCAAACACCGAACTAAGTGTTCAAAAGATGATGCATCCGATAGTTAAGATCCGATTGCCGTTAGTTCCCCGGGCCGACCCTATGAAGTCTCTCGTGTTCGCCGCCGACTTCCGCACTCGCCTTCGGGGACCGTCGTCAACTCTCGCTCGCACCGGCCGCCGACTCGCACTTTGCCTCTTGCACTCGCTGCCAACTCGCCCGCACGTCGTATACTGGCACTCACTAGCCACCGCACCGTCATTTCTAGACTCCCTTACACCAATCGATGCTTGTCTCGTTGCTAGTTATGATTTTCGACTCCCGTAGTAAGTATTGATCCATGAGGTGGAATCCTCAAGGACCGCCCAATTGCAGCTTTGCCGAATCCGCGGCCGAGATCACCCCAATTCTCCCCCTCGGAGATATGTGGGGAATCATGGCGAGTTCTTCCTCGATCCTCGCGCCTGCAGCCCGGCAGACCGATGTCATCTTTGTCTTTCTTCGAGAGGACACTATGTCGCGTAATGTCCCATCTCGCTTGTACCCGGCGGGTCGGAGACATCCTTTTTTCGCCTCGCCGTCGCTATTGCCCCTTTGAGGCAAGGGCCGCATTCTTCTCTCCTCCTCGCGCTTGTCCCACCTGCCGTCGCTCCACGTTTGCACTTGAGCAAGGCTCTCCTCATCTCTTCTTGGCCGGGCGGAGCTTTCTGCCCCGGCATTCCTTCCCATCGACAACTCTCTCCGCCCAAGATGCCTGGACAAAGACCTGATATTCTTCGACATGGAATTCGCAGCCAATCCGACCATTTCGTGCTCCAGGAGTTTTCCACAACCGTTAGCCGATCTCTACTTCGAAGTTTTGCAAGGAATGGATCAATGCATTCTCGCCTTTGCATCCTTGTAGACCACATCTTTTCCTTCCTAGGAACATCTTCCGTCGCTTCTAAGACCCCTCATATAGCGTAGCCTATCCCACATCTCTCGGGGAGTCCCTGTCGAAATGTTTGAAACTATGTGATCCTTCACTTCCGACGAGGGATCAATCGTTTGGATTTTGCCATGCTCTTCTCAAGGCTCTCAATGGTGCCGCACTGCCAAAGTTCAACTACCGCACTATCGATGAAGGCCTTGAGCTCATGCTCATCCAAAAGGGAGAGGAGATCCTGCTCTCCAGATGTATAGGCAGTTGGAGGCCTCCAACCGATCTTGATCTCTTAACCCATTGGCTCCATCTCACCCAATCGATGTCGAACTATTGTCTCTAACCCTCTCGCGTAGCAAAGCTCTACGCACTCCCCGCCGGAGCAAGCCAAATAAATCATGATCTCGGCTTAAGCCGCATCGGAAATCATAATTTCTTGGGCAAGAAATTCTCTCGAGGTCGACCCCTCAAAGTGTCTTCTTCTTCTTCTTCCGACGCTTTCACACTGAAGAATCGGCCGCTACACGCAGAATCGCATCCTCCAAAAGAGGCCGTTTTACGCCGAATTTGGCCGTGCTATTCTCCCTCTCCGACAACCGCAACCGGAAAATCCTACCTTCGTCGACTCATCAAAGAGAGATTTCCTTGCGTATCTAGCCCCCCGGATTGGACCGCGATCCCTTGGGGAAATCAATCTTCTCGCTACGTAGCTCTTTGACCTCCTTTTACTCAACGCCGGATCCTTCTCGGTTTGCTCTCGTTTTCTCCCGCAGATCGCTATGCGTCTCGATCCCATGTGAAAATTCCTATATTTGGAATCCTATTATAAGAATCGAAAATATTCAAATTAACCGTTAACTTTTACTTTAGCAATTTATTTATGCTATCTACGCAAAACACCGAATACATCACACCGAAACCTTCACTAAATAAACTACGAAAAATAAGTGCGGAAACAAGATTTGAGCAAGAAGAAACAATAGGCACACGACATCGTTATTTTTGGACTAAGTCCTCGAAAAACCCAATGTGGGAAAATTGGTGCAAAATAACCGAGGGTTTTTATTATTAAGCAATAATTTCTAAGTACAATTCTTTCGATGCCCAAGTCGGGAAATCCTATACGTAGATCTAACTAAACAAAGAGCTTCCGTGAAATAATCTCACCCCGTCACTAGAAGATTCGACATTGTTCGCGCCGGGAGATGAGCCTCTTCGTGTCGCTATGGCAAGACCGCATCACACTCCGCGCAGCGTTGACTACGTCACCGCCGTTGGGATTGCACTGCACCTCCTCTCGATCTCTCTTCCAACTCGAAACTTCAATCTTCCGGCCTCTCGATCTCACGCCCGCTCCGACACTAGATCTTGACTATCTCACAATAGAAATATAGACTTTATGAAGCCCGCGCAACCTCTCAGGTGGCCTTCGTGTTCCTCTTCTGGATCGCTCTCCGCCCTCTCCTCGCCTTGTACTCTCGGGATCGGGAAGATCTCCAACTAGAAATTACATATGCCCCTCTCTCGCAACAATCAACTCATCGATCTTCTCCCCGAGCACCGCTCATCAAAGAATTTCGATCTCGTATCTACGCTCTATTTCCAAATGCCCAAGTTTTTATAATCTTCTTTGTTGAGAATTTCAACGATCAAGATTAAATCGCTAATCAATGGCTAAGATTAACTTGACTTGATATCCGTCTTTTCTTGAAGATTCACACCCCGTTTTATTCCCATTAAAAAAAAATAATTAATTATTTTAGTAAAATACAATCAAGGAATTTCCCAAAACACTTCGGGTTATTTGGAATACATGTATCTAAGCCTCCCCGCAAAATTTGAGACTTAGAGCAATATCCGATGCTACCGTAAATCAATAGACATAAGAGCCCGTAGGATTCTTATAGAACCCATAAAGGACTCTCTCATCCCCTATGTATCAAAACTATAATCTTTAAAAGAAATATATGACAAATTGGTGGAGCTATTCTCTGGTGATTACCGCAAGGGAAGTAATATCTAGGACAAGAACTATACAAAGTTGAAGTCGTCAAGAGAGGAAGGAATCACTTCATATTTTATGAAGATTTTTGAAATACGAGATCAACTCTGTAGGAATTGGGAGAAGTACACAACCGATAGAGAAATGACTACAAAGGCACCGAATGCTCTACCGGAGGGATGGGGAAACTTCACTTCAAGTATCTATGGAAGAAAGAAGTAAATACCTATCTAGATCTATGGTCTCTATAAGATAGAAGAGACTAGATTAAAAACTAAAATTGACAGATCAAATGAAGAAAATCAAGCCTTTGTTGCCATGTCAGAATAAAGGGAAGATTTGGTAAGTTTGGACTTTCGAAGAAAAGAAGAAACATGGATATGATACGATGCCATGGATGTAATGAACTTGGGCACTATAAAAAGTATTGTCCGAAATCTAATAAGGACAAGAGGAAAAGGAAGAAGGCCTATGTCGTCGAGAAATGGAAGAACCGTATTCAAAGAAACCTAATAAAGATGAAGTGAAAGATCCGTACTATGATTGAGATCATCTTCCTCTTTAAGAGGTATCTATCGCTTGTAAAATTGTATGTTAGAAAGCATTGTATATTAGATAGATGCATCTCTTTAGAATTGGCATCATGATGGAAGCATCAAGGAGGAGCACTCCGTCATAGGAGGGTGTCCGTAACACATTTATGTGACAACTATGCTATGAGATAAGGACTTCGGGAACCCCACCGAAAAATAATATTTATAAAAGGAAGTCATCTAAATGAAGGTTCATCATTAATTAATCATATGGAAACAAAGCACGCTTTCAATGGAACTGCTTGGATTCACCGGTTAGAAAGAAGGCAAAGGTTTCACTGAGAATTATAACTTGGGTGTAATCTTCTAGGATTAGATATGATGACATATTGATACAGGTCAAGAGAATGAAACTTTTATTCAAGGAAAATTGCTTCAGGATGAATCAAAAGGAAAAGAGATGAGGTACATGTATATTTATACTTACCCCGTTTCTATGAAGTCATGTCATATGGTTGTAGTATACTTCTATCTTTAGAAGTATGATCAAAGGAAAATAGAATTTTATTCGATACACAAGCTTCAACGACATAATCCACACCGTGACAAAATCAACTTAATATGTCCTCGTATGGAATATGAGGTGGCCGAACACAATGGAGGAACCGTGATATTGGAAGCCTCGGGAATGAAAATCAAATTGTGTGGAGAAAGAAAGGAAGAGATCGTGAGAAGTACAACGATGATAAAAAGCAAATAACATCCAAGGAAGCCAAGAAGACTCGACTAGAAAATCTCCGGGAAGATATGTAGACTCTGATAGAAGTCCGGGAAAGATGGAGACCCTTGACAATACATATCTTTAGGAGATGTTTCAATTTGTAACAAAGGATGTCGATACCTACAAGAAGATGTCATGGTCAAAGATCACCACTATGGTAACTTTTCATTTAAAAGTTCATATTTATAATTAAATAATATCCGATGAGCGCTTATGTGGGGCCGCCAAAGGGAAGTATATGCTTCACAAGCCGATAACCATATGGCCTAGATGGGAAGATTCTGGAAGAAATATGGTTCGAAAGGAAGCATGACATGAAGCTAGACTCGCATGAAAAGATTGATGGATCACTTTTTTGATAGAAGACATGACTCTTGGATGAAAGTGATGGATGATCTATGCCCTATAAAGAGATCCCAAAGATGAAGGCTCCTCAACAATGAAGAAATTCATGACATCGAAGGAAGGAGTTCTTTCATGATCGCCTAGGTGTTCCACCATTGTCGCCGTTGTGTCCTTGATTAAGGAGTTCGCAATAAGTTTCTTACGTGGAAGAAACTTGGCAATTCCTAAGCCGAGAAGGAGCTTAAGTACATTTCTTTGTATAGGAATGAGTACATTCCTTTCAGAATATGTCCTCACTAAGCTGAGAGGGAGAGATAGACATGTCATTCTAGTCTTCACCTCGGGAAGCATTTAATGGAGGATTGGGTAATCATTCAAGCGTTCGATACTCTTGAGGATGTCTTAGGACATATGAGATAAGAGTAGTTGTGGAAGGACCGATATTCTTTTGAGGACAAGGAACCAAGATAAGAATAGTCCCGGACATATCCCAAGTGAACCTCGGTGGGATTATGATCCAAGAGAGACAATGATGTAGGTGTCTATTCATCATTGGTCTCGCCAACTTTGGAGCTCAAAGATCTTGTGGATAGATGAGTTGTTAGTCAAGGTCTGCACTATGCCAATGCTAGTTGATATGATGCTATACGTATGGGATTACCAATCCAATTCTTCTTATGAGATTCTTCATATTGAGTGACCATGTACCATTATGAATACCTCCCAGTTAAGAGGGATTGTTGAAAATGTAACTAGGTTCAACATAATGAGTTGTAATTATGAATTTATGTAATGAAGAAAACAAAGATAATAAAAATGTATTTGTAATGCTTGCCTCTGCGGGTTTCATGAGCAAGGAGTTTTTATTATAGGTCAAAGACTTCTTCTTGATGTCTTTAGAGTTTGTCGTCTTGTCATAAATATAATTTAGAGTCATGTATAAGTTAGTTGATGTTACACGTGTAAAAGGACAATTTATTGAGCTAAATGTATTACTCCAAACCTTGTCACTATGCTCCAATGAGTCGGCCTAGAACATGCTAGAAGATCTCCCTTAATGAAGTTGACTCACACACCCTCCATCATGTCACTTAAATATGAGGAACAAACCCATATATATGAGGATGGATTGCGGCTTCATTAGTACTTCAATGTACTGACATCATCCGCAATTAAGTGTGAGGATATTGTCCGTATTTGGTATGAAGGAGAGAAGCATTTCAATAAAGGAAGAAGACATTTCAAGAAGAGATAAAAGGCTCGATATATCTTTGTTCTCGGGGTCAAGGTCCGAAGTATATCCGTGAAGGTCTAGGTTTATTAGAGCCGTAGAAACAAGTGTGGATCATGGCATAAGGGATAAGGGTGCCGCAGTAAAGGATAAGATTGTTTCGCACTAGGTCCGCACCTCTTTCATTGTAAGTACAATCCAGGATCGAAGGGTGCATCTCAAGTACATTTATAGTTCCGCCCTAGAGCCGTTCAGAACTCCGTAGAGGGGTGGTGGAAGGAGGTCGAAGAAGGAGACAATTGGAGAAAGGAGGAAACATCTTATTAAGGGTTGTGGTGTAGAGACTCTAGGATTCTGAAGTGGCAATGCACACAAAGGCAAAGCAAAGGAAGGCAACTTAAGTGAGGAGATCTAGAAGAGCAAGAGATAGTGACAAGGGTCTTGGAGATATACAAGTGTCAAGGGGCTTGGTCATGGTAATGGTACTCATCAATTGAAGATCTATAAGAAGAATTAATTTCGGTTTCCTTTCCAAGAGGGAGAGCTTGGCCTCGGCTTGAAAGCCTAGATATTTGTGTTCCTTGTGCATTTGATAATTGACTTGATGAAGAACATAATAATCTAACGAAGATAAGATCTAAGTGAAAGAAGCATAACGAAATCAAGCAAGTAATTATCATGAAAGAGAAATTTTAATAAAGCCCTAAATTCTCAAACACCTATAACACAACGCTTGACCACAGGAGCGCATTGGAGCTAAGCCACAATTGTCGGAGTGGTTTTGAAGGGAGTAATGGGGATGGCTGTAACAATGGGTTATTAGCCCTAACCAAGAGAAGAAAGGGGTAATAGTGAACAAACCAAAGAAACTAAGGTATGTATGGATGGTTGGTTGTTGATTTGATGCAAGGGATGTTGTTCATGTGGACAAAATTTATGAGCACTTATGGGAGCCAATTGAGAGGTTTGTCTTGGTGGTTGATAGCCTCTTCTAGGAGCAAAATCTCATAGTGATTGTATTGGGCATCATTGAATCGTGGAGGGTAGCATGTTGATGGCCCAAAGTAGCCCTTTGACAAGCAATCATAATGAGAGCTCGATGCAAGCTTGAAGGTTGGGTGAAGGATTGAGCCTAATGTTTACCCTTTTGATGGACTAAAGAAGCTACTGTAGCTATATTGCTTTCTGTGGCATGTGGCTACCCTAGAAGAGTGTATTGGACTAACTAGTTATTGTGCGTGTTTACTTCTGCGCAGCTGATAGATGGGAAGCCTCCTAAAGACTCCGTGTTTATTTGCCTCTGATGGACTAAGGGACAACTAGAGAGCAAGAATTCAGAGCGTAGGACCTAAACAGGATGAGATACGACATAGAGACCGCAAGTGAGATTGTCATTGTATCTGTATACTCATTGGGAGCCCTAGACTATCGTAATATTCAATTGGTCTAATATAATGAAGATTGGTTGTTGTACATATTTGTATAATATTTTGTAAAAATTCTTTATCGTACTTGTGCATGTGTGATTTCATCGTTTATTTATATTTCATTGTGCAAAGTATCTTTGTTGAGTTTCTGTTTGGTAGCGTCAAATATTTTAAGATTCTATCCTAGTCCCAAGATCGTGGAAATTCAACATGGTATCGTAGCGTGTTTGAGCTACTTTGGAAGACAAATGAATCATCGACCGCACAACGAAGTACAACTTAAAAGGGAGTTGGTCACATCAGGAAGTAGTACCACTACAATGTCGAAGTTGCACTAGTCTCCCGCATGAGGACAAAGTTGGAGGGGTTGTCCAACGATAGTCCATGGAAGGAAAGGATTAAGTCGATCTTGCGTCAATAGGATTTGGGAGTTCGCCGAGAACGCTATAAAGAAGCCAACCGACCCAAAGGAGTCGTGGAAGTGTACGAGGATTTGGATACGAGGGCGAGATTTATCATTCTTGATGGTGTGAAGGATCCCCTAATACCTCATTTGTCCCAGAAGAATAATCGCACCCGAGATGTGGATGGCTCTTCAAAATTTGTTCCGAATAAGAACGAGAACTCGGGTACCGGTATTGGAGGATACATTTTAGTCCACCGAGATGTTGCAGTGAAGGAATGACTTTGTATCCGACGAGATTTGCCTCAAGCAAAGAAGCAAAATCGCGATCAGATAAAATCGTCGAGGGGAAAAAAATCGTAAAAAAATCGGAAAATCGCACATACAAAAATATTCATTTTTTTCAATTTTTTTTAATATCTAAAGCATCTACAACATAAAATAAATGCATTGACACATAAATATGAAAAAAAAAACTAATATATAAGATGTGTAATATCATGTCTAGTGCTACATCACACATAAAATCGAATCCCCCGTCTTGAATACTAAGTCCCGAGTCTCAAGAGTCAACATACCCTCAAAATATCAACAAAAAATATAATAATGTATCTCATATCATGAGTCATAATGTCATATACAAAGGAATGTCAATGCACCATATAACCTATGGTCCTATACTATTGATTTCCTCTCGCCTCTTGCGAGAAAATACAACAGCCTTTGCCTTTCTCTCTAGATAGAAGCTGCTAGTATCAAAGGGCTCGTCGGCTCTAGAAGTAAAAATGAAGCACCGTAATCTGAACCCGAACCACTAGGAGATAAAGGAGGCGTACTCACATCCTCTACCTAGTAGTAGTGGCAGGTGGTGTCACTCTCCCCGCCGGCCGCTCCCTCCTCCTCCTCCTCCTCCTCGTCCTCCTCCGAGTCCTCCCTCCACTACCTCCCGCTCTATCCAATCGTGGGCCGACTCCATGATGTGCCTCTCACCAACCCTCCATTCAAATAGCCTGGTGTTAATCGCATCTAAAGAGATGGCCTCCATATCGTGGGTCCTCTCAAGTTGTCTCACCCACAATCTAAGATTGTAGTAGACGTAAACCATGTCCTTGAGTCGCCGACCCTCCAACCTCGTACAAGGGTCATAAATTAATAAATTAAATATTTAAAAAAATATTTAATGAATTCAAAAAATCAGCTTGAAGTTGGAATTTGTTAAGTTTTTACCTGGTTATGCTTTTTGGTGTGTATTTTTTCAAATACACTCTAGTTGCGCTCGCATCCGAAGCGCTTACATAAGCCATTTAGTATTTTCCTAATGGCAAGTTTTTGGAGTTTTGCACCGCCACCATAGCTCCTCCACCATGCATCTACAAGTTACAAGTTACAACAAATAAGATAAACTTATAAAGTTACAAACATAAGAAAAAAAAATTTTTTAAAATAATGAAAATCTTACTCCGGGCATTTTAGTAGTCCTATCCCGGACAACCATGTCAAGCCACACAGCCACCGCCATTCTCGTATACCTCCATCTCTTTGGATATCTTTGCACGTCTCGGGCGGATTTGCACCATCTTCTCGAACACAAGTGAAAAAGCCATCCATGACCTCGCATCAAATAGAAAACCACATGAATAAGCAAATGCGGGTTTCGTGAAGAGCTCCCCGTAGCATGAATGGGACGATGGAGAGGTTGTTCCATCGATCATCAATCACTTCCCATAAAAAGAAGTTGTCTCGAAACCCCTCATCACCCTTATCATCATAATAGGGGCCGCGAATGCCTTCTTTGGCCCTATCCATGGCCTCTTGCCACAAGTAGCCCATTGTGGGCTTCTCTCATCCACCAATCTAAGAACCTTTACCAAAGGTTCACTAATGCCGCACACCTCTTCCACTCCAGCTCCCGCAAACTTTCCCCGATATGACACCAACCCGTGATGGCTTGTCCCTCTCGATTTACAACATAGTCAAAGCATGCCACTCATCTCAAAGAAACATTCTCTTCAAATCCCACTTAGAATTCAATAGGGATTGAAGAGAGATGAAAGTAGTGGCAAATCGTGTAATAGCAAAGCCGCACCAACTCCTTCTTGTTGGTGAATGTCCTCATCAAATGAAGCACAGATCCATGGTTATATATAAATTTTGTGATTCTCTTGATGATTCTACAATATCTTTGACAAAATCAATCTTTCCGATGTCCTCCAACATCAAATCAAGGCAATGTGCAACACAAGGTGTCCAAAATATGCCTTGACATACCTCTCCATAAGCATCTCTAAGCGTTGTAAACATAGTTTGCAAGGTTGTCCGTTATGATTTGACAACATTTTGGGGCCCAACCTCCATAATGAACACATCTAATAAATCACATAATAATCTTGTATCTTTGACATGTGCATGCATCAACAGATTTTCATAAACATTGTCCCTTGGGACAACCGACCAAGAAGTTAATAAGGGTCCTACCCCTTTGATAAGTCCAACCATTTGACATCACAAAGGCATCCCTGTGACTTCCCATGATGCCCTTAACTTTTCCAATCTCTTGCGCACGCTTTCATTTTGCGAATGCGCCCTTTTAAGGTCATTATATGAAGGGGCTTTGTATCCCGGGCCAACAATGTAAATGATAGCATCAATCATAGCCTGCTAAAATGGATTGTTCCCGGCAACGTTGAAAGGAATATCACTCCAAAGAAACAAATAGTTCAACAACTTATTAGCTTCTTCCTTCTCCTTTCTTTAATAAGGGAGGAGATAGATGGCTATGCTCCTCGGAGTGGTTCTAGGGAACAAAAATGAGGAGGCACCACGTGGCCGCTCGTAGAAGAGGTCGTACGTCAAGAGCCACTACCACTTACCAACTCCAAACCCCGATATTTGACTTTTCGTAGCCGTTTGTTGAGTTTAGTTTCTATTTCTCCCAATGAGTTCATGGTTCTTTTGATTATTTCTCGCATTGGTGGCCGCAAAGGCCTACTTCATGCCCGGTGAATTTGTGCCGTTGTATTTCAACCCGTATATCCCCCCGTCATGTGTTGACCACATAATTTGCAAGTCAAGTTTGATCGGTCAAACCCTTGATCGTGTTCACCAAATTCCCATAAAGGATCTAATTTCCTTGGCATGTTGGAAACTTTGAACTTTGAATGTTGAAATTTGAACCTAGGGCACAAGAAAATTGCAAGTTAAAAATAAAATAAAAATTACAATTTACATACAATATTTTGATTTTTTCACAAAAACTTCAACTCAATGCAAAAATAATGGGAAAAAAATACATGTTGAATCACAAGCAAAAATAATGGGAAGAAACTAAGAGCACAATAATAAATATTAAAAACAAAATTTAACAAACAATTTTTTGCATTTTTGACCAAAATAAACCCTCTCCTCTCATTAAAAAAAAAAAAAAAAAAAACACAACCAAATGCAATCACAAATGATGAAAAATACATGGATAATAGAAACCCATGGAAGAACAAGAAAAAAACAAAAAAAATGGGTCAAATTTGATGCCCACACTGAAAAAACGTTTTGCCGAAGACACTTGGTCCAACGATTTTTGTTCGTCATTTGCAAGAAATTCTTCACTTTTGTCCAATCTTGGGCTTGTAAATCACGTATCTCCCTCCTTGGCTCTCCTCCTTCACTCCTTAGCTCTCATAAGCAATTCTCGTCCAACTAAAAATGAAAAACAAAGAACCAAAAAAAATCGCATTATAACGCACCGTTGGAGGGCCGCCACGATTTTTCAAGCACTACGATTTTTTCAAAATCGTTGAAAAAATCGCCGATAAAATCGTTAAATTTCGAAAATCGCAATTTTTTCAAAACATCGCGATAAAATCGCGATGTTTGCTTCTTTGGTCCCAAGTCAAAGATGAGCTTGCTAGTGTTGGTGTGACTATTTCGAGAATGATATGGTGAGGATAGCCTTGAAAGGGTTTACTCCATAATGGAAGCTCCTTTCATCGTGGATCGTTAGGAGAAGTGTCGTACCAGAATAGTCTGGGGATGACCATTCAGGGGAAAAGTTGTGAGACAAGGATCTCATCCAACAAAGAGAGCAAAGAGACACACTGGTAACATGAATGAAGAGTAAGCAGGAAGTGCGTAGGAATGAGCAAAGTCAAGTGTGTCAATCGGTGGCGAGATGGGCCATTTTTCATTGAGATGTCCGATGAAGAAGTGAGATGACGAGAAGAGGAAAGGGAAATAGGGTCACCGTTGTTGCCACTTTTGTCGAGATAGATGCTCTCACCAAGAGATTGTAGGAGGAGGACTTTGCAATGATCTCTCATTTCGCAAGGTACTATCGATGAGGATGGATGGTACGTGGACACGGTGCGTTGAAACATATGACAGATCACAGGAGGTTTTTGGAGACTCTTAGCCGAATGGGACTCGAAGTTGCACATGGTATTTGGGGACAAGAGTCGAAGGAGATTAATGGATTGTTGTTACTTAGAATGGAGATGATGGGTGATGCGGTCGAAGATGTACTATTTGTACCAAGACTCGTATATTGTGATATTTGTTCAAGGATTGAGAAGAAGGGTTTGAGGTCTTATTCTAGGAAGGGAAGGCAAGACTCGTACTTAAAGGCTCTAGCGGGGTATTGTACTTGGAGTTAAAGAGCATGGTCTATATAGGCCGACGAGAAAGCCTATGGATCATGGAAAGAAAAAGAAAGAGCAAAGGTGTTCCAGAGAAGCAAAAGTAAAAAAGCGTACTTTAGAGGAGCAAAGAGTAGGTTCCAGAGGTCGCAGGGAGTCAAGTTATAGCGGGAGCTATATCTGGGGTTAGAATTCAGCCATACCACTAAACTAGTAGGCGACCTTAAAAAGGGGCTCCTAAAAGGGCAAATCGCTAAATGGCGGGAAACGATGGAGACTTATCCCATCACACGAGTTGTGGCCTAAGACTCCCCGGCTTCACGCACTTTCACCGATGTGAGGAGACCACAATTAGGAAGTCACTTTATAAAGGATAGATCAACAACAGATGTGAAGTGACTCCAAGACCCTTTCCCTAGGATAGGATTAAGAATGGAGCTTACTTGCTCTTTAAGAAAGGTAGAAGACTTTCTAGGAAAAGGAGGTGAGGATTCGAGGTTAGGTTAACGAATATGACTTGAAAAGGGTTTTCCAATCCCTTCAAAATCCTTATAGAACTTGGATTCCCGAGTTTCCCCTCGATGAATTGTCTTTCATAAGAAATGTGAACACACAGGCCGAGTGGACCCAACCCAGGTTAAGGAGATGGAGTCTAGCACCGATGATATTCTTAACTTGACCAAGGCAAGGGGAAGGATCAAACAAGAATTCTCACCTAAATATGTCAAATTCATCCTATGAGGTCAGGCTGTGTCACTGCAGGGTAAAATTTGATCTAGGACCTAGGGCTTGGGATATCTCGCAAACCCACCTTCGAAATACTTCTTCATCTAAAGAGACCCTTATAGCACACCAAACGTAGGCCGAGCCTAGGAGATCGGAATACTGTGGCCATTTTTCCGTAAATTGATGCCCTAGGTGGCCCAACGTGGCTAGACCCCAGAAAAGGGGGAAAACGTGAAAGAATATGGTTTAAATGGCCATCCTTTGATGGATCAATGCCTAATTCCCTTCGGGGATATGGAGTCAAGGAGAATTATGAAGATGGACTTCTCAAGCTTTCTTGTTCAAGGAGGCTCTCAAAGTCGACTTCATCCAATGTTAAGGGCTAGAGAAGAAAAGTGACCTTGAAAGCTTTTATACTTCGTTGCAAATGGAAGAGGCTTAGTTGAGATAACTCGATCTCTAGGACAATTTGTTCATCAAACATGGCTCATACATAGAGATGAGATAAATAGAAACATAATTCCACATTGATGCCGTAAATGCATGCATCAATTAGCGCTAAAATAGCGAAAATTTCATAATTAATGTATGCAAAAGAAAATAAAAGAAAATAGCATTAAAATTTCATTTACATGTAAGAGAATACTTCCAACCATCAACGCATTTGCAATATAAGAAGCTCCAAGATAAGAAGAACCAAATCCATAAATCAAAATTCATGCATTATCCAAAAATATCTACCAAGGAAAAAGTGTGAAGTTTTCTAAGGATAGAATGATCCAAATCCAAGTGATGATCCAAATGAATCCATCCAACTCCTATTTATACACTCATTAGGAGGTCAATTACCTAATGGGGCTCAATAATAGTTCCCCAAAAAATAAAATAATGTGAAAATTAACTAACTTTTGGTGACAAGCCCATCAAAGTAGCTCTACAAATAAAATAGTAAACCTCTCAAGAGGTCAAATAATAATCTATGCATGTCGTAGGGCCCTCCAAGAGGCCCGATGTGGTCCGTAAGTGCCATAATGATGAATAGGATCCCTCAAAATCGATGGAGAAGTGGGTGGCCCCTGTTCTCCAAACAACAAACCCGTGGTGCTCCTGGATTTGGTGGCACGCCAATGACCTCATGTGTCTCCATATGATTCGAAGATTCTTGTGGACCATCCTCTGTATGGGCTCAAAATGATGGAATGAATGCTGCCATGTCATTGTACAAGTCTCGAGACATGTCCCAAGTGTGTGGTGCACCCTCAGAAGGCCAACTCGGTCATAGTGTACCAAATTCATCTTCCTCATTCAAAAGATGGATCGCTAGAAATCTCTCGAACATCTTTGGGATCCATGGAGGGTTCGTCTTATTGTTGTGTGTTGATTTGGGTAGCATCGATGTGCTCTAAGTCTCAAAATTTGCAGAGGCTTAGGCACATGTATTCCAAAGAACCCGTAACTCGTTTTGAAAATTCCACTTTAGAGTGTGTTTTATTAAAATAATTAATTATTTTTGTCAGATCCTAAGTCTAAACTTAGAAAATTAAAATAATTAAAGGGTATTAA
Organism: Pinus albicaulis; assembly: GCA_034641835.2. NCBI lineage: Eukaryota > Viridiplantae > Streptophyta > Pinopsida > Pinales > Pinaceae > Pinus > Pinus albicaulis. The sequence goes on along the minus strand of CM076583.1, from coordinate 32,539,305 downwards.
TAAAAAAAGTGTGAATATTCTAGAGAAGACGAAGATCAAGTCAAAATTTAATCTTTAGTCGTTGATTAACGATTTAATCTCAACATAGTCTCAAGGAAAATATTATAAGGACTTGATGGATCATTTGGAAAATCCATTTTAGAGAAAATCTAGAGATCGAAATTTTTAATGAGTGCCTTTAGGAAATCGATTCAAAAGATTTTTGCAGAGGAAAGTAGATAATTTTCTTGCTGAGGTTTTCCGAGCCGAGGAATACACCGCAGAAGACAGAAATATGCAGAGAAGCGCTCGTAGTAGCTATGCAAAGCTTGCGTAGAGTCAACAAAGGCGGCAGCACTAGCCCGAGGAAGTTTGTGATTCGCCTGAGGATCGCCGTACATGCTGTCGGGAGAGCCCCGGGGTGTGAGACCGTGGAGAGGCCGGGGAGGGCCGATCCGCCAGCGTATGTCACCCAACAACAAGGATGTGCGCCCTCCACGCGCAGTGACGTCGAGGATCGCGCAGGAAGTGGAGGGCTTTTCGTGGACGAGTTTTGGCCAATTTCAGCTCTTACGTCGGCGACAGTAATATTACCAGCTCTTTCTGGGCCGACCTCTGAGGATAGCTAGCTAGGCATCCCGTATTGTATTCGAATTACTTCATAATAAATAAACCCTCAATTGTTGCATCGCGTTTTCCCGCATTGAGTTTTTCCGTGGTCATTGGTCCAAAAATAATGGTGTCATGTGTGTCTATGATTTATTATTTCAAATCTTGTTTCCGCAATTTAATTTTTGTACATTGTAGTGTATGGAGCCGTATTTACCATAGGTGTACGTAAATAACTTGTTCAAGTAATTAACAAGTAGAAGATTTCTCATTAGTTGTTGCGTGGGGATTCCAAATCTATGAATTTTCACATGGTATCGCAGCTTGCTTGAAGCAGTTGTAGAGGAGCAAGAGTGCAAATCCGCAGATCTAGTATTGAAAAAGAAGTCAGATCAAAGAGTCACAGAAGCGTTACATCGATCTCCTCAAAGGATGCGAACAAGCCAAAGAGGGCTAGATCCGCAAGGAAATCTCTTTGAGTGTGCCGACAAAGGTAGGATTTTCTGCCTGCAGTTTGTTTCAAAGGCGAGGGAGCAGTTGCACCGCATCAACGAAATCCCCAAGAATCGGAGGGATGTAGTTTCTATGAGGCAAAAGTGATTGCCGGTGCAAAAAAGCGTCAGAAAGAGTAGTCAAGACACATTTGGGGATTTCTCACTCGCAGAGTTTCTTGCCCAAGAAAACTTTGATTTTCGTAGAAGCAAAGCAGAGTGAGTGAATTATTTGGCTTGCTCCACTGTGAGCAAGGTAGTCACCGCTACAGAGGGTTAGAGGCAACAAATAGACAAGGATTGGGTGAGATGGCAACTAGTGGGGCTGTGTGACTAAGACCGATTGGAGGGTGCCCTCCAACTACGTAATTTGGGCAAAGATATCCTTTCTTCTAGATGAACATGACCTCAAGCACTTTATCGACAAGGCACATGCCGAACCGGTAGATGCCACATGGCTAAGAGCCCTCAAGAAGAACATGCTGTAAGCCAAATGTTTGATCCCCGATGGAATGAAGGGTCATATTGTTTCTCATATTTCGGGCAAAGTGACAGCAACAAAATGTGGGATACAAGTGCACATGCTATATGAGGGGTCTTCGAGCAAAATGAAGATGTTTTTAGAGGAGAAGAGCATATCACGTAGAGGCAGAGATGGGAGAGTGCATTGATCCGTTCCTATCTAGACTTTAGGAGAACCGAGATCAGCTTGAAAGCCGTGGGAGCACTTCTCCTCGGTGCCACAAGATGGTCATATTGGCCCTCAATCTTGTCCGAACACTATCGTGCCCTGTCCGCAGCATCTTCGCAAAGAGAAGTTATCGACCGGGAAACAATGTGGGCAACACAAGAGGGAAGAGATGAGGAGAGATCTATTCAAGTGCAAACTTGATGGTAGCAACAACAAGCAGTCAGGCCCAAGGAGGAGGAGGAGAATGCAACCCTTGCATCAAAGGGGTAACAAAGAGTACAGGAGGAAGAAGGACCTTTCAAGATAAAATGCTTCCAGTTGTGGCGAGATGGGACATTACACCACATAGTTTCCTTTCAAGAAGAAGGAAAATGTGAGAACCATGATCCTGTGCTGGGTGTACTGCGAAGATAGAGGAGGAATCGGGTGGATGATTGCCTCAGGATATCGCTGTGGGAGCGTTGGGGTGATCTGGAGTTGTAGTTCAAACAGAATCGGCAGATTGGGCAGATCCTTGAGGAGTCCACCTTCGGATCATCACCTTGCTACGGAGCTCATATCGTAGGTAAGAAGATGGACAAGTTCTGGCTTGGTGCGTAAGGACAACGTTGTGCTGGCTGTGAGAGTGCGTATACTAAGTAACACAGAGCAAGGTTGGTACGGTACAGAAGGCATAAGGGGACAACAACAATGCAAAGGCTTCGTGAGGGACAACACAGAGACTAGCAGAGCGTATATTCAACACGATGTAACAACTAAACACTTACTTTAGTTTTTGGATGTTTTTATGTTGCAATGGCAACATCATGTAGGGTCAGCGCACTATCAATGCGATGCAACAACGCAGTTGTTGGTGGGTAGCAAACTTGTTAGACATTAGCAATGCTAGGAGATGTTGCAAAATCGTAGCAAGATTTCGACGGTTTTATCGTTTAAAGCACTCTCCTCGCTAAGAAGGAGTGTTGATTTGGGTAGCATCTGAGCGTCGTAAGTCTCAAAATTTGTAGGGAGGTTTAGGCACATGTGGTTCCAAAGAACTACAAATCGTTTTTGAAAATTTCACTAAAGAGGTGTGTTTTATTAAAATAATTAATTATTTTTAATGGGACCCCAAGTCTAAACTTAGGAAATTAAAATAATTAAAGGGTATTAATAAAACAAAATGTGAATCTTCTAGAGAAGACGAAGATCAAGTCAAGTCAATCTTAGTTGTTGGTTAATGATTTAATCTCAACATAGTCTCAACGAGAAGATCATAAGGACTTGATGGATCATTTGGAAAAATACATCAAGAGAGAAATCTATAGATCGAAATTCTTTAGTGCGAAAGTGGTCGCAGAGAAAATCACTTAAGATTTTATAGAGGCAGCATGGGCCCAGGTTGGAGGTTTCCCCGAGTTGAGGAATACATTGCAGAAGAGAGAGAGTAATATGCAGAGGGGCAGCTGGCGTGCAGCCTCGCGCAAAGCCACACAGGGGAGGCGTGCCGCATTAGCCCTGGTGGTTCAGATTCGACCGAGGATCGCTAGATCCAATGCTCAGAGAGCATGGGTGTGAGACCTGGGAGAGGCCAAAGGGTCGATCCAATTAGCAGAAGAGCCACCCAATAGTATTGATGCAAGCCCCCACGCAGTGACGCAAAGAGGCAGGGCAAAGTGAGGGCTTGTCAATTCGTGGTTTGGCTGCTTTGGGCTTCTAGTGTCAATGTGTGAGGTAATCTCACTAGTTCTTTGTCAATTAGATTGTGAGGATAGCTAGCAAGGCATCCCAGATTGTATTCAAAATTACTACATAATAAATAAACCCTCGGGGCTTGTTGCAATCCCGTTTTCCCGCATTGATTTTTTCGAGGACATTGTTTCGAAAATAACGAAGTCATGTGTCTATGATTTATTATTGCTCGCATCTTGCTCGCGTATCTGTCATGTATTATTCTTGTGAAGGTTGTAGTGTATGGGTTTCAAGATCTACCTGTGAGAAAATAAAGGAATAACTTCTGTTCTTGCCACTAACAAGTAGAAGATTTCTCTACCGCTGTCGCGTAGATTCCGCATCTAGGAATTTTCACACCGGAGGCCCATGGTCGTTATGACGTTATTTTGTCACCATGACATTCGATCGTCCATATAGGTTCATCACTACTTATATTATGCTCCCCTTAGAAGTCAAAAATCCTAATGTTCCTAAAAACCAAGTCTTGGAATTGGAGAAAAGCTCATTAAAACCCTTAAAAGTCTAACTCGCACTTTTCCTAGCCTTTTTATGCGGGTTTGCGTATACTGTTTATAGCCCTATGTTAGCTTCCCGCACATTCTACTTATAAACCTCGCGACCCTCGTGTGAAAAGTCAATTTAAAGGAAAAGTAAGTTCAGAGCCCAAATTGGGTCATCATTCTCCCAATCGGAAGCTTCTAGAAGCGCGATCGCCCGAGCTTTATCCTCTACTCATGGAGCTTTATCCCTCTACTCATGGAGTTTATCCCTTGGTATATGGAGCTCCAATCCCTTCATGAGGGAAATCCATCCCCTTCATGGAACCGAAACTACCCATTTCCCTACAACCGAGCTCATGTTTCAGCCTCAAGGGTACTTTATGAATGATAGACTATAGCTAATTGTCAGAGAAATTCTTAAGAGAGCATACTCTCTATATTAGTTGCCTTTGACATGAAAAAATGATCAACAACCTAATGTTCATAACTCTATACTTTGGGTATTCAGGGGAGAGGGAAGTTTGTCAAACCGAACGCAGAATGATTGTTCGTGGCCCCTCAAGAACCCGTATGACATCAAGGTGACAAAGTCAGGTTACTTTTCATACAAGTTAATACAAATGGATTTCATTTTCTCATTGAGTTGTTCTTGTATCTATTTGAGTAATTCAATTCTTAGAATCCTTGATCACTAAGATAGACTAGCATTTTCTCAATTATTATATCTTCCGTATGCTTTGATCTTTTGCCTCGTCTTTACTGGTGTTCTATTTACCTAAGAAGCCTCTTTGAGCGACCGGATAAAAGATTGCATCGAGCGTTGACTTCGTTAGGGGCATGTCCTCTTTGTTTATAATAATTCGAATTGCAACAGTCTAGAGAAAATGATTTACAATTGGATGTTTGTTTCTAGATATTCATGTATCACTAGGAGATCGATCTTGTTTGCAAGAGGGATTTGTCCGCATAACAATGGCTCTCTACACACATCCTATATGTGCCAAGGTAAATTTCCTGATGGTTAGACTAGTGTGGAAAAGTCTCCAGAATTCTCGACTTTTTGAAAAAAATCCCGAATTTTTCCCCGAGCCGACTTTTATTGGCTGACTTTGCCGACTTTTTCATCCCCGAAATGTTGAAATTTTGTGTATTTGGGGTAGCATCGCCTGTGCTCTAGCTCCTAAAACTTTGCAGAGGGACTAGAGTTCATCCGATCTACAAGACCCAGAATGGGATTTGGGAAATTTCATCTGGTTTAGGAGATATTAAATTAATTAATTATTTTAATGTATTTCCTGGGTTAAAACTTAGGGAATCAAATAATTAAAGTGAATTTAATTAAACATGTGATGAAATTGTCTTAGAAGTCACAATTTTATCAAGCTTTCTTTTTTTAATATTAGCTATCGATTCAAGATCTGATTGGCCATTGATTTGTCAAATGAAAAGTATAAAGGAAAGGTCGGGGGCTGCCTGTAATAGACAGGAAGTTATATCAAGCTAAGCTAAGACTTAGGTAGGGTTTGCTAAGAATACTGTATGTTTGGCCTAGATAGAGGGGAATTTTAATTAAGTGATGATCTGATCCCTGTGGTCTAGAATACACAAGAGGCAGTAGAAGAGATCTAGCTTTCAAGGACAAGACAGAGGAAGGCAAAGCAGCAATGGTAGCAACAAGGACAAAGGTAATTTTCAAGAAACCTTCTGTGGGTTACGGCAGACCAGGCCAGAGGATTGCGTCACCCATTCTCGGGGTAACGCTAGCCCCGGAGTAGTGGCCGAGGGTTTGGAGGCCTTCCATACCGACGCGTAGCTCTTCAAGGACAACGTTGGCGTTTCTAGGCCTAGATTTGGTTGAGTTCGTAAATCCCGTTTAAGGGTGTGGATCACTATTATCTTGGCCCTAGATCGGCCCGAGTTGTAGATCTAGAGTTTTCTCTATTGTTTTCCAGATCTCGGAACCCGTAGTTGTGTATTCGGTAAATATTCTTAATAATTGAACCTCCACAGCCCGTGAGACTCTGCTTCCAATCTTGGGTTTTTCCGGGACGATTATTTGGAATAACCGTGTCACTTTGTCAATGTGTGCATGTGCTTATTCTAGATCCGGATTGGTAGAGATCCGTTATGTGTTTTGTCATGTTAACTTTAATTTATTCATTAATAACTTACGTAAGTAGGAGGAGCTTTTAACTGATTATCAGCACAATTTCGCATAAGATATAAGATCTAAATTGCTACATGAAAAAGTCACGATTTTATCTCGGTCTCGACTTTTTTGCGGAATTTTTCCAAAAAATCACGAGTGAGGTAGTTTCAATAATTTTTTAAATTTTTCGTGAAAAAATTGGGATTTTTTTCCAAAAACCTGCGTTTTTTTTCTAAAACGCCGGATTTTTTCCAAAAAATGAGTATTTTTGTATTTTTTTAGTTTTACCGACTTTTCAAAAAAAAACTCCCGACTTTATCGAGTTTTTCAACTTTTGAGCCTTGTCGATTTAATCTCGACTTCGAATTTTTCCACATTGGTTAGGACCCCGTATAGGGAGACCAAACCCAAATGGACACCATCCGCAATCTCACATAAGATCCAATGTGTCCCCTAGTCTTCTAGTACAACAAGTCATTAAAATGATCTAGTAAAAGAGTTTACAACCATGGACAACAAGTGGACACTTCATAATGGCATGCCCTTCCATAGTGGGTCATTTTGGGATTAAGCAATGTCTCCAAGCTCCAAAGGGGTTTAGCCAGTACCTTATTAGGTGGTTTCTACCTTGCAGGGGATAATATGTCCAAGGTACATCCCCGAAATGGTTGTGGCATATGATAAAGAGGTGAAATGGAATGGGAAATGATAGGGGAAATCTTGGGCGACATATCTGGGCACAATGGTAGCTAGAGAAAGGAAGCCCACACTTGGGTATGTAATGTGTAGGAGGGAGCAATCGTGGTGGCATGAGGTAGCCCCACCTTTGATTTTTCCACCCTTCTTTATATATGCCTTTTTCCTTTGTGATTTTCGATTAACTACTCTGGGCTCAAAGGATAAGAGCATGATGTGTAAGATATAACAATGATTATCCCCTTTTTGCAGGGTAAAGCCATGTTGATTTCAGTAGCATCTGATGTGCTTCCGGCCTCGAGAATTTGCAGGGAGGCGAGACACACCATTCTCCAAGATCCAGGAATCGCTTTGTGAAATTCCATCAAGATAGTCTAATTAAAATAATTAATTATTTTTACTAGATGCGTAAGTCTAAACTTAGGAAATTAAAATAATTAAAGGGTATTAATTAAATCGCGAGAATCTTCAGAGACTTAAGGATCGAAAAGATGATCTCGAGTTTGATTAGGATTTAATATGGGCCATTTGACTGTACTGAAGATCTCAAACAAAAGCCCTATCGTTAAATTTTTTATTTACTTCTACTTACATTAAGTTATTAATCAAATTTTCTAAAGATTAGCATCGAAGTAAATACATTAATGTTCTACACATACAAATTTAAACCGAATAACATGCACAATGACGAAGTGACACACAAATATTTTCTAGATAACTGCCCCCCCTCGAAAACCCAATGCGGGAAAATTGGTCTTCTGGCCGTCGGAGGGTTTTTATTATAAATCAAAAATCTAAGTACACCGTATCCGGGCACCAAACTAGTTAACCTTAAAGAAATAAATAAAAGAACTCAAGAATATACCTTGTTTCGTACGTAAAAACCGATTGATTCACACCCTCAAACGGACGACAGAACTCACCCTTTTCAAGCCTTTCTCGCAAATCCAAAGATGAGCCCCTCTAAAGCTCTCACGTCGGCCCCCGATGGCCGCGTCGGCCCCTCGCGCGCGAGGCCCGCGCGCCGCCGGCCCCCCGTGTCGCTAGTAAAGTCCCCGCATCACCTAGACCGGGTTGGCTGCCACCGCATCGCTTGGCCGGGCCTACGCCGCCCCCGGCCGGCCTCCCAGGGCCGCCCCCGCACTCGCCCTTTCTCGGGCTCCTGCCAGCCAAGCCCCTCGCGTAGCCCCCGATGCCTTTGCGTCGCCCCCGCCGGGGCTCTTGGGCAGCCGCGTAGTTGATGCCTATGTGCCGTTCCTGGTCGTCGGCTTTTGCCTTCGTTTCACTCTTGGCCCGGGATCAAACTATCCTCTCGCCAATACCGCCCTCGCCGGCACTCGAAACACTTTTAAAATTCTTAGCAAAACCGTTCACCTAGAATTCCAACTTAGTTTTGGCGTGCTCTCACTATGTGTGTTCTCCAACTGACTCCAAGCCCTCTTCTTATACTTTACGTTGAAACATCAACGACCTGTGAATCTAATCTTGAATCAATGGCTAAAATTAGAGGATGCTTGATCCGTGTGACTTAAGTCATTTTTCATCACATGTTTAATTGATTAACTTTAATCTTTTAATTTTCTTAAGTTAGACTTAGGTCCTTAATTAAAAATATTAATTAATTAAATATTTCTTAAAACTACGTCACATGGAGCCTGGGTTCGAATTCGAGTTCGGCAACGATTAAGTTCGATTCGACCTCGAATTTTCCGATGAGGTTCGTAATGAGGTTCGACATTAGGTTCGACTATATATATATTTTTCTATATATATATATTTTATATATATATATATATATATATATATATATATATATATATATATATATATATATATATATATATATATGGCATAAAATAAAATAAATCAAAATAAATTAATAAATTATAAAACTATGAGTACGAATTTTGATTAGTAAAAACACATGAATAACTTAATAATGAATTTTGATTAGTAAAAACTATGAATAACAATTTTTATGAGTAAAATGGACTTTGTTAAATATAGAAATGATAATTTATGTTAAAAAGTCATAAAATTTATTAAAATCAACTTCATGGAAAACAAAATCATAAAATTCGACTTTAGGGTTCGATTAGGTTCACCTTTAGGTTCGATTAGGTCTTGTGATTAGGTTCGACATCAAAGTCTGCATTAGGTTCGGCGAACCCGATCGAATTCGAAATTTTTTTAGGTTCGCCGACCCCGAACCTCGTTTTCTGTGTCTGCGAACCCCGTGACATAGCTCTTAAACAGGATGGAATTTCTTAAATCTCTTTTCCCCGAGTCTTGAGATCTCATGTACTCTAGTCCCTCCACAAAGTTTGGGAGCTAGAGTACATCCGATGCTACCCTAACACCCCAAAATCTCAACAAAATAATGTTCAACGAGAAGATGATAAGAAGAAGCTCGATGGGCACTTGGAGAACACATCTAGAGATCGAATTCTCAAGAAAGCACGCAATGGGGCCATGGGTGGAGGAGTGATTGAGTTGATTTTTGCAAATGAGGTGTTGTGATAGTGGCCGGAGAAATTCTTCTCGTTTAGTGAATATAGAGAAGAGGAGGTAGAGTGAGATCGAGAGAGGCAACATAGAGCCAACGCCGGGGTAGCGCAGCCACGTTGAGGCAAAGACAAAGCCCGAGAGGAGATCCAATAGCTTTGCCGAGGAGCAATTAGACTAGTGCCGAGAGCTAGGATGTGAGACCGAAGGGTCGCAGATCCGAGCATCCACTCACCAGACGATCACCATGGGGGGAGTGACGCTCGTCTCCACGAGTTGTGACACAAGAGGGCAAGGCGTTGATTGGACATAGGTAACGTTGGCCAGTCATTGAGAGGTTGGATCGTTGTCGATCACCAATGATAGTGTGAGGTTAATTCTCACTATTTCTACCGCTTTATCTTCTTTATCTTGATAGCCAAGTAAGGCATCAAAAGATTTGTATTTAGATTCATCGCATAATAATACAAACCCTCGCCTGTTGCACCGGCTTTTTCCGCATTGGGTTTTGTCGAGGACATGGTCCAAAATAATGTTGTCGATTGCGTGCTTATTTCTTTCAAGCTCAGATATTTGTTAAAGCAATATTTTGTATTTTGTAGATTGCCGTGTGATGTATTCAATGTTTGTCGTAGAAATCGCAAATAATTGTTAAGTTAAAATTAATAATTAGGTGAATATTTTCCACCGTCGCAATAGATTCCAACTTTAGAAATTTTCACAGCTCATTTCCCTCCGTGGGTTGGGACAATCGTGGGTTCTTGAATGATAAAAGAGGCTCATCTAGGGCCTATGGAACCATGGGTATGTGGTAGAGTTGATGCATTGGCTTTTTCTCCTACGTGCTAATTAAGTTTGGCCCAACCATCTTTTGCATCTTGTGGTACACTTTCCCGTTGAATGTGGCCATTTATGCTTTTACTTTCTTTTCACCAGCCTTCAACCTCCGAGGCATCGTCTAAGCCCGACCTAAGGTGGGGGCAAGGGAATGGGGAGGTTAACCCTATGTGGACCCAATGAGGAAATGTGGACCTGTGTGGGAGAGATGATGAATGGGGATATAGTGAATGGAAGGGGGAGTGGTATATATGAATAAGGAGCAAAGACCATGCAACCAAAGCTTCCGGGTTTCCCAAGTAGTACCACCCCAAAACAAAATGGTCAAGAAGGAGACGCTCACGGACTAAAATCGAAGGTTAACATCCAAAGAGGTCAAGGGGACAAAAGCACAAACTAAGCCCACTTTTTCGCCTAATCCCCCATCAATCCATGCCCAAAAGTGTCAATGATAAGTAAACCCAATACTCAATTACCAAATGACAAGACATACCTTTAGGTTCGAGAGGCCCACCTTCAAACATACGATCAATATAGATGGGTGAGGGACCACATGGCTAGGCTTAGGTGGCGTAGAAATGGCACAATGAGCTAGTTGAGGGCTACAATGGGTCAGCAATCGTCGCTGAGGGTCCATCATGGAGAAAAAAATTCTCCTAGGGATATCTTAGTAGAGAAAGTTTGAATAGAGCTAGATCGAGGCCATTTAGGGTAAGATCTAATCTCCAATTTTTTTTTTATAGGCAAGCCATTGAAGATTTTGTAGTGAAGTCGTATCCAAGCAAATTAATTTTTAGAAGCAAGGATTTCAATTTTCAAACCTCTCAGGCCTGCATCTAGCCCCTCCAAGTCCCGATCCAACCTCCTAAGGCCCAAAGGTCATCCTTTTCTCCCTCTCGCGCCTCATTGTTTAGCCTTTTAGGGCAGGTCGCATCAGGGGCCTCAACTTACACTCTCACCGTGTCAAGGGTTTTAGCCCTTTTCAACGCCGGTTGTGTGCCTAAGAGGACTCAACCCCCCTTCTTGGCCCTAGATGGCAACTCTAGAGGGTTGGTCGTGGGCTTCTAATCCCCAAGGCCTAGGCTGCTGTGCTTTTAGGGATTTTCCTTGCCCTCTTACTCCCTCCTCTTGCCTTACCTCCTTTTTGAGCCCTTTTCTCCTCTCTCCAGCCCTCAAGGTTGATCCTTTTGGCCTCTTTTCCCTAACCTCTAGCCCTCCTTAGCTCTAGTTTCAACTTTGCCCATTCCTGAATTTTGGGCACTGAATACTTGGTGGGGATTTGCAGAATTTTAAATAAAAATGCTTGATTTGGTAAAAGGTGGCAACTTCATTGCAAAATTTTGGCATGTTTGGGCAAAGTGATCTTCAAGGCCTTTGCCTAGGGTTTTCTCTTAAACTCTAATTTCTCACTGTTTTATGACAATTGTAAATTCTAATTTATAACTGTGACTTAAAATCCCTAAGAAACACACTAAATTGGTCAAAATACTCTAAAATTGGAAAATATTTTTTTCCTAAAATTTTGGCCACTTGGGCATTGAAGATCTATCCTAGATCTACATTTTTGCTTGCTGAGAATTTTCTGCATAATCATTGAATCAAATCGGATATTTTCTGAATAACACACCTAGAAAGACCTAAAAAATCATATTTTTCAGTTTGGCAAGCTATCTCTAATTTTTTGGGCATATTTTGGCACTTGTTGTATCATAGATAGCTCACTGTTTACATCTTTTCCTACTTCTGTAATAAACATTTCAGATCTGATATAACTGTAGTAATCTCTATCATAAAAAAAAGGCTGAATACATCTAAATTATTGAGTTGGAAAAACTGGTTTGATAATTGGATTTCTCTTTTCTACATTGGGCAAGCATATCAACTAGCATCTAACGCAAACTTTCTTACTGCTGTCATAAATAATTTACTGCTGTCATATCAGTCACTTATTGCTCATTGAAGGGCTGTTGGAACATAAATTGCATAAGTGCTTTCATGGTTTTACATTCTGGTTGCTAGTACTGATATTGTGGAAGTAGCTAACATTATGTTTTCCTTGTGAGTTTATATGCTATGCAAAGTTTAGGACTTCACATCTTAATAAGCTCACCACTAAAGGACTCTAATCATAACTTCCTTTGGTATTGGAGTATCTTTGGGAATTTGAAATCTAATTGGCATTGTGATAGTAACATATGATCATAATTGGTGCATCTTGAGGAATTGCATTTGCATTTTGTATCATTGACTAATTAATAAGTGGATAAGTGCTTCAAAATCCTTAATTGTTGTCATTGTTCAAGAACCTTATCATTGACATCTATCTTATCTCAAGTAATGGTTATTGGCATCTCATTTGGCTAATTATTGAGTAGAGGATCTCGTCTATTGTTGGTAATTATATCATTGAGCACTTGGACTTGCTTAAGATTGTTTTCCAATAAATTGTTAGCATTCTCAAGAGTAAGATAATCAATTTCAAGTATTTGAATCACATAAACAAATCTTAAACTAAGACTCACTCATAATCTTGCGTTTCATCCTAAGACTAGCTACATTAATAATTTACCTCCAAGCATAAGCTTGTTTGATAAACTCTTAGGACAACTCCTTTTTATTTAGCTTGAAGTATTCAACAGCTTTCTAGTGGTTAAAACAATGACCTTACAAATGTTAGAGCCATGCTTTGCAACGTTGGAGGCAGACCGGGTGGTTGGAACACAAGGGGAGGTATCGTTAATCAAGTCTTTGCTTGCTTCCTCTCATTGGTTTCCTTCCCACATCCTACTCCTAACACTCGATCTTGTAATGACTCATTCCATCACTTCAAACAAACACTTATCTGATTTTTAAATTTAAGCAAAAAATCAAGTGAAAGGAGATTTAAGCATAAATCCTAATAAGAGGATATTCACAAGAGATTCACAACTTAAACTTAACTTCAAGTTTACAAAATAACTAGCTTATGCATAGAGGAATATCTCGGAAATCGAAATCAAAACTCGAAACAAGCCGATGATTGCTCGAGCCGTGATTTTTCTCTTCAACGCAAATTTTACGTATTATAGAATCAATTGGTTCCTCCTGCCCAATTTAGGAAACAATCCTAAACCTGCAGGATGCCTCTACCCCCGTGCCCAGAATTCCAAGATCCAGGAGACTCCTTTCAAAATGCACTTCCTTATCTCTTTCCAAAAGAGAATTTAACAAAACACTCCACCCCTCTCCTCCACATTTCATCGCTTATATAACCTTCCTTCCACCACCTCTCTCTTCTCCATCGAGATCTTATATGCATTAATGAAGATATGAATGTATTTATGGAGATGTCATTCGAATAAATGTGATATGAATGCATTTGTGGAGATGTCAGAGCATCATTGTCTTATTCGTGGAGCTTTTAATTTTAATTAATTATTCTTTAAGGTTAATTTTTATTTTTGTATATTTATATTAACTTAATTAATTAACTTCATATTTTTAATTAAATTATATTATGTTCTTTATTAGTCCATTTAAATATAATTTATACTTAGTTATATATATGTATATATATTTAACCGATGTTTTATCATATTTCAAACGAGGACAAAATGTAAGGTGATTTTCAATTTGTTTTCTAATTTAGGTAATCTTAAATATTAACAGTGTATGTATACTAGTGCGATGTGTGCGATATATGCATGTGTAGCTATCAAATGTGTATATCGTATACATGTTAATATTATTTTGCTTATAACTTGGAAATTGGTCGTTACATACTTCTCCCCCTTCGAAAACTTCGCCCCCGAAGTTAGGTTTCATATACTTGTATCAATAATTGTGTTTTTTTTTTTTTTAGAGATTAGGGTGATTGTAGAAGGCTTGGTATTTTAAGATTGAATTTCCATTTGAATATGTATGTATCTCAGAGACTCTAATTTTATCTCATCTCAACCGAATCTCAAACTATTCTAAAATCATCCTATCCTTCCTAATCTCTTCCACTCCCCCATCCTATCCGTCCTCTGGCTGTGAATATGCCATGGTGACCGGCGACTGATCCATTCATAGACCTTAAGGATACGCCGTCGATTACATCGACCGATATGCTTGTGTATCCGACAAGCCATCATCACACGTCTAGGGGAGCGGACTCGCATAGTCCTCCCATGACCTGTGCATCAAGGATAAACGATGGGCAACACCTCCACCCTCCCGCAGGGACCAGGGTCAACACCTCCTATCGGAATCTCGGGGGAGTCTCAACCGGCTTCGGGAAGAAAGGTAAGTATTTCGCACGAATCGGTCCACAAACAATTCCCAAGGAACCAGATCTAAAGTGAAATGCAAATTGTTTTTTCGTATTTCATCAAAATCGCAGCATTCCCCCCCGAGTTGGAATACAACGATCTTTGTTTTAGAAGTGGAAGAATATTTCAATGCGAAGCATCTTATCATCCATTCCAACCGTGTTTCAGATGTTCTCTGCCCTATCCTCCAGAGAATTGCCGAGTTTAATCTTTTCTTAGCCTCGCGAAATATCTTTCTCTATGAGGCTTATAATCATAATCCTTAGGCTTTTTCCGAATGTCTTTCCTCTAGATGACATCGTCTCCTCCTTGCTACCGGTCACCGCGATCCTTTTTAATGTTTCCAAAATGGCTTCTAATGAGCTCATCACCGTAGTTAGACTCCGGCATCGGAGCAATAGGTGTCGACAAGGATCTACGAGGTGGCGAGGGTGGAGGTGATGGCAACGCATTTCGGGCCGGCGTTGCCGCCTTGCACGTTATTAACATTGTAACTTTTCCCGAAATACATAATAAATTTATGAGAAATGGGTAAATTTTAATGACTAAATATAATTTTCATAAAATTTGAGCTCGTATACAATGGATAAGGCTTCTTTTTTGTTATTTACTCATAGCAGTGTCTTATCGGGATCGAGGTCAAGGAGGTGGCAGACTTCCTTGTCCTATGCGTGTATTTATGCGTACTAACTCTAGAGTGAAATGCAGGGGTTTTCCATAGATCATAGTGTTGTTTCGTAAAATTTGTCTAGAATGTTCACTCCAGATGCGTTTATAGAAGGGTTTATTGATTTTTCAGCTACTCATGACTATAACTAATACGCGAGTATTGATTTTTCTTTACTATCGTGACTCTCCCAATTTGTGTAACAAAATGAGAGCCAAAATATAATTTTCAAGTTATTTATTTATTTATTTATTTTTATTTTTTTAAATATTTATTAATTTATAATCAAGACAAATAAAGATGAGCCTTTTAATTTATATTTAGTTCTAGCTACCACACCAATACTATGCAAAATAAAAAAAATAAAAATAAAAATGAAATTATAATTCCTGAGTCGTTAAATATTATGGGGCATATATATATATATATATATATACCATACGCCGGGAGGTACATACGCGTATATGGTGCAGGGTTCCAGAACTACGCTTAAATACTATGAGCATTTTAAATGTGATTTGCGCCGGGTGTAATATCAAGGTTTGCAAAATCATTGTAACAAGAGGGAGAAAGTCTTATGTTCAAAACCCGACCTTGATCTATTCTAAGCGTATTTGTTGTATACTCCGTATAAAATTTAAACGTATAATTCAAACTTGGATATTTTATATGGAAATTGAATACGATATTTATCGCAACCCCAAATATTTACATAGGTATGTTGTTATAACGTCCTCATGAATGCTTTTTCAATCCAAAGTATTACATTGGATTAGAAGTCCCCCCCGTGGAATATAACCTATGGTAATATATATATATATATATATATATATATATATATATATATATGGTATGAAAAACCATATCATATGGTTTCAAACCCTTCGCGTGTGATAACAATCTTGGACTCGTGGCACATAATGTAACTATTTTATATTCTCGTGATTTTAACCCTTATCGAATTTTATAGCGTGGCTTCACCTTAATATGATATTAATAATTGACAACAAATTTACGTATGACCCGCATGGCAATTCGATGACAAAAGGTTCTAATGATTTATCACAGTTTCGCTTATAAATCCAACAAAATTATGAATAGTGGCCGTTAGCCTCATCGGGGCTTAGACTATTGTCTAGATGTAGAAGATCTATCACATAGTTCGGCATGGTGTAAACAAGAGAATGGAGGCGCAACACTTATGCACAAACCATATTATCACGAGGTGGATTGTTGGCAATTTGGTTTATGATTTTGGTGACACGTCAGGACCCTGAGGGCACCTTCGGAATTGATTGAAGCTCAAAGATATTCACAAAGGCATTCGAAGTTGGAAGTCACATCTTAGAGAAGGTTGGATTAGCACATCCTCGCATAAGCATTCTATAGCAAGAAAATTAACTTTCACAGGATAAGTGCATATTGAGTATTACGTAAGTCCTATTTGGGGTTTATAAGAGGAATCGATAAGAGCATATGCCCTCACCGTGCGTAATCAAACGAAACACCTGATCGTGGATCACGTTAAGGGTTTAGGCCGGATGGGAGAAACAAAAGCATTTGTTGTGTTCGACACAAGATTGAGAGTCGAAATGCTGGCCCAAACCTTCGCCGAGTTTGAAACAAAAAGTTGGAAGTTGGGCCCGATAGACAAGGGGTAATGAGAACCGCAATATTCTCGGATCTAGTGTAGTAAGTAGATATAGGCCACAATTTTTTTTTGTCCTAGTAACGTAGAAATCGCTAGGGCATCCGCCTCCGTTGATCGTGAATCTATAAATTGAGACCGGATCACTTCTCTCTTAGTAACCTAATCCCGTACTAAATTGAGCTACGTGTTGTATCGAATTGGTTTGGCATCTTGATACCGTGATTGTTGAACAAGACATTGTCTCTGCCAAGATTTTATATTGTTGTTTATGAGTGTTCATCGTATCATTGGAATAAAATTTAATCGTTTAATGAATATATTGAATTTAGTCATTGTATTGGAATAATTAATAAGGCTTGAAGAAAACCCTTTTCACGCTATAAATATTCGTAACTTAGTTTACATCTAGATGTTTGGACACAAATATTTACCTAATTCCCAAATTGGGCCGCTAAATAGATCATAACAACCCCGAAAGAGAGCCATGTGAATGGATGAATGCATATAGAGATTGAAACAACATACATTAAGGCGTCAGTTATGAATTTTGGAATAAATAATTCCAGAAGCTCATGGTAATTATAATAATTTGCCTCTTTTAAAATTGGAAACAACCATAGACTGTTTAAACATGCAGAAGCTTAGAAACAAAATTTAATGGGCCTATAAGGTCCCGAAGGCTTTGAATCAAGGTCTAATACCATGTGTAAGCACTCATTCCATCATTTCAAAATAAGCACTTATCCGATTTTTAAATTTAAGTAGAAATTAAGTGAAAGGAGATTTAAGCATAAATCCTAATAAGAGGAGATTCACATTAAACTTAACTTTCAAGCTTACAAAATAACTAGCGTATGCATAGAGGAATACCCGGAAACCGAAATCAAAACCCGAAACAAGTCGATGATTGCTTGAGCCGTGGTTCTTCTTCAACACAAATGATAGATTGCTGCAGAATCAATCTGCTCCTTCCAAATTAATTTAGGAAACAATCCGAAACCAGATATGAATTCTCCCTTTGCCCCGTGCCCGTAATTCCAAGATCCAGGAGACTCTTCAAAAACAAACTTCATCTCTTTCCAAAAGAGAATTTAGCAAAACACTCACCCCTCTCCTCCACATTTCATCGTCATAACCTTCCTTCCATCGCCTTTTCCATCAAGATCTTATATGCATTAATGAAGATATGAATGTATTTATGGAGATGTCATTCGAATAAATGAATGTATTTATGTGTGGAGATGTCATTCAAATAAATGTGGATATGAAATGTATTTGTGGAGATGTCATATACAATTGTCTTATTCGTGGAGCTTTTAATTTTAATTAATTATTCTTTGAGGTTAATTTTTATTTTTGTATATTTATATTTAACTTAATTAATTAGCTTCCATATTTTTAATTAAATTATATTATGTTCTTTTATTAGTCCATTTAAATATAATTTATACTTAGTTATATATATGTATATATATTTAATCGATGTTTTATCATATTTCATTTATATTAAATGTAAGTATTTTCGATTTGTTTTCGAATTTAGGTAATCTTAAATATTAATATATGTATACTAGTGCGATGTGCGTGATATATGTATGTGTAGTTATCAAATGCGTATATCGTATACACGCTAATATTATTTTTCTTATAACTTGGGAAATGGGTCACATACATCTCAAAACATTTAGAGGGAAGGTTCAACTTAGACTAGGCATATAACTTAAAAATAACCAAGATCCTTGCATTTTACCTAGATTTTTTTAAGACTTGCATTTCATATAGATTAGTTCATCATCCAAGCGATAGTTGTCCATCTCGGGTTACTTGGCTTTAATTTCTATAAAGCAAGAAGTTTTGACTCCATCAAAGTAATCGGTCTCACATAAATCCTATGTTGTAGGAAATCGTTTAGGGGTTTTTTCCTCAAAGAACGAAACAAAAACACGGAAACGTTTTTGGTACGTCTCGAAACGTGTTTCAAGCCATACCGTCGCATTTCACGTGGAGGAAACATGGCCCAACACGAATCGGAACAAGCCTGGTCATATGACCATGTTTCCTTGTTTTTACCGTTAATCTAGGTTGCTGCTGATGTCAATAGTTGATGCCAATCATTGATGTCGTGGCCGAGATGGAAAATATTTTGCAAGATGCTAGAGGATGATTACAATGAATACAACTCTTGTTTAAGATGTCAAGACACAAATGAAGTGTCAATCATGTATCTTGATGATCACAATGGAAGACTACCATATCACTCGTACTTGATGAAGGACTAGGAAGATACACACATGATGACATGTCCTACCTTCGATAATTTGATGATGACATGACAAATCTCCAATTATGTCCTTATGATGAAGACTACATAATGATGCTGCATTTGATTGATGAAATGTAATTTGATGATAACATGACAAATCTCCAATGATGTGAATCTTGACGTCCTTATGATGAAGATTACATAATGATGCTGCATTTGATTGATGAAATATCTCTACACTATCTTAAGGACAACTGACCTAGTGACCTATGTTGAAGAAGGCAAGGACAAGATGATGGTGATCCTCTGCTGAAGAAGTGCTTAGCACATTATTATGAACACAATCCACAAAGAAATCAAACCATGAAGAAGCCTCACACTCAAAGGTATCTTTGCTCTGCCTATTTTCTTTTCTGCACTCATAAATAATCAGCCCATTAAAAAATATATTTTTGCAACTTAGAGGCAAAATTCCTTAATGACACCACACCATCTTGAAGAGCATAATTTTTCTCTTTCCAACGAGCTATTACTCAGCCCAAAACTCCAAGGTTTGAAAGATATTGATTTTTTAAGTTAAGGAAATTAATGCTAGCAGCTAGCCGACCTACACAGTCCTTCAGTGGCCAGTTTTCCCTCCATGAGGACGTGTCTCTTCATTAAGGGTTGAAACCTATTATAAATTGACGTTGAAAAGTTTTATTTTAGCATCAAAATTTCGGTGATCATTTCCAGAGAAAGACACGGAAATTACAGGAGGCCAAGAGGACATAAAAGTTTTAATGTTTAAGCATTTGTGATTGCTGCACCTCTTAAGAGCTGATAACGTGCAAATATCAGAACAGTGACTACATTAGCAGAGAGATGCTTCTAAAACTGTGAGGCAAATAACCTGTGGAGACAGTCCTCACCCTTGGGCACCTGAAGTAGCTCGAACTGTGGGTAGTTTCCCCAGACCTTGGACCTAGCATTTTTGTGGTTGTTTTGCAAATTCTGGAATAGACATTTTCACAGAAAATTCAGCCCTTGGAGCAGTCCTGTTAAACAAAAGTTTAGAAACCACAGTCACTTTTGAAGACATCACTACAACAGCTTTGCAGATATATTGAGCAGTCTTCACAGTTGCAGATCTTGTGTAAAATAGCTGATCTCAGTTGGGAATTTAAAGCAGTGTTTTGAGCATCTTTTTGAAGACACACTATTGAAGTATTTTGGAACAGTCTTAAGAGCGCATTTGAAGTAGGCATCTAGTGAATAAATCTGGAAGATTTATTTTGGAGATCATGTTGAGCAGACTTAGAGAACTGTGGGAGTTGGCTCCTTCTCTGAGCATTCTATAAGCCTTTTTGGAACAGACTTTTTGGTTACTCCTTGATAATTTCTGCAATAGTCCTTCTAGTGACCCTCCCTGGATCACCTCTTGAATACTTATTCACTTAGCTTGAATCAGAGATTTTGAGTGAATTTGGAGCAAACTTGACAGGGTTATTTTGACAGAAAGATCTTGGCTGCTGTGAATCAGCCTCTTGAAGAATTCCTTGGGGTATTTTGGTAATCAGTTGAAGTACGCTGGGAAGCCTTTGTTGTTAAAGCAGACCTAAAGTGTATCTCGAGGGACATCTAATTGGAGCTAGTAGCTGCCTTGGTGAAATTAGTGGAGACCTCATAATGCATTGATGTAAGTCCTCATGACTTGAACTTGGAGATCTAGCTTGGGTAATATGAAGAGTGCTGGTGACACCTTTCTAAGAAGACAAGGTTGTCATTGATAAAGTAATTTGTGAAAACATTGCTGAAGATTGACAAAAATTAAGAAAGACACAGAACCTGGGAAAGAACCAAACATATTTTGACGAAGTGAAGTCGAGGGTTGAGCCCAAGAAGTTGGAGCCCTTACAGACAAGGTCGTTGCCTTGGAAGATAGGGGTTGGAGCCCTAGAGGATTGGAGTCCTCAAGGAACCAAGTCGGAGCCTCGTACTGCAGATAGGGTTGGAGCCCTAGAGGTTGGTGCCTCAAATTGACAAGGTTGGAGCCTTGGAAAGACCAAGCTCTGCTGGCACAATACAAAGTTGGAGACTAGAAGATTGAGTCTTCATCTAGGGTTGGAGCCCTATATCATTATTGTAATTTACTTATTGTAAAGAAGAAATTAATAAAGGTATCTATTCCATCATTTATCATTTTGTGTTCTAAATATAAGTGATCCAACTAGCAAAATTATCAATTGAAAAGAAATACCGATTCACCCCTCTCGCATTTCCAACATTAACTCGATTTTTATTCGGTTTTTTTTTCCCTTTTTTTATTACTATTTTATTTGGCAAGTAGCATCTTTTGGATGCTTCTAGATAACTCTCTCAATTCTTATAAAAAGACTCTCGCCTCATTCCCTCATCACACGACCTTGAGCAAGTCATTTCACTTGGAGAAGGGCGATTTTAGCTAGGAGAAAAGAGGAAACCGTAGTGGTTTCAATTAGGCGTTTTCACCAATGAGCAAAGGAGATTTCAGCAACAAGAGAAAGAGATTTCACAAGTAGATTTGGAGTGTCATTACGACATTCTTGTATTTTTAAGTTTAGCTACAACCATATTTCTCATCTTTTGTGGCATTTTGGGTAGCTTCACCACAAAAAAAAATTGGGTAAGAAGCATTCATTTAATTAGTTTTTTCTCATCAAGCTTATATTTTTCAAGGCTTTATGCTATAAAAAATATGAAAAACGTTTTTTCTTTACGTATTTGTTTTTCAATTTTTTTAAAGAAATGGCTTCCGAACCTGGCCGAAGATTATCCTCTTTGGAAGCATGTTTAGAAGCTTCAAAAAATGTGGAGGTGGTGGCTCATGGGAATGACGATGTAATCTTTGGTGCTGATTCGTACAAGGGCTCCTACCCAAGAGTGAAGACACATTCGCATGGAGGAGGACAAAAATGTATGTTGCACAAAAACAAATGCACTCCACCGATGAGGAGGTATATCAAAGAGAGAAAGATGAGGCGTATGGAATTAAAAGAAGGCATGAAGAGCTAGCTCAAACTATTCTCAAGTCCACCAAACATTGATCCAATGATTGTATTTGAAGCAAGGAAACTGAGAAAAAAAAAAAAAAACAACCACCATTCAAAAATACTGTAGCGGCAACAACAAGAACAAAATTTACCATTCAAAAATACCGTAGGGGCATCTTCTACAAGCCAAGATAGCGGAATTAAGCTAAATTGGTGAATGTGCAAGCAAGAGAAGAAGTTGATTCCAAAGTGGTTAGGTGCATCTATGCATGTGGTATCCCATTCAATGTTGTTCACTCTCTCATCGACAAGATATGATAAGGGAAGTTAACAAAAGCTCCTCAAGGGTACATGGGCCCAAGTATGAGAAAAGTCGGGACCAAGTTCTCAAAAATGAGAAGGAGTCAGGAGGATATCTTATCACCAATTCGTTCTTCTCGAGTAGCTCGGGATTACCATAGTCTCAGATGGATTGATGTACATACATGCAGCTATTGATAAATATCATTGCCACTTCACCAAAAGGAGCAATGTTTTTAAAGGTAAGACCGCCTTCGTAGGAGGTAAAAAATGCATAGTTCATTGCTAATGTTATTATAAAATCTATTGAACAAATAGGTCTTAACATGGTGGTGCAAGCTATCGCGTATAATGCACCGCTTTTCAAAGTTATGGGTTTAAATATTGAGGGGAGGTGGGGATCAGTATCTTTGACACTCTTCTTTGTCCATAATCCGAATCCGATCGTAGAGGAGATCGACAATAAAGTTCCATGGATAAAGGAATTATTGTGGGAAGCAAGGGAGATTGTTAAATTCATCACCAACCACCAACAATCCCAAACAATATTTCGAGAGTACTCCAAATTTGAGTTGTTAAAATTTGTCGAGACAAGATATGCCTCAAACTTCCTAATATTGCACCGCCTTGTTGAGGTTAAGCAAGCATTAGTTTCTATAGAAGTAGTCAAGTTTGGGTTCAAAGGGAGATAGGCGCATTCAAAGCGGGATATATGGTGCGTAGATTGTGCCTTGATGAAGATTGGTGGAGCAAGATAGATTTCTTGCTAAAGTTCACAACCCCCGCATTTGAGCTTCTTCGGAATGCGTCGATGCTGACCAACCTTTCTTAGGAGAGGTATGACGGCATGGATTTCATGGTTCAAAACTATGGAAATCATTTCACAAATCTCCGCAACTTTTGCTCAGATGATCATTTTGCCGATTTAGTCAAGAAAATCATTGTTCATAAGTGGAACAATTTCAACACTTCATTGCACACTTTAGTACATGTGCTGAACCCCAAATTTTATGATGAGGAGCTTATTGCTCGCAGCAATGGGAAGAGGAAGGCACCCCATAAGGACAAGAGAGGTAATAATGGGTGAAAAGCCCTTATGAGAATGTTTCCAAATTAATTTGCCATGAGGGTGAAGGAAGAATTTGCCAGCTTTTGCTACACTAGATGATTATTTAGATATATCAACTTTGGAGGAAAGAAGCACCATGAATCCAATAGGTGGTGATTTGTCATGGAGCAAATGGTGTACATTTGCAAAAGCTTGCCATTCTTGTCCTTTCACAAGTGGCAAGCTCTTCATCAACATAAAGGAATTGAGCACCTATGGTTTTATTCATTCTCGTGAAGCGCAACAAAGCCGAGCTCTTAGGAAGGCAAATGATCTTGTTTATGTGCACTCCAACCTTTCTCCTTGCATCTCATAGGGGTCTAGAATATAGCAATGGTCCTTCTAAAGAATGGGATGTGGATCTAGAAAGTCTCGATTTGGAGCTCTCTTCGCCGCCATGAATATTGAGGACCAAGAGCATAGAAGTGGAATTGGCCAATATTTCTTCAAATTCCACCATCCACTCGTTGAGCATGTTTCCGCTTCTATTTTTTTTGAGGATTATGATGATGATTATTAGTTTTTTTGTCTTTATAGTACTTGGCAAAATTTCCTCATAGTCTTTATTGTACTTGCAACCTCATATATATAATAAAGGTTGATTTTGAGATTTGGATATATAATAAACGCCGATTAGATATTCCCATATTGCTATTTCCATTATGTGTCTCATGGATCATTCATGTGTGGTGGATGTGATGTAAATTTAGAGACTTATAATTTATGCATTGACATTGGACAATTTAATCATAATGTTTAAACTTAAATGTAATAAATTATATCGTGTCATGTATGCCTTAGTAGATTGCACATAACATTTCTTCAATGTCCTTATATATATATATATTTGTGTGTGTGTGTGTGTTTCTCGTTTCCAAAATTTGGAGGGGTCACGTTTCGTACCCGTGCTTTTGTTTCGTAACTCATACCCGTTTCCCCATATTATGAAACTTAGATTAAATCTAATCAAATCATTAATCTGGTTAAATTTTACCAAGTAGCTAGGCTAATTAACTCAGGTCTCCAGAACAAGTTACTTCCCAACTTGTTTTCCATAGAATAATTTCCTATCTCCACAGGACTCTCTGTACCGCCGTCGTTGGGAGACAAAAATGAGCGAAGGGGCAGGATTAAAGTGATACCACCGTACCCGAGCACTTTGTTGTAAAAGTTCGTACAATTTGAGTGACAACATGCGTTACTATGTGTTTGTTTATGTTGGTTGTTTTAATTATTGAAATTGCTTGTGTTAATGGCTATTTCAAATTCATCTTACAAGATTTTATTATTCAAATGTTGAAAGAGTGTTGAAATTGAAGAGACAATCTCTTTGGAATGTGAAGAGACAAGACTTACATTTAAATTCTTTTTATGGAATACTAACAATCATCAAAAAGTTAATTTATAAACATGTGTGAGGTTGTATGTAATATGGTTAGAGTTAGAGAGTGTGTGGGAGCATTGGTTGAGTTGTTGTTTGTTAGTTACTTGGCACTTATGAAGGGATTGGAGAGTGAGAAGAGGCAACAGATGGAGTGTAGGTTGAATTAAGAATAGGGTAAACCAACAAATTGTTTTTATATGTATCAAGGGATTCTTTCAAGTTGTATGTAGCTTGATAAAGAAATGTGCTCGGAGCTCGTTGAGGTAGGAGCTTCCCGTGGGTTGTAAAGTCGCAAAATTTGTGGAAGTTCGAGCTTTCTTGCAAGTTGAAGCTTAAGAATTGAGGTAGCAACCTCCGGGGAATGAGGCCTACATAATATTTGATGTAATGAGTAGGAGCTTGCCTTCGTATCACAACAATAACTAAGTCTTGGTTTTCTCTATGGGTTTCCACATATCTAGTGTCCATATAAAAGCTGTCATATGTGATGATTTGATGTTATGGTTTACATATTACATGTTGTTCACATATTAAATCTATTATTCATAATGTGTTAAGTTCTTCATTTAATAGTTCAGTTTAATCGTTGAAAAGAAAAATAATTTATGTCCATGAATGTACTAAATTGATTCACCGCCACCCTCTCGCTTTAGTCAAGTTTCCAACAATTGGTATCTCCTGAGCAAGTTCCTTCTATGTAAGCCTAACAACTAAGTAACCGGGACACTCCTAAAATGCCCTCGTATCCCCGAATCCCTTGCTCAGACACCTCTAGGTGTCGATTGTGCCCCACCAAGAGATAGTTTTTGAGTGTCCGCACAGGGAAGCGGCCGGGACACGCACAGAATAAAGGGGACACGCCGGTGTCCCAACCGTAACCCGCTCTGACACGCCGTGCTACCCTCGCCGGTACGCCGGCCCGCGAACCAAAATGCGCGATTTTTTTTTTATAAAGTGTGGCTTTTTCTTTTCAGGCGCTTTCTCACCTATTTACTGGTGTTTCATTTTGTGAAGTGAGAAGGAGTGAGTAATAGCAAGTGTGTTTTCGAAGAGATTTGGGCATCCTAGTGCATTGTCCCTCTATATTTTGCATTTAGTTTGTTGTTAGTGTTTTGCATGTGCATATGTTTTATATATTTTGTTGTTTTTGTTTATTTTTTATATTTATGTCTAACTAAAGGCAAGAAGATGTGGCAAAGAAAGGGGAAGAATGTCCCCAGTGGAGATGCCCCTCCCCGTCCCTCTTTCATCACACAAATGGGTACATTCCATCCATTGGAAGTGGGGTCGCAATTACAGCTTCAAATGTGCAGTGGAAAACAAATTGTTGACCTCAAATACCCATTGTGGAACATGCAACAAGAGAGAAGGCAAAGTAAAAAGGGAGGGAGGAAATTGTAATGAAATGCAATTTTGCAATGGCCATTTCAATGGCACACATTTCCCAAGAAAGCTCATTTGTTGGGTATTCCAAAGTCAGGCATTAAATGTTGTACAAAGAATTGAATTGTCGTATAAGAAGAAATTTAAAGAGGCGAGTATTGGTGAGGCAAATGTGTATAAAGAAAATCAAAACAATCCAAGACTGATGAGCCCTTCCATTCTTGAGGAAAAGCAACAGCAAGTTCCCTTTTGAGACTTCTGAGCAGGGAGAATTATAAAGAGAAAGGCAACCTACTTTGGTCCAATGGACAAGATTTTTCCAAAAAGAGAAAAGGAAGAGCTTGACCTCACCATTGCATTTTTTTTTCTATCGAACTTCATATCTTTTAATGTTGCACTCATTACCTCTATTTATGGAGATGTGTCGAGCTTCCTTTGTCATGGGGCTCCATCGTGTATAAAAGCCCCCGGGGTCGAGGAAGGCTTCAACCACATTGTTGACAAAGGCAAAGAAAGAGGTGGACAAAATGCTTGAGCCTATTAACCAGCATGGCCAACATCCGGGGTTAGCATTGTTTCGATGCATGGACAACCAAGACGCCACCCACTCATTAACTTCATGGTGTCATCCACGAATGGTGCAGTTTTCTGAAAGCAGTTAGATGCATTTGGAGAGTACAAGGATGCACAATATATGGGTGAGTTATTTTCAAAGTTATTGAAAGTGTAGGTGTGGATTGTTGTGTGCAAATCATTACAGATAATGCACCCGAAGCTATAAGGTCAGCCGGCATGATTGTGGAAGCAAAATATCCACAAGTATTTTGGACACCTGGTATTGTCCATTCATTGAACTTGGCACCGAAATCTATTGCTCGATGTGCTTTGGATTGGAGCCACTATCGAGGATGCACGACATATCCGCAACTTTGTAACAAACCATACAAATGCCCTCACTATCTACAAGGAGTACAACAATCTATCATTGTTGAAGATTGCAGAGAAAGACGGTTTGCCTCTTCATTCATCATGTTGAAGAGGTTGAGGGAGGTCAAGACCGCTCTTGGGTCTATGGTTATTTCGTAGTTTTTGGTCTTTTCGAGAAAGATGGATCAAGCAGCCCTCAAAGAAGGTGAAGGACATGGGTTGTTGGATGATATACATGGTGGGAGAAGGTAGATCTACTATTCAGATCATGGAGCCTATCATTTCCTTGCTCGTATTTGCGTATACGACTCAACCCATCCTAAGGAGAGGTTTATGAGGATGGGATTCCATGATTGAGTCCGTGAGGACCATTATTTTACAGAAAGGAGTGCCCGCAGTATGAGACATCGCCACTCCGAGGCCTTCTTCACCGTCATACGTGATATTCTTGTCGCCAGAGCGGGGACAAGAATTGCACACCTTTACATTGTTTGGCTCACTCCTTGAACCCAAATACCATGCCCATGAGTGGTCAACAGACCTTCCTTACGCATTCCCTCCTCACATGGATGTGCCGAAATCTCACAAGGGAGGAAAGATGCATCGAGAGGATTTTTTTAGGATAGGGCATCCCTTGATGAGGTGGAGTGATGCCTTTGCAGATTTTTCCACCGCGAGGGGGCGATTTGGAGGCTATGATTCGATTCGAGACAAGCTAAGAAGCCCATTCTTGGTGGGCAACTCTGCTGGGGCGGTGCCAAAGCCTCCTCAATGTGCCAGCTAGCCATGAGGCTCCTCTCTCGTGTGACTTCATATTCTTGTTGCGAGAGGAATTGGAGCACATATGGGAATTTGTATAGTGAAGAAGAGTGTGCTTGAGTAAACAAAAGTAGACAATGGTGTATGTGCACACCAACCTTGTCTCATCTACAGCAGAGGGAGGAGATTAAGGGAAAGACAAAGATGTGATGTCTTTCCCGATGATATGTGTCCGGACAATAAAGGTTGAGTTGGCATTGGCCAACTTGGATCTCAATGCGCCTGCTAGAGCCCGTCGTATTTGATGATGGATTAGAGGGGTCATCCTCCACACCACAGAGCGCAGATGATAGAGGAGGAGGATGCACGAGGCAGAGGAGAGCAAAGGGTGAGCATGATGATCGGGATTTCAATGTTGATGTCGATTATGATGATCCTGATGACTTGGCCCATTGAGGCTTCAAGCTTGTAGTCTTGTAGATTGTAGTTGATTTTGTATTTTCTATTTCTATTTGCTATCGTTGTTGTTATGTAACACATTTTGATTCGATGACTTAATGAAAAAACTGCGTATCTTACTATCTTCAATCTTGTCTTTTTGCTAAATTTGACGATTGTATCATGTATGGTGTATCAATGTATCATTGTAATTTGTATTATAGTATCAATGATGATGTATGACTCATGAATATCTAATATCTATGTTTGAATCAATGAATTTTGTATGAATTTGTAAAAAATATCTAATTTTAAATATATTAATATATATATATATATATATTTTAAAATATATATATATTTTTAATAAAATAATATATAACGTAACGTGTCCCGAAGTATCCCGTTCCTAGGTCACCGTACCCATGTCCGATACTTCGTATCCCCCGTGTCCCCGTATCCCCGTATCGTGTGACTTAGCCTAACAACCGAAAGATAGACTCCGGTTGAGTCATGGACTATTGAAAGGTACTTGTGCTTAGTACTAGTACTACAAACTTTCAAGAATGGAGAGATAAGCAAAAGCAAAACTTTAAATGTTATGGACCTAATGTCCTGAAGATAGTGTGTGATGGATACACCGAAGAATCTCCCTCTAAGCAAGAACAATAGTGGAATGCCTTTGTGCAAAATGTGTAATGTACAACAACCTTTCACAATAAGGATCTTGAGACAATAATAGATCTGACATCTGCAAAAGAAATCTGGGATAGGTTGCAAATCATGCATTAATGAGATACTAGTAGCAACAATGCATAAAAGGAGAAGAAAAGGAGGAAGAAGAAAAAATTCTTGTCAAAAAGAAATTGTTCAATCAATTGAGACCTGTTCTGCTAATGTGAATGCACCTAATTGTCATGAAGAAAAGACAGATGAACATCAAGCTAGCTTCAACATTGGCTGAAATAGACAAACTCTCAAATGAGAGCAGAGACCATAAGAAACTATTGCAAAGATGTGATGAAAGAGAACACGAGTTCAAGGAGGAAATTACTAGGCTTGAGGACACAACTTGAAGAAGCAAGGAGAATAGAAGAAGTGATGAGCATTCGCTAAAGGAGAGAGATCAATAGTGTTAAAAATTAGAAGGATTGGTTCAACAAGAAATGAACTTGATGAAAAGAAATGACTGTGTAAAAAGATAGAAGAGGAGGTTGTTTCCATGAAAAACTCAGAAAAGTGCGGTAACTCTAAGGCATCCACAAAAGAAGATACAACAACATCAAAGAGACCTACAGTAGAAGAAGCCAACAACAACATGATTAGTAAAGAAGCAAACAAAAGAAAGCAACAACATCAAAGCCCAAAGAATGAGGTGAAGGGTCCTTTTGCAAGATGGCGATGTTCTGAAATGAGTTGTGCAAATTTGGGAGATCCCAAAGTAGACTATTTGCTCTCTTAGAAGATGTCAAGTTTTCTTGTTGCCATGAACTGGACATGTAGCAGCAAAATGAAGAGTTGTCAAGTCAATCAACAAAAGTTGCAATGAGACAATGAATACTATTCCCAAGCAAGCAAACAAGAAGACAATCATACCCTAGGTACAATAAAACATTTTCATATACTGCTGTCAAAAAAATGGGATTTGGAAATGAAGTTGTTGAATGCAAAGCAGGAAAGAAGAGAGAAATAACTCAAGAATATACACACCATTTCCTCCATTTTTGGCCAAACAAGGTGTTATAGATGTAACACTTTTGGCCACAAAGCCAAAGACTGCAAGCTGGACTGTACCCCAAAGAAGTCTAGGCAGAAGATGGAGGTCACTGGGAATAGACCAAACAATGAGCCAAAAGGAAACATAGACAAATAAAAAAGGAAACCAACTAAAATATGGAGCTTAAGTGACGTCAATGACAAAGTGAAGTTAACCTAGTCTTAGGGGGAGCTGCTCATGAAAACAAATCTTGGCACCAGTTGCCATAAGACAGGCATGGAGTTACAAATTTACAAGAGGAATTTAATCGTTGTCTTCTCCCAGTCTCCTCATCTTCCACACTTTGATTTACACTTAAGGAGAAGATGGAACCAAATCAAAACAACCTTCCAACTTTGGACAAATCATTTCCAATCTGGAAAAAAGAGACAGAATTTGGCTTGCAAATTTGGGTAAATAATGCAATTTGGGCAGATTGACATTGGAGATCTGACTCACAACTCTCAAACTGTTTTGAATTTCGAGAAACCACTCCACATATTACTCAATTTTCTATACTGGGAGCAAAACCCATGTCCCAAAAATTTCAGTTTCGCCTCTTCGCCTTGGGAGTCGTGCCCAAAGTTGGTAGTTTGTAACTTTTGACCTGTAATGATATTTTAGTCCTGGAGCCTTACATGCGAGATGGGTGCGATCTGACTAATCTAGAATTAGTTTGGCACCTCAGGCTACAAAACCTATGTGGCAGAATTTATTCTATTAGAGCACAAATGTGATAACCATGATTGGATTCTGAAACTGCATTGTTGGTATTAAAACTGAACTAGACAATTCATCATTAGTAAAAACACTTAAAACTCAATTAATTCATTAGAGACTTAGGAATTAATGAAAGTAAGCAACTTTACCTCAATATGTGTGTTGAAATGGTTTTGGGTTGAAAAGGGTTAAAAATGCATGAAGAGGACAATATGCGGTTATGGGCATGAGAAATGGATGATAAAAGGTCAAATGGAGTATGGAAAATGATGACAAAACGGAAGCCCAACAGCTGTCATAAACCCTCCCAACTAATTAGGAGGTGCAAATTTATCTTTCAGTAAATCACATATGATTTTCTATATTGATAATTTAGGTTGATGCACAATAAATGGCTTGTAATCATCATTTGAACCAAAGCCTTTTGTATGTGTTAACATCTTTATATGCCCTTGTATCTCCAGTATCTTGGGCATGCCAAATTTTCTCTACTCACACATTATATAACTTTTTGAATTAAAACTTAATTAGTTTGTTTGATATGAAGGAAAAAAGTTATGCTTCGTAGCTAGAGAAAGATGGTACATGACTAAGTACTTCCCAAGGTAACATTCTAAATGTATTTTCCATGCAGGCTTGCACAGTTATGGATGTCAGTTGCAAATCGCATTAAGTTAGAAGATGGGCAGTTGGTTGCAAATAAGACATTCTTTGCTCCACATGTTCTTGTCAGGTCTGCTACTCCGATTCCTAGACCATGGCTTTAGCTCTTCATGGAAATATGTCACTCAGTAAGGTTTGTAATGTGGTAGTCTTAACTGATTTGTGAACTTTTTCTATAGTAAATTGGAGATCAAAGTACTGTTCTTCAATGGATTCTATCAGATATTTTGGCACTGATTTTTTGTATAATTTATTAGAAAGTTAATTGTTTACTGCATTTTTTGTACTTGGAATGCATTTTGTATATTTGTTTATGTGACCTAGACTTCTAGCAATAAGATTCATATGATCTGATTGGCCTTTTGTCACAACAAATCAGAAAATGCACAGTTGTGATGTGAACATATGTGGGAAACAGGAATAAACAAATATTTAATTTAGAGTCTGGAGAAGTTCAGAACATTCTTCTTTAAGTTAGCTGAAGACTCGCAGGCCTTGACATCATCTCCGTTTCTCTCTCTCTCTCTCTCTCTCTCTCTCTCTCGGAATGAAGATCTCCAGTGTCTGCCTTCTATTGTACCAGTCCACTTATACCACTGTTTTGTCTTTTTGGTTAGACTTAGTGATTCACATAGCTAGAAAATTATTTATGCTGCACCTTTTTCACTTTCTTTATTTTTGCTTTCTTAGCATTGATATAGGAGTGACATTTGCACCGCCACACTGTGCATTCGCATTGCATGTACCTTTAAGTCCCGATTACCTACTTTTGTGGTCATTTATTGGAAGTTAATGAAATTATCTTATCTCATTTTATGATCCAGTTAAATGATGTTTGTTCCGCAGTTGAATGAGAAATGATGAAATGTGATGATGGTTGTTGCTTTAGGTAGATAAATGAACTTCCACCAGGTCGAATTCCTGTGAAAACACTTGCTCTATATGGTAACAAAAAGGGGCTCACTAAAACATACCAGGTGAGGATCACTTTGACTTATTTCCTTTTCAAGTCCTCAGTATAAGCTTGACTCAATGAATGCTTTACTTCCCTATTAACTGTGGCAAAAAAAGCTACAGAATTGCTACTCTTCATCCATTTTCCATTATTTGTTGTTTTATTCTTTTGTTAGAGACATGAGAACATGAATACAATCTTTAGGAAATCTGCTTTCTTCCAAAATATTTTTACATGCAGGACTTACTTTTGGCTTTCTAAACGATGTAGGAACATTTCTCCTGCATTATTGGATTGTCTTATCTGCTTTTATTCAATCTGAAGTTTATTGCATAAGTTGTTCAATAACTGTTTCATTTTCAATTAGCTATATCACTTGTGATTGTATCGGGATTTGTAATACGTTTAGCTTGCTTGCAGATGGTCCAGAAAGAGCTTGACAGGGGAAGAGTTTTTCTTGTTTACCCAGCAATAGATGAAAGTGAACAGCTTCCAGAACTCCTTCATGCAGCTGCTGCAGAAATAAATAAAATATGTAAAGTCTTTAAGGGTTACAAATGTGGTCTCCTTCATGGTCGTCTGAAAGTTAACAGAAAAGAAGCAGCAATCGAACAATTCAAAGAAGGAAAGACACAAGTTTTGCTCTCAACCCAGGTGGTTGAAGTTGGAACTTACATTCTGAGGCAACAATGATGGTAATTATGAATGCTGAGAGGTTTGAAGAAGAAATGCACCAGTCTGGAGGTCAGTGTTAAGGCACTGCAAAATCTACTTGCATACTTCTGTTCCTTTCCTCTGCAATTGGATTACCACGGCTGAAAATATTGCAGCAGTCAATGGATGGATTTGAATTGGCAGAAGCAGATCTCCGTCCGTGGCCCCTGGAAGCTTGCTTGGTACGCGACAGTCAGGGATACCTTCCAGAATTTTTCTATTGCTCGGCTCTTCAGACTGATGGTGATGTTCTTGAGCAAGCTCATTTTGCAGCAGTGGTAGGTTGTTTATTATTATTACCACCTACTCATTGTTAACTGACAAAGATGCATGCTATAAAATACACCAATCTTTCACTTCTTTTGAAAAAAATTGAAACGAGAATTCTTGTTTTGAATAACTAGACTAGGAAATGCATTACATGTGAACCAATGTTGTAGGAACTGCACCCCACTCTCCCCCCGCTCTGAGCCCGGAACTCGCCGTAGCGGGAAGCGCCATAGGATTGCCCTCCAGTTCGCACTCAGAAAAATCAGAACCGCGGTCCACTGCAATTTGCACCTTCACCCTGGTTTTGTGGAACCGTGCCACTTCTGTATGTGGTCTGGCACTAAATAAAAAATGCTGACGGTGGCGCACGCATTGGCCCAATTTCATCTTTATATACAATCTTAATGTTTCACCAACGCTCTGTAATGTATAGTACACAAGAAATGGGATTATGCGAGGAGAGTTCGTGAATAACTATGTGGATTTTATCGAGAAATACTAGGAGGGCCAAGTAATGAACGCATAATCGACTCTTGGATTCACAGTGATTGTAAATGTATCCCTCCCAACCTTGCGTTTGAAACCGATAATTCACATTTACGCCTCATCGACAAATAAGAATTTATTACGAAAGCACAAAGAAATCCGAGCTATGATTTATGTGTGTTATGTAGTATTATATTTAGTCCAAAGGGTTTTTTTAATAGGTTATGTTAATGAAAGCAAACAGTTGTTTACCGCTGTATCTTACTTTTCAGATCATTTAAAGTAAGTTGGAATTTCAAACATACACAAGAAATGGGATTATGCGAGGAGAGTTCGTGAATATTATGTGGATTTTATCGAGAAATACTACGAGGGCCACAATGAACGCATAATCGACTCTTGATTCACAGTGATTGTAAATGTATCCTCCTAACCTTACGTTTGAAACCGATATTCACATTTACGCCTCATCGACAAATAAGAATTTATTACGAAAGCACAAAGAAACTTAGCCATGATTTATGTGTGTTATGTAGTATTATATTTAGTCCAAAGGGTTTGTTAAATAGGTTATGTTAATGTGAAAGTAAACAGTTGTTTACTGCTGTATCTTACATTTCAGGATCATTTAAAGTAAGTTGGAATTTCAAACATACACAAGAAATGGGATTATGCGAGGAGAGTTCGTGAATAACTATGTGGATTTTATTGAGAAATACTACGAGGGCCACAATGAACGCATAATCAACTCTTGGATTCACAGTGATTGTAAATGTATTCTAACCTTACGTTTGAAACCGATATTCACATTTACGCCTCATCAACAAATAAGAATTTATTACGAAAGCACAAAGAAATCCGAGCTATGATTTATGTGTGTTATGTAGTATTATATTTAGTCCAAAGGGTTTGTTTAATAGGTTATGTTAATGTGAAAGTAAATAGTTGTTTACCGCTGTATCTTACTTTTCAGGATCATTTAAAGTAAGTTGAATTTCAAACATTTGGAATTGTGATGGATTTTTTTAACAATATAAGACCAATTTAGAATTAAGCAAAAGTTTTATATAGGTCTTAGATTGTAATTAACTTCATATATAAAATTATTTTATAAATAAAAATCAAAGTAAAAAATCGCGATCGGATTAAATCGCCGAGGGGAAAAAAATCGGAAAAAAATCGTAAAAAAA
Organism: Pinus albicaulis; assembly: GCA_034641835.2. NCBI lineage: Eukaryota > Viridiplantae > Streptophyta > Pinopsida > Pinales > Pinaceae > Pinus > Pinus albicaulis. The sequence continues at coordinate 32,504,198 of CM076583.1, read as the reverse complement.
TCAAAATGGAAAAAATCGTAAAATATACAAAAATATTCATTTTTTTTTCAATTTTTTAATATCTAAAGCATCTACAAGATAAAATAAATGTATTGACACATAAATATGAAAAAAAAACTCAATATATAAGATGTGTAATATCATGTCTAGTGCTACATCACACATAAAATCGAACTCGTTCAATACTAAGTCCCGAGTCTCAAGAGTCAACTCTACCCTCAAATATCAACAAAAAATATAATAATGTATCTCATATCATGAGTCATAATGTCATATACAAAGGAATGTCAATGCACCATAAAACCTATGGTCCTATACTATTGATTTCCTTCTCTCATTTCCTCTGCGAGAAAATACAATGCCTTTGCTCTTCTCTAGATGAAGAAGTCAAAGTGATCGGGTAATGGGCTCACGGTTTCAGAAGAAAAATGAAGCACCAGAACCGGAACGGAACCCGAACCACCGTGAGCTAAAGGAGGTGCACTACGCCCCACGGTAGCGTGCGTGGTAGGTGGTGTCACCTCCTCCTCCTCGCTCCTCCTCCCGCTCGCCGCCGCCGCCGGCTCCTCCGTCCCCTCCTCCCTCGTACTCCCCTCCACTACCTCCCCCGCTTCTCTATCCAATCAGTGGCCGACTTCCATGACAGCCCCCCCACCTCAACCCTCATCTAAAGAAAGGGTGTCAATTGCATCTAAAGATGGCCTCCATATCAAAGGGTCCCCGTTGTCTCACCTACAATCTAAGATTGTAGTAGACGCAGAACCATGTCATTGAGCCGTCGACCCTCCAACCGTACAAGGGTCATAAATTAATAAATTAAATATTAAAAAAAATATTTAATGAATTCAAAAAAATCGGGCTGAGATATGTTAAGTTTTACTTGTTATGCTTTTGGAGTGTATTTTTTCAAATACACTCTAGTTGCGCTCGCATCCCGAAGCGCTACATGTTTGGCCGAGTATTCTAATGGCAAGTTTTTTGGAGTTTTGGTAACCGCTCACCGTAGCTCCTCCACCATGCATCTACAAGTTACAAGTTACAACAAATAAGATAAACCGATAAAGTTACAAACATAAGAAAATTTTTAAAAATAATGAAAATCTTACCTCGGGCATTTTAACAAAATTTAGTCCCGGGACTGCCATGTCGAAGCTCAAGGTGCCACCCGCCATTCCGTATACCTCCATCTCTTTGGATATCTCTCAACGTCTGGCGTGGAGTTGGCACCATCTTCTCGAACACAACCGAAAGCCATCCATGACCTCAAGATCAAATAGAAAACCACAATAAAGCAAATGCGTGTCTGTGAAGAGCCCTCGCGGCATGAAAGGGACGATGGAGTGTGTTGTTCCATCGATCATCAATCACTTCCCATAAAAAGAAGTTGTCTCGAAACCCATCATCACCCATCATCATAATAGTCGCGAATGTGCCTTCTTTGGCCCTATCCATGGCCTCACACAAGTAGCCCATTGCGTTCTTCCATCCACCAATCTAAGAACCTTTACCAAAGGTTCACTAATGCCGTACACCTTCCACCCAAAATTCTAAACTTTCCCCGATATGACACCAACTCCGCAGATGGCCTCACCCTCCGATTTATGGGCCGATAGTCAAAGCACGCCACTCATTCGAAATAAACATTCTCTTCAATTCCCACTTAGAATTCAAGAGGGATTGAAGAGAGATGAAAGAAGTGGCAAATCGTGTAATAGCAGTCGCACCAACCTTTATTGTTGGTGAATGTCCCTCATCAAATGAAGCACGCATCCATGGTTATATATACCCTTGGTGATTCTCTTCGATGATTCTACAATATCACCGACAAATCAAGCTTTCCGATGTCCTCCAACATCAAATCAAGGCAATGTGCCGCACAAGGTGTCCAAAATATGCTCCTGATACTCCTCCATAAGCATCTTGCTGGTAAACATAGCTTGTAGCGTTGTTCGTTATGATTTGGACAACATTTTGGGGGCCCAACCTCCGTAATGAACACATCTAATAAATCACATAATAATCTTGCATCTTTCACATGTGCACATGCATCACCGCATTTCATAAACATTGTCCCTTTGGGACAACCGACCAAGAAGTTAATAAGGGTCCTACCCTTTGATCGGGGCCCAACCATCCGACATAACAAAGGCATCCCGTGATTTCCCATGATGCCCTTAACTCTTCCAATCTCTCGGTGCGCCGCCTTTCTCATTCTAAGTGCACGTTCTTTAAGGTCATTCTCCGAAGGGGCTTTCAGATTCCGGGCCAACAACAACATAGCATCAATCACAGACCGATAAAAATGGATTGGTCCTGCAACACCGAAAGGAATATCACTCCAAAGAAACAAATTGCCCAACAACCTATCGCTACCTCTTCCTTCTCCTTTCTTTTAAGATATGGAGGAGATAGATGAATGTGGCCTCATGAGTGGTTCTAGGAACAGTGTGGGACGAGTGTGCAGCCGACGGGTCAGCCTCGTAGAAGAGCTTCGATGCTTTCGAGAGACACTACCACTCTCACGCTCAACCACAAACCCCGATATTTGACTTTTCAGAGTCAGCTCTCATTGAGTTTAGTGGTTTCTATTTCTCCCAATGAGTTCATGGCTCTTTTGATTATTTCTCGATTGGTGTTTTTGCAGGCCTACTTCATGCCCAGGAATTTGTGCCAAGTGGTATTTCAACCCGTATACTCCCTCCGTCATGTGTTGACCACATAATTTGCAAGACAAGTTTGATCGGTCAAAACCCCCATCGTGTTCACCAAATTCCCATAAAGAATCTAATTTCGCATGTTGGAAACTTTAAAGTTTGAACTTTGAATGTTGAAATTTGAACCTAGGGCACAAGAAAAATTGCCATTAAAATAAAATAAAAAAATTACAATTTTACATATAACATTTTGATTTTTTCACCAAAAAAACCTCAACTCAATCCAAAAATAATTGGAAAAAATACATGTTGAAACACAAGCAAAAATAATGGGAAGAAGCTAAGAGCACAAGAAGAAATATAAAACAAAATTTAACAAACAATTTTTTGCATTTTTGACCAAAATAAACCCTCTCCTCTCAATAAAACAAACAAACAAAAAAAACAATACTAAATGCAATCACAAATGATGAAAAAATACATGGGTAATAGAAACCCATGGAAGAACAAGAAAAAAACAAAAAAAAAATGGTTAAATTTGATGCCCATACCTCGGAAAAATGCTCTTGCTCTTAAACACTTGGTCCAAATTTGATTGTTCTTCGCTGATTGCAAGAAATTCTAAGTTTTGTCCAATCTTGGGCTTCTAAATCCTCCTCCTTCCCTCCTCGCTCTTCTTTCTCTCCTTGGCTCTCATAACAACTCGTCCAACTAAAAATGACAACAAAAAATCCAAAAAATCGCATTATAAGTCAAATACCGACGCAGCACGATTATTACCAATCGACTCCGTCATTTTTTTCGAAAAAAATCGCGATGACGCATTTTTCAAAAAATCGCCCAAAACATCGCCGATTAAATCTAGCCGTGAAAAAAGCGCGTTTTTCAAAAAATCGCGATAACATCGCGATTTTTGTTACAAATAATAAAAAATTTAAAACTAATAAGATTGATTTTCTTTTGATATTTGATAAATAGATTTATTTTATATTTATTTTTATCTTACCGATTTAGACATATGGATGTTTTTATCTATTCTGCAACTAATCCGCAACTGATGTATATATATATATATGAAATAGACGCTTCAGATACTTTTCTCTCAAGGATTTTCCCACCTTCAAAAACACTCCCACTTTGTGCAACTTCATTTTAAAAAAGATCTCATACAATAAGAATTAAATTCATAATATTGAAGTTGCGGGAAATATTCAAATACTTCTAGTATCCGTTTATACCTTAAACAAAAGACCATGACATGACGTGCACAAAACATAATAATAGATAATAATTAACGAAAAATGGGGGTGTGCTTTGTAAAAAAGACACATCTCTTTGTTTACTCGCATATTTGTCTCTACTTCACTTCTGTGTGAGTTATTGCCGTGTTCTCATATCAATCCACCAAACCATATGTACCAACAGATGCTACAAGGATCATCATACCGAGCTTTGCTAGTATTAAACTTTTGGGATGTGACAATGCATTTCTACTACGTGTTAGGCCATGCAATTTCTAAATCCCGCATCTTCTTCTTCTTTAATTGGTAAATGTTCAAAGATAACGTCGAATTGTACACACGTCATCCAATCGAAACTTCGCGTATTAAATTTCGAAGATTTGAGACAAACATCGCAAGCCTCTTTTGTGTGCTTGAAAATGGCTAACCAAGATTTTGATCAATTAAATGAAGTATCATGGGAGTATATACACAACCAATTGATTGCACCATAAAATCAATTGATGTTCCATCGATAACCAAACATTCCTCATTCCTATAAGACCAAATCTTCCATCGATAACCAAACATTCCTCATTCCTATAGCACCAAACGTTCAGTGGTGGAAGGTACTATTCCATCTAGAGAGGTTAACTTTGGAACGTACCCTCGAAATTCTATATGCTCATTTTCTTTGAGCTTCATCAATTTTTTTAACAGACTTCGGCCCACTCCTATATTTTTCATCTTCATGAATTTTAAATAAAGCGTATGAGCTTGCTCCAAGTAAATTTAGATTATGCATCAATGTATATTTCAAATATGGTGAAACTCAAAAATTTAGGTCACAATCTACCTGTGCTGTGCATTAACGAGGCTTGGAGGCCATACTAGGTTCCAACTCATAAAGCATTTTGGTTTGGAAACTTTAACGATATTCTTGATGACTATCGCATTGCTCGCACATTATATTTCAACTTCATCTCTATTTCATATTAATTCAACCACCATTATATCTCCAAATTGTTGTTTCCTACTAAAAGCTTGTCGATGTTTACCCACCAACTAAGGATGTGAAGATTGAACATATAAAGCCCTGAATCTGAGACGTTCCTTTTCCATTACTCGCAAGATATTTTCATTGACATGCAAATTAACTTAATGGATGAAGCGTTGCATAGACAAAGACTTCACATAAAAGTGATGATCCCATGATATAATGCTCGAAATGCAAAAATAATATTTTAATAAGAACGAAAGAATGTAAAAATAATAATAGAGATAATAATGATGAAAAGATGTAAACGTGTGTTTTATCAAAAAGACATGTCTCTTCATATGAAAGGGCACCCGCCTAGTATTTATAATGGGAGACCCTCATTGCATTCATTCCTTCTATCATTTTATCAATTATAGTATCTATCAAGACATTTATTATAAATATATTTCTTTCAGTAATAAAACAAAACATTGTTTACTACATCGTACGTAGCGGTGTGTTTTTTATTCACTTGGTCGTGAAAGCCATGTTAGGCTATCATTATATGCCAATGTTCCAACAAGACTCTAGCGCAGGGAGACATGGGTGAGAAGGATGGCACAAAGGGGAACGTGGGAGTACCTCAAATTTTAAGGAAATTTCCGGGGTGCAAGAGACGTCGAGGTATATATATATATATATATATATAATTCAAGTTCATATTTAATAATGAAAGCATAATTAGACTAATAGTAATACATTGATCCACACATAAAATTTAAATTCCTAATTGAATTAAATAATGACATACATTGATCCATCCTTATCATTCATTTTGATACATACATCATTCATATGACATATTCATCATTAATCCATACCATGAGATTAAATAATGAGATAATCAAATACATTGATCCATATCATTTATCATTCATCATTCTTATTATTTTATAATCTACTTTGATTTGAAAATTAAATTCTTCATTCATCATTCTAGAAGAGCTCAACGACAGCAAGAGAGTAGAGTTCGATATGTGGAGAGAAAAGCTGGGATGAAGACAGTGAGCACACCGACGAAGAGCAAGAGAGTAGAGCTCAATGGTAATGGGAACAAAGCTTGACAAAGGATGACAACACAACCTCGACAACAAGAAGAGAGCACTTAGCAGAGCTTCGACGAAGGGCAAGAGAATTTGGGAAATGAATAGGTAAGTTAACCTAGGTAAGTTTTAACTTTTTTAATTTTTTGTTTAGTTTTATTTTTTATTTATTTTAAAGTTCTTAAATACTTGAATTTTCAAATCTTTTTATATTGTGTTATTACACAAATTTGAGAGAGGAGACCTAGAAGCACCCCTTTGGGGAGTCACGTCCCCCACACTGTACTTCGATACCCCCACGACTCCTCAAAAGGTGTGTGCGAAACACACCCCTAGAAATCCCTCCATCCCCACAGCATTAGTGCGAGGGTTGTGTGCACCCGACCCTAGGCGACGCATCCCCCGTGGAACACCGAAGTACCCATGTCCCCGAAATCAAGGACACATTTCAAAAGATTAAGTGAAATTTGAGAATCATTGCAAGAAATAAAAGGATTATTTATAGAATTGTCAAGGATTTTAAAACACTAGATTCAACGCCTACAATTAGGAGTTGACCTTAATGTCAAAGAGGACGAAATTATTGAATATACAACACTTGAATCTCGTAAAAACTATAGATGAGATTGAATCTAAAGAGAGGAACTATGAGATCACTCTCTTAACCACCGTAGTGGGCACCCGATGATTATATGAAGACTCCATGCCCAAGGATGAACCAAAGGATGCTTCGTACTATCATATATCATCATATCACCATAGTTTTAAAACTCTATTTCTACTTCATCATTTTCTTTCTCTTCTACCCAGATTCCACACTTTAACAGGAATTAAGTAATAAGTGATGCTAGTAATGATGAGTTTTGGAGTCAAGATGGAATCCGTAATAGCCCAGGTAGCTTGGGACCTCGCCAACAAGTGAGTATTATTTTGGGAGGTTTTTTTTTACTAGGTTAATTATCATCTCCCCACCAAGACTTAATAATTAATTCAGCTTTTTTCCTCTAATTTTACCCTGTGTCGGGAGTACTAGCTTGATGGTGAGGGCTTTGGTGATTCCTAGTGTCTAGAGTCAATGTATATTACCATACTAGATCGATAAAAAATTTCGTGAATTTGGTTAGGTCTAGGTAGGATTTTTTTAATTTTTTTAGATTTCCAACAAGTCAAAAATTGCAATAAAAATTGTAATTGAATTCTAATAAGTGTTTACTAGAGAAGTTGCATGGGGTATGAGTAATCAAAATTACACCTCACCCCTCAAATTCTATACTATGACACACTTTGAGGGGTTAAAAATGTGTTTTGAATCCTCAAAACTCACTTTTCCTAAATTTAGTGGAAATATGACAATTAATTACGCTTAAATTAAATAAATGAAAAAAACAATAAATATCCACACATGCTAAATGATGTGGAAATGAGGTGTAAAATTATGGAGAAGTTAAAGTGAAGTCCCAAGGTGATGTGGACTCCTAAAATCAAGGAAAGGACATGTGCTCAAATAAAAATAAAATTTCTGGCACTAAATAACACTGCTTACTTGGAAATTCGAATTTGTGAAGTTCATGCACATTTGGGAGGATTTGGGAGAATATTTGGTGGAGATTTTTGTGGGAAACTGTCTCCACATGGGTTACCACCCATCTACACTAGTCATTCCATCATAAAATTCGAATTTGGCATGTAAGGGAAGAAGAAAATGATGCCCACTTGCTAGAAATTGTTTTTTACACTTGGCATTGAGCCCAATCCCAAATTCAAATTTGTCTCGCGATCTCTTCCCTCTCACCACTTGGCATTTGGTTCTTCATTGGGATTTGCTCACATTCTCTTATATAAGTGAGCCTTGGGCTCTCATTTGTAAGATTGTTAATAACTATTGTGCTTTCATGTAAATGATGTTGCCTTGCTCATGGGCATGGATGTCTCCTGCTACAACTCTAAATTCGTAATTTACGCATTGTGGCTCAAAGCTCACTTGAACTATCGTGTCTCCTGCCACAACTCTCAACTGGAATGAGAGATTTGGCTTAGGCTCGCTTGAAGTGTCGTGTCTCTAGCTACAACTCTCAACTGGAATGACAAGTTGTGGCTCGTGCTCACTTGGAATCGCCGTGTCTCTCGGCTACAACTCTGGGGCACCGATGACAGTCGTGGCTCGTGCTCGCTTGATGTGGCTTCGAAGTTTGTAGATGACCACCATTTTCCCCCCGCTTGTCGTACAAGGTGAGACGATGGCGAAAACTCAATCGCAAGATTGTTCAATATTCTAGAACAAGTTTTGACACAGGACTTAAACACTTTCTTGGTCGTTGATGCCCATTGCCAAGAAGTGATCCATTTAAATGAATCTTTGTTCTTGCAGAGTTTGTTTTTGAAGCTATCCTCAGGTGAAGAATGGGTGCCGACCACAATGCTTGCATGGGTGGAAGACTTAAATAGTGATCTTTCATATGGCCAACTCGATCAACATGCTGCTGGCATTTACAACTGTTGTTGCTGTTGTGGAAGAGGAGCTGTGATCTCTGCAACAAATCGTATAGGCGAGTTCACCATTCTACCAATCTTTAACCAATGCAACTCTATGTAACCGTTTTTTTGTTTGTTTGTTTTAGCATTCAACAAGATGCATCGTTCATCATGAGACTTGTAGAGTTACACAAACCGATTGAAAGAATTCCAAAACTAATAAAACCCAAGGATCAAAGCACCATGATAAACCTTTACGTACACTTTTTTTTTTTTTTTTTTTGTTATTAATTTATCAGAAGCCGTAGAGAAATCTCCAAATTTGTGTCTTAAACCCTAATAAAACCCATCACATTGTCAATGAAATTAAAGACCTGAGAAACTTTTCCAAGGCACTTCGAGAGTTGCAGAGGAGGATAATCAAAAACCGAGATTGAAATGGAGCAATATCGAAAATATAGACACGTTGTGTGTATCCGCGAGGAAAAGGCCGAGGAATATAAATGTTGGAGCGAGCACAACTACAACGCGAGCATCTCTATGGCCTACACCATTTTATGGAAAATCTTACATTAAGTTAACTTGGAGAAATCTCGACTCATGGCCTCGTTACCGTCAATGGCCACGCCAAACTCCAGAGTCTATGATGCCATGGTGGAGGGCGAAGCAAAGAAGCCGACAAGGCTCCTAAGCCAGACGGGAGCGCAGTTGGGAAGAGGAGAGCATGAACGCTAGGCGTGAGTACGGGTTTTATCGAGGGATTGATTGAATGAGGGAGAGCGCATCGTAACTCCAATGAGGGAGAGCACACCGCAATGATCGTGATTATGTAGAGGTCCAAGGAAGACGCAATCGTAACTCTAGGCATTCATCAACATGGTCTTCAACTCAGTTCCATCCTTCAACATACCATTTTTCGCACTATTGAATTCCTTGCCTTGAAACACACATATAAACCAAAGGTGGAAAAAGTCAACAAAAAAGTCCCCGACTTTTTGAAAAAAATCTCGAATTTTTCCTTTTGAGCCGACTTTATTTTACGATTTCTTGCCAACTTTTTCATCCCCGAAAAGTCGCGATTTTATCCTCGAAGTCTCGACTTTTCACGCATTTTCCAAAAATCGTGGAGTGAGGTAATTTCTTTAATAATTTTTTAAATTTTTTGAAAAATTGGGGTTTTTCCAAAAATTGATTTTTTCCAAAAATCGAGATTTTTTCAAAATATGAATATTTTTGTATTTTTTTTAGTTTTGCCGACTTTTTGCCGACTTTTTCAAAAAACTCCACTTTGCCGAGTTTTTCAACTTTTGGACCCTTGCCGATTTAATCCCGACTTCGACTTTTCCACATTGATATAAACTACCAAAACTAAAATGTCAGCCAACATTCTTAGCACTAAATACTATGATTTCTAGGTGGAGTAGGCCACGCTTCAATGCATCTAAGCAACAGTATTGATGCATGCAAAGAAAAACTATGCAATGAACGGCCCCCGTCGCTTTCCGATACCGCTTACCGAGCGTTTCCTCGCAATGGAGCGTACTCGATGCTTTCGACAATACACATGAAGCAACGACAAGAAAATATATTCACCGCTCTAATTCAACACTCAACCAAACATTCAATGTAATCCATATGGTATTCCACACATAATCTTAACAAACAAAAATGTATTCAATTCATAACATATATGGATATGATATATTAACGCTTACTTGCACTGTGGTTACTCTCAAAACTAAATACCCGAAAGCGTGAAGAAGGTCCATTAGCACCATGCTCTTCATCTATTTGCACTTCAAGTTCACCAAATGCAAAATGGGTTAATGTAAATGAGCCCGTAGTCTTCAAATTTTAGCTATTAGAGAATTTGCTAACAACCGTAGCAGGTAACGCCGCAACTTTGACAGTTCGGAGAGTGTTGAAATACCGAAAGGGGGTGAATCTCGCATTTCTTTTCAATTGTTATTTTTATCGCTAGATCACCTATATTTAGAACACAAAGTGAACAATAAGAGTAAATGCTTTTATTAATTTCTTCTTTACAATAAATCAAGTACAATATATGTAGGGCTCCAACCCCAGATGAAGACACCAATCTTCAATCTCCCGTGCTCCAACTTGTATTTTCCAAGCACCGACTTGGACTTCCAAGGCTCCAACCTTGTCAATTCGAGGCACCAACCTCAAGGGCCCCAACCCCATATCCTGCATGTGCTCCAACCTCGGTCTCTGAGGACTCCTATCCTCTAGGGCTCCAACCCTATCTTCCAAGGCACCAACCTTGTCTCTATGAGGCTCCAACCTCCTCGCTTCATTTTGTCAATATATATTTGGTTATACTTACGCTCCCAATGTCTTCTTCAACAAGCCCTAACAATCTTCAACTTACTCTTTACCGTAATCTACACATCACGTCATCAATGACAACCTTTTCTTCGTAGAAGGTGTCACCGCCGCTCTTCATCGTACCCAAACAATTTCTCCAAGGTCACCTCATGAGGGCTTTCAACAATGCATCATGGTCTCCAAGAATCTCCAAAGATCGCCCTCCAGTTTGTATCTATCAAGAAGTCTTCCCAAAAATCTACACACCGGACTTCAAGAGACCTCCAACAATATTAGAGATGCTTCAACATTCTTAAGTCATCGTGATTTCTTTCAAGAAATTGTTTCAACAAGACTTCAAGTCTTCAATAAAATATTTTCAATAAACCTTCAAGACACTTCATTAGAGCTACTCCATGGAACTCATCAAACAATGCCGCAATTCTATTACAACAATTATAGTAAGGTCTAGTCACTACTTCACCAAGACTTCCCTTCTATCGTAACTCGCTCCAAAGGTGTCACAAGCTATTCAATAGTCTTCAAATTGGATTCACAAGCTCTTCAAGAAAGTAAATCCAAGGGACTTCCGTGATTCGTAGCCTCAAATGGTCTCAAGAACAAAATTCTTCAAAGATTGATCCGTTGTTTCAATTGCCTCAGAGGAGACTTCCACTCAGTCTATATAAACTTGACAAAAGTCTAAGTTATAGTGTCACACTTCCATAGGGCCAAGGTTGCATCGTCCACAAGTCCGAGTTGTAATATCACTAGTCCGAGCCCTTAGTTTCTCCACGGTCCGAAGTTTATTAACAAGTCCGAGCCTCTGGGCTATGGCCGCAAGTCCGAGCCTTTAAACTACGTGTCCTCTCCAAATGATTGTCCTTGGATCCGGTGTATAACCCAAGCTCCACAGTCCGAGCCCTTATATCACCGAACCGAATTCCTCGTAGATGGTCATTGATCCGAAGTCTCAATTAATCTCGAGTTGTTACAAACATGTGTCCGCTATCCTCCTTCCGCAAGTCCGAGATGAGATCTTGTCCGAGTTTCAATTCTTAAAGACAAACTTCCAAGGTAAAGAAGGTATCCACCACGTAAATAATAACCCCGTCCGACACCACTAGGACTATGAGTCCGACCTTCATAGATGTCTATCCCTCGCATCCGAGGTATAGCATGATTCTAGGCATAGTCCGAGCCAATAATTTAAGTCTCTTACGGTGTCCGTTCAAGCCTTCACGGCACCCCACTAATCCGGCCTCTTCGTATGACTCATTCAAGGTCCGTAGTCCGAGCTTTGAAGGAAATAACTCAACGCAAAAATTACCCACACAACAAATCCTCTCGCCTCCTATAATTTTTGTGCTCCTACGAATAGATCACCAACCGGATGTTAGAAATGAGTTTTCACACTTGTATTTATGCTGCATTTCGACCTCCAACGAAGGGACACGTCTCATGGTGGTCAAGCCACTTAGAGTCATTAGGCTTAGGTTCGCTAGCCTTAAAAAATATTATATTCAAACTTGAAAATCAATTTTCTCTCAAACTAGAAGGAGTTAGAGGTTTATGACAAATTTCGTTAGAAAGGGAACAGGCTCTTCAAGATGGTGTAGGTTTCATTAAGGAATTTTGCCTCTTAAGGTAGCAAAATATATTTTTTAATGTGACTGATTATTTATGAGTGCGTAAATGGAGGCAGTGGGAAGAATGTTTTTAAGTGTAGAGCCTCATGGTTTGATTTCTTCGTTGATTGTCTTCATAATCATGCCTTAGCCTTCTTTCAACATAGGGTCACCATCATCATGTCCTTCATCAAGTGCTGATATGGTAGTCTTCCATTATGATCATCAAGATACATGATTGACACTTCATTTGTGTCTTGACATCTTAATTAAGAGTTGTAATCGCTTGTAATCATCCTTTGGCATCTTCAAGAATATTTGCCATCTTGGTCATTAACATCATCAATGACAACCTAGATTAGCGCTTCCCCTTTGTCATTGATGGAAATATTCTTTCCCTTTCAACATTCTCTCCCTTTGACATCAATGGAAAATGGGGTGCCCGAATACTCCCCGTCAAGTCAGTTTCTTTTCTTCATGAATCATTGAATTGTAGTCTCCCATAGGTATGTTACTCTTGTTGTCATTGTGCTCTTCAATGAACTTGCTCCCTAAGCCTTTGCATATCTTTATGTAAATGGTCAATCGACTCCCCTACCGCATAAACTCTACTAGCACTTGTTTTTCTTTCGACAAGAAAGATTGCATCCTTTTGATCAAGTGGAAGACATCTTCAACAATGGTGCATTTGGGTAGTAACGGATCATGTTCTTCAATGGAAATGATCTTTCAAGATTGTCCATGCGTGATTCATCAACATTTGGATAGTTTCGCCATGATAGTTAAGAATCACAAGCTCCCCCTAACAATATGCATGGTCTCCTTTTTGCGGGCCTCATCATCAAAACTTGAAATATCAAGGATGAATTCTTCAAGTCAACAACATGTTGTTGGTCAAGACTAAGGGACTTCCGATTCAACTTGCTTCCTTCTCCATACTTGTGTAACTTTTTTTCTTCTGCATGGTTCTAGCTTGTGTAGAGGCCCAAGTCAAGTTACAATCACGTGCCATATGTCCAATGTTATGGCAATTGAAGCACTCTATCTTGTTCATGAATAAGAAATCATGACTTCTTCTTGCAAAATTGCTTCTAGGAGAGATCGACGGTGACCATTATAATTGTCTTTGTGATATGCCCTACGATCTTTTGCCATGTGCCCAAAGTTTGTACAAGAATAACAATAACCAAAAAATATACTTTGTCTCCCGGAGGATGGAGATTGCCTTGATGTTCTTCCAAAGTCATTATGCCTTTTGGCATCCTCCTCGATGATATCCATTACCTCTTGCATCCTTGACACCATCAACAAGTCTCCTTGGAGTAGAATTTCTTCCGTTGTTGTCTTGATTCTTCCTGCCTTTCCCCGGAACTCGGGAGCATCAACATTTCTTTCTAGGTCCCTACATCTTTGTTGTTCAAGCATTATCATTCTTGCTTGAGGATTCACCGCATACCCAAGACCTTATTTATCAAGGGGAGACCTTGATGACTGAGTTGTCATTCAGGGTTTGAGAGCTTTCAAGTTCTTATTCGAAATAAGTCAACTTCTCCCTTTTTAAGTTATACACCTTCCTTTCAACTTTTCACAATCTTCATCTTTCATAACTAGTTGCTTCTTCATTTCTTCCATCATTCTTGTTGCTTCATGTGCTTCGATTTCAAGGGAGATGACATTTGATTTTGTAGAAAATTCTGTTTCCCACCCCGGTTTTCAGTTTTCACCTTATTACTCCAAAATAATTAAATGCCCTTTCCCATATCCATACATTTAATAAACTGGAAAATAAATTTTGCTGAAAACACAAATTTCGGAAATTCTTCTAATGTCAAAATGCAACAAATAACAGCAGAACAAATAGTCATTCAACACATCATAACTCGGCATTTTGGTCAAGGTGACCCCGGGAAAACCCCCTACAACTCTTGGGAAACCAAATAAAGCTCCTTCTTACTGAAAAATGCTTTACAAAGGATAGAAATATTCAAAGAAAATAAATAATCAGCAAAAACGTACTTTTACAACTTATCTCTTTTTCCGTGCTTAACCACCGCCTTGAACGCACAAACAAAGAAACAGAACAACAATAAATGCCGTATGGATTTCTCGTATTTTGCCAAATAACAACTTTAAATGCCGTCAGACGGCCGCTTCAGAAAAGCGTGCAGCCGTCCAAAAATTCGTCGTACGATTTCTCGCCTTGAAATGTGTACAAAGGTACAAACCCACTGTCGTACAACGTCCTCACCTCGCTCCTCGAAAACCGTGCAAATTCACAGACGGCCGTCGTACGGCTCCGCTCGTACTACCGCCGTACTTCGCCTAGCCGTACGGCTCCTCTTCTTCCTCAAAATCGTGCCAAAAACCGGCTTTGCCGTGTGCTAAAGCCGCCGAACTCGTCTTGGTTGAAAATGTTCCTCAACACAAATGCCGCCTGGAATGCGTGCCAAGTCAGCCGCTCCTTCTCCTCACCTACTTCTCTAAATTCTCCCTTGCTCTCTTGCTCTCCTTCTCCCAATCTGCTCATGAAAGAATGAATGACCTTTTCCTCCTTTAACCTAACCCTAAGTGACTTTTGGGGAATCCCTAAATCCAATGGTTGAGATAGATTGAGATCTAGGGCTGAGATTAAATGCTCATTTAAATCTCACTTTCTATTTTTAATTCACCCCACTTTAATAAAGACCCACTTAGTCTTTTATTTCCAAAGTCACTTTTTCCTTTCTAATTTTATATTGACTTTATTAAAGTCACTTTAAAATTAGACTTGACTGTATAACTTTATAAAGTCACTTTAGTAACTTTATCACTTAAGTCACTTTTAAATTAGATTTAACTTTATAAAAAATTATAAAGTTACTTTAGGAGAAAAATTAAATTCTTTTGGACATTTTTCCCTAGGCCAAAGATCAAAGCCTTAGGGAACCACCTGTCCTCCGGTACCAAATTTCAACACTCCCTCTTACCGAGGAAGGTGTTCCTCACCACACCCATCTTGTCTCTAAAGTAGACATGCTTGCCCCGTGGTAAGGCTTTGGTAAGAATATCTGCAACCTGCTCATCAGTGGGAATATACTCAAGCTTCACAGCTTCCTTCTGAACATAGTCTCTGATGAAATGATATTTGATCCCGATATGCTTTGACCTGTCATGAAATACTGGATTCTCCGTGAGTTTAATGCAACTCTGATTATCACAGTAAATCACTGAAGGTCTCAACGGCTGACCAAATAAGCCAAACAACGTCTTGCGAAGCCAGATGGCCTCACAACTAGCTAGACTGGCTGCCATATACTCTGCTTCTGGCGAGCTTCCGATGCCCCTCTTGGCCTGCTTTGCTGTTGATCATGACACTCTTGCCAGAACCCAACCCAAAAGCCCCCTTAAACCACTGAGTGCTCTTCCTATCCCAACACAACACCTTGTCTGAGAATCAATGTAACTCTGCCAATCTCCTCCATCCCCCTGCCTGTAGTCCAGACCATAATCCACTGTCCCCTGGAAGTACCGCAAAATGTGTTTTGCAGCCACCCAGTGAACCTTTCTAGGCTCACACATAAACTGACTCATCGTGTTGACTGCAAAACAAATATCTGGTCTAGTGTTGACCAAATACATCAAGGAACCAATCAGCTGTCTGTACAATGTGGGATCCACCAACTCGGAGTCCGAAGCATGAAGCTTCTTCCAGTTGGTGATCATCGGTGTCGACATGGGTCTACAATCCTCCATGTGGAATCTGCCAAGGATGTCCACAATATACTTCCCCTGTCCCGGGAAGAAATGCCCCTCCTCCTGCCACACCTCCAAACCCAAAAAGTAATGCATCAAGCCGATGTCCTTCATCTCAAACTCCGCTGCAAGATCTCTCTTGCAGTGCTCTATGAGTCTCTCTGCACCTGTAATGACCAAGTCATCCACATATAGCACCAGAATGAGAGGCTCCTCACCTATCACAATAAAGTAAAGGTTCGGATCTGCCTCACTCTTTGTGAAACCCATCTCCTGCAAGTATGTATCTATCCTGGAGTACCAAGCTCTGGGAGCTTGCTTCAGGCCATAAAGGGCCTTCTTCAGTGTGCACACATGGGACTCCTTCCCATGCACCTCAAAGCCCTGTGGTTGCTCAATGTACACCTCCTCTTGTATGAAGCCATTGAGAAATGCGGTCTTCACATCCATCTGGTGGATCTTCCAACCCATCTCTGCTGCTATCGATATAATGGAGCGGATCGAAGTATATCGAGCCACGGGAGCGAAGGTCTCCCCATAATCAACTCCCTCTACCTGGGAGAACCCTCTAGCCACAAACCTCGCTTTGAATTTCTCAATGCTGCCATCTGCAGCATGCTTTACCTTGTAAAGCCATCTGGAAGTAACCACGGATTTGCCCTCGGGCCTCGGCACCACCTCCCAAACATCATTCTTCATGATAGAAGAATACTCCTCCTGCATGGCCTCTCTCCAGACCTGCTGGCTAGTTGCCTCCTCATAGCTAGAAGGCTCAGAGTCAAGGATGCTGGTAGCCATTGCCATATAGCTACAAAACCTCTCAGGTGGTCTGCTCTCTCTGACCGGCCTCTTAGGCTCAGCAACAGATGTGGCATCTCTCAAGGTGTCCCGAAGCCACTTGGGCTTCCTCTTCGCTGAGCACACTTCTCCTGCTGGAGAATAAAACTCCTCCTCCTCAACATCAGGAGCCTGAACTCCTGACTGTCTGTCTGTTGTCCTCCTGCCTGCACCTGAACCTGTAGATGCTGAGGTACCGTGTGAACTGTCCATCAGTGGACTCCCCAGTGAACTGCTCTGTGGACTGCTCTGCGTGCTGCCCATAGCGCCACCCCTCTGACTCTGCGAGCCACTCCCCACTGACGGACCTGACATCGTCATAGATGTACCTCAGGATCCTCCTGATCCCTGCCCACTGGATCCCTGCGACTGACTCAACTGCTGCTGAGGGTCTGGCTGATCCAGATACTCTAACTCCCGTGACCTCCTAAAGGCCCTGTCCTCCTCGAACTTCACATCCCGTCTGACAACAACTTTCCTCTGTGTAGGAATGTAAATCCGAAAGGCCTTGGAGGTTTCACTGTAGCCCACAAAGATACCCTTCTTTGCCGTGGGCTCTAGTTTGGTCATCTTCTCCTTGGACATGTAGGAGTATGTAATGCACCCAAAGATACGAAGATGATCAATATCAGGCTTCTTCCCAGAAAAAGCCTCCTCTGGAGTCATGTGCCCCAAGGCACGATGCGGACTCCTGTTCTGCAAATAAACAACAGTGTTGCAGGCCTCTGCCCACAAAAACAATGGCAACCCCTGATCATGTAACATGGCTTTGGCAGCCCCTCCGATGGATCTGTTCTTCCTCTCCGCAGCAGTTCTGGGGTTGTAAGGAGCAGTGAGCTCCTCAAATGCTGCCTCCGCACAATAGTCAACAAACTCTCAAGGGTGTACTCTCCTCCATTGTCAAACCTCGGGGACTTGATCTTGAGCACAGCTGTGTCTCACAAGAGCTGTGAACTCACGAAACCGCTTGAAGACCTCTTGGTCTTCAAGAAATAAATCGAGGTCCTCCTGGAGTGATCATCAATGAATAACACATAGTACTCATATCACTCAAGAAAACATGAGACATCCAGAAGCCAGCTCCATCGGAATGAATCAAATCAAGTATCCCAGTCGATCTGCTATCACTGCTGGGAAAAGGGGATTTGGCAAACTTGCCCATACCACATCCTCTGCATGTATCAAAGTGATCAGTACTAAAATCTGGCACACCTGTAGTGATCTCCTGCAATGTCCTCAAGGTTCCATGATACATGTGCCCCATCCTGCGGTGCCAAATCTCGCACAGCTCTGAACTGCTAGCTCTGCTTTGTCGTGTGCATCAATCACGAAAAGGGTAAATGCAAACTTGTACCTTTGCATGGCGTACACCTATCCTCTGTTTGAATACGGTGGAGAGTGAGACTCTGTCATCTGTCCTCCCTGAATGGTATTATCTCATATCCTCTGTCCTCCAAAGTTTGGAGACGGATATGAGGTTCTTCTCATCCCTGGCACATAAAGAACATGACACCTTCAAGGGAGGTTTGGACTCCTACGAAATGTCAATGTTCCCACCTTGCTCTAACAACTACGTCATCCTTGAGGCCACTCTAGATCGTTGCCTCGGCTACAAGAAGTACTGGACTCTGTCATGTGACGTGAAGCCCCACCTCCCTGAGATACCCAAGATGCTCCCAGCGCTAGTCGAGGGAAATGCATGCTCCCTCTGAACCTCTGTGGCAGGTAATCCTGCACTAGAGGACTCATACGCAATGAACTCAAACTCTCGGTCAAAGCGATCTGCAAAGTCCTCAACCTCTGCTGATGCTGCCATGCTCTGGTTCTTCCCCTTCTTCTTCTTCTTCTCCGGACACACAACTGCATAGTGTCCGAGTCTTGACAATTCCAACACTTCACTTTGGAATAGTCCTTACATACTGTTATCTGTTTACCTTTACCTTTGCCTTTGCCCCATTGGCTTGTGGAAGCTTGCTTCTTCCTTTGCCTTTCTTGCGTCACGCCTTCAGCGATTGCTACATCCTCATCTGCTCAGTAACCCCATGACCTGCCCCAAATGACCTGCAAATCTATGAATACAATGTCCAAAACCTCTCCCATGTGGGAAGGGTCTCACGTGCACAAACCCCATCAACAAAGTTCATCCATGAACTGGGGAGGCCATTCACTGCAATCCGCACCAACTCAGTGGGAGGAATGGCCTCTCCAATCGCTGCCAACTCATCTCTCACATTAGTAATCTTTGTGAGATATCCAGCTGCACTATCAGTCTTAGCCATCTTAATGTTCTTCAGCTTCTCCTTCGGGACCATTTTCCGGTTCTCATTGGTACTCTGGTAGAGGTTGGTCAATGCTGACCACATCTCATGGGCATTTCTCTTTCCTCTCACATGAGGAATGCAATGGTCCTTGATTCCGTCTAGAATCGGTCTCTTACCCTTGTTGTTCTTTCTGTTATATGCTGCCAACTGAACAGGATCAGTAGGCACATTAACAGGCTGCTGTGTGGTATGAACCATGATATCCCAGACTTCCGCCTCCTCAAAGATACTCTGCATTCTCTCCTTCCAAACACTGTAATTTGTATGCCCATCCAGCCTATCCTCCACCCTCAATCCCAAAGACATCCTGCTGTCCTAAAACAGAAAAATAACACTGTAGTAGTAAAGGTAAAAATCTGCTGTTTGTGAAAAATCAGCTTGCTGGAATTTTCTGAGTGAAAAATCAGCAGGCTATAATTTTCTCCTTGCTGTCCCAAACTGCTCTTTCAGCACTCAAGCTCCGATACCATGTAGAAAATTCTGTTTCCCACCCCGGTTTTCAATTTTCACCTTATTACTCCAAAATAATTAAATGCCCTTTCCCATATCCATACATTTAATAAACTGGAAAATAAATTTTGCTGAAAACACAAATTCTGGAAATTTTTCAGAATGCTGAAAATGCAGAAATAAAATAACAGCAGTAACAAACAGTCATTCAACACATCATAACTCGGTATTTTTGGTCAAGGTGACCCTGGAAAAACCCCCTACAACTCTTGGGGAAAACCAGTTCGAAAGCTCCTTCTTATTTCTGGAAAAATGCTTTTTACAGTGATAGAAATATTCAACAAAATAAATAATCAGCAAACAGACTTTTACAACTTATCTCTTTTTCTGTGCTTAACCACCGCCTCGGAAAACGTGCAAACAGCAAAATAGGAACAGCAATAAATGCTGTACAGATTTCTCGATTTTCGTGCCAAATAACAGCCTTAAATGCTGCTGTACGGCTACCTAGAAAAGCGTGCAAGCTGTCCAAAAATCTGTTGTACTATTTCTGCCTTGAAATGCGTGCCAAAGGTACAGCCACTTGCTGTACGGCCTCCCTCAAATCTGCTCCTCGAAATCTGTGCAAATCTGCAGTGCAAATCTGCTGTACGGCTGCTGTACGGCCTAGCTGTACGGCCCTTCTTCCTCAAAAATCGTGCCAAAAAAACTGCCTTGCTGTGTGCTAACGCTGCTGAACTGTCTTGCTGAAAATGTCTTGTTGAAATGCTGCCTTGGAATGCGTGCCAAGTTGCTGCCTCCTTCTCCTCACTGCCCAGAAATCTCCCTTGCTCTCTTTCTCTCCTCCTCCCAATCTGCTCATGAAAGAATGAATGACCTTTTCCTCCTTTTCCTCCTTTAACCTAACCCTAAGTGACTTTTGGGGAATCCCTAAATCCAATGGCTGAGATAGATTGAGATCTGGGGCTGAGATTAAATGCTCATTTAAATCTCACTTTCTATTTTTTAATTCACCCCACTTTAATAAAGACCCACTTAGTCTTTTATTTCCAAAGTCACTTTTTCCTTTCTAATTTTATATTGACTTTATTAAAGTCACTTTAAAATTAGACTTGACTTTATAAAATTATAAAGTCACTTTAGTAACTTTATCACTTAAGTCACTTTTAAATTAGATTTAACTTTATAAAAAATTATAAAGTTACTTTAGGAGAAAAATTAAATTCTTTTGGACACTTTTCCCTAGGCCAAAGATCAAAGCCTTAGGGAACCACCTGTCCTCCGGTACCAAATTTCAACAAATTTCATTATGAAAACTTCTTCATTCTCCTTTGCTAGACTGCTCTCCATTTCTTCTTTTATTCTTGTAGCTTCACATGTTTCAACCTTGAGAAGATTGATGTCTGATTTTAGTTTCAAAATTTCTTCATCCTTTTCTTCTAGTTAGCATATCATGGTGTTTCTCTCCTTTTCTGCTTCATTAACTTGTCCTTCTATGAATGCCAAAGTTTCCATCACCTTCTCGGCTCCTTGCGCTTGTTTCCTTGATTCTTCTAGTTGAGATCTAAGAGAAGAGACATTTTCCTTGTATTGACCAATCTCTGCTTCTAGATTGTTCAAACTCTTAAGTCTTTGTTCAAGGTGGCTTGACAAAGTTTCTTCCCTTTTATTTGCCTTATCCAATTGATTTGTCATAGATATGACTTCTTCATGATGCTTTCTTTTGTTTTGATGAAATTCCTCTTTAAGTTTGGTGAGCTCCTCATCTCTTTCTTGTACTTGAAGCTTAACAAAGTCAACTTCCTTCCTTGTCTTGTCTTGGTTACCATCTTGCGCTTTCTTCTTAAGTTCCTCATTTTCCTTTTTCAAACCGTTAATCTCTTCCATGGAAGCCATAAATTTATTCAGGAGATCTTCTTCAAAGTCTTCTTTATTCTCTTCATCTTCTAGGTGTTCTTTAGCCTTGTTGTCATCTCTCTTATCTTCAGCTTCCTTGATGGGTTTTGGATTTCCTTCTTGCTTTCCATCATCTTCTTGACTAGAGGTCATGGTCAATGCTCCTTTTAAGTGAAGATCATGAAGTTTGTCCCATATGCCTTTTGTTGACGAACATTTTTCCAAATTGGCCTTCATAGAATCAGGTAGCCCTTTCAGGATTGCTTTCATTGTTCTTGTATTATACTCCTTGGATTCTCCTTCCAACATGCTATTAGTAATCACTGATTTCCGAACTTCAATTCCTTGAGTCTTCAAGAAATTCCTCATTCTTGCCACCCATATATCAAAGTTTCCATTGAACAATGGAGCCTTCGCAAAATGATTGACTTCAATTTCGATGGTTGAGGAAGACACATCTTTAGGAGGATTGGAGACTTTCTTCCTTGGCTTTGCCATTTGTGTTCTAATGATCAACCTTCAAGCTGTTAGGCTTTGAGTAAAGGTACCGGCTCTGATACCAATTGTTGGAAATACTGAGAGGGAGGTGAATCAATATTTCTTTTCAATTGTTATTTTTACCAGTTAGATCACCTATATTTAGAAAACAAAATGAATAATAAGAGTAAATGCTTTTATTAATTTTTTCTTTACAATAAATCAAGTACAATATATGTAGGGCTCCAACCCTGGATGAAGACACAAATCTTCAATCTCCCAGGCTCCAACCTGTATTTGCCAAGCACCGACTTGGACTTCCAAGGCTCCAACCTTGTCAATTCTGAGGCACCAACCTCAAGGGCCCCAACCCTATATCTAGTACAGGCTCCAACCTAGTCTCTTGAGGACTTCTATCCTCTAGGGCTCCAACCCTATCTTCCAAGGCACCAACTTTGTCAATTCTGAGGCACCAACCTCAAGGGCTCCAACCCTATCTTCCTAGGCTCCAACCTTGTCTCTATGAGGCTCCAACCTCCTCCTGAAAATCTTCAGCTTGCTCATTACTGTAATCTACACATCACGTCATCAATGACAACCTTTTCTTCATAGAAGGTGTCACCACTGCTCTTCATTGTACCCAAACAATTTCTCCAAGGTCACCTCATGAGGGCTTTCAACAATGCATCATGGTCTCCAAGAATCTCCAAGATCAGCTCCAGTTTGTATCTATCAAGAAGTCTTCCCAAAAATCTACACACTGGACTTCAAGAGACCTCCAACAATATTAGAGATGCTCCAAGATTCTTAAGTCATCAGATTTCTTTCAAGAAGTTGTTTCAACAAGACTTCAAGTCTTCAATAAGATATTTTCAATAAACCTTCAAGACACTTCATTAGAGCTACTCCATGGAACTCATCAAACAATGCTGCAATTCTGTTACAACAATTATAGTAAGGTCTAGTCAATACTTCACCAAGACTTCCCTTCTACTGTAACTCTGCTCCAAAGGTGTCACAAGCTATTCAATAGTCTTCCTTCAAATTGGATTCAATAAGCTCTTCAAGAGTAGCTCCAAGGGATCTCCAGGATTCTTGGGAAGCCTCAAATGGTCTGCAACAAAATTATTCAAAGGTTGATCCGTTGTTTCAATTTCGTTCCCTAGAGGAGACTCCACCAAGCTCCATAAACCTGACAAAAGTCTAAGTTATAGTGTCACACTCCCATAGGGCCAAGGTTGTAGAATACTGTCCACAAGTCTGAGTTGTAATATCACTAGTATGAGCCCTTAGTTTCCCCATGGGTCTGAAGTTTATTAACAAGTCTGAGCCTCTTGGGCTATGGCTGCAACTCTGGGCCTTTAAACTACAAGTCCTCTCCAAATGACTGTCATTGATCTGGTGTATAATCCAAGCTCCATAGGTCCGAGCCCTTATATCACTGAACCAAAGTCCTGTAGATGGTCATTGATCCGCAGTCCTGTATGTGGTCATTGATCCGAAGTCTCAACTAATCCGAGTTGTTACAAACATGTGTCTGCTATCCTCCTTTGACAAGTCTGAGATGAGGTCTTGTCCGAGTTTCAATTCTTAAGGACGGTCCAAGGTAAGGAAGGTATCCACCACAAAAATAATAACCCTGTCTGAGACCGATTAGGACTATGAGTCTGATCCTTCATAGATGTCTATCCTCAGATCCGAGGTATAGCAATGATTCTAGGTATGGTCTGAGCCAATAATTTAAGTCTCTTACAGGTCTGTTCAAACCTTCACAGCCCACTAATCCTGGCCTCTTCAGATGAGTGTCCAAGGTCTGTAGTCTGAGCTTTGAAGGAAATAACTCAACGCAAAAATTACCCACACAACAAACTTCTCCTCGGCCTCCTGTAATTTTTGTGCTCCTACGAATAGATCACCAAACTGGATGTTAGAAAATGAGTTTTCACACTTGTATTTATACAGATTTCGACCTCCAACAAAGGGACACATCTCATGGTGGTCAGGCCGACTTAGACAGGTAAGCTTAGGTCGACTAACCTTAAAAATATTATATTCAAACTTGAAAATCAATTTTCTCTCAAACTAGAAGGAGTTAGATGGCGAGTGATAGCTCGTTAGAAAGGGAAAACTGTGCTCTTCAAGATGGTGTAGGTTTCATTAAGAAATTTTGCCTCTAAGGTAGAAAAATATATTTTTTAATGTGACTAATTATTTATTAGTGCAGAAATGGAGGCAGGGAAGAATGCCTTTAAGTGTAGAGCCTCATGGTTTGATTTCTTTGTTGATTGTCTTCATAATCATGCCTTAGCCTTCTTCAACATAGGGTCACCATCATCATGTCCTTCATCAAGTGCAGTGATATGGTAGTCTTCCATTATGATCATCAAGATACATGATTGACACTTCATTTGTGTCTCGACATCTTAAACAAGAGTTGTAATCACTTGTAATCATCCTCTGGCATCTTCAAGAATATTTGCCATCCCGGTCACTGACATCATCAATGACAACCTATATTAACAGAGAGATGCAGAGGCGTCTCTGCTAGGGCAAGATAATCCATCGAGTGTTGAGGTAACGCTTGGAAGATTTCACATAGTCTCCCCACCAGGTTCGATCTTGTAACCACTGATGAGAGGAGGCGGTGGTCGTGCCGCGAGTTGAACTCGGCACCTCTTGTGCAATGAGAAATTTTGACAACCGAGAAGTTACCAAGGACCGCAACTACTCGTGCATGAGTTAGTAGTAGATGTTGCTGGCGCAGAGAAATGGCAAGCGGAGGAGCAGTTCGTTTGGTATAATGATGGTCATATGTCGACTGCATTAATGACTGCGTTAATGAGCAGCACGCAGGAGAAACAAGCATGAAGGCAGCACGACGAAGTAGCGAAATGGTCTGCCATGCGAGCAAATATCGCAGCACAGTGAGGAGCGTCAGGTATGTCATGTCAGAAGGGAACATTTTCTACAGACTTAGCTGGCTTTGGTGGAATCGACTGGCATATTCTCAAACTTAGCCAGACAACGCAGTGAATACAGCTAAAATTTAGCTGATAGGAGCAGGGCCAGCAATCGCTCGCTCTAATACCATGTTAAACACACGCTTGGTAAATGGAGAACACACAAGGAGAAAGATAGTATAAGCGTGAGTTGTATTATTATTCACCATAGATGTACATTTATATTACATTGGGGTGACTCTTGGATTCCACATTCCAAGGTCACTTGGACTCCATTTGTCCATTCGCTTTCCACACCTACCCGTAGAGGATCAGGTGTCCAACAACATCTCATTTTAATTAGCTAATTAACACAACCACGCATTTCACTCATTTAGCTTGAAATATCGTTCAAAGTTCACTAATGCTTCACCATCGATCACATTTTACATATTAAGTTTTAGTGCATCAAGTACTTGGGAAATTTCACTTTACAAAGAAGTCTACCATTTTATTTCAAGCTAATATAAAGTTTATTTCTTTTGCAAAGTTAATTGAATACAAATCTTGAGTTTACTTTTCACAAGCATTGCCATTTACTTTACATGCAAGGCAATCTCTCATATTTCTCAAGTTTTATTTGCTTTTGGGTATATCACAAATTTATCATAAGGAAAAGCAAATACTTACATGTTTATGAAATCTTATGTCTAAAGTATCTCCATCATTTATTTAACATTTGCAAATTTACTTGCATATCATAGTAGGCAAATTAACTTAGTTGCGCATTTAAAATTAACCTCCAAGCATAGGCTTGGTCGATAGAAATTATAAGGAAAAGAACTTTCTTGGAAAGTTCTTCCATTTGGTATGTAGTAAGGTAAAAGCGTGTGACCCTGTAGTTATGAAAGTGGCTTGTCCCCTTGTAGGAACGAAGGCACATGTTGGCTCGTAAGACTCAGGGGACGGATATCGTTAATGACACCCCCATGTCCTCGCCCCCTCTTTCTTACAGTCACCCCAATTTTTACCCCTTGATAAGAGCAGAAGAGGACTTCTCACCTAGATTAGGCATTTTAGATTAAAAGTAACTAAGGTTAATTGCATCCAAATCTAGTGTACTTGCATCTCATACTAATACACCTCATGGTTTTACTTGCAATTGTTTATTCTACTTGTTATTGTTGAAATTGAATACTTTGTTGTGGCAAGCATTATTTTATCTACATTTTGCAAGTAGAACACAAATTGTTTTTCCTGTTGCAAGATATCCTTAAAGCATCCTTATATCTTGTATTGTGCTAGCATTTTCATGTTTCATTTTCAGGATTACTTATGTTTTCCATTTGAAAGCATTTCATCTATTTTAAGCAAATATCTTTCATTTCTTGAACAATACTTTAAAAGACAGTGGTCTTTCATATGCTTATACTTATCTCATGTGCTGATGGTTATTTCATTTCATATTGTTCACATCATATTTACTTGTAATCTTAAAAGGTAATCCATTTCACTTTAACATTCTTCCAGAAACCTCACATCTTTTAACTTAGTTTTCCATTTAGGGACCACCCCCCATAGCTAACTTAGGAGATAGGTTAAACAGAGAGAATTCAGATTAGAGTGACAACCCTTTCTCTGAGTTCCTTGCCACCAACCACACCTTGTGGGGTTAAAGGATTTTCTTACTGACGTATAGGTAGGTGTAGGCGACAAGTGTAACATTTCCAACAGAGAGTATAGAGAATAAAAACATAGTCGAAATTTCCAGTAAAGTTTATAAAGATTGTCAATCAACTCCAATCAGTGAACCTTACAGTTCAAGGATTTTGAAGAAATTAGATTTTCATAGTGGAAAAGATATCATCAAGCAAAAAGGTTTTCATTGTGAGGGAATCCGCCAAAATTACCAAATCTTTGGTAGAGGCTCTTGAGTACGTAGATGCCAACAATATTGTCCATGGAGTGGTAATCATGGAGAGTGCCTCTGATGCATAAATCAATGGAAAATTTCATCAAGAAATTATCAATATATTACAGCTCCCTTATGGTAACTATTTCGTGTTAAATTATATAACTAACGTGAAATTCCACCGTAGGCAACTCATTTGATGAAGATAACCATTGCATTAAATTCCTCTTTTCAAGAGGACCAAAATCGACCTAAAGATCACTCAAATTGTACAAGGAGAAGTGTGTTTTTGAATTAAAGCCCTCACATGTGCAAATTGTCAAGGTCGGCTTCAACATCAAGTAGGCTCATGAAGCCTAAAAGACATGTCTTTTCACCCACATGGATTCATATCAATACATGAGACGTTAAACTTGATTAAGCCCTTTTCTTAATGGAGTTAAGTTCTTTTCCCAAATATTTTCCTTCTCTTTTATCCCCGAATTTATCTTTCGATGCATCAGTGATGGCTCACAAAGAGTCAAAAGCATTATCTGCTTTATCATGAAACCAATCCAACGAATTATCTTCTAATGAGAGAACAAACAATTTCATTCTGGCATCCTCGTGATTGTATGCAACTACGTGAGCAAATCTCTATATAAAGGTGTTGAACTTCTTTATGTGAGCTTCGGCATTGATGGCATTATTCCCCTCGAAGGTTGGAAGCTTGTTCATAGTAGATTCATTTGGAAGATTTTGAGGATATCTCTGAACATTGGTAAAGTTGCAAGGCCTGTAATAATCCATTTAGACTTGATTCAAAGTATTAACAAAAGCAAATGGATATCAGGGAGGACTTCCTGTATGAGAAAGATAAAATGCTCTCTAGAATGTAATTTGTTTAACCAAACTCTTAGAACCTTTTCAAGATCGGGAGCGAGGTTCACCAAGCTACGAGGATACCTTCTAGAGAAAGCTCTTGTGAATGGTGGAACAAGTGGAGTCACCACCTAAACAGGAAAGCAACCAAAATGTCCAAGTACTAAATATGCGGGTAGAAAAGATGAGAGGATTAGTGAGAGGAAAAAGATAAGGTGATGAAAAGATGAAGAATGATGGAAGATGAAATATTGAGAAGAACTCGTTGATGGGTCGAGAATGAGATAAACTCCTCCCTAGCAACGACGCCCAAAAACGGCGACAACAACTCAGGCATGGCGACAACGACTCAGGTTGGGGGTTGTCGCTCTTATTTATGACCTCTTTGTTCTAGTTGTCTTCCAACAACAGGCTATGGGGGGTAGTCCCTATGAAAATGTGAAGATGAAGGACAAGTTGGAAACCAACGAGTCTGGGAGACACGATTGAGTGTCCTAGCTACTTGGTTAATTTTAGAAGATTAGAAGATTATATTAGATTAAATTATGAGACCAATGCCTTATGGAGTCAACTTCTCGCTTATGACCAATTAAACACAAACTAATCGGATGGACAATCGTTACTTGGATGAATGACTATCCTATATGAAGTGAAAATATTACAAGCTAGGTGAAATGCAAAAGCTAGGCTGATTTTAAGGTAAATGCCTATCCTAAGTATAACCTTCCTTTTAACTGTTTTGGAACCATTCTCTAGAGTAGGTTGTGGGATAGAAGCAAACGAGAAGTAAGCAAAGGCTTGATTAATGATACCTGCCTCTGTGTTCCAACCACTCGATGCCTTCAGCGCTGCATAGACTGTGGCTCTTACGACTGACCGTGTTAACCACTAAAGAGGGTCTAAGCTCCTCAAGCTAATTTGAGAAAGGGTGGCCCTGAATGTATATCAACCAAGCTTATGCTTGGAGGTAAGTTATTAATGCAAGACTAGCCTAGAATGTAGTGCAAGATAGATTGAATGACTTCTAAGGGTAAGATTGTTTAAGTTTCTTAAGCACTTATTTATGATTTGATCTTAAGTTCAAGTACTTTTCAATGAAATACAATCTTAACCACAAGACGCAATTATTCAACAATTGCGGGATGTGCTAAAATCCCGTAATAACTTGTTCAATACTTATTCAAGATACCAATGATCTTTAAGATAATGTCACAATGATTACTAGAGATCTCCAAGGATATTTTTACAAGATAAATGTCAATGTTGCTTAACTCCAATTACCAATAGCTATTCAATTAGATTAACACTTAGATGCCCAAAATAATCAAAAGATTGCTCAATGAAAATTTGAAATAAGATACTCCAATGCTCAAAGCCAAGAAAACTTAGAAATTTACTTAGGCAATCACGATCATTAAATTATGATGTTAATGTGCTTTACAAAGAGCCAATTAGTGCAAACTTGACAAGCTTATGAGTAAGCTCACAAGGGACAAACAAGTGTTAGTCTTCTTATCCAATATTACCAATGTCAACAAGTACATTTAATAATGAAAACAAAAATAAGGCATAAATTATTGAATGCTCTTAAAGTTACTTATGATCTTATGGTACCAATCACATTCAATTGAACAATTACTAAACCTTTTGGGACAAGAGTGAGTAAATTCCAAATTAGAGCTCTTTTAAGTGTGAAATGAGAAGCATATACTTAACCAACTATGAGAGACAGGGATCCAAGTGAAATTATGATATCTTATCCTTCTTAAGATATGGTATTCAATATTATATCAAATCTGATCACACTTATTATGCAGAGATATCAAAAAACATCTAGATTTGTTCCAAAGAAACGATGTCCAATTCACAAGATGACAAGTAAATTTATACTGTAAATTTCTTAGTGTATTTAGGCAACTTATATGTGATTCTTAGAGCATTCAAGTTTAAATTTAATCTCTGTTAGAAAGAGATAGGACTGTTGTAGCAACCAATCAGGAATAATGAGGGATGAGGGTTAGAAGCCAAACCCTTAGGCCTCGTGGCCTTGAAGGAGTTATAGCCCACTTTCCAATAATTTTTTCATTGACTATGGCACCTGAAAACACGAATTTGTAGCCCAATTTCTCTGCAAAACCAGCAAGAATTAGCACAAAAAATCAAATGACCAATCAAAGATGGAAAGAGAGCAAGGGAAGGAAGGAGGGAGGCCAAAAAGAGGGACTAAGACCAAAAATTGGCCAAGGGAGGATAGCAGCTAGGGTCAAGAGTCCTTAGAGGCCAACGACACAAGGGAAAGAGCCCTAAGGATTTGTCGTGGGCCCCACAAGGGCCATAACCTAGGAGAAAATGGCCTTAGAGGCCTGCTGTAAGCCCTCAAGGGATGCAACTAAAGGAGCAGACCCCTCAAGGGGCTGCTGCAAGCCTTATAAGGGATGTGACTAAGGGTTAGAGCCTCAAATGAGGCTGCAATAGGGATGGAGGAAGGTCGAGGGCCTAAGGAAGACGAGGAGAGTTGCCACGAGCGAAAGAAACCCATGGCCAAGGCTGAAGAAGCAGGACAAGAGGAATATGAGGGAGGATGAGGCCTCACAGCTAGGCCTAAGAGGGCCAAAAGTGGGTGACGCGGGGACTAGGAGGACTTGAGGGCTACGCTGAAGGAGGACGTTGGGCCTCAAGGCCCTAAAAAGTTTCAAAATCCTCGCCAGAAAAATATTTTGCTTCAAATCTTCAAAATTTCTACAAAATATTCAATAAATGGCCTTGCAAAAATTCTAGAGACTAGATCTTATCATCAAGGGCCTAGATTTAGCTCTGATCCAACAAATTTCCTTAGATCTCCCTTGCACAAATAAATTTACGAGTGCCCAAAACCCAAATATATACAAAATTTCAGAAATTCCCAAAAACTCCAAACCCCAATTGCAAACAAGTGATAGAAAATAAAATTATTTACAAAAATTTATTATACAAATCTATTTACAAAATATATAGGTGTACAATGCCTGAAAAGATTTTGAGAAATAATTTTTAAATAAAATTTTGATGATGGCTTGATGTATTTCAAAAAATAAATTCTCAACCACAACCTCATCGAAGTTAGAAAATCATATAAAATATTTAGAATCCAAACATTTTCAGCCTGTGCCCAGAATTTGTGATCTTGGAGCCCAAAGGATGGGGAACCTCTAAAAACCGTGAGAACACACAATGAATCAGATCACCTAAGATAAGCCCAAAACTTACCAATAGAATGTTCATGTCATCTACAATGAAATAACGATTAATTATAATCTAAATACAATATAGGAATGCACATACCTAGCACGTACCACAAATCAATGAGACAAAGACACCATGAACGACGCCTCAAAGTTTTTTATTATGATGATCAAAACATTTCGAGCAGAACAGTGGCTTTACACTAGCTTTTACAAAGTTACATGAAACCCAACTCATGAAAAGATGAAAAATAGAAGCAAAATTGCTTCTATTTATAGAGAAAATCCTCCGAGTGGAAAATAACGGCTAGTTGGCTTGATCCCTACCAAAATAATCTCGATCGTTCATAAATCCTTGATCAACTTTTAATCTCCACCATTGAAAATAATTATTTTTGAGGAATTTTCGAATTTCTCATTAAAACCGTTTCTTATTAGCTAAAAAATAATTATTTTGAGCTAATCTCCTAAAAAAAATGAATTTGACTTAACCACCAAGGTCCAAGAGGTGAAATATTCTTGAAATTTTCAATATTCCCTTGTGAGGGACCTCCAAAAATCAATTTCTTTTAGACCCAAAATTTTTTCCACTTTGAGAATTTAATTTCTCTAACATTTTAATTCTTGACTCTAATTAATTAATTTTTTGGCTTAGGATTTTATTTTATTTTGCAAGAAAAATTAATTAATTGATTCATGAGGGAATTAATTATTTTTACACCTTCTAATATTGTAGCCATGGTGTCTAAGTATGAGGGACCATGCACTAAAATATTTTTTACATAAGATTTTACAAATACAACCCTCGATGGGGGAACACCCATTCGTTATAGACCCTCAAATAATTACCCAATTATGCGACACAATATGATCTAGAAGACCAACTGATCTGTAATAAAATAATTTAGCCAATTAGTTTAAATCATAGATGAAAAAATCGCGATATTATCGCGATAATTTGAAATTATCGCGAGTTTTTCAGCCGAACGATAATATCGGCGATAATTTAAAACGATAAATTGAAATTATCGTTATCGCGATATTATCGCGATTCGAACCGAAATTATCGTGGGAGGCTCGGACAGCGCGGTTATATGCCGGTTTTTGGGTTTTTTTTTTCCATTTTTACTTTGACAGCGTGGGGTATGAGAGCCAAGGAGGAAAGGAGGAGAGCCAAGGAGGGAAGGAGGTGATTTACAAGCCCAAGATTGGACAAAAGTGAAGAATTTCTTGCAAGCCAAGCGAACAAAAATTGAATTTGGACCAAGTGTCTCCGGCAAAACGTTTTTCCAGGTATGGGCATCAAATTTGACCCATTTTTTTTTGTTTTTCTCTTGTTCTTCCATGGGTTTCTATTACCCATGTATTTTTCATCATTTGTGATTGCATTTGGTTGTGTTTTTTTTTTTTTTTTTTTTTTTTATTGAGAGGAGAGGGTTTATTTTGGTCAAAAATGCAAAAAATTGTTTGTTAAATTTTGTTTTTTATATTTCTTCTTGTGCTCTTAGGTTCTTCCCATTATTTTTGTTTGTGTTTCAACATGTATTTTTTCCTATTATTATTTCATTCAGTTGAGGGTTTTTTTTTGTGAAAAAAATCAAAATGTTGCATGTAAAATTGTAATTTTTTTATTTTATTTTTTAACTAGCAATTTTTCTTGTGCTCTAGGTTCAAATTTCAACATTCAAAGTTCAAAGTTTCCAACATGCCAAGGAAATTAGATCCTTTCTGGGAATTTGGTGAACCTGATGGGGGGTTTGACCGATTAAACTTGACTTGCAAATTATGTGGTCAACACATGGCAGGGGGGGTATACAGGTTGAAATACCACCTGGCACAGATTCCTGGGCATGAAGTAGGCCCTTGCATTAAAACCAATCCAGAAATAATCAAAAGAGCCATGAACTCATTGGAAGAAATGGAAGCCGCTAAAGTCAGCAAAGCAGCTCTGAAGAGTCAAATATCAAAGTTTGGAGTTGAGCGTGAGAGTGGTAGTGGCTCTTCAGCATCAGCCTCTTCTACAGGCAGCCCCGCAGTTGCCTCCTCATTTTTTGTTCCTAGAACCACTCTCGGGGCACAGCCATCTATCTCCTCCCTTATTAAAAAAAAGGAGAAGGAAGAAGCTGATAAGTTGTTGGGCAAACTGTTTCTTTGGAGTGATATTCCTTTCAATGTTGCCAGGAACAATCCATTTTATCAGGCTACGATTGATGCAATCGCTGTTGTTGGCCCAGGATACAAAGCCCCTACATATCATGACCTTAAAGGGCGCATTTTGCAAAATGAGAAAGCTGACTGCACCAAGAGATTGGAAGACTTAAGGGCATCATGGGAAGTCACAGGATGCACTGTGATGTCAGATGGTTGGACTGATCAAAGGGGTAGGACACTTCTTAACTTCTTGGTCAGTTGTCCCAAGGGGACAATGTTTATAAAATCTGTTGATGCATCTGCACATGTCAAAGATGCAAGATTATTATGTGATTTATTAGATGTGTTCATTATGGAGGTTGGGCCCCAAAATGTTGTCCAAATCATAACGGACAACGCTGCAAACTATGTTTTAGCTGGCAAGATGCTTATGGAGAGGTATCCGAGCATATTTTGGACACCTTGTGCTGCATATTGCCTTGATTTGATGTTGGAGGACATCGGAAAGCTTGATTTTGTCAAAGATATTGTAGAATCATCAAAGAGAATCACAAAATTTATATATAACCATGGATCTGTGCTTCATTTGATGAGGACATTCACCAACAATAAGGAGTTGGTGCGGCTTGCTATTACACGATTTGCCACTACTTTCATCTCTCTTCAATCCCTCTTGAATTCTAAGTGGGATTTGAAGAGAATGTTTCTTTCAGATGAGTGGCGTGCTTTGACTATCACCCGCAAATCAGAGGGACAGGCCATCTGCAGGTTGGTGTCATATCAAGAAGATTTCTGGGTTGGAGTGGAAGAGGTGTGCAGCATTAGTGAACCTTTGGTAAAGGTTCTTAGATTGGTGGATGGAGAGAAGCCCGCAATGGGCTACTTGTATGAGGCCATGGATAGGGCCAAAGAAGCTGTTCGCAACTATTATGATGATAAGGGTGATGATGGGTTTCAGAGACAACTTCTTTTATGGGAAGTGATTGATGATCGATGGAACAACACACTCCATCGTCCCATTCATGCTGCAGGGCTCTTCCTGAACCCCGCATTTGCTTATTCATGTGGTTTTGTATTTGATGCGAGGTCATGGATGGCTTTTTCACTTGTGTTCAGAAGATGGTGCCAAGTCCATCAGAACGTGCAGAGATATCCAAAGAGATGGAGGTATACAGAATGGCAGGTGGCACCTTGAGCTTCGACATGGCTGTCCAGGATAGGACTGCTAAAATGCCAAGTAAGATTTTCATTATTTTAAAAATTTTCTTATGTTTGTAACTTTATAAATTATAAGTTTATCTTATTTGTTGTAACTTGTAACTTGTAGATGCATGGTGGAGGAGCTACGGTGGCAGAATACCAAAACTCCAAAAATTTGCCATTAGAATACTCAGCCAAACATGTAGCGCTTCAGGATGCGAGCGCAACTGGAGTGTATTTGAAAAAATACACACCAAAAAGCGCAACAGGTAAAACACTTAACATATTCAAATTTCGAACTGATTTTTTGAATTCATTAAATATTTTTTTTTAAATATTTAATTTATTAATTTATGACCCTTGTACAGGTTGGAGGGTCAGCGGCTCAATGACATGGTTTACGTCTACCACAATCTTAGATTGTGGGTGAGACAACTTGAGAGGACCCCTGATATGGAGGCCATCTCTTTAGATGCGATTGACACCACTGCTGAATGGAGGGTTGAGGTTGAGAGGCCTGTCATGGAGTCAGCCCCTGATTGGATAGAGCAGGAGGTAGTGGAGGGGGAGGAGGACGAGGAGGAGGAGCAGCAGGAGGAGGAGGAGGAGCAGGAGGAGGAGGTGACACCACCTACCACTACTACTGGTAGAGGACGTGGTCTGCCTCCTTTAGCTCCTAGTGCTTCAGGTTCCCATTCTGGTGCTTCAGTTTCTACTTCTAGAGCACGACAGAGTCCATTGCCATTCCTGCCAGCTTCTTCATCTAGAGGGAAAGGCAAAGCTGTTGTATTTTCTCGCAAGAGGGGCAGAGGAAATCAGTAGTATAGGACCATAGGTTATATGGTGCATTGACATTCCTTTGTATATGACATTATGACTCATGATATGAGATACATTATTATATTTTTTGTTGATATTTTGAGGCTGAGTTGACTCTTGAGACTCGGGACTTAGTATTCAGGACAGGATTCAGTTTTATGTGTGATGTAGCATTAGACATGATATTACACATCTTATATATTAGTTTTTTTTTCATATTTATGTGTCAATGCATTTATTTTATGCTGTAGATGCTTTAGATATTAAAAAAATTGAAAAAAAATGAATATTTTTGTATGTGACGATTTTTTGCCGATAATTACGATTTTTTCCCGATAATTACGATTTTTTCCGATTTTTTCCCCTCGCCGATAATATCCCGATAACGATTTTTTCATCTTTGGTTTAAATTATTCCCAAATCATTTTTACAAAAGACTCGACTAAAACATTATGACTCACCTAAGACTTTCACGATAAATTCCACCCTAGCTTTGGGGTGAGGTTGGAGGGAAAAACTCTGTCGATTATCTGTGTTTAGAAATGCAACTGAATGAGTGAGAGGAAAAACCTCCTAGGGTAAAATTCATTGCCAAAATCATAGACTTACCTAGGTTGTTACATAATAAAACAGTCGTACTAGGATAATTTACATTGCAAACTTGCAGAATGGGTTTACAATGACATAAAGCAAACGGCTGGATGATGATTCTGACTTTGAAGAAATTCCTTCAAGGCTTCGGATCCTGCTTCCGTGGAATTTTGAAAAAAAAGGTGCAACATTTGGCTCCATATGGGGACACATTGCTTCAATAGAGCAATGTGAGAATTCCAGAATCTTGTATCCAAGAAAACATAAATCCATCAAATAGATATCCATTCAAAATAAAAATCATCATGTATACATAGAATATCTATTGGAATAGAAAAAATATACTCAAACAAATTGGAACATAAAACATTAGTGGGTCAAAAGAAACTAGCTAATGACATAAATAAAAAGGATTAGGGTTAGAGATACTATACAAAAGATGTCCTATGGCATCAAATGTCATCTGTGTGGCACAATCTCGAACATCTCTTTGCATATAGGCAGATCAATCGGTTGTTTGTCAGATGTCCCTTGCTGAAATTTGTCCCTATTTGGTTGATATAGATTCAAATCACTGTGTTGCACATCTCTGTCATATTGAATCCTTCTTTTTCTGCTCAGAAGATATGATGGAAGATGTGGCGAGAAGACGTGATAAACTGGCTGAATGAACTCTAACTCAAAATGCAGCGGATGACCTTGTGGCTTAAATTCTTCACCATTCTTTGGTCTATTTGGATACTCAACATGATATCTTCTTTCAACATCTTTGTATAATCTGACCATACCACCCGTTGTAGCAATGGCATATGATACGTCCATTTGAATAGACCCACTCAAGTCAGTTGCAAACTTCCTTGATAGGATCATTCTCCATAAATCTAGCACATTAGTAATAGCTATATCCATGGTGATGATCCTATATGGATAATCAACCAAAGAGACCTATAGATCTTTGATCACACCAATGAATTCAACTTTTCTAGAATCCATTGAGCAAATGTTATGGTAAGGTCTAGAAATTCTTAAGTTCAACTAATCCATAACCTTTTTAGTCATAACATTCGTTGATGCACTGGAGTTAAGCATGCAATTGGGAAGCAAGCGGTCATTAATATCCAAAGTCAAGAAGAAAGGCTGATGATCTTCATTGGTCATGTAGCAGTTTATATCCTTTAATTTAATTTCTTCATCTTTAGGACTGTTATCGATATTACCTTGTTGAATGATACCCAAAGTCGCTCGCTGAGATGGAATATTTAGAAGCTCAAGCATTAGAACAAACATTTTATTATTGTTAATCCAAGCGGCCTAATCGAATTTAACCCTGACTTGTATCTTTCAAAAGCAACCTATTTACTTTGACTTTATTCTTTACCCTCCCTTTGATAAGTGTAACCCTTACTTTTAGCAATTTCTAGAATTGGTTCTTGAGATGGCTTTTCACCATACATTTGCGTGATAGGATCATTTTCATCACTGAAGTTATTGATGGTGAAGGATGAAGAAATCATATCTCTGCAATGGCTTTCCTTGGAAGAACTTTGACCAATATTATTTATTTGTTCATTAGCTGCTTCATCTAAACAAATTCTACCAAGGGCACATGCACTTTCCTCATGGAAGCTTTCACATGGTCTGCAAAAAGGGATAGGCCAATTAACAACATTGGCAGACTCAAGCGGAGTAGGAGGCCTCTGATCACTAGGAGGATTTCTTCTCGGCCATGGATTATTATTTCCTCTGTTGTTATTATTATTTCTAGGATGCATATTCTGGGCTTCATTTCGTTCGATTTGAACTATCCTAGACTGCATGGCACTCATATCTCGAGCATAATCAAGTCTCATTTCATTAATCACTTGAATTAATTCTTTAATTTGATCCTGCTCAACCTCCTTAATATCTTTTCCCTTAGATTTAACTAGGCCTCTGTCAAAACCAGGAATCTCTGATTTACCCGAAGTGTTTTTATCCTCTTCTAATTCTTCAGCACTATTCTGAGAAACAACTAAAGTAACAGGCTTGGCACGTCTAATCTCATATTGGGTGTCAACATTAAATGCTTCCAGATATTGCTCCAACACTGTCTTGTCAGGTGGCTTGTAATCTTGAGTCATATCTCTAAAAAGACTATTAAATCTTTGGTTAAACTCCTGCGTTGTTTCATTTTCCCTTTTCTTAATGGAGTTAAGTTCTTTGACCAAATATTTTCCTTCTCTTTTATCCCCAAATTTATCTTTGAATGCTTCAATGATGGCCTACAAAAATTCAAAAGCATTATTTGCTTTATCATGAAACTAGTCCAACGCATTATCTTCTCATGAGAGAACAAACAACTTCATTCTGACATCCTCATGAGTGTATGCAACTGTGTGAACAAATCTTTGTATAAAGGTGTTGAACTTCTTTATGTGAGCTTCAACATTGATGGCATTATTCCTTTGGAAGGTTGGAAGCTTGTTCATAGTAGATTTATCTTGAAGATTGTGAGGATATCCCTGAACATTGGTAAAGTTGCAAGGCCTGTAATAATCCATGAAATCTTGATTCAAAGGATTAACGAAAAGCAAATGGATATCAGGGAGGGATTCTTGTCCGAGAAAGATTAAATGTTCTCTAGAATGTAATTTGTTTAACTGAGCTCTTAGAACCTTTTCAGGATTGGGAGCAGGGTTAACCAAGCTACCAAGATTCCTTCTAGAGTAAGCTCTTGTGAATGGTTGAACAAGTGGAGTCGCCACCCAAACAAGAAACCAACCAAAATGTCTAGTTGCTACAGGTGCAGGTAAAAAAGATGAGAGGATTAGTGAGAGGAAAAAGATAAGGTGATGAAAATATGAAGAATGATGGAAGATGAAATATTGAGAAGATGTCGTTAAGGTGCCGAGAATGAGATAAACTCATACCCGACAACGGTGCTAGAAAATGTTGTCACTCAAATTGTACAGGTACTGCAACAACAACTCGGGTCAGGGGCTATCCCTCTGATCTCTGACCTTTATGTTCTAGCTGTCTCCCAACAACAGGCTATGGGGGGTAGTCCCTATGGAAATGTGAAGATGAAGGACAAGTTGGAAACCCATGAGTTTGGGAGACATGATTGAGTAGCCTAGCTACTTGGTTAATTTTAGCAAGATTCGAAGATTTGATTAGATTGAATTATGAGACCATTTCATTGTGGAGTCCACTTCTTGCTTATTACCAATTAAACGCCAACTAACGGGATGGTCAATTGCTGTTTGGATGAATAACTATCTTATATGAAGTGAAAATCCAACAAGCTCGGTGAAATGCAAAATCTGGGTTGATTTTAAGTTAAATGCCTATCCTAAGTATAACCTTCCTCATAACTGTTTTCAAACTAGTCTCTAGAGTAGGTTGTGGGATGGAAGCCAACGGGAAGCAAGCAAAGGCTTGATTAACGATACCTCCCCCTGTGTTCCAACCACCTGATGCCTCTGGCGCTGCAAAGACTGTGGCTCTGACGACTGCAAGGTCACCGTCTTAACCACTAAAAAGGGTTCTAAGCTCCCCAAGCTAATTTCAGAAACGGTGGCCTTGAATGTCTATCAACCAAGCTTATGCTTGGAGTTAAGTTATTAATGCAAGACTAGCCTAGAATGTAGTGCAAGATAGATTGAGTGACTTCTTAGGGTAAGATTGTTTAATTTGCTTAAGCACTTATTATGATTTGATCTTAATTGCAAGTACTTATCAATGAAATACAATCTTAAACACAAGAAAGTGCGCCAAGTTACCAAGTGTCGATAAGATACAATAGATGCCCACAATATGCAATTATTCAACAATTGTAGGATGTGCTAAAATCCCATAACAACTTGTTCAATACTTAATCAAGATACCAATGATCGTCAAGACAATCTCACAATGATTACTAGAGATCTCCAAGGATATTTTAACAAGATAAATGCCAATGTTGCTTAACTCCAATTACCAATAGCTATTCAATAAGATTATCATTTAGGGCCCCAAAATAATGAAAATTTTTCTCAATGAAAATTTGAAATAAGATACTCCAATGCTCAAGCCAAGAAAACTTAGAAATTTACTTAGGCAACCACGATCATTAAATTATGATGTTAATGTGCTTTAGAGAGTGAGCCAATTAGTGCAAACTTAACAAGTTTGTGAGTAAGCTCACAAAGGACAAACAAGTGTTAGTCTTCTTATCCAATATTACCAATGTCAACAAGCACATTTAATAATGGAAACAAAAACAAGGTATGAATTATTGAAAACTCTTCAAGTTACTTATGATCTTATGGTACCAATCACATTCAATTGAACAATTACTAAACCTTTTAGGACAAGAGTGAGTAAATTGCAAATTAGAGCTCTTTTAATTGTGAAATGAGAAGACTATGAGAGACAAGGATCCAAGTGAAATTATGATATCTTATCCTTCTTAAGATATGGTATTCAATATTATATCATATTTGATCGCACTTATATGCAGAGATGTCAAAAAACAACTAGATTTGTTCCAAAGAAACGATGCCCAATTCACAAGATGACTAGTAAATTTATACCATAAATTTCTTAGTGTATTTAGTAAAGGTATACGTGATTTTTAGAGCATTCAAATTTAAATCTAATCACTGTAAGAAAGAGATAGGACTGTTGTAGCAACCAGTGAGGAATAATGAGAGTTAGAAGCCAAACCCTTAGGCCTTGGGGCCTTGAAGGAGCTAGCCCACTTGCCAATTTTTTTTCAATCACTATGCAACCTGAAAACACATATTTGTAGCCCAAATTCTTTGCAAAACCACCAAGAATTAGCTCAAAAAATCAAATGACCAATCAAAGATGGAAAGAGGGCAAGGGAAGGGAGGGAGGCGAACGAGAGGGATTAAGGCCAAAAATTGGCCAAGGGAGGATAACAACTATAGTCAAGAGACCTTAGAGGCCTACGGCCCAAGTGAAAGAGCCCTAAGGGGCTCTCGTCGTCCCCACAAGGGCCACGACTTACGAGAAAATGGCCTTGGAGGCTTGCCATAAGCCCTCAAGGGCTACGGCTAAGGAAGTAGACCCCACAAGGGGATGTCGCAAGCCCTATAAACGTTGCGGCTAAGGGTTAAAGACTCAAATAAGGCTGCGGTAGGGGGTTGGAGGAAGGTTGAGGCCCTCAGGAGATAAAGGAGGGTTGCCACAGGCCTAAGAAACCCACGACCAAAGCTTAAGGAGCATCTCGAGAGGAATATGAGGGTCGCCAAGGCCTTTACGCCTCACAACCAGGCCTAAGAGGGCCAAAAGGGGGTGACAAAGGGGCTAGGAAGGTTGGAGGGCTAGGCTGAAGGAGGACGCTGGGCCTCAAGGCCCTCAAAAGTTTCAAAACCCTCGGCAGAAAAAATATTTTGCTTTAGATCTTCAATTTTACTGCAAAATCTTCAATAGTTGGCCCTGCGAAAATTCTAGAGACTAAATTTCACCATCAAGGGCATAGATCTAGCTTTGATCCAACAAATTTCCTTCGATCTCACCTGCACAAATAAATTTACAAGTGCCCAAAATCCAAATATATACAAAATTTTAAAAAACCCCAAACCGCAATTGCAAACAAAGGCTAGAAGATAAAATTATTTACAAACATCTATTATACAAATATATTTACAAAATATACAAGTGTACAAATCTTGAAAATATTTTTAGAAATAATTTAAATAAAATTTTGATGATGGCTAGATGTATTTTGAAAAATAAATGCTCAATCACAACCTTAGCGAAGCTAGAAATTCATATAAAATATTCAGAATCCAAACATGGTCAGCGTGTGCTCATAGTTTGTGAACTTAGAGCCCAAGGGTCTGGGAACCTGCAAACTCTATATATTTTCTTAAACATAAACCGTTAGAACACCCAATGAATCATATCAACTAAGATAAGCCTAAAACTTACCAATAGAATGTTTCTATCATCTATAATGAAGTAACGATTAATTATAATCTGAAGCACAATATAGGTATGCACATACCCAACACGTACCACAAATCAATGAGTTAAAGACACCATGAACTGCACTCCAAAGTCTTTTATTATGATGATCAACAGTGGCTTTACACCAGCTTTTACAAATTTACATCAGACCCAGCTCATCAAAAGATGAAAAATAGAAGCAAAATGTTTTCTATTTATAGAGAAAATCCTCAAAGTGAAAAATAACGGCTAGTTGGCTTGATCCCTGCCAAAATAATCTCGAACATTGGTAAATCCTTGATCAACTTTTAATCTCCATCGTTGAAAATAATTATTTTTGAGGAATTTTCAAATTTACATTAAAACTATTTTTTATTGGCTCAAAAATAATTATTTTGAGCTAATTTCGCGGAATTGGGTGTGTAATTTGAGGGTCTATACCGAACGAGTGTTCCCCCTTTGAGAATTGAAATGTAAAAAAATATATATATTTTAGTGCATGGTCCCTCATACTTAGACACCATGACTAAAATATTAGAGGGTGGAAAAAATATTAAATCCCCTCATGTATCAATCAATTAAATTTTCTGGCAAAAATTAGATATATCCAAATCCATAAAATTAATTAATTAGAGTAAAAAATTAAGTTGCTAGAGAAATTAAATTCCCAAAGTGGAAAATTGAGTGGGTCTTAAAGATATTAATTTTTGGAGGTCCCCCACCAAGGGAATATTGGAAATTTCAAGAAAAGATGGACCCTTGGACCTTGATGGTTAAGTTAAAGTCAATTTTTTGAGGAAATTAACTCAAAACAATTATTTTTGAACTAATAAAAAATGAGTTTAATGAAAAATTCGAAAATTCCTCAAAATAAATATTTTCAACGGCAAAGATTAAAAGATCATCAAGGATTTATCAATGGTCGAGAATATTTTGACGAGGATCAAGCCAACTAGCCGTTATTTTTCCACTTGGAGGATTTATCTATAACTAGAGAGTCATTTGTATCTCAAGCCATCTGATTTTTGGTTAAGAAAATTATGCAAAAAAACTGATGTAATGTTATTGCCCCGCTGGGAATGTTTTTTGAATCGTAATAAAGACTTTGGGGTGCAATTCATGGTATTTATTGTCTACTAATTTGTGGTATGTGCTGGGTACATGCATTCCTATATTGTGTTTAAATTTTTTAAAGTTTGTTTATTCATTAGATGGTGATAAGAACATTCTATTGGTATATTTTGGGTCTATATTAGATGCAAGGTTACTTGGAAGCGGGAGTGGGAGCGAAGCGCGGAGAGCCATTTTTAAAAGTTTTCGGGTCCAGAGCGTTTTCGGGAGCGTTTTTATATATATATATATATATATATTTTAATATTTTTTATATTTTTTATATTTTGATGCATATATGTCAACAAAAACATGTAGAATGATGAATTAGACATAAAAAACATAAAAACATAGATTGAATCATATAACATCAATCATCTACAAGTTATAATCTTCATCAACCACGCCCACAAGTTGGAAGCATACAACATATTGACTCTTGAGTCTCGCAAATCATCAATCTGAAGGTTTCAAGCTTTCAAAATTCAATATATAACATTTATCATCATTGATATATAACATTTATCATCATTGATTCATTGATTTCAAAATTCAATATACATTTATCATCATTGATATATATATTATAACATTTATCATCATTGATTCATTGATTTCAAAATTCAATATACATTTATCATCATTGATATATAACATTTATCATCATTGTGTTATATAACATTTATCATCATTGATTCATTGATCACCATATAACTTTCATGAAGCATCATATTCATAATTCATAATGACTTGTAAACAGTAAACTTATAAATGCCAACTTCAAAGTTTCACCTTTCAAATTCAAACTTCAAACTTAAATTGTCATTAAAAATTTAAATATATGAAATTAGTAGCAAGTCAAGTTTCAACTGTTCAACTGTCAACAACAAATAGAAAATAGTAAACAACAAATATATTTTATCTGGCTGGCCCCTTGCCACGCCCACGAGAAATGTCTAATTTCTGTGAGCCACGAGGAACTCTTGGTCTTCTAGTACTCTCAGGAGTACCATGACCACGACCAGAAGGTGGAGGCTGGATCTGCAAAGGAACAATAGTGTGATATCGAGGAGTGGCACTGGCACTGGCACCCGCACTGCTACCAGTAGATGGTGGGACTGGCCCTATGTGTGGCGGTGTTGCTGATGCTTCATCATCATCCCTATAAAGTTCTGCTTCCAATTCTTCTAGATGTAACGTGCCGTCCTCCAAATTATCATCCTCTGGGTTGTTGTCCCAGACTCTGTATGATTGATCCTCATTTGCCCGATCACAGTAATGGCTGAGCAACCTCAAGTTATAATGCACATAAACCAAGCTTTCGGCTCGGTTTTCATTCAACCTGTTTCTTCTCACATTGTGTATAAAGTTGTAGGTGCTCCAACACCTCTCTGCAGAAGAAGTGTTCACAACTTGTGAGAGAACTTTTTTAGCCAACTTTGGCAAAAGTCCCATGCCGCCATATGCTTCCCACCATGTGAGAGCATCGAATCCGTCCCTGTCTTCCATTGCATGGAATGAACCAAAGTTAGCAGTGCAACTGAAGTATTTGCCTAATTCA
The DNA here is from genome assembly GCA_034641835.2 of Pinus albicaulis. Lineage (NCBI taxonomy): Eukaryota > Viridiplantae > Streptophyta > Pinopsida > Pinales > Pinaceae > Pinus > Pinus albicaulis. The sequence goes on along the minus strand of CM076583.1, from coordinate 32,459,799 downwards.
AGGCGCAATCTAGCACACTCTTCCCTGTCAGGTACCAATTTGTCCAATGCCTTCATGTACCCTTCTTGTACCTCCGGATCTGTGTGAGGTTTCACCCTAACCCCACCTCCAGGTGCAGGTTGGCCCAACCAAGATGGAGAGTAATATTTTGGCGTAAGGATATATGCCAAAGCATGTAGTGGAACATTGAGTTTATTCCACCGTCCACACACACAGTCATGAATCATAGCATACAAAATGGGATCATTATCCTTAACAATATCTTTTATTTGCCCCAACATGCTATCCATCTGCTCATAAACCTCTCCAATCACTGGTTTATCAGTATCTGCAAAGCGAATCATGTTATAAATGGGCTTGGTAAAACTCACAATTTCCCTCATACGTGCCCAAAACCGAGGGTCAAGGGCGGTCTCCTCCACATGTTCAAAACTTTGCCTGTCAACCACTGTTGCCGCCCTGTCCTTTAATACCTGCCAGTGTGGGCTTGATACCATTGCAGCCAATGACTCTCTTACCTTCAAAAGGCGCCTGAAGGTGAGGTAATAACTAGCAAATCTAGTTTTTCCTATTTTCAACAACTCCAATTTGGAGTGAGTACGGAAAAGCCCATGGGTATTGCTATGATTTGTAATCAATTTGATCATTTTCTTACCTCTCTTGTACAAATCACCAAGCCATTTGAACTGAGGTTGTTTGTTTTTTATGATATCATGCATCAAAAGGTTCATTGTGTGAACCAAACACCCAGACCAAAAAATGTTGGGGTATTTATCCTCAACAATTGCTCCCGCTGCCTTACAGTTAGCAGCATTATCAGTGATGACCTGTATCACATTGTATGGCCCAGTCTTTTCAATTATATCAAGTAATGGTTCTGCAATGTTAATGCCGGTTTTGAATTTATCTGAATAATCATAAGCTGCCAGGAAGACTGCACCACTAACCGACACAACCAAAACATTTATCAATGGTTTTCCTTTTACATTGGTCCATCCATCAGAGACAATGGACAGCCCATGCTCATTCCACGAACCTGTCATTCTAGCCAAAGAATTGTTTATTTTAGCTCTTTCATGATCAAGACCCACGGTTCTGGCCTTGTCATACCCAGGGCTTTTGTATCCTTTGGGGGCATCATTAATGGAAAAAACCATTTCATGCCAATAAGGTGAGCGAAGAACATTGAATGGCACCCCACATGCATATAGAAACCGGTAAACTTTTGAATCCACATCATTCCTACACCCTTCTTCTAGGAAATCGGATATGGTTCTACGCCTTAATCCAGTGCCACTGCTTCCGAAACCACTGGCATGGGTGGAAGTTGAATGTGTTGGGCCTGAATCAACGATACCCCTAGATCTTTTAGATGATCTCTGTATGGCAACCCCCTCTTCCTTCCTATATATCTCTCTCTGTGGTGCTGGCACATAAGTACAAACTTTGATTCCAAGATTTTTAGTTCCATCTCCTGGCATTATCCCACAAAGGTGCCTTCTCATACGGGTGTATGAACCATGGTATTGTTTATTGCAATGGGGGCAAATAAATTTAGTGGTTCCACCACCTTTCCCTCCTTCCATTTTTTGAACATATTTCCACAAAGGATATTGGTCTTGTTTAGTTGGGGATTCTAGGTTCTGAGGGTCTCCACTCCCCACTTCCTCCTCAGCATAATCCTCCCCCTCTTCAGGATTTTCTTCAGATCCACCATAACCCTCCTCTTCATCCTCCTCTTCTCTGATTTGTCTCTTTCTTCTAGCACTCTCCAACACCATTATCACAAAGAAAGGAACCAACATGAGGAAAATTCCTAGCCATATAGACATGATGAAAACAAGTTTCAAGTTTCTAGAATCTAGCCTGCAAAACAAATGGAAAAATGCCAAATGGGAATAGGAAATGCAACATAGGAAAAAAACAATTCATTTTAAAAGTTTTAAATCCAATAAAATGCAATAATTCAAGAAAAATTCAAGTTTTCATTTTCAAACAATTTAACAATCTACAAATTCATCCTAGAAAATACAAAATTGGATTAGAAGGCCTACCTCTTTCTTGCAATCCTCCTGTCAGCCTTGCTCCTTGCTCTCTTGTCAGCTTTGCTCCTTGCTCTCCTAATTCCTGTCAACCGGTCCTTGCGCTCTCGGCTCTCCTTCTCGCTCAATCTCAACTCAACAAACAATAACTAACAATGAATTGAAAAATAAACCCCCCCCCCCCCCCCTTTTAAAAAAATCGAATTTTTTCATAAAAAAATTTCCGCGCGGCGGGGAGCGTTTTTTTTTGCCGGGGAGCGTTCGAGAGCGAACGCTCCCCGAACGCTTCCCGCGTTTAAAAAACGCTCCCGAAGCGTTTTTTAAACGTCGGAAGCGCTCAGGGAGCGTTCGCTCCCGAGCGCTTCCTGAAACGCTCTCGAAAAAACAGGGAGCGTTTTTACAGGGTCGGAAACGCGCTCCCGAAAACGCTCCCGCCAGGAAGCGTTTTCGGAAGCGCGTTTCCGAGCGTTTCCGAAACGCTCCCGCACAGAGCGAGTTTCCGGAGCGGGAGCGAAGGGGGTTTGAAGCTTCCCCGCAACCCTGATTAGATGATCTGATTCGCCATATGTCTAACAAGCCAGTGCAGTTACTCAGTTGCCCAGGCAGATCGATTTTCTCAGTGGCTAAGATTGAGTAGAGGAGATAGAGCTAGAGGGTGAGTAGCAAGTGAGAGAGAGAGAGGGTACCAACAGAGGCCCAGGAAGTGTAGATCAAATTCAGGAGGAGGCAGCATGAGGAAAGACGCAGTCCACTAGAGCTCTGCGTAGTCGTTGCGCAAAGAGTGACGCAGAAGCACTAGCGTATGGGCAGAGGGTCCATCTCAGGTTCAGGGAGTCGTTGTGGAGAGTGAGAAATTTATCACAAAATTTTTTAGTATTTTTCCTCTATTTTGGTTGTCTGAATTAATGTACTCAGATTGTTGTTGAAGATTAATAAGAAAACCCTCATCTGCTGCATCGGTTTTCCCACATTGGGTTTTTCGAGGACAATTGTCCAAAGATAACTGTGTTAATGTTTTCTATGTGTGTGCTAGAATTTCTCTATTTCCAGTGTTTTATTTTCCGTAGTAATTTATTGTGAAAATTGCAGTAGTAAATTTATTCGATATTTTCCATAGCAAATGAACTGCATAATCAATTTCTCAGTTAGAAGAATATTTTTCAGTTATTGCAATAGATGGAATTTTCACATGGCATCAGAGCTTACATGATCAAACGAAGAGTTCAGTACTAAAGAAGAGGAGGGTCGTTGCTATGCGTAAGCAGTAGGTCAAATTCACCGAAGGCAGCACAGTGACTTGGCCAACAGGGTCAAAATTCTTGAGGAAAATCGATTTCTCTGAGAGAGCGATAGAGAAATCTGATTTGATCGAGGATTACCAGAGGCAGAGGGAGTAGTTGTATCTTTTGCAAAGATGATCTCTAGCTAGACGCAACAATTTTGCAGCAACATAACCAGCGTTGGGAGGAAAGAGAAATAACACAGGGAATCATGGACAGAATCAACAGTCGGGATGCTTTAGACTTATCTTCCAGGTTGGAGGATGAGTTTGCTTGCGTGTCAGGTTCAGCATCACCTGGTGTCTGGTATATAGATAGTGGAGCTTCATCTCATATGATAGGAGTTAGAGAATATTTCTCTAGCTATCAAGAGGAGCAGATGAACTTCTAGATCACTATGGACAACAAAACTAAATGTACTCCAGTAGGGAGAGCCACCATAGAGTTTCAGAAAGAAACAGGTACCAACACCAGCGCTACTAATGTATTGCATGTGCCAGGATTTGGTATGAACCTAATTTCAGCGTCCCAGTTATAGGACAAGGGGTACGATGTACATTTCATAGGGAAGAAAATGTATGACAAACACTCTAGCTGGAAGAAGTTGACATAGATTGGAGCTCAGAGCAACAAGTTATACAGGTTGAAGCTTGATCCTCTAATGGCACCGATAGGCAGTGATAGTAGCTGTGGGAAGGAGCTGAACGAATTATGGCACAGGAGGATGGGACATTTACACCATGGAGCACTCAAGATGCTCAAAGAAATTGTAACAAGAGTTCCAGTTCTCATCACAGAGCACGATGATGTGTGCAGAGGATGTGTACTTGGGAAGTACGCGAAGGCAGCGTTTTCAAGAAGTGACAATAGAGAAAACGACATGTTAGGACTAATACAGTTACATATTTGTGGCCCTATGTCCACTAGAGCTCTTAGTGGTGGTGAATACTACATCACCTTTATTGATGATCATTCTAGAAAGACCTGGATCTATTTCTTAAAGACCAAAGGTAAGGTCTTTGATCGGTTCAAAGAATTTCAGGCACTTGTTGAAAATGTGATAGGGAAAAAGATCAAGGTGATCGCTTAGATAATGGTGGAGAATACATTGATAAAGATTTCACAGACTTATACGCGAAGGAAGGCATCAAAAGAGAATGGATAGCTCCATATAACCATCAACAGAATGGAGTAGTGGAGCGGAAGAACATAATGGTAGTTGGGGCTGCAAAGGCTATGTTATATGAACAAGATCTGCTCAGATTTTTTATGGGCAGAGGCATGTAACACAACAGTGTACATTCAAAACAAAACACCTCATAGCGCATTAGGGAAGAAAACGCCAGAGGGAGTCTTCATAGGAAAGAAGCATGAAGTAAGTCACTTGAGGATTTTTGGTAGTGTGGCTTACTGCCATGCGCTAGATGAAAAGCGCAACAAATTGGATCAGACTGCAAAGAAAGGGTTCCTCGTCGAGTATAGCAAGACCTCAAAGGCATACATGATCTACATTCCTAGCAGTAGGAAGATTGTAGTGAGACGCAATATAAAGTTCATGGAAGGCAGAGCTTTTAGGAGATCTCGAGAGATCTCTGCAGGTGATCAGTCAGCAGAAGTTTTGTTAGTCCAACAGTAGGGATAACAAGTGGGACCAGCAAGAGGACAGTCACAAAGATTAAGTAAAATGGCTAGTACCAGTATCTCCTCAGGGGTAGGAGATCCAGGGAGTTCTTAGCAGACGGAGCAGCGGGGACAAGAGGAGGAACTGACTGAACCTCCCACCAACAGTGGTAGAGCCAGTAGAGAAGTGCGTCAGACCTTCAGAGACGCAGAGGAGTTTGTCGGAGCTCCTAGGACGGACAAGAGACAACGTAGGCAGCCTGACATATATCAAGCTTTGGTAGCTCAAGTTGTAGAACCCTCTAACTTTCACGAAGACGCGCAACATCAGGTGTGGGTGGATGCCATGGTAGAAGAATATAGTTCTATCATGACAAATGATGTTTGGGAGGTAGTGCCGAGGCTGGAAGACAGATCAGTTGTAGGTTCCAGATGGATCTACAAGATCAAGTACGCTGCGGATGGAAGTGTAGAGATGTACAAGGCTAGATTCGTGGCAAAGGTGTATGCACAGAAGGAAGGAAAAAACTATGAGGATACCTTCGCCCCAATTTCCAGATATACCTCTACCATATCTGTTATATCCCTAGCAGCACAGATGGGATGGGAGATTCACCAGATGAACATCAAGACAACATTTTTGAACGAGGTGATAGAAGAAGATGTGTGTATAGAGCAACTTGAAGGCGTTTCGAAACTCATGAAAAGCATATTCATGTATGCAGATTGAAGAAAGCCCTATACGAGCTCAAGCAGGTACCCAAGGCGTGGTATGGTTGGATTGACAGTTACTTGCAGTAGGTGGGATTTGTCAAGAGTGATGCAGATCCCAACCTCTACTGTTTGATGGTGGAGAATGAGCCTCTCATTCTGGTTTTGTATGTGGATGATCTCTTTTTGACAGGATCATCAAGGCTCATAAAAGACTGCAAAAGGAACCTTGAAGTAGAATTCGACAAGAAGGATATGGGGTTGATGCACTATTTTCTATGATTGGAAGTATGGCAGAAGAATGGGGAGATCTTCCTTGGGCAAGGGAGATATGCTACAGACATTCTGAAGAGGTTCAAAATGCAGGATTGTCCACCCATGATGATGCCCATGATCACCAATTGGAAGAAAATAGATGCATCATAGGACAAGGAAGTCTACCCCACCTTGTATAGGTAGCTCATTGGGTCTCTCATGTATCTGGTTAACACTAGGCCTGACATTTGTTTCACTGTCAATACCCTTAGTCAATTCATGGTGGGGACAAAAGGGTTACATTGGGCAGCAACAAGGCACATTCTTAGATATGTACGTGGAACAATCAGGCATCGATTGAAATATACTTCAAAGGATGACATCAGATTATGCGGATTCATAGATGCAGATTGGGCAGGCAGTTCAGTGGACAAGAAAAGTACCTTTGGGTACTACTTCAGTGTTGGATCAGGGATGGTCTCTTGGTGCAGCAAGAAGCAGAAGTCAGTAGCACTGAGCTCAGCAGAAGCAGAATATATGGCAGCCATCATAGCTACGTGCGAAGCTATATGGCTTAGGAAGCAGCTCGTGAGATTGTTCAGGAAGAAGATGGGAGCAACCTGTGTCTACTATGATAATCAAAGTTGCTTAAAACTCTATGAGAATCCAGTGTTTCATGACAGGTCAAAGCACATAGATATCAGATGTCATTTCATCAAAGAATGTGTGCAGCGTGGGGCAATCCAACTATAGTATGTTCCCACAAGAGATCGGGTAGCAAACATAATCACGAAAGCTCTAGGGAGAGCTAAGTTCATCCAGTTCAGGGAACAGATGGGTATGGTGGAGAACCTGTTTCAGTAGCAGAAACAAATATTTCTCAGTTGCAGCAACAGCAAATGAGAGGGAGTTGCAGTGTTGGCAGTAGTTCAGTAGGGTCAGCAGCAACACAAATGCAGCTCATATCAGAGTGGCGCAGTGGTTGGTGGGAAGTATGGCCAGACATCAACAACGTGATAGGAGATGGTGCAGAGGCATGTGTTGTGGCAGCAGTTGCAACACTAGAACACTTTCTTCGCTAAGAGGGAGTGCTAGTTTTTGTAGCATCGGATATGTTCTAGCCACGAGATTTAGTGGAGAGGCTAGAATACATGTATTCCCCAATACCCATGAATCGTTTTTGGAAATTCCACCTAGAGATGACTTAATTAGATTTATTAACCAGTTTTTAATATTTCCTAAGTCTAAATTTAGGAAATATGATTAATTAATCAGAATTAATTAAGTCATTCATGGTGTGAATGTTTTAGAAACTCATACGGATCGACAGGGAAATAATCTGGGCCATCGATTATGTTTTAATATTGGTCGTTGTTGCTCCAACAGAAGATTATAAGAAGAAGTCGATGTGTAGATGGAGAAGACACCAATTCAGTTACTCAGTTGCCCAGGTAGATCGATTTTCTCAGTGGTTGAGATTCAGTAGAGGGGATAGAGCTAGAGGGTGAGTAGCAAGTGAGAGAGAGGGTACCAGTAGAGGTCTGGGAAGTGCAGATCGAATTCAGGAGGAGGCAGCGTGAGGAAAGACGCAATCCACTATAGCTCTACGCAGTCACTGCACAGAGTGATGGAGAAGCAACGACGTATGTGTAGAGGGTCCATTTCAGGGTCAGGGAGTCGCTGTGGAGAGTGAGAAATTTACCACAAAATTTCTCTTATTATTTTTCCTCTGTTTTGGTTGTCCGAATTCATGTACTCAAATTGTTGCTGAAGATTAATAAGAAAACTCTCATCTACTGCACCGGTTTTTCCACATTGGGTTTTTTCGGGGACAATTGTCCAAAACTAACTGTGTTAATGTTTTCTATATGTGTGCTAGAATTTCTCTATTTCCAACATTTTATTTTCCGCAATAATTTATTGTGAACATTGCAGTAGTAAGTTTATTCGATATTTTCCATAGCAAATAAACTGCCTAATCAATTTGTCAGTTAGAAGAATATTTTTCAATTATTGCAATAGATGAAATTTTCACAGGATGTAGCCTCTAGACCTCTTGGTCTTCTCTCTTAGGCCTGGTGTCAAGCCTTTAAGGCCTTTTCAGGCCTAGTTGTAGCCTCTAGGCCACTCGACCCCCCTCCTTTATCCTAGGAGGCTTGTCATGGGCTTTTAAGCCCTTTCCTAGCCTTGGCCTCCAACGTCCTCCCTTCCCAACCTTCGCTCTCCCTTTTGGCCCTCCTTTTGACCCTTTCCAGATCTCATTTAGCCTCAAACGGTCAAACCCTAGCTGCTAGGCATTTGAGGCCTTTCCTAGCCCAGCACTAGACCTATTGGGACTAGTGTTGGCCCTCCTTGGCCCTAATTTACACTCTACTCATCTCTGAATTTCTGGACTGAATAATTGGTGTGTTTTGCAAAGAAAATTGGCTCAAAATTTGTGTTTTCAAGTGGCATAATCATTGGAGAAATTTTGGCATTTTGGACAAGTGTGCTACAAAGCCTTAGGCCTAGGGTTTGTTCTCTAAACCCTCACTTTATCTCTGTTTTGCTTCAGCTATCATATTTATTTGATAACAGTGAATTAAAATCCATAAAATCGTATCTAAGTGGTCTAAGACTCTAAACACCTTAATAATTTCATAATAAAATTTTGCTAGTGTTTTGGCTACTTGGGCATTGAATATTTAGCTTAGTTCTAGTCATTTTCTGGCTGGAATATCTCTGCATAACTGAATAAATTAGATTTGATATAAATTTGAAAAGAACATTCTAAATGGCATAAATTTGATTGGTGTGACTTCTAGCATATTATCATAGCATGTAAGTCTCTTTGGCATCAATTTTTGGGCATAGATCTCTAATTTATAGTGGCTGATATCTCTGCATAAAAGGCATAATCAGATCTAATATCTTATGAATATAACATCCTAAGAGGGCTCAAAGTTCATCAATTTACATTAGAAAAGTTGTTTTATCAATTGGCAAGTCATTAGGCAGCTTATTGGTCATTTTCAGTTTTATATGCTTAATAATTTCTTGGATGGAACTTGGTAGTGACATACTTACTGCTGCCCTATACTTCATCATAAGTGGCTCTTTTATGGTTAAATCGGCTCATGGTGATTTATGTTGTTAAGTTCTAACAATTGTTTGTTTTGTGTTAGATTTGAAAATTTTGTTAACTTGGGGTTAGTTTTTGTAGCATCGGATGTGTTCTAGCCACAAAATTTTGTGGAGAGGCTAGAATACATGAGTTCTCCAAAACCCAGAAATCGTTTCTGGAAATTCCACCTAGAAGTGTCTCAATTAGATTATTAACCAATTTTTAAATATTTCCTAAGTCTAAACTTAGGAAATATGGTTAATTAATCAATATTAAGTTTTAACACAGATAAGGTGAGAATCATGTAGAAACTCACACGGATCAATAGGGAAATAATCTGGGCCATCGATTATGTTTTAATCTTGGCCGTTGGTGCTCAACCAGAAGATTATAAGAAGTCAATGGGTAGATGGAGAACACACTAGTGTAGTTACTCAGTTGCCCACGCAGTTCGATTTTCTCAGTGGCTGTGATTCAGCAAAGGAGATAGAGCCAGAGGGTGAGTAGCAGGTGAGAGAGGGAGTCAACAGAAATCCAGAAGGAAGATTTTTGGATTCTGGAATAGGCAGAGCAAGGAAGAGAGAAGTCCACAGGAGCTCTGCGCAGAGGGTCCAGCCTGAACGCAGAGGGTCCACCTCGTGGTCAAAAAGTTGTTGTGGAGTGTGTGAAAATTCTCACAAAATTCTCCCTCGGTATTTCCTTCAGTTTAGATTGTCAGTAGGGCATCTAAAATTCTTGTACTGAGATTTGTTGCTGAAGATTAATAAGAAAACCCTCATCTGCTGCATCGGTTTTCCCAAGTTGGGTTTTTCCGGGGACAATTGTCCAAAAATAACTGTGTCATTATTCTTGTGTGTGCTAGAATATGTCTGTTTCTAGTATTTTATTTTCTGCGGTAACTTTATTGGGAAAATTATAGTTGTGCATTTATTCGTTGTTTGTCGTAGCAAATAAACTGCATATTTAATTTACAGTTAGAAGAATATTTTCCAGTTGCTACAATAGATGAATTTTTCACATGGTATTAGAGCAGATATGATCAGTTGAAGAGCTCAGTAACAAAGATAGAAGGAGTTTCGTTGTTCAGTGTGAGCAACATATCTAAACCCCAAAGGGCAGTGCAGTCACCTTGGAAGAAAACTGAGTTTCTTGAGGAGAATCGCTTTTTTTGGGAGAGCGACAAAAAAATTCGATTTCTCCAAATCGAATAACTCTAGAGGCAAAGGGAGCATCCCCATATTTTTTTTTTCTTTGGCAGAGCAGATCTCTAGCTGGATGCAGTGTTTTTTTGTAGCAGTTTGCTAGAATAGAACCAGCGTCGGGAGGGAAGAGAAATAGCACACCATGGACAAAATTAACAGTTAGGAAGCTTCAAATTTATTATCCAGGTTGGAGGACAAATTTTCTTGCTTATCAGGATCAGCTTCACCTGGTGTCTAGTATATAGATAGTGGAGCATCAAATCACATGACAGGAGTTAGAGAATATTTCTCTAGCTACAAGGAGCAGATGGACTTCCAAATTACTATGGGAAATAGAACAAAATGTACTCCAGTAGGGAAAGGCACCATAGATTTTCATAGGGAGTCAGGAGCCAACACCAGTGCTACAAATGTATTGCATTTGCCAGGATTGAGTATGAACCTGATTTCAGTATCCCAGTTGCAGGATAAGGGGTTGTTGGTCAAAGTTGTCATTGATGTCAATATGGCATTGTTGGAGATGGAAAATATTCTTGTAATGCATGAATAATGTGAAAATTTCTGAATCCTTATTACAGAAACCCTACTGCAGTGTTCGGATTTACTTCTCCTACTTTTTTTATTTAATTAACAAGTTATTTTCCTCAATTATTCAGTAAAACATCAAAGTAAATACTACTATAGCCTACCCATACATACAGGTCAAGTACTGAAGAATTAAGCACACATGACAAAGGACACACAATATTTTTTGGACAAACGTTGGAGATAGAAAATATTCTTGTAATGCATGAATAATGTAAAAATTTATGAATCCTTATTACATAAACCCTACTACAGTATTATGATTTACTTCTCCTACTTGTTTGATTTAATTAACAAGTTATTTTCCTGAATTATTCAGTAAAACATCAAAGTAAATACTACTGCAGCCTACACATACATACATGTCAAGTATTGAAGAATTAAGCACACATGAAAAAGGACACACAATATTTTTTGGACAAATGTTGGAGATGGCAAATATTCTTGTAATGCATGAATAATGTGAAAATATTTGAATCCTTATTACAGAAACCCTACTGCAGTATTCTGATTTACTTCTCCTACTTGTTTGATTTAATTAACAAGTTATTTTCCTGAATTATTCAGTAAAACATCAAAGTAAATACTATTGCAGCCTACAAATACATACAGATCAAGTATTGAAGAATTAAGCACACATGGCAAAGGACACAATATTTTTTGGATAAATGTCCCCGGAAAAACCCAATGCGGGAAAACCGGTGCAAAGGGCTTTATTATTATGCATAATTCTGAATACAAACAAGGGCACCAGTAGTGGTTTTCCCAACAAAGAAATCCTAGCAGATGTACCTCTATCTCTGGACACAGAAAATATGGCTAATGCAGCTGAGAATGAGGAACCCCACAAGTGCCTATGTAGTCACTGCATCACCCTTCAGTGTGGTTGCGTCACTCTGTCTGTGCTAAATACGAGTCGTTTCTGGCCCGTTGAAATGCCAATGTTGCAGCCTCTGGCTCTGTGTTTGCCCCTCCTGGCCTGCGTGACCCTCCTGTGACTGCGTCAGCCTCTGCACTGGCTCTGCATGAGCCTGGTTGGGTCTGCGTCACCTTTGCTGGGCCTACGCTACCTCTGCGTCACCTATCTTGGAATGCGCTGCCTCTTTGGTACAAATCTACCTCTCTGCAATTGTATTCTCAGCCTCGAATTCAGAAATCCCTCTGCCGATCTGCCCCTCGTTGCACTGCAAGCTCACTCGAAAATTCTCAGCAAACCACGCCTCAAAATTTCGACTTAGCTCAAGTGCTACCACTATGTGTGTGTTCTCCAGCTGACCCCAAGCCTTCCTTTAATACTTTTCCCATTGGACATTCAATGATCATGATCTAATCTCTAATCAACGGCTAAGATTAGAAAAGACTTGATCCTCATCACTTAGAACATTCTCACCCACATGTTTAAATTAATTCCTTTTAATTATTTAATTTCCCTAAGTTAGATTTAGGGTCTCCATTAATTTAATTAATTATTGGAACAACTTAAGCTCCGGGCGGAATTTCTCCAAACTATTTCTGGGTCTTGGAGATCTCATGTGTTCTAGCCCCTCCACGAAGTTTTAGAGCTAGAGCACATCCGATGCTACCCAAAATCTCAACACTCCCTCTTAGCGAGGAATGTGCTCTAGCAACACTTCAACCCATAAGTGTTACTCTTATCCATGGCATCGGTCCCTTGTGCTGCTGATGGTCGGACTACTGTCCCTCATCCACTGCGTTGCTGCCTTCTGTACTGCTACCCATGACTCTGCCTCATCTGTACTACAACTCCCTCTCAAATGCTGCATCATGCTACCCATAGCACTGCCACTGCTAACTGTTGCACTGCAACTCAGTTGTTGAGAGTTAAGCAACTGAAGGACATCACCCAAAACACTAATAGACAAGTCAGTTTGGTTGCATCTCGATACTGAAACACCCTCTACTTCTAAACTGTGTTGACCCTCTGAATCGCTGTGCTGCTGTTGCTTTGCACTGTGTAAGCATTGCCCCTCTGCGCTGCTGAAATCCCATCAACCTCTGCGCTATTGCTTCCACATTGTCGCTGCCTCTGCACTACACTTCTCCAGTCTTCAGCGTCCTCACTGCCTTTTTGCCTCCATAATCCTCTGCACCAACTGACCCCAGTCATCCTACCACTGTCTTTATGGGCTCCCGTAGCTCATATGTCATCCAAGAGTTTGGGCACCTCAAGGATCCTGCCCCTACACCATCTGTAGCTCAATCTACAGATCTATGTCGCCCCACCCCTTCTCTCGAGGTATATGAGCACTCATAGCCACATCATCATCACTACCATCATCCCCCTTGGCTGTCGCAACCTTAGAATCTGAATCTTCCTTGCCCTTCTTCTTCTGAGGACAAGTATTGGATTAGATGCAAGAGTCGCATCTTCCTCCTCCTCCTTCTTGATCTTGACTCCTCCGCTACTGCTACCCATCTTGGACATCCTCCTGATCTACTCTTGATGAAGAGTTGCCCACATGTCCTCCCAATTTGGAAGTTGTTCTCTGCCCAAAATACTTTGGACAAAGCTCTCCCAATCATCGGTGATTGCATTCAGGGCAGTCCTTACCATGAGACCATCATCAGGAGTTGCCCCCATAGCAACCAGCTGATCTCGAATTGCCTTCAATCTAATGAGGAAGGGGTCAATTTCCTCTCCCTTGTGCATCCATCTGAAATAGTCGCAACTGATTCTCCAGAAGCATCTTCCTCTGGATGGAGGTGCCTTGATACAGCTTGATCAGTGTTGTCCACATGTCGTTTGTCGTGTTCTTCTCGACAATATGTGGGACCACACGATACTTCACTCCGTCCATAATCAATTGCTTAGCTCGTGTTTGATTTTCCTCTTACTTCTTTAATGGATCATCATCGACCAAAACGACTACAACCTTCTCGGCATGATCTTTGATCTGATACTCATCCAGGATAGATAGGATCCTAACCTTGCAGATGACGAAGTTAGATGCACCATCTAACCTGTCCTGATCCCTCAATCCATGCGAGGCCATCTATGCTCAAAAATGTTGAAACAGATGCTCTTCTCCCTTCTTCTGTTGTTGCTCTCAGCAAGAGACCGGATCTGGGTTTCTTGGTTATAGAAACCCTCTAGAGAATACACTCCCTCTGACCAGTGATTTCCTTCCCAGAAATCCTCCACCAATTTTGTCAAATCAACCCTCTCCAATCACTCTGCTGATTAGATCTCAAACTTCTTTGCTAGAAAGCCTACTAAGGAACTGTTTCCCCTTACTTTGTTAACCCGGTTAGACACTGTTATGCACTGGGAGAAGCAATGCCCCACCGGCAACTTCAAAGAACAAAACTGCACCTCCAGCCACGACAACTGGCACAACGTCAGCCCCTCTTGGATTGCGTTACCCTCTTGGGCCTGCGTAAGCTAGACTGGCTTTGCGTCACCTGTCTGGGCCTGCGTTAGACTCTGCATGAGCTAGACAGGCTTTGCATCACCCCTGCTGGGTCTGCGTTGTCCCTCTGGTGATGTGCTACCTCTTTCTGGATCTGTACTGTCTCATCCACCTTCCTGCAGCAAAAATATTCGTCACTTAGCTGATGGCTTCAGCTCCCCCTGATCTGCAATAGCTCTGATACCATGTGAAAATTTCTAAATCCTTATTACAGAAACCCTATTGTAGTATTCTGATTTACTTCTCCTATTTGTTTTATTTAATTAACAAGTTATTTTCCTAAATTATTCAGTAAAACATCAAAGTAAATACTATTGCAGCCTACACATACATACAAATCAAGTACTGAAGAATTAAGCACACATGACAAAGGACACAATATTTTTTGGACAAATGTGCCTGGAAAAACCCAATGTGGGAAAACCAGTGCAACGGCTCTTGAGTGTTTTATTATTATGCAAAATTTTGAATACAAACAAGGGCACCAGTAGTGGTTTGCCCAACAGAGAAATCGCGACAGATGTACCTCTATCTCCAGAGATAGAAAATATGTTGATCCAGCTAAGAATGAGGAACCCCACAGGTGCCTACGCAATCACTGCATCACCCTTCAGTGTGGATGCGTCACTCTATCTGATCTGCTGAATCTGAGCCCGTTCTGGCCCACTAAAACCCCAGCGTTGCAACCTCTAGCTCTATGTCAGCCCCTCCTAGCCTCCTCTACGCTGGCTCTGCATGAGCCTGCCTGGGTCTGTGTCACCCCTGTTGGGCCTATGCTGCCTCTACGTCACCCTTCTTGGACTGCGCTGCCTCTCTAGTACAAATTTGCCTCTCTGCAATTATATTCTCGGCCTCTAATTCAGAAATCCCTCTACCGATATGCCCCTCACTGCACTGCAAGCTCTCTCAAAAATTCTCAGCAAACTGCGCCCCAAAATTTCGACTTAGCTCAAGTGCTACTACTATGTGTGTGTTCTCCAACTAACCCCAAGCCTTCCTTTAATACTTTTCCCGTTGGACAATCAACGGTCGTGATCTAATCTCTAATCAACGACTAAGATTAGAAAAGACTTGATCCTCGTCACTTAGAATATTCCCACCCACATGTTTAAATTAATTCCCTTTAATTATTTAATTTCCCTAAGTTATACTTAGGGTCTCCATTAAAATAATTAATTATTGGAATAACTTAGGCTCCGGGTGGGATTTCTCCAAACGATTTATGGGTCTTGGAGATCTCATGTGTTCTAGCCCCACCACAAAGTTTCAAATCTAAAGCACATCCATTGCTACCCAAAATTTCAAAAAATAACCCTTTCGTGGTGTTGCCCTAACCTCATGCAACCCTAAGAAAACCCTAAGCATGAAGATGATGCATATTCCCTAGCTACATGACAAAACCCTAAGTACGTTTATACCCTAGCCCTTGTTTCTTATTTAAGAAGCGTTAACCCTAAGCCTATACATGAATGATACCCTAAATGCATATATGAAACTCTATGCTACATACATGAAAAATACTAATGATGTATGATGAACAATGAAGCCCTAGATGCCCTAATCCTAATGAAGAAGCCCTTGCCCTAATAAAACCCCAACTATATGGTTTCCTTGCTTTTGATGAAGAAGCCCTAATACTTTATACCTTGTGTTATCACCAAAATCGTACCTGATTGGCTGTTGATCAGACAACTTCAGTGTAACTATTTCAAACCAATATTTGGACTGAGGCTTAGCCTCCTCAGTCTGAGAGGGCTCTCTCAAGGGTTAATAATATGGAATAAAGATATAGATAGATGGCTAACTCTATTATTTGTGTTTGGTTCAGGTTGAAAAGATGAATGCTTACTACCATTGGGCTATGGAGTCAGTGATAGGGATAACGATGACAATGGCTCTCCTTGTGGAAGTTGAGGCTTGTATATACTTCAATGAAAGAATGACACATTCAGGAAAATCCCAATAACTTGAGGTTCAAAGGAAGTCAGAGCATGTGATACATGAATTTTGAGTAATGATACATCAAGGTATTGAAAGGAAAATATTAAAAGAGATTCATCAAAGCTCAACACTTAAAGGAAGTTAGAGCATGAATAACCATGAATTATGAGTAACAAGCATTAAAACATTGAAAGGAAAACATTTCAAAGATAAGATATAAACTCATTGAAATACACTAAGAATCTCAGGTCAAGAAAAGTTAAATTGCTTCTGTATATATCAGTCAATCCAAAGCTTTATAAAAGTAGTATGTTCAGATAACATTTTCCAACCTGTAGATTGAAAATGATATCAGCATGTAGACATTGGGCTTATGGAATCTACACTTTCAGTGATTCAATGAGTTCACTTGACATGGAAATTGAGGTTTTTCAGAGTTTCTAGAAATAGGACACACACAAATAAAACATGAGTATACACTGTCAATTCACATATAAAGGACGTCAGAGCATCTGGTAGACGAATTCTGAGTAATATAAGTGAAAACCACTGCAAGTGAGATACATAAGAAGCACAAATAGAATAAGAAAGCCCTAAAAACTCCTTCAGAATCTCAAGTTGTTCAAGTAACAGATCTCTGCATTAGCTGAAACAGTCAATTACAATAAGCTGCCATTTTGCCAAAAATCTTCCAACCCTTTGCTAATTCGACCCAATGGCCTTTAATAGACATGTTACAACCTAAGTAACCGGACACTCCTAAAATGCCCTCGTATCCCCGAATCCCCGTGTCGGACACCTCTAGGTGTCGGATTCGGCCCCAATTCGGAGGACACGGAATGTCCGTACAGGGTACGGTTGGGACACGGCGTGTCCGAAAAGGGACACGCCGTGTCCCAACTGTACCCCGTTGGACACGCCGTGGCCACTCCTGCCGGGTACGGCCGGGCCCGCGGCAACCAAAATGCGCGATTTTTTTTTATATAGTGTGGCTTTTCTTTCATATTTTCTCACCTATTTCATTTGTGTTTCATTTGTGAAGTGAGAAGGAGAGCAAGGAGCAAGTGTGTTCTTTCGAAGAGATTCGGGCATCCGGTAAGTGCATTGTCCCTCTATATTTTGCATTTAGTTTGTTGTTAGTGTTTGCATGTGCATATGTTTTATATATTTTGTTGTTTTTGTTTATTTTTTACAGTATTTATGGCTCAATCAAAGGCAGCAAGACAGGGGCAAAGAAAGGGGAAGAATGTCCCCACTGGAGATGCCCCTCCTGTCCCTCTTTCATCATAGTCTGCAAGTATTCCATCCATTGGAAGTGGGGCTGCAACAGTAGCTTCAAATGTGCAGGGAAAACAAATTGTTGACCCCAAATACCCATTGTGGAAATATGCAACAAGAGAGGAAGGGGCAACAAAAAAGGGAGGAGGAAATTGTACATGGAAATGCAATTTTTGCAATGGCTATTTCAATGGCACATATTTCCGTGTGAAAGCTCATTTGTTGGGTATTCCAGGTTGTGGTGTTAAATGTTGTACAACAATTGAATCGACAGATAGGAAGAAATTGGAGAAAGAGGCGAGTATTGGTGAGGCAAATGTGGCAGCAAAATCAAAAAAATCCAAGACTGATGACCCCCTTCCATTCTTGAGGAAAAGCAGCAGCAAGTTCCCTTTTGAGACTTCTAGCGGGGGAGAATTAGCAAAGAGAAAGGCAACTGTAGTTGGTCCAATGGACAAGATTTTCCAAAAAGATAAAAGGGAAGAGCTTGACCTCACCATTGCATTTTTTTTCTATCAGAACTTCATATCCTTTAATGTTGCACGGTCACCTCTATTTATTGAGATGTGTCGAGCTCTTTGTCATGGGGCTCCATCAGGGTATGTGCCTCATGGGTCAGAGAAGCTCAGAACCACATTGTTGACAAAGGCAAAGAAAGAGGTGGACAAAATGCTTGAGCCTATTAAATCAGCATGGCCAACATCTGGGGTTAGCATTGTTTCTGATGGATGGACAGATCCAGCATGCCACCCACTCATTAACTTCATGGTGTCATCCACAAATGGTGCAGTTTTCTTGAAAGCAGTGGATGCACTTGGAGAGTACAAGGATGCACAATATATGGGTGAGTTATTTCTCAAAGTTATTGAAAGTGTAGGTGTGAATTGTTGTGTGCAAATCATTACAGATAATGAACCTGTTTGCAACGCTGCTCGCATGATTGTGGAAGCAAAATATCCACAAGTATTTTGGACACCTTGCATTGTCCATTCATTGAACTTGGCACTGAAATCTATTGCTTCTGATGTGCTTTGGATTGGGGCCACTATTGAGGATGCACGACATATCCGCAACTTTGTAACAAACCATACAAATGCCCTCACTATCTACAAGGAGTACAACAATCTATCATTGTTGAAGATTGCAGATACACGATTTGCCTCTTCATTCATCATGTTGAAGAGGTTGAGGGAGGTCAAGACCGCTCTTGGGTCTATGGTTATTTCAGAGTTTTGGTCTTTTGGGAGAAAGATGGATCAAGCAGCCTCAAAGAAGGTGAAGGACATAGTGTTGGATGATATATGGTGGGAGAAGGTAGATCTAATTATTCAGATCATGGAGCCTATCATTTCCTTGCTCAGATTTGCAGATACAGACCAACGCATCCTAGGAGAGGTTTATGAGGGATGGGATTCCATGATTGAGTCTGTGAGGACCATTATTTTACAGAGTCAGTGCCCAGAGTATGAGACATCACCTGAGGCCTTCTTCACCGTCATACAGGATATTCTTGTCAGCAGATGGGACAAAAATTGCACACCTTTACATTGTTTGGCTCACTCCTTGAACCCAAAATACTACAGCCATGAGTGGCTGAATGGTGGACCTTCCCGCAGATTCCCTCCTCACATGGATGTTGAAATCTCACAAGGGAGGAAAGATGCATTGAGGAGGATTTTTCAGGATAGGGCATCCCTTGATGAGGTGGAGGATGCCTTTGCAGATTTTTCCACTGCCAAGGGGCGATTTGGAGGCTATGATTTGATTCGAGACAGGGGGGCTAAGAAGCCCCATTCTTGGTGGGCAACTCATGGGGCAGCAAGCCCTCCTCTACAGCAATTAGCCATGAGGCTCCTCTCTCAAGTGACTTCATCCTCTTGTTGCGAGAGGAATTGGAGCACATATGGGAATTTGTATAGTGTGAAGAAGAGCAGGCTTGAGCAGTCCAGGGCAGAGACAATGGTGTATGTGCACAACAACCTTCGTCTCATCTACAGGCAGAGGGAGGAGTGGTTGAAGGGAAAGACAAAGATGTGGGATGTCTTTCCTGATGATATGGGTCTGGACAGCAGTGTTGAGTTGGCATTGGCCAACTTGGATCTCAATGCGCCAGTGCTAGAGCCTGTCAGATTTGATGATGTATTAGAGGGGTCATCCTCCACACCAGCAGATGTAGAGATGATAGAGGAGGAGGATGCTTCAGAGGCAGAGGAGAGCAGTGGTGAGCATGATGATCAGGATTTGGACAGTGATGCTGATTATGAGGATTGATGACTCTGACTCATTGAGGCTTCCGCTTGTAGTCTTGTAGACTGTAGTTGATTTTGTATTTTCTATTTCTATTTGCCATTGGCAGTGTTCTTATGTAACACATTTTGATTCTGATGACTTAATGAAAAAAATACAGTATCTTACTATCTTCAATCTTGTCTTTCTGAGTAAATTTGACGATTGTATCATGTATGGTGTATCAATGTATCATTGTAATTTGTATTATAGTATCAATGATGATGTATGACTCATGAATATCTAATTTCTATGTTTGAATCAATGAATTTTGTATGAATTTGTGCAAAAAATATCTAATTTTAAATATGTTAATATATATATGTTTTTTAAAATATATATATATTTTTAATAAAATAATATATAGCGTAACGTGTCCCAGAAGTATCTTGTTCCGGGGTCACCGTACCCGTGTCCGATACTTCGTATCCCCGTGTCCCCGTATCCCCGTATCAGGTGACTTAGGTTACAACATGAGATGATCTGCTTCTAGGCTAGATACGTCAAATTTCTAACTACTGACACCTTGCATAACCATAAGACAAGGAATTTATTACAAAAAGACACCTAATCCACTTAAACAGTCCTATTTCAACTAGGGCTCAAACTCATTATTACTATTTTTAACAACCTTATCTACTTGAAATTACACCATTGACAAGTATGTCATCACATGGTCGAATTTGGATGATGGGCTTCAGTTCTTCATGACCACTTTGCTGACCTCCATAAAAGCAGGAAACAGTACCCTGTTTTTTAGGCATAAGATCCTTTGCATTCTTTGAACATTCTGACCATCATTTAAACTTCATTTCGTGGTCCTAGGTTTTTGGAGATTATCTTAACATGTCTCATCACTCATCCCTAGCCTCCAGTTGTCCAAAAACCACTGCAAAACTTGTTCAAAAGGCTGTAATTTATGGCGCTATGAAAACATAGCAGTTTCGTAGCGCCTTTCGTAGCGCAGCCATTTCAACCTTTATTCTTCAACTTTTTGACTTCTTTCCTCCAAGATTGTCTTAATTACCCTTTAATACATCCTCCATATCAAATTTAGTTCTTAATTCATTCTTTTACCCTAAAAAATCTGATAGAAATGAGCAAGAAAAGTTGTTATGGCAGTTTCATAGCGCTTTTCTGCTTTTTTACACTGAATGCACTATGAAACTGCTGAGTATGCAGTTTTGTCAAAAAATTTCATAGTGTCAACTGTAGTTATGCCCAAAAACTCAAAACATAACCTGTCTTCAGCATTTACAAACCATAACAACCATAAACCAACTTCAATTTAGCTTCCTTGAGGCATTTCTTGCAGATTTCCCCTGTTTTTTTCCTGAAAAGTAGGTCTTGGGATAGAGCCTATATCTCCTAATCCATGATGTATTTTGAGAAATTGAAGGAGGTTTTTGTAGGCCATTATGTCTTGAATAAAAACCTCTCTTGGTTTTTTGAAACACATCTCCTGCTGTCCATAAACTGCCTTTGAAAAAACTGTGTAAAACAGGAAAACTCTGTTTCTGAAAATAGGGCTTCAATGAAATCCTTGTATCTCTCAACTGATAACACCTGTGAGAAAATTGAGAGAGGTTTTTGTATCTGGGGCTGTGATGAAGACAAACCTCTTTCAGAATTCCAAAACACTTTTTCATTTGGCCAGAAACTAAACTTGAAGTTGACTGCTAAACAGTCATGTACAGGACAGTTTCGTAACAGCAGTTTCGTAGCGCATTTTAATTTATTAATTTCTGCCACCTCCTAATGAATTTGAAGAAACTGAGAGAGGTTTTTGTAGTTAGGTTTGTTATGAAGAAAAACCTCTTTCAGATTTCCAAAATTCGTTTTCAGTTGCTCAGAAACCGCCTTTGAAGTTGACTTCTCAAAGTCAGAAAAAAACAAAGTTTTGTTGTTTGCGCTACGAAACTATCAGCGCTTTCGTAGCGCAAAGTGGCTTTTTTGAACTAGTGACGCTACGAGAACGAGGTTTCTTGGCTAATTGAACAGTTTTGACACAAAACTTTTAGGAAATGACCCACAAATGAAAATGATGGATATTTGACATGAAGGGACTTGAAAGAAGACTTTATTATAACCTAAGGATGCGCTTTAAAATATAAAAATTTAAAACCTACCCTTGATCAAATCCTAAATTGACTTCTAAACCCAATTTTGAACTATGACCAAAAACAAACTTGACACAATGATGTTTTGAAATTTTTTGGGTGATAACACCTTGATTCATGATGATGACATCTTGCTCTAATTTTAAGGACTGACATAAAGAAAAATATTTTCTAATAATATTTGAGGCATCATCTTACAATGACTCCTTCACTAGCTTATAGAGGACATTTTCCTCTTTCCAACGAGCTATTACTTGTCCTCTAATTCCTTGTCATTATGAAGATATTAATTTTTGAAGTTGAAATATATTAGAAGGTCTGCTAGCCGACCTGAGTCTACACATGTCAACCCTCCAGCCCAACCGACATGTCTTTTCCTTAAAGATAATCAACTATAAATATAAATCTGAACCCATTCATTTTTGCTCATCCAGTTCGGTGAAAAACACAAGGATATAAGACACAAAAGGAAATGAAGTTCACATCTCGTGAACTAAAGGAGGCCGAGGAGGACTTGACACTGTTTGGATTAATTTTGAGTGATCATTGAAGCTCGGACAACTCCCTCGGACCAATGACAGGTGTAGACAGTCTTCTTGAAGGAGCTCAGGTAGTTGACAGTGAAAGGCTAATTTTGTTTTAAGGGCTAAAAGACCTCAAAACAATCCTATACATCTTAGACCTGTGATAGGAGGGACAAACTCTAGTCTTAGACAACAATATTTGGAGGCTCAAGGTCGAAGACTTCACCTCAATCACAACTCGGACTTGTTATACTCCGATTTCCTTGTATAAAGGCATAGTCTTGTGAGAAGGCTGATGTAGCTCAGATAACATCTCATCTCTGATTCTTGGAACCTTACACAAGCAACTCCACCTGTGATTGCGGACCTGTGGAGGAGGCCTGCATTCAGACTATACTATAGTGAAGATTATTATCGCTGGAACTTAGTACCTCTCTTCAGTCTTGAAGACTCAGACTGAAAAACCTGTGATCAGAATCAAAGACTTGGGTTAGTAACACAGTGAACTGTGGAAGGGCTGCAATAACTTGGCTCCAACAAGGTTAAATATTCGGACAGACCAATGGTATTATAGTTCAACCGGACAACAAACCTGTGGTAAGCCCACTTGTATCTTTGGTGGCCCGGACCTGTAACACATCTCACATTACAGAGGCTCGGAATGTCAAGGAACTCGGACCTGTACCATTGACAGGAGGCTGCCAAGTGTGCCCTAAAGAACAGTCATTTAAACAAGCTCAGATTGTTTCCCTTGTTGGAGAATATTAACTTTGTCCTGCTGGAAAATATTAGTGCCTCGGTCCTACCTATGGTGATTCATTAGAAACCTATTAAGGGGATACCTTCTTTGGCTTGAAGAGACATCTGAAGGAGAAATCTTGGCAGATACTTGTTGAATTGGTTGGAGCATTTTGTTGACATTGTGAGGTTGTTTTTAAAGTGCATTTTCAGACTTTCTTGAGCAACCAATTGAAGACCCTAAAGAAACCTTGAAGACTTGAAGAACATACGGTTTGAGCATACCTTGAGGAATATTAATTGAACCTTTTTAGAGCAGCTTTTGAGAAGAATTATTGAACACTTTTGGAGCAGACTTCTTGGACATACCCCTGTAGACTTGAAGACATCTTTTTGGGAAGCAGAGTAGAAGATGATCTTGAAGTACTTGAAGATTTGTTTGGTGCAGAACTTGGACAACTTATTGAAGATCTTGGAGACATCATTGGAGATCATGAAGCATTGTTGAAGTCATCATGACGTAATCTTGAAGAAATTGTTTGGGTAACATGAAGAGTTGTGGAGACACCTTCATGAGAAAACAAGTTGTCATTGATGAGCCAAGTGCCTTGGAGATTGTTTGAGGGCAGTGCTGAAGGTGAAGATATTGCCGAGACTGGTTGCAGAAGATATTGGGAGCCTTGCAGAATCACTAAACTTATTTTGACAAATTGAGTGCTCTATGGTGCAAGTGTCCCATTCACCTATGCCATAGTTCGTTCAGATCTTTTTAGCCATCAAGATTATTGCCTATCAATGCCATTGGAGACTCGAGTTGCAATCTATATAGTCTACTACTTCGAGCTGCAATCAATATAGTCTACTGCTTCGAGCTCCAATTTTCCTCTTCTTCTTCCAACTTGCATGTTTGACATATACCTTCTTCCCAATGAAGTATATATCATATCCCTTGTCCTATAACTGGGACACTGAAATCAGATTCATTCCTAACCCAGGCACATGTAGCACATTAATGGCTCTGATGCTGGTTCCTGCCTCCGTCTAAAACACTATGGTGCATCTCCTTGCTGGAGTGTAATTTGTTATGTTTCCCATAGTGATCTGAAAGTCCATTTGCTCTTCTTGATAGCTCGAGAAATATTCTCGTACTGTGGTCATATGAGCTGAAGTCTCACTATCAATGTACCAAACACCTGCAGATGTTAAACTTGACAAGCATGCGAAGTCTTCTTTCAATATGGAAGATAGTTCAGAGCATAGTATTAAAAACTGGACGGCTTGAACCAGAAACCGGTCAAACCGGTCGGTTCATTAGCTGACCGGGTCAAAGCGGTAGAAAAACTAGGTTCAACCCTCCTCTTCGCCAAAAAAGCCGATCCAACTGGTGCTAACCAGCTGGTTTATGGTCAAACATAAACCGGCCAGTTCCATCCTAAACCAGCTGGTTCATTCCGAGGCCAACTAGGGACCCCACATAATGCAATTTTTTGAGTTTTGGAGCTTTTTTGAGGGAAATTTAGGGTTGGTTTCCTCCAAAAATATCCCCTCTAAGAAAAGCATGCCTACCCTCTCATTTTCCTGACACATCATATTGGAAATTAATGGTAATGTTAAATTCTTAAAGTAAAAGTGGCATTTCCTTTATTTTTCATTTTCATCTTTTTACTTTAAGAATTTAACATTACCATTAATTGCCAACATGATGTGCCAGGAAAATGAGAGAGTAGACATGCTTTTCTTAGATCCTTTTCTAAGAAATGACTCATCCTTTTACTTAAATTTTTAACATTACCATGAAATGACTCAGGATGTTTAAGAGTGGTTTCGACCTCATTGGATTTCATATGGAGAAACTAGAATTTTAGATTTCACTCAAAATTCAACAGACTTAATGGTTTTCAGGGTTTCATGGTTTAGGGATTTGCATTGTTTCCATTTGATTCTATTATGTGTAAGGGTATGAGATTGGCATTTGATCAAGAGCATGAAGTCCTTTAAGAACCTTGATGTTGGTGGCATTGATTGTTGAACTTTGTTGATGTTGGTGGTATTGATTGTTGAACTCCCCTACGTGGCCTTAACAAGAATGTACCCTTCACTCAAAGGAAAACAACTGGTTAGGCATGTTAATCTACCGCATTTTAAGGTTGAGGAGATGAACCTTTCACTCAAACCAAAATCATTGGTTAGGCATGTTAAACTTTTTCAATTTCTATCATGTTATAAGGTTGAGCAATCCAAGTCTGAAGACTTTGAGCTAGATGATGTTTATGTATCTCTTGTTGATGATCCCATTTCTAGTAGTGATGAATCAATGATGAGTTTCATGAGAGACCATGATGCTCAGTGATTTGTAGTTTTGATGTCTATTTTTGCTACTACTACTACTACTAAAGTTGTAGAGGAGTTTTAGGAGTCCTCAAACTTTGAGCCATATTATTTATGTAGCTCATGTTGATGATCCCTTGTT
This sequence comes from Pinus albicaulis, assembly GCA_034641835.2. NCBI lineage: Eukaryota > Viridiplantae > Streptophyta > Pinopsida > Pinales > Pinaceae > Pinus > Pinus albicaulis. The sequence goes on along the minus strand of CM076583.1, from coordinate 32,434,213 downwards.
TAGTAGTGGTGATGATTTTGATGATGATGAGGAGTGATCATGTTGTTCATCACTAATATGTAGTCTTGTATTAGGCCAATGGCCTCATAGCTTGTAGCATTGTTTTTGGACTTTATGGGCCATTTGGAGCCTCATTGCTTATGTATTTTTCAATGATACGTATTGCACTAAGTGCCATTTTGATATATTCACCTTTACATGGTATATAAATGAGCAAACTTTTCATATTTTGTCTCTATTGGCTTGGAATCATGGTTGCAAATCTTAAAAATAGTTTTTTTTATTAAAAAATAATTATTTCATGTATTTTTTTTAAAATCGGTTCGTTTAGACCTGACCAGTACTGGTTAGACCGGTTTCGGTCCGGTTACCGGTTCATTAGGTCCATCGGTCCGGTCACCGGTTCCATTTTTTAATACTATGGTTCAGAGACATAGATTTTCCATACTTATTTGTGCCATTTTCCTTCGATTTATGACGCTTTTGCTGCCCAACAAAAATTGCGTCCCACCTGAAGACTGCTCTGCGTTGAACTTGCTGCGCTGCTCCCTTTGTCATTGGCAAATTTCGATCTGGAAATCTTCTCTCTGTCGACTCACTCAGAGAGATTTTCCCACCTGGACTGGACTGCGTAATTCTTTAGGGAATTCGATTCACTGCCTACGCAGTTTCCTGATCTCCCTAATATGTTCAACGCTGGCTCTTCTGGATCTGTTTTGCTCTGATACCATGTGAAAATCCGCTATCCGGAATCCTACTGCAGCAATTGATTAGATTTCTTCTATTTGTTTAACTGAACAAATTATTTATTGTGTGCTACGGTAAATATCGAAATCAAATACACTGCAATCTTCACAATAAAAAATAATGCGGAAATTAAATAGTAAATACAAGGAAAAATACTAGCACAAGTATAAACACATTGACACAGTTATTTTTGGACAATTGTCCCTGGAAAAACCCAATGTGGGAAAACCGATGCAGCAGATGAGGGTTTCTTTATTATTCTTCAACAAAATCTCTTATACAAAAATAACCAGCAGAATAGAAGAGGAATATCGGTGAGAAATTTACAAACAATTTTGTCACTTACTCCACAGTGAAATTCTGACCCTGGAGAGGCCCTATAGCTTCTCTGCGTCTCACTGCGTCAGCCTCTGCGCAGTCCCAGTGTCACAGCCTCTGCGGTGCCACTGCGTCACTGCCTCTACGCTATCCCTCCTCTGCGCTACTTCCTCTGGTCTGATCCTATAGTCTTAGTTCTTGCTGATGCCCTCTCCTTCCAATCTACAACTCTCCCTCATTCGATTTTCTCTTGCCAAACTTCAGCCAATGAGAAAATCGATCTTCTTGGGTAATTGAGTATGTGCCTGATATTTTTTTCAAATGCCCCATCAAGTCCTTATAATCTTCTTGTTGAGACTTCAATGACCGAGGTTAAATCGTTAATCAACAGCTTAGATTAACTTGACTTGATCTTCGTCTTTTTCTAGAAGATTCACACCTTGCTTTATTAATACCCTTTAATTATTTTAATTTCCTAAGTTTAGACTTAGGGTCCCATTAAAAATGATTAATTATCTCCATAAAACACAATCTGGGTGGAATTTTCCAAAACGCTTTATGGGTTCTTTGGAATACATTTGTCTAAGCCTCCTTACAAAATTTGAGACTCAGAGCACATTCGATGCTACCAGAAATCAACATCTTGTTCCATCAACATCCTCATGGTCCATCTCAATATGACTTTTCATTCATGCATCAAAGTGCCCAAGGATCAAACTTGATTACCAAGTTACAACTTTCTTCCGAAGACTATATTGGATGTTAGTCATTATTACATATTCTACAGAAAGTCTTAATCTTTATACATCCTTAAGTAAGTCAAATCCTATTCTTTTTCAAGCATCATATATCCATATACCTAAATATACTTTATGATCAACTTTCTTTGCACAAGATTCTGCGCATATGAATCTTATCCAAAACTTTTATATCCAGCATGCATTCCTATGCTTTCATCCGATCATCTAGCTATTCATATATCTCACAAAGAGCATGCATCCTGACCCATTGCATTCTTTCATCCCTTTACCAGTATTGATTCCACATTACATGGAATGTCTACTAACCTTTGTCATAGTGCTTCTTCCAAGAACCTTTCAATTGTGGTTCTTCCAAGATCATGATGATCCACCTAAGCAATATTACTTCCTCTAACATAATGTTATATAATGCTTGGATGATCAATATGCAAAATGGTCTATCTATCTATCTATTTATATAGATGATCTCTACAAAGAAACTCAGTCATGTAAATTCTAGACATGCTAAAGACATACTACCTTAAAAGAAAGATTACTCTTCATCAAGAACCTGATAGTCAATGAACCTTCTTTAGTAACAAAGATCCTTCAGTTCCTCCTCCTTTTCCTTCTACTCGGGTTCTCCCATTGCTTTGGCTACATGAGCTTCACTCCTTTCCTTTATCTTGTTGTTTTGTAGCCTTGGACAGTCCTTCTTAAAGTGTCCAAACTCATTGCACTTAAAGCATTGAACCTTGGACATATCTTTCTTCTTGGACTTTCCAAGCTTTCCCTTCTTCAACTTCTTGACTTGGGCTAGAAAGGCTTGAGATTGCTCATCTAATCCAATACCATCTTTTACTTTGATCCTTGATTCTTCCAATATGCATTGATCCCACAACTCATCAAAGGGAGTTGAATCCTTCTTGGAGTAGATGCTTGTTGCAAAGCTGCGCCATTCTGGTGGCAATGCATTTAGTACATAGATGGTTACTTCAAAATCAATAATGATTCCCCAAGTCCTTGCAGATGATCTCTTAATTAAGAGACTCTCATGAGAAAGGATGCCACATCCTTATCATTTGATTTCTTCATTCCATACAACTTGTTCCTCAACAAAATCTTTTGTCCTGTTGTACTTACTGAGTACAAATTCACTAGCTTGTCATACATAGCCTTGGAAGTCTTCAGATTTGCAACAAATGGAACAAGAGAATATTTATTGGATTCCACTATGATCCTTTGTGCCCTTACTTCCCCTTTCTTGTATTTTTCTAGTTCTTGTGGCTTATCTTTTTCAGGTTCAGTAATTTCACCAGTAACATATTAAATTACTTCTTGTTTTGTGAGTATCAAGTCAATTATTTTCTTCCATGCTAGATAGTTTGATTCCCCAACGAGCTTATTTCTCTCCTTGTAGAAAGAAGCCATATGACTTGAAGATTCAGACATGTCACATGATGTAATAATATATTACTTGAGATCAATATTTTCCTTAATGTCTTCAACCTTGATGCCTTCAAGATTCTTGAAGAGTCTTCAACAATGTCTTTGAAAGATGTCTGTTGGGATTCTTCCAACAACAACTTCCATGATCTTTGATGCCTACTTCAAAGATGCCTTCCAAATAGATCTTCTTCTAGAGAGAGAGATCAAAAATCTTCTTGAAGCCCTCCTTTCAAATTTTTCTTAGATGCGAGCTTGATGTAGACTTGATCTCCTTATAGAAACTCTCCTACTAGGTCTTCTACCAATGAGTCTGCAATCCTTCTTGAAGACTTCTTCTTCAGCCTTTTCTTGAGGGTTTCCTTTTCCCTTCCCCTTGACAAGCACTTCCTTCTAGTGTCCTTTCAGCTTCCTTACTTGCCCACCTTAGCTCTGATACCATGTTGGAAAATGGAAAGTGGCAGCTATTAATCTTATTTTCCTTGACCTTCATATTTTCTTGTGAATCTTATTTATCTTCTTTATGTTCTCTAATTAGATCTAGCGTTGGAGCATACCCAAATGCGCGTGTTACAACAAACATTTTGAGCAATTCCATCTCGTGGTTGATTGATGGAAACCAACAGATCAATGATTAGTTTTCCAAGCAGTGCTTGGGAATATTGATAAGAGGTTGTATTTCTCTTGTGTAGAGCATGGTGCCTGTGGGACTGGGTACAAATCCATGGGGTTGGATGCAAGCAGGAAACTGTGGATGGTAGTTGTTGTGATGATCAACTGTTGGATGCTTAATCAGTGGTAGGATACTAAACAAGTTACAAAACTCTATAGTGTTGCACATGTTGAGATTTTGGGGTAGCATCGGATGTGCTCTAGCTCCCAAATTTTGTGGAGGAGCTGGAGTACATGAAATCTCCAAGACCCAAAAAGCGTTTTGAAGGTTTCCATCCGGTTTAAGAGATATTAAATTAATTAATCTTTTTAATTAAGGACCCTAAGTCTGACTTAAGAAAATTAAAAGATTAAAGTTAATTAAATTAAACATGTGATGAGAATGACTTAAGTGGCGCAGATCAAGCAACTTCTAATCTTAGCCGTCGATTAGCGATTAGATCACAATCATTGGTTTCCCAATGAGAAAAATATAAGAGAAGGGCTTGGGGTCAGTTGGAGAACACACACATTGGCGGAGCAATGAAGCTAAGCTGAGATTATAGGGTGTGGTTTACTAAGAATTTCAAAAGTGTTTCAGTTGCAGCGAGGGGCAGTATTGGCGAGGGGGATGGTTTGATCCCAGGCCAAGAGTACAACGAGGGCAGAGAAGCAGCATTCCAGACCAGCGCAGAGGCTTCGAGGTGCTACACAGTCTAGCCAGAGCCCAGTAGGGGCAACACAGAGGCAGCATGAGCCACGCAGGGCTGACGCAGGCCCAGTTAGGGCAGCGCAAGGGTGGCGTAAGCCCTTCTAGGGTGACGCGGGCCCTTCCTGAGCAGCGCAGAGGTTGACGCAGGCCAGTGAGGCCGACGTAGAGGGCTTCAAAGCAGCGTTGGGATTTCCAGAGGGCTAGAAAGGGTTGCATTTTTGTAAATCCCGTTTGAGGGTGTGAATCAGCCACATTTTCTATCTCCGAGGATAGAGGTATTGTTGTCGTTATTTATTTCTCCATCGGGTGAACCAGTTTTGGTGCCCAAGATTGTTGTAGTTAGAGTCTGCATAATAATGAAAACCCTCCAGAGGTAGTTGCACCGGTTTTCCCGCATTGTGTTTTTTCCGGGGACATTTGTCCAGAAAATCTATGTGTCACTTTGTCTATGAGCATGTTATTCAGTATTAGATCTGTATGTGTAGGTTGTTATATGTATTTACTTCGATGTTGTTTCTGAATATTCGGAATAATAACTTGTGAATTTAATCAAGTAGGAGAAGTAAATCGAGAATTAACAGTAAGATTTCTTAGGTTAAGAAATTTTCACAGCATAGAGCTTCACCCTGTCCCTGGCAAGTGCCATGCTTTTCAAATCGTGAGAATAGCAACAGAGCTCTATAGGAATCAATCTCCAGAACTATATATTCAGATTATTGAATATACCAACTTAGAGTCAGTGTCACTCCCTATATTGAGAGGTTTTAGATGGTTTGTACTCCAATACTTTCATTTTATCATGGTTGATGTGCCAAAGCCAAGTCAATTTGGAGAGCTGCGTGTAGATCTGTATGTGGAATCAAGGTGAAGTGTATCAAGGTGAAATTTGTTGAAGCTGCAACGGATGTTGTTAAGGGGCTGAAAGATTCCAACAGTCTAATGGTTGAAAGTTGTTTCATGTATTCCATTTCAATGGAGTTACCAAGGCTGTATACACCAAAATTAATTGCAAAGGGAACAGTTGAATTTATGAGAACATTGACAACAGGCCCATAGCGACAGGGGAACAGGTTTAGCTGCAGTTTGATTGTGTATCAACTACGAAATCTATTCAAGTTTTTAAAGTCAAAATTGGTGCATATTTATAGCAGTATCGAGGTTTTGATTGTTTTGGCCATATGTATGATTTTGTTGTGGCAATACTTGCATTCTTTGGAAGGAAATGTTACAAGCTGAGACAATTGAGACAACCTTTGGACATAGTAGCAGAAGATTTCTAGAGGGTGGCATTAATTACTTTAGTTGTAAATAAATTGCATTGAGTACTCAATTTTTCTGCTGTCAAGTCACTACACTTTGGGGAGAGAAGAAAGACTCTTCTCTAGAATATTGCTTTTCTTACAAGTGTTGATTTCATATCTGGTGATTTAGGTATGAAGGTTGGTAGTGTCAGAAAAGTCACCATAGCTAAAACTCGATGACCATAATCTCTTATACTCCCGGTAAAGATTAAATTCAAGCAAGAATTGCACAAATTAAAAAGAGCTAGTTGAGAGAAATTTTGTTTATGACATGAAATAATTGTCGGAAACAATTGCAAAGCTCTTAAGATGAGCAGCTATTTTTCATTTATTTATTTAGTTTTTATATGCCTGCTATAAAACAAACAGCAACAATGATGATACTGGGAGCTGTTCTAATCAGGTTATTATGTCTCCTCCAAAGCTTAGTAGTACTTGCCCTTCTATTTCAAGGTGAAATTTTTTGTGCATTTACTTTTAGAGATTTGAGAAAATCTTGTGAGACCTCTCAAAATTTTTGCAGTCAAGATTTGATACAGAGGAATGGTTATAGTGTACAACAAACATCAACTCCTGTAATGCTCTGATGGAAAAATGGATTCATTTCAGTTGTTAGCAATGGGGATTTGACTCCTAGCAACTACAGGATTCCAAGTGGTAATCTCAAAATTCAAAGGAAACATTTAAGTATCAAATCCAGATTTGCCAGGCTGTGAGGTACCATGGAGGACTTCAATACTCACACATATATAATTACTCAAGATTCTTCCCAAAACATTGAGGGATCTTTTCTTCAGCACACAGAAGTCCTATTCAAAATTTGATGTCCTATCCTAAAAGTTCAGCAACTGAACAATCAAAAACAAATTAAAAAGTATTCCAAGTGGCTCATGTGATACTTTTTAGATCTTGTCTAAGTTAATTTCATTATTGTAACAATCAGAAATCTAGCTTTCCGAGGACAAGATCAGTAAATTAAGGAGTCAATCACAGATTTGAAGATCCGAGATTTAAAGGATACACTTGGCATCTTGAAAAGACATAGCTGGCAGAACATCCAAAGCATTTCTGATTTTAGGGCACAAAATAAACAACCGAGTATTGGCATCAGTGTGTCAGTTTCAGATTTCCAGGAAGAGTATGCAACAGCTGTAGGATTATTTCCAGATTTGGAGGCACAAGACTTTCAATCAGTTCCTGATTTCTTGCAATTAATTTTGAGATTGTTTTATTTTTAATATTAGGATTTGATCCCTAAAAGCTTGTAACGGCAGCTGAAGGTTCAGCTTAAGGTTTTCCTATATATTCTTCTATTTGTAATGAACAAGGGTTGGCTTTTGGGCTCAGAAACCCTGATATTTTTGTAAGTCTGTTACTTCAAAATTTTAATTAAACGCTCCTAGCTTCAGATTAATGACAGAACTTGTATGCATGTGAATTCTACCTACGATTTCATAGTCTTTTTCTGCATATATTTTAGGTTGTATAGAATACTAGGTAAGTCTAGGTTGAGTGTCAACCTGCCTCTAATCCCACTGCAAAGTTATGTTCTTTACTGAGTAGATCAAGGTGATAGTGTAATGTTGATCCCTCTGCATCAGTAGATTGTTGCTTCTATACAATGCTTAAACGTATTGATGTTTTGTTATAGAGATTCTTCTATACACTTATGCTCTAAATAGATAATTGAATATTCAACGTGAATGTATTAATTAATTAATACTCTCTTTAAATCTCCCATCCACATCTTTCTAGCTATGTTATTTTGTCATAACTGAACATTGGCACTTTGATCAGACCTCTGCAAGAGAGGGTTTTATTTATTAAGTAGGGATTTGTGACTCATTAGCAACCACCTATACAACAACCCATAGATCTGGCCATTGTGCTTCACAGGCTGTTGTTCAGTGACAATGAACAACATTAAAGCCTCGTAACACTTGAGGCAGCCCCCCTCTAGTTCGAGGGCCAGCTTGACCCTAAAGTTGGTTGAGTTGGTTTCTCGGTGCAGTTTCCAGCCAATAGACTATGAAAATTTCTGAATATAGAAACCTTACTGCAGTATCTTGATTTACTTCTCCTACTTGTTTGATTTAATTAATGAGTTATTTTATGAAATATTCAGGTAAATATCAAGGTAAACACAACTGCAGCTTACACATACATACAGATCATTTACTGAAGCATAACTCACACATGACAAAGGATACAGTATGTTTTGGATAATGTCCCCGGAAAAAAATGTGGGAAAACCGGTGCAACATCTGTTTGAGGGTTTTTTTATTAAGCAGAATATCTTAATACAATCAAGGGCACCAGTAATGGTTTGCCCAATAGAGAATTCACGGCAGATGTACCTATCACTCGGAGACAAAAAATATGGTTGATTCAGCCGAGGAAGCGCTCCTCTGAAAATACTAAATACGAGCCATTTCTGGCCGACTGGAACCCCAACTCTGTTCCTCCAGCGTCTACGTCAGCTTCTCCTGCCCAGCGTAGCCACTGCGCAACATAGACTGCTCCTGTGTCACCTCTCCGGGCTCATCGCTGCCTCTGCGTTAGCCTCTACGCTGCCTTTGCGTCAGCCTGGCTGGGTTGCATCCCTCCTGCTGGTCTTTGCACTGCCTGGTACAGATTTGCCTCTCTGCCTTAGTATTCCCGACCTCGGATCAGAATAATCCCTTGCCAATCTGCTCCTCACAAGCACTGCAAGCTCACTCGAAAATTATCAGCAAACTGCGCCCCAGAATTTCGACTTAGCTCAAGTGTTACTGCTCTGTGTGTGTTCTCCAACTGACCCCAAGCCTTTGATACTTTTCTCGTTGAGAAATCAACAACCGTGATTTAATCTCTTATCAATCTAAGATTAGAAAAGACTAGATCCATGTCACTTAGAACATTCTCACCCACATGTTTAAATTAATTCCTTTTAATTATTTTATTTCCCTAAGTTAGACTTAGGGTCTCCATTAAAATAATTAATTTATTGAATAACTTTCACACCGGGTGGAATTTCTCCAAACGATTTATGGATCTTGGGGATCCCATGTGCTCCAGCCCCTCCACAATGTGAAAATTTCTGAATCCTTATTACAGAAACCCCACTGCTAACTATTGATTTACTTCTCCTACTTGATTTATTACACAAGTTATTTAACTGAATATTCAAAAATATTTCGAAGTAAACACAAATAGCAGCCTATAACAACTACAAATCACTTACTGAACATCACGCACATATGACAAAATGACACGGATTTTTTGGACAAATGTCCCTAGAAAAACCCAATGCAGGAAAACTGGTGCAGTAGTTCTAGAGGGTTTTATTATTATGCAGAATCTGAATACTGTTAAGATTTTGTGTAGTGGTGGTAGCATCGGATGTGCTCTAGCTCCCAAAATTTTGTGAAGGGACTAGAGTACACTTGATCTACAAGACCCAGAAAGGGATTTGGGAAATTTTATCTGGTTTGGGAGATATTTAATTAATTAATTATTTTCATGTATTTCCTAAGTCTAAACTTAGGAAAATTAAATAATTAAAGTTGATTAAATTAAACGTGTTATGAAATTGTCTTAAGTCACATGGATCAAGCTTTCTTTTAATCTTAGCCATTGATTCAATATCTGATCATGGTCGTTGGTTTTCCAATGAGAAAAGTATAAAGGAAAGGCTTGGGGTCATTTGTGAACATACACAGAGGCAGAGCACTGAAACTAAGCTGAAATTCTAGGGCAGAGTTTGCTAAGAATTCTCAGAAGTGTTTCAGCTGCAGAGAGGGGAGTTTAGACAAAGGGGATGGTCTGATCCCAGTGTCTAGAATCAGCAAGAGACAAAGAGCAACTTCAAAGAGGAAGCGCAGGGAAGCAGGGGCAGCAGCAGCAGAGAGGACAACAGTTGCGCAACGCAAAGGCAGCTTCAGCTACACAGGTGCTGTGCAGTCACTCCCAGGGAAGCGTTAGGCAGTTGGAGACCCTCAAGTGTTACGCAGAGACCCTCAGAGGCAGCGTAGGGACTGCGTCACCCTGTCAAGGGTTACGCAGCCCTTTTCAGGCCAGCGCAAAGGGACACAGAGGCTGCAGAGGCTGACGCAGGGGCTTCAGGGGTAGCGCTGGGGTTTCTAGGGCCTAATTTTGGCTGAGTCCTGTAAATCCCATTTGAGGGTGTGTATCTGTCAATATCTTGGCTTCAGAATAGCCGGTGAGTTGCAGATCTATATTTTCTCTAGATCTGGAACCCAAATTTGTTGTATTCAGAAATATTCTGAATAATAAAACCCTCCAACAACCAGAGACCAGTTTTCCCACATTGGGTTTTTCTAGGGACTATTGTCCAGAAAATTACTGTCACTTTTTTTATGTGTGCATGTACTTTTTCTAGATCTGAATTGGTGAAATTCTGATATGTGTTTTGCTTCGATATTAATCTGAATTTTCAGCTTAATAACTTAATTAAGTAGGAGGAGCATAACCAGATTTAACAGTAGATTTCTGCATAAAGTAACATTCAAAAATTTTCAGAAATACAACATTTTGGGCACCAGAAACGATTTTCCCTACAAAGAAAATACACGGCAATTGTACCTTATCACTCGGAGACAGAAAATATGGCTGAATCACATCCTCAATCAGGATATACAGATAACGAGCCCCTTCTGGCCCACTGGAACCCTAGCGCAGCTCTTCCTGCAAATGCGTCAGCCCCTCTAGCCCAGCACAGGCTGCCCATACGTCCCTCTGAAGACCTCTACGCTGCCTCTACGTCACCCTCTGCGTGGCCTCTGCGTCAGCTTGGCAGGGCTACGTCCCTCTTGCTGGCCTGTGTGCTGCCTGGTACAACGCTGCCTCTCTGCTGTTGTATTCTCGGCCTTGGATCAGATCATCCCTTGTCGATCTCTGCCCCTCACTGCACTACAAACTCACTTCGAAATCCTCAGCAAACCTTGCCCCAGAATTTTGACTTAGCTTCAGTGCATTCGCTGTGTGTCTGTTCTCCAACTGACTCCAAGCCTTTCCTTTATACTTTTCTCGTTGGAAAACCAATGACCGTGATCTAATCTCTAATCGATGGCTGAGATTAAAATAATGTTTGATCCACGTCACTTAGAACATTCTCATTACATGTGTAAATTAATTCACTTTAATTTTTTAATTTCCCTAAGTTAGACTTAGGGTCCCCATTAAAAAATTTAATTATTTGAATAACTTTTACACCAGATGGAATTTCTCCAAACACTTTATGGGTCTTGGAGGTCTCATGTGTTCCAGCCCCTCCACAAAGTTTCGAAGCTAGAGCACACCCACTGCTACCCCAAAATCTCGACACTCCCTCTTAGCGAGGAGTGTGCTCTAGCAATACTTCCACACTTAAGCATTGCCCTGATCTCTGGCATCGGTCTCCGCGCTGATGCTTGGCATGCTGCCCTTCTTCCACTGCGTTGCTGCTCTCTGCACTGCTACCCATGTCTCTGTCACTGACACTGCAGCATTTGTACTGCAACTCCCTCTCAAATTGCTACATCGTGCTGCCAACATGATGCAGGAGCATCGGACCTGGCCAGCAATGTGGAAAATTGTCCACATGTTGTGGCCTGACAGGATGAAATTATTTGCTGTGTGTCAAAATCCAGTTTATTAAGGAGGTCGATTTCACAACTAATTAGTTATTATTGCCTATCTTATTGATAAGATTTGTTATAACAGGTGTGGGTGAGCGCTACTAGATAGGAGTTTTATTTGTTAGAATTTTAAAATTAGAAGATTCTGTATCGATTAGTTAGGAGACAATTGTAATAAAACGAAGAGATTTTTCTTCGTGGGGAGAGTTTTTTAGTGTGAAGTTTGCAGAGCGAAAGCTCAGATAAATAAAGAGAATGGTTTTCGTGCAGAACAGTGGCCTGTTATGCCAAAAGCCGATTTCTATTTTGTTTTTATTAATGTGACTGTGATATATGTATTCCAATAAAGATATCGTTGATTTTAACATTGATGTGGGTCGATGTGGTTCCCAAATTGTGTTTCTGTTGCAGATTCAATGTTTATTTCATTTCCAGCGCTGTTGAATTGATGAGTTCGAAGATACTAATACAGGAATCCATTTGAAACGGAGAAAAGTTGAGTTAAAACCGTTGAAGCATCGGACCAAGCGTTAAGGGTCACTTTTGTGAATCAGTAGTTGGCTTGCTGAATCCAATTTCGGATCGGAAATTCGAATTGCAGAATGGAGAATCGTTGAAACATTATCTCCGATCTCCGATTGGATCGGATCGGAACACCGGAAATTGGCAATACAGATCCCCGAAATCGCGCATCGGAGTTCGATATGGAGTGTTAGTTGTAGAAATTAAAGGTTCATCGAATTGGAGCCCTCCGACAGTTAATACGATGGAGTGTATAAATACCAGACTTTCGTGAGCGATCCCGGTCAAATTGCATGGAATCTGGAAAACACAATATGTTTATATGTTAAATTATAATGTGACCGCCGATTTTAAAAACAAATACGTTGTAATGTATTATATATTGGTCCACCCATATACACAAATGATAATGTGTTAGTTGGCCAACAGCGAATATATTGCATCAGATTGGGATCGATCTGATAAGGGTCGATGTTGGTTAATTGCAACAAATGCAACACAGATAGGCGCAAAAATAAATGTTTTGTTGGTTTCAAACAAAAATGTGGTTGTTATCTATTATGCGTTTGAAAAGAATCAGATGGGCTGCGCCCAGTATGAGGGAGAAAGGAATTCATTTCCCGTATTTTAATTTGAACCACGATTTTTTTTTATTTCAGCATTCCAGTATTTTGAAGAGTGAACAAGACTTCTCTGTTTGTTTTGTTTTACGCTATTGACTATAATCGACTTGGATTGAGCACAGGAATTTTGGTGCATCAAATTTGGTATCGGAGCCAAAGATACAGGTGTTTGCAGACAAGATGCCGCCAAGGAGAGGAGTTGGTCGAGGAATTGGTCGAGGGAGACCAGAAGCAAATGCAGTCTTGATAGAAGAAGTGCGAAGACTGCGTGAACGGATGGAGACAATGGAAACAGCCCAGAGAAGAGCCCCTGATGAGGGAGCTGAAAGTTCTTCAGAAGAATCTGAGGAAGATGTGGAAGCAGAAGAAGAGAATGAAAATGTTAAATTCATGAAGATGCTGGCGAAGGTTGGAAGCAAACCTAAAATAGAGATTCCTATGTATGAAGGGAGTCTAAATGCCGAGGAGCTCATGGATTGGATCAGATCCATAGATCAGTACTTCGATTATGAAGAGATTGAGGAGAATAAGAGAGTGAAGTTTGCAGTTACCAGACTGAAGGGTCATGCAGCGATCTGGTGGGACGAGTTACAGACATCAAGAACGAGAAAGGGGAAATCTAAGATCAAGCAGTGGGATAAAATGGTAAGCAAACTGAAAGCCAAGTTTTTTCCTAAAGACTATCATTTGAATCTTTTTAAGCAGATGCAAAATATGAAGCAAAAAGGAATGTCTGTTAAAGAATATACTGAAGAATTTTACAGGTTAAGCATCAGGACAGGGCATGTAGAAGATGATTTGGAGAAAGTAGCCAGATATGTTAATGGGCTAAGGTATGAGATCCAAGATGAGATTAGCCTGTTAAGTTTGAAAACTGTTGAAGATGCTTATCAAGCAAGTTTGAAAGCAGAGGAAAAACTGTTGCGCAAACAAAACCAGAGGAATAGAGGTAAGAATCCGGCAAAAGAAGGGGGAACATTTGAATCCAAATTTCAACACTCTCAGAATGAGGCAGGGAGTGTGAGTAATAAAGCACCACAAAGAGGAGATTCTGGCCGCGGAAGGTTCGTGCCCAGAGGCAGAGGCCGAGGAAGAGATGTCTGGTGCTTTGCATGTGGTGAATGGGGACATGTACAATGGGATTGTCCTCATTAGAGATCAGAAAATCAGCGCAACGTGAATGTTGCTGAAGCCAAGGAGGAGATTCCTCAACCTGAAGCTAAAGAGGAACCACCAAAAGCCGGAGAGTCCCTGTTACTGAAGAGGGTATTACTGGAAGAAGCTAAGGAAGCCAAAGAACCAGTTCAAAGGAAGACTTTATTCAGAACTGTATGTAAGTCTAAGGGTAAGTGTTGCAAATTGGTAATTGATAGCGGTAGTACTGACAACCTTGTTTCTACAGAAATGGTGGACAAGTTGAAGTTGGAGAGAACAGTACACCCCACTCCTTATAAAGTATCGTGGCTCCAGAAAGGCCATCAAATTTTTGTAACTGAACAATGTCAAGTTGAATTTCAGATTGGTACTTATAAGGATGCCATTTTATGTGATGTAATGCCGATAGATGTATGCCACATATTGCTAGGGAGGCCCTGGCAGTTTGATCGAAATGCCATACATGATGGCAGAAGGAACACCTATACTTTAGAGAAAGATGGAAATAAGCATACATTACTGCCATTGAAAGCTGAAGCTGATAAAGAAGTACTTGGAAACAGTGTTACGTTGATGAATGAGAAGATCCTGTTGCAGGAAGATGAGAAGGGTAAGGAGATGCATTTTGCTAATGTTGGAAAACCCAAGGTAATTTTAACTTCGACAAATTTAGAAGAATTACCTGAAGAAATTCAGAATTTATTGAATGATTGTGCTGATATTGTTGTGGATGAGTTGTTACCCATCAGGAGTATTAGTCACCATAATGATCTAATACCTGGAGTCAGTTTGTCGAATAAAGTAGCCTACAGGGTAATGCAAGAAAATGCCGAAGCTGGAACACAAATGGAAAAGTTGATGGATAAAGGGAAAATCAGTAGAAATCTTAATCCATGTGCTGTGCCAACAGTACTCAGTCCGGAGAAAGAAGCTGAAGGGCGCATGAGTACAAATTCTCGAGCCTTATATAAAACCACCATCAGATTGAAGAATGAAGGTTTGGAAGAATATGCAGTCTCTAAAGAAGAGTTGAAATTAGATCCGAAGAAAATCCAAGCAGTTGTGAATTGGCTAACTCCTAGAAGCATATTTGAGGGAGATTACAAAAGCAGATGGTAGGAATGCAGTAGCAAAAACAAACAACGAGCAGATATGAAGAGACGGAAAAAGGATGATTTAGTCATGTATTGCAGATTAGTGCTTATACAAAAAGCCAAAAGAAGAACTACAAGGAGACGCCATAACAAACGAAAGCCCAGAGTAGGAAAAAGGAAAAAGAAAGAGCCAAAGAAAACCAAGAGTCAGACTCACTATCAGTGTTTGGTCAAGTGGAAAGAGAAACCAATGGAAGATTCCAGTTGGTTGACAGCAGCTGAATTGCAGAGATATGGAGTAAGTCTTGAAAGTTTGAAGGACAAATCTTTTCTTCCCCGGAAGTCTGATGCAGGAGCATCGGACCTGGCCAGCAATGTGGAAAATTGTCCACATGTTGTGGCCTGACAGGATGAAATTATTTGCTGTGTGTCAAAATCCAGTTTATTAAGGAGGTCGATTTCACAACTAATTAGTTATTATTGCCTATCTTATTGATAAGATTTGTTATAACAGGTGTGGGTGAGCGCTACTAGATAGGAGTTTTATTTGTTAGAATTTTAAAATTAGAAGATTCTGTATCGATTAGTTAGGAGACAATTGTAATAAAACGAAGAGATTTTTTCTTCGTGGGGAGAGTTTTTTAGTGTGAAGTTTCACAGAGGCAGCTCAGAGATAAATAAAGAGAATGGTTTTCGTACTGGAAACGTTGGCACATTATGCAAAAGCACGATTTCTATTTTGTTTTTATTAAATATTATTTAACATTATATGTATTCAATAAAGATATATTCGTTGATTTTAACAGATATGTGGGTCGATGTGGTTCCCAAGTGTGTTTGTTGCGAGATTCAATGTTTATTTCATTTCATTTATTTGTTGAATTGATGAGTTCGAAGATACTGTCTGAGGAATCCGTTTGAACAGAGAAAAGTTGAATTAAAATCGTTGAGGCGTCGGATCAAGCGTTAAGATTCATTTTTGTGAACCAGCATTGCCGAATCCGATTTCGGATCGGAACTTTGAATTGCAGAATTGAAAATCGTTGAGATATGATCTCCGATCTCCGAGTGGATCGGATCGGATCAGAACACCGAAAATTTGCAAACGCAGATCCCCGAAGTCGCGCATCGGAGTGATGTGGAGTGTTAGCTGTGGTAATTAAAGGTTCACCAATTGGAGACCTCAAGCCGGTTAATACGATGGAGTATATAAATGCCGGATTTTCGTGAGCGATTCCGGTCAAATTGCATGGAATCTGGGAAAAAACGATATGTTTATATGTTAAATTATAATGTGACTGCCGATAATAAAAAAACAGATACGTTTTAATATATTATATATCGGTCCACCCATATCCATAAATGATAACGTGTAGTTGGCCAACAGATAAGATATTGTATCAGATTTGGATCGAATTGCAACAAAATGCAATACAGATAGGCGCTAAAAGGAATGTTTTGTTGGTTTTCAAACAGAATGTGGTTGTATCTATTATGCATTAGGAAAGGAATCAGATGGGCTGCGCCCTGTATGAAGAGAGAAAAGAATTCATTTCCCGTATTTTAATTTGAACCACGATTTTTTTTTATTTCAGCATTCCAGTATTTTGAAGAGTGAACAAGACTTCTCTGTTTGTTTTGTTTTACGCTATTGACTGTAATCGACTTGGATTGAGCACAGGAATTTTGGTGCATCACAACAGCTGTACTGCAATTCAGTTGCTGAGAAGTAAGAAACTGAAGGACCCTTGCCCAATCACTGACAGACAAGTCAGTCGGGCTGCATCTCATCCCTGAAGCTCCCTGCGCTGCTGCGCAGCGCTGTCTCTCTGAAGTCACTGCACTGTTGTTGCTCTGCACTGCATAAGCACTGCCCCTTTGTGTTGTTGAAGTCCCATCAGCCTCTGCGCTGTTGCTTCTACGCTGCTACTGCCTCTGCACTACATTGCTCCAATCTAGTCGCAACTCTGCCTCTTCTTCATCATGATCTTCTGCACCCACTACTCCAATCATCCTGCTATTGTCTTACGGCTCTCGTAGGTCGTATGTGATCCAAGAGTCTGGGCACCTCAAGGATCCTACCTGCCATTTATAGTTTCTCTACAGATCAATATTGTCACACCTCTTATCTCGAGGCACATGAGCACTCATAGCCACATCATCCTCACTACCACTGTCCCCTCTAGCTGCTGCAGCTTTGGAATCAGAAGATTCCTTGTCCTTCCTCTTAGGATAATTGTTGGCGAAGTGTCCAAGTTCGCCACATTTAAAGCACCGAACCTTTGATAGGTCCTTCTTCTTCCCTTGCTTCCGTCGTTCCTTTGATGCAAGGGTTGCATCCTCCTCCTCCTTCTTCACCTTGCTACTTCCGCTGCTGAATTCCCTCTTTGTCATTTGTCGGATCTCCTCCTGTCGAAGGATAGCCCACATGTCACCCCAATTAGGGAATTGTGTTCTGCCGAAAATTCTTTCGACAAAGGTTTCCCATTCATCGGTGACTGCATTCAGGACAGTCCTTACTAAGAGCCCTTCATCCGGAGTTGCCCCCATGGCAATCAATTGATCCCAGATAGTCTGCAATCTGGAGAGGAATGGATCGATCTCTTCCCTTTTATGCATCTGTAACATCCTCATCTGGTTCTCTAGAAGCATCTTTCGTTGGACTGAGCTCCCCTAATACAGCGTGGTCAGTGTTGTCCACACCTCATTTGTCGTCTTCTTCTCGGCAATGTGTGGGACCATGTGATCCTTCACCCCGTCCATGATCAAGCGCTTTGTCCATGCCTGATTCTCGTTGAATTTCTTTAGAGCGTCTGCATCAGTCGGCACAACTAAGACATTTTTTGCATGGTCTCTGATGTTGTACTCCTCCAGGACAAACAGGATTTTAGCCTTTTAGATTGCGAAGTTGGACACACCGTCCAACCTATCCTAATCATGCAGTCTGTACGGGGCCATCTAGCTCAAATCTGTCGAAGCAGGTACTCATCGCCCTTCTATTGCTGTTGCACTCAATAGAAGATCGTATCTGGGTTTCTTGGCAATAAAAACCCTCTTGATTAGTCGCTCCCTCTGACAACTGATTTCCCTCCCAGAAATCCTCCGCCAAATCCCCTGAATTAGTCCTCTACGATCACCCTCCTAATCGAATCTCAAATTTCTTTGGCACAATTCTGTTGAGCGACTGTTCTCCTCCCGCTTTTTGTCACCTTTGCTAGGCACTGTTCTGCACCGACAGAAGCTATGCCACACTAGCAAGTTTTGAAGATCAGAAACTACACTTCCAACCCCGGCAAACTGCACAGCAAATCACCAACTCGGACTACATCACCCTCATGGTGCTTCGACAACCTCCGCATGAGAAGACTGGCTCAGCGTCCCTCTCTTGGTGCTGTGTCAACCTCTGCGTGAGCAGACAGGCTTTGTGTCACCTCTCTGGGGCTGCGTGAGCAGACTGACACTGCATCACCCTTGCAAGGTCTGTTGTCCCTCTGGTGCTGCGCTGCCTTCTTTTGGATCAATGCTGCTTCAGATGCCCTTCCTGCAGCAATTATCTTCAGTCGCTTTGTTGATGGTTCAACTTGATCTACAATGCTCTGATACCATGTGAAAAATTCTGAATCCTTATTACAGAACCCCTATTGCTAACTATTGATTTACTTCTCCTACTTGATTTATTACACAAGTTATTTAACTGAATATTCAAAAAAAAATTGAAGTAAACACAAATAGCAGCCTACACAACTACAGATCATTTACTGAACATCACGCACATATGACAAAATGACAGATTTTTCGGACAAATGTCCCCGGAAAACCCAATGCGGAAAAACCGGTGCAACAGCTCTAGAGGGTTTTATTATTATGCAAAATCTGAATACAACATTCTGGGCACCATAAATGGTTTGCCCTACAGAGAAAATACACGGCAGTTGTACCTTATCACTCGGAGACAGAAAATATGGCTGAATCACACCCTCAATCGGGATTTATAGATAACGAGCACTTTTTGGCCAACTGGAACCCCAACGCAGCTCTTCCTGCAATTGCGTCATCCCCTCTAGCCCAGCGCAGCACAGGCTGCCCCTGCATCCCTCTGAAGGCCTTTATGTTGCCTCTGTGTCACCTTCTGCGTGGCCTTTGCGTCAGCTTGGCTGGGCTACGTCCCTCCTGCTGGCCTCTCCGCTACCTAGTACGATGTTGTCTCTTTGTTGTTGTATTCTCGACCTTAGATCAGATCATCCCTTGCCGACCTATGCCCCTCACTGCACTGCAAACTCGGTTCAAAATCCTTAGCAAACCCCACCCCAGAATTTCGACTTAGCTTCAGTGCATCTGCTGTGTTTGTGTTCTCCAACTGACCCCAAGCCTTTCCTTTATACTTTTTTCGTTGGCAAACCAACGGTCGTGATCTAATCTCTAATCGACTGTGAGATTAAAAGAATGCTTGATCCACGTCACTTAGAACATTCTCATCACATGTGTAAATTAATTCACTTTATTTTTCTAATTTCCCTAAGTTAGACTTAGGGTCTCCATTAAAAAATTCAATTATTTGAATAACTTTTACACCAGATGGAATTTCTCCAAACGCTTTCTGGGTCTTGGAGATCTCATGTGTTCCAAGCCCTCCACAAAGTTTCAGAGCTAGAGCACACCCGATGCTACCCCAAAATCTCAACACACAAAGTTTCGGAGCTAGAGAACATCCAATGCTACCCAAAATCTCAACACTCCCTCTTAGCGAGGAATGTGCTCTAGCAACACTTCACTCCAGAAGCGTTATTGTAAATTTAGGATAGACAAAATGTTCTATGCTTAATGCAAATTTACTTCAATCTTCTAGGGCCCGATACAATATAGCCATCACATAAACATGAAAGTAAAATGCTTATAGAACATACCAATAGATCAACAGAAGACAAGCCAATAAAATAGATCAGATTTACATATCTTCTTGTCCAGCAAAGATGTAGAATAGTGTGCGTTACGGCAGTCAACAGGATGCTTCAACCAACAAAGTCTTTCTCAGGTCAGCCAACCCTCCAAGTGTCACACACATAGTCCTCAAAGACAGCTCATCAAAAGTCAACATAATTCAACAAAAGAATCCGTCATCCAGATTTCCGGCATCATCCAGATTTCCGGCATCCATTTCTGGCATTGTCAAGATTTATGGCATCCATTTCCGGCATCATCCAGATTTACGGCATCCATATTTACACGTGGGAGAGAGAGAAGCATCTTCTAGGCTAAACGAACCAATCAGATCATGAGGAATGTGTGTGATGAGATGATGATGAAATGACCTCCAAGTCTCTCCAATTTATATCCATTTGTGAGGGTGTGTGACACATCTTTTGGGCTCTCAAGCCTACATTACAATTCTGGTCGACCTTGCACGTAAGTGGAATAAATTCAAAATAAATGTTCTGCTCATCTGATCAAGATGATCTTTAGATCAATCTTGCACCTCTCCAAAAGAGGAATCCAATAAAAATATTGGCATCATCATCTGACCAGTACAACATGGAGTTTGGACCTAGCTGCGCAAAATTAACACTCCCTCTCAACTAGGGAGAACTCCATCCACCAGTGCCATCCAAACATCATGTGTCATCCTGGCGTAACTTGCTTTGCTAGCTTCTTTATTTCAATGGTGAGTCACAAAGACATCACTCTTGGCTGACCCGAAGTTAGCTCAGAGGTCCAAAACCTCTATAGGACTCAAAGGAGTCTCATACTAACCCGAAGTTAGTTGGAGGTCCAACACCTCACTTGGACTCAAAAGAGTCATATACTAACCCGAAGTTAGTTTAACTGACCCGAAGTCAGTTGGAAGTCCAAAACCTCACTTGGACTCAAAAGAGTCATATACTAACCGGAAGTTAGTTTAACTGACCTGAAGTCAGTTGGAGGTCTGAAACCTCACTTGGAATCAAAAGAGTCATATACTAACCCAAAGTTAGTTTAACTGACCTAAAGTCAGTTGGAGGTCTGAAACCTCACTTGGACTCAAAAGAGTCATGACTCATATACTAACCCGAAGTTAGTTTAACTGACCCAAAGTCAGTTGGAGATTCGAAACCTCACTTGGACTCAAAAGAGTCATATACTAACCCGAAGTTAGTTTAATTGACCCAAAGTTAGTTGGAGGTCCGAAACCTCACTTGGACTCAAAAGAGTCATATACTAACTCGAAGTTAGTTTAACTGACCCGAAGTCAGTTGGAGGTCCGAAACCTCAGTAGACTTGATCCCAGATCAAGTGGTTGGACACGTGCCATCCTAGACATAGAGAGTACGACAATCTCCGATGCGTCCATCGGTCTTGCTATTGGTCTCTATTCACATTTCCCACCTCATTGGCCAAGATGAGAGGTACTTCCCATGTACGAAACTCTAATACATAGATGCATGTGAGGGCACAAATCAAGGAGAGTGAATAATAATTTCTAACGGTGGGGCAAAAGTACACCATCAAGGTTCGGCAAGCCTAGCCCTATGGTTGCTTATAGCTCCAAGAAGCCATCCCCAAGCCCCTGGAGCTCCCAGACCTCATCGTCCAACTCAAGCAGGACCCTCAGAATAGGGTCATTCCACGATTCCATGATTCTCATGGAAGGTTAGGAATTTGACCTTCCCCAAGGGCTTAGTGAGAAAATCTGCGACCTGCTCATCAGTTCCTATATGATCGAGCCTTATGGTGCCTCGATGTACCATGTCCCTGACAAAGTGGTACCTAATATCAATATACTTGGATTGATCGTGGAACACGGGATTCTCTGACAAACGAATCCCACTTTGGTTATCACAAAGGATAACGGTGGTATCTAGCACATGCTCGAACAACTCACTGAAGAGCTTTCGCAACCAAATAGTTTCACAACAGGCCATACTCACTGCAATGTATTCAGCCTCAGTGGTGCCCAAGCCACCGACTTCTACTTCCTGCTTATCCAAGATATCGAAACAGAAACAAGTGTGAAGCACATCCAGATGTGCTCTTGCGATCCACCACACCGCTAGCCCAATCAGCATCAGTATATCCATGGAGTCTCAAACTCCCGGCAGTGTATCTCAGCCCATGGTTTATCGTGCCCCGAAGATATTTCAAGATATTCTTGGCGCCAACCCAGTGAATGTGATGAGGATCAACCATGTGTTGAATCAAAGTGTTCACTGCAAAACATATGTCCAGACGGGAGTTCACTAAGACCATCAATGCTTCTACGAGTTGACGATACTCGGTATGATTTCCCAATGAGGGCCCAGCAGCATTTCCACACAACTTCTTGAAGTTGAGTTCCATCGGTGTCGACACGGACTTACAGTCCACCATACCAAATCTCTCCAACAGCTTCACAATATATTTTCCTTGAGAGAGGAAAATCTCACCAGGTCTCTGCCAGACCTCCAAGCCTAGGAAGTAATGCATCATTCCTAGGTCTTTCATCTCGAACTCGGAAGCTAGCTCGCTCTTACACTGATGAATGGGAGGGTCAACACCTATCAGGAAGAGATCGTCCACATAAAGAACCAGAATGAGAGGCCTTTCTCTATCAACCTTAAATTAGAGGTTCGGATCAACATTACTTCGAGTGAAGCCCAGCTTCATCAAGTAGCTATCTATCCTCTCGTACCAAGCCCTGGAGGCTTGCTTCAACCCATAGAGGGCTTTCTTCAACCTGCATACATGAGAGTCTCTATCATGGACTTCGAACCCCAAAGGTTGCTAGAGTCTTAGCGGTGCTCAAAGCCATCGACTTCTGCTTCCTACTCATCCAAGATATTGAAGCAAAACCCAAGGTGAAGCAACATCCAGATGTGCTCTTGCGATCCACCACACTACCAGCCCAATCAGCATCAGTATATCCATGGAGTCTCAAACTCCCGCCAGTGTATCTCAACCCATGATTGATTGTGCCCCGAAGATATCTCAACATATTCTTGGCACCAATCCAGTGAATGTGATGAGGTTCAACCATATGTTGACTCAAAGTGTTCACTGCAAAACATACATCCGGACGAGAGTTCACTAAGAACATTAGGGCCCCTATGAGTTGTCGATACTCGAGAGGATTTGCTAGCATGGGCCCAGCAGTGTTTCCACTCAACTTCTTAAATTTAAGTTCCATCGTTGTCGACACAGACTTACAGTCCACCATACCAAATCTCTCCAGCAGCTTCACGACATATTTTCCTTGAGAAAGGAAAATCTCGCCTGGCCTCTGCTAGACCTCCAAGCCTAGGAAGTAGTGCATCAGACCTAGGTCTTTCATCTCAAACTCGGAAGCTAGCTCCCGCTTACGCTGATGAATGAGAGGGTGAGCACCTGTCAGGAAGAGATCATCCACATAGAGAACCAAAATGAGAGGTCTTTCTCTATCAACCTTAAAATAAAGGTTCGGATCAGCATTACTTCGAGTGAAGCCCAGCTTCATCAAGTAGCTATCTATCCTCTCGTACCAAGCCTTGGGGGCTTGCTTCAACCCATAGCGGGCTTTCTTGAACCTGCATACATGGGTGTCTCTATCTCAGACTTCAAACCCCAGAGGCTGCTCCACATACACCTCTTCCTTTATCGAACCATGCAGAAAAGCAATCTTCACATCCATCTGATGGAGACTCCATCCTTGCGTTGCAGCAAGGGCAATAATAGATTGGATGGTGGTATAGCGGGCCACAGGTGCAAATATATCATCATAATCTATGCCTTCCTTTTGAGAGAAGCCTCAGGCAACGATTCTTGCCTTGTACTTTTTCAGCACTACCATCAAATCCATGCTTGATCTTATAGAGCCATTTCGAGGTGACAACAACGTTGTCCTCCGGTCTCAGGACCACATCCCAGACATCATTCTTCATAATGGACTCGTACTCTTCATGCATAGCATCCTTCCAAACTTGATACTTTACGACTTCTTCAAATGATCCAAGCTCAGATGGTAGGATAGTACTCATGGCTGCTAGATACCCTTGGTATCTATTCGGCTTCTTGCTTTCACGGAATGTCCCCCTTGGGGCCATATGTCTCTCGGCATCCTCAATAGTATCCCTGAGCCATGAGGGTCTTCTCTTCATTGAAGGAGGCGGATCAATATGTGAAAAATCCTAGATCCGGATTCCTACTGCAATAAATCTGAATTACTTCTATTATGTTTCATAATTATTTCATTACAGTGAAATATCAAAGTAATTTCTGAAGCAGTCTACACAAATAATGTTGCAGAATAAATCCAAGTGTTGAAACAATCTAATCAAAATACAATGAAAAACATCCACATGTGACACAGTTATTTTTGGACTAAGTCCCCGGAAAAACCCAACTTGAGAAAACCGGTGCAACAGATCTGAGGGTTTGTATTATTAAGTAGCAGAATCTTGAATACAACTAGGGTGCCAACGTCTGGCAAACCGTTCAGAGAAATCTAGACAATCTGGTGAAAAATGTGAGATATACCTCACTCTACAAGTCTCCGGCTGATCTGACAACGTTAGTGAAGCCCTCACTGCCTCTGCGTGATTTCCTACGCTGGAACTACGTAAGCCTGTGTGGGCAAGCTTGAGGAATTGCGTCACCTTCCTCTGCAACTAATCTAGTTGATCTGAGACTGGATTTTGGCCCTCCTAGCTCAGAGACCCCAGCCTCTAGCTATCTCTGGACTGACTCCAAGAGACACTGCGTTGTTTATGCGTGATGTCCTGCAGGGTCTGCGTCACCTCTTCAGAAAACTATGCTATCTCTCTCTGCGTCACCTTTGCCTCTCTTTGAAATGCACTCCTGGTCCTCCTGACCAGTCTCTGCTTCTGCGCCTCTATGGATTTGATTACTGAATCACAATCACTTAGCAAACCCTACCCTAATGATTTGATTCTTGATCAAAAGCTGTGTCTCCTCACACAAATTCGAAAATGCTCAGTGGCTCAAGTGTCTCAATGTTATTTCCATAGACCCCTCACCCTCCTTATATTCTTTTGTTGAACCTTCAATGACCAAGATTAAAACATAATCAAGGGCTAAGATTAACTTGGAGGTGATCCATGGCTTTATCTAGAAGATTCACACATAGTTTAATTAATACCCTTTAATTAATCAGTTTCCCTATGTTTAGACTTAGGAAAACATTAAAAAACAATTAATTAATTTAATTAAACCATCTCTAAGTAGAATTTTCCAAAACCATTTCTGGGTTTTATGGAATACATGTGTCCTAGCCTATATACAAAGTTACAAGGCTAGAGCACATCCGATGCTACCATAAATCAACACTCCCTCTTAGCGAGGAAAGTGCTCTAGCAAAACAACTCAATGCGCTGCTTCTAACTTCTGGAACATCTGTTGTTGTGTTGTTGATGCTGCTCACCAACATTGCACAAGAAAATGCTGCCTCTGTACTGCTGCTGACTTTGCATGCTACTGCCAACTGCCACTATATTACAACTCACTCTGAATTCTGCAACCATGTTGCTGCACTACGTGAGCACTACTCTGCACTGCGCTGCACCACTTGTGCACCGTGCTGCTGCTGCTCAATTACGGCTGCTACTGCACTGCTGCTACTTGCAATATAAAAACATATGAAATTGGACAAGTAAATCTGCAACTGAAGAATAAGACTGATTGTTGCTAGTTTCTGCACTAGCTCTCTGAAAATACTGCGTTGTTGTTGCTTTGCACTGCACCAGTGTGCACTGCATTGCTGCTGCTCCCTCTCTGTGTTGATCAGGCTCTAGTACTGCCAGCCACTGCACTGTCTTCTCATCTTCCGCTGCAACTATCCATCCTGCTACTGTCTTTAGGCTATCGTAGCTCACATGTGATCCAAGAGTTCGAAAATACTCAAGTATCCCGCCTCCTTGTAGATTCTAGATCTACAACTCCAAGTCAGCCCACTTTTCTCCATTAGGAATGTGAGCTAACATAGCACAGTCTTTTTCTGCCTCAATCTTGGCAACTCCTGATTGTGGGTCTTCCTTCTCCTCTTTATCCTTCTTCTTAAGAGGACACTGTGTGGCATAATTCCCTATTTCTCCACACTGGAAGCACTTGATCTTGGACAGATCTTTCTTCTTCTGCTTTTGTTGCCGCTTTGATGCAAGGGCAGTGTTATCTTCTTCCTCCTTCTTGACTTTCGACCCACTACTGCCATCCTCCAAATGGCTTTTGAGGAGATCTCTCCTCAACTCTTCTTGTTGTAAGGTTACCCACATTGCTTCCCATCCTGGAAGTCTTTCTCTGCCCATAATACTTTGGACAAAGACTTGATAGTCCTCTGAAACAGAGTTCAGAGTGAGCCTTACTAGCTCTGAGTCTCTAGGAGCGGATCCTACTGCTGACAGTCGATCTCGGTTTTCCTGAAAACGAGACAAGGAGTCAAAACGCTCTCCTTTCTTCGTCCTGATATTACGCATCTTCTCTTCAAGGTACATCTTCTGCAACTAAAGAAGCTTACCCCTCTGTCAACTCTCTCAAAGGGAGCCTTTTCTGCGCTGGAATGCCCTCCTGGCCTGGACAACGTAATTTCTAGGAGGGTCTGCTATTGCTTATGCAGATCCCAGACTCTTCAGCGTTGATCTACTGGTTCACTTGTGTTTCACCTGCACTTCAACTTGAATAAGCTCTGATACCATGTGAAAAATCCTGGATCCGGATTCCTACTGCAACAAATCTGAATTACTTATTCTACTATGTTTCATAATTATTTCATTACAGTGAAATATCAAAGTAATTTTTGAAGCAGTTTACACAAATAATGCTGCAGAATAAATCTAAGTGCTGAAACTATCTGAACAAAATACAATGAAAAACATCCACATGTGACAGTTATTTTTGGACTGAGTCCCCAGAAAAACCCAACTTGGGAAAACCAGTGCAACAGATCTGAGGGTTTGTATTATTAAGCAACAGAATCTTGAATACAACTAGGGTGCCAACATCTGACAAACCCTTCAGAGAAATCTAGACAATCTAGTGAAAAATGTGAGATATACCTCACTCTGCAAGTCTCCAACTGATCTGACAGTGTTAGTGAAGCCCTCACTGCCTCTGCGTGATTGCCTACGCTGGAACTGCGTAAGCCTGTGTGGGAAAGCTTGAGGAACTATGTCATCTTCCTCTGCAACTGATCTAGTTGATCTGAGACTATATTTTGGCCCTCCTGGCTCAGAAACCCCAGCCTCTAGCTATCTCCGGACTGACTCCAAGAGACATTGCATTGTTTCTGCGTGATTTCCTGCACCTCTTCAGAAAACTGCGTTGTCTCTCTCGACGTCACCTCTGCCTCTCTCTGAAATGCATTCCTGGTCCTCCTGACTAGTCTCTGCTTCTGCCCCTCTCTAGATCTAATCACTAAATCACAATCACTTAGCAAACCCTGCCCTAGTGATTTGATTCTTGATCAAAAGTTGTGTCTCCTCACACAAATTCTAAAATGCTCAGTGGCTCAAGTATCTCAATGTTATTTCCATAGGTCCCTCACCCTCCTTATATTCTTCTGTTGAACCTTCGACGACCAAGAATAAAACATAATCAAGGGCTAAGATTAACTTGGAGGTGATCCATGGCTTTATCTAGAAGATTCACACTTAGTTTAATTAATACCCTTTAATTAATCATTTTCCCTAAGTTTAGACTTAGGAAAACATTAAAAAACAATTAATTAATTTAATTAAACCATCTCTAAGTGGAATCTTCCAAAACCATTTCTGGATTTTATGGAATACATGTGTCCTAGCCTATATACAAAGTTACAAGGCTAGAGCACATCCGATGCTACCATAAATCAACACAATAGGGTCCATCAGTCCTTCAACATCGCGCATCATCTCATCCTTTGGCTCTTCTTGCTTCCCTGTTCTTTCTTCATTGTCTTCCTTGGAGCTAGGAAGATTTATCACTTTCCTGGGGGAAGCATCTTCATCGAAGGTGACATCGTGGCATATCTCCACTTCTCTTTGACCAGGCACATAGATCCTATATGCCTTCGAAGTTTCACTGTAACCCACAAACATTCCCTTCTTTCCAGAAGCATCCAGCTTGCTTCTCTTTTCTTTCGGCACATGAATGTAGATAGGACAGTGAAAAACTCTAAAATGAGAAACATCAAGTTTCTTACCAAAGAAGACTTCTTCGGGAGTTTTGGATTCCAGAGTGGAATGCGGGCATCTATTTTGTACGTACACAGCAGTGTTCGCAGCTTCTCCCCATAGAACTTTCGGAAGACCTTGGTCACATAGCATGGCACGAGCAGCTTCCACAATGGTCCTATTCTTTCTTTCAGCAACGCCATTTTGCTCAGGAGTATACACGGTTGTGGTCTCCCTCTTAATGCGAGCTTCTTTGCAAGAGTCATTGAACTCGTTTGACTCGTACTCGGTGTCATTATCTGTCCTCAAAATCTTGATCTTCTTTCCGGTTTGATTTTCCACCAGGGCCTTTAAGGTACGAAACCATTTGAATGCTTTGTCATTCTTTTTCAAGAAATATATCCAGGTCTTGCAAGAGAAGTCATCTATAAACGTCATGTAATAAGAACATCCTCCCAAGGATGTCACGAGCAGCATACCAGATAAGTCAAAATGTATCAATTGCAAGACATCAAATGTCTTTGTGACACTTGAGGGGAAAGGTCACCTTGTATGCTTTCCTTCGGCACAACCCTGACATACACCTTCATGATCATCTTGATCTTCTAATGCCAAATCCAAGGACATCTTCCATGCATGATAATCAGATTTTTCAGTCAACTTATCATCAGACCATTGGTCCTTGACAAGACTAATTCTTCGGTGATTGCTTTTCACACTATCTTGGGCTTTGTCTTCACCTCAGCGCTGATTCATGGTAAATTTGGGATAGACAAAATGTTCTATGCTTAATGCAAATTTACTTCAATGTTCTAGGGCCCGATACAATATAGCAATCACATAAACATGAAAGTAAAATGCTTATAGAGCATACCAATAGATCAACAGAAGACAAGCCAATAAAATAGATCAGATTTACATATCTTCTTGTCCAGCAAAGATGTAGAATAGTGTGCATTACGGCAGTCAACAGGTGCTTCAACCAGCAAAGTCTTTCTCAGGTTAGCCAACCCTCCAAGTGTCACACACACAACCCTCAAAGACAACTCATCAAAAGTCAACATAATTCAACAAAAGAATCCCTCATCCAGATTTACGACATCCATTTCCGGCATCATCCAGATTTACACGTGGGAGAGAGAGAAGTATCTTCTAGGCTGAACGAACCAATCAGATCATGAGGAATGTGTGTGATGAGATGATGATGAAATGACCTCCAAGTCTCTCCAATTTCTATCCATCTGTGAGAGTGTGTGACACATCTGTTAGGCTCTCAAGCCTACATTACAATTTTGGCCAACCTTGCACATAAGTGGAGTAAATTCAAAATAAATGTTCTGCTCATCCAATCAAGATGATCTTTAGATCAATCTTGCACCTCTCCGAAAGAGGAATCCAATAAAAATATTGGCATCATCATCTAAGCAGTGCAACATGGAGTTTGGACCTAGTTGCCCAAAATTAACAGTTACTCTAATCTCTAGCATCGATCCATTGCGCTGTTGATGCTCGGCTTACTGCCTTCCATCCACTGCGTTGCTGCTTTCTGTACTGTTGTCCATGACCCTGCCATAGGCATTGCCTCATCTGTACTACAACTCCCTCTCAAATTGCTGCATCATGTTGCCTATAGCACTGCCACTGCTAACTGCTACACTGCAACTCAGCTGCTGAGAAGTAAGCAACTGAAGGACATCGCCTAACATCTGACAGACAAACTAGTCTGGCTGCTTCTCATCATTGAAGCACCCTCTACTGCTGCTATGCACTGTCTCTCTAGAGCCTTTGTGTTGCTACTACTCTGCACTGCGTAAGCACTGCCCCTCTACGTTGTTGAAGTCCCATCAGCCTCTGCGCTGCTTCTTCCACGCTGCTGCTGCCACTCCACTACGCTACTCCAATCTTCAGCTTTCAAGCACTGCCTTGTGCCTTTCCATGATCCTCTGCATCCACTGACTCCAGTCATCTTGCTACTGTCTTTAACGGCTCCCGTAGCTCTTATGTGATCCAAGAGTTTGGGCACATCAAGGATCCTATTGTTCCACCATCTATAGCTCACTCTACAGATCTATGTCGCCCCACCTCTTCTCTCGAGGTACATGAGCACTCATGGCCACATCATCATCGTTGTCGTCATCCCCTTTCATTGTTGTTGCCTTGGAATATAAATCTTCCTTGCCCTTCATCTTAGGACAAGTATTGTCGAAGTGTCCCAATTCACCACATCTGAAGCACCAGACCTTGGACAGGTCCTTCTTCTTCTTCCCTTGCTGCCCTTGTCCCTTAAATGCTAGGGTTGCATCTTCCTCCTCCTCTTTCTTAATCTTGACCTCTCCGCTGTTGAATTCCCTCTTGGTTATTCTCTTGATCTCCTCGTGTCAAAGGATTTCCCACATATCCCCCCAGTTTGGAAGTTGTGCTCTACCCAAGATACTTTGGACAAAGGTCTCCCAATCATCGATGACTTCATTCAGGGCAGTCCTCACCATGAGTCCATCATCAGGAGTTGCCCCCATGGAAATCAGCTGGTCTCAGATAGTCTACAATCTAAAGAGGAAAGGATCGATCTCCTCTCCCTTGTGCTTTTTGAAACAACTGCATCTGATTATCCAGAAGCATCTTCCTCTGGATGGAGCTACCTTGATACAACGTGGTTAATGTCGTCCACACCTCGTTTTCTGTCTTCTTCTCGGCAATATGCGGAACCACGTGATCTTTCACTCCATCCATGATCAAGCGTTTAGCCCGCGCCTGATTTTCATTAAACTTCGCTAGAAGAGCAACATCGGTTGGAATAGCCAGGACGTTCTCGGCATGATCTTCGATGCCATATTCTTCAAGGACTGACAGGATTTTGGCTTTCCAGATGGCAAAGTTAGACACACCGTCTAACCTATCCTAATCTCTCAGTCCATACGGGGCCATCTTTGCTCAAACTGTCGAAGCAAGTGCTCTTCTCCCTAGTACTGTTGCTACACTCAGCAAAAGATCGGATGTGGGTTTCTTGGCGATAGAAACCCTCTAGAGAATACGCTCCCTCTAACAAATGATTTCCCTCCCAGAAATCCTTCACCAATTTTGTCGAATCGGCCCTCTGCAATCACTCCACTTGATCGAATCTCAGATTTCTTGGCTAGAAAATCTGCTCAGAAATTGTTTCCCCTTATTTTGTCAACCTTGCTAGGCACTGTTCTACACTGGCAAAAACAATGCCCCACCAGCAACTTCGAAGATCATAAAACTGCACTTCCAGCCTTGACAATCGGCACATCGTCACTCCCTCTTGTACTGCGTCAACCTCTTGGGCCTGCGTCAGCCTCTGCGTCAGCTAAGCGTGAGCTTGACAGACTCTGCGTCACCCTTCTGGGCCTACGTCACCCCTGCGTGTCAACTCTGCGTGAGCAGACAGGCTCTGTGTCACCCCTGTTGGGTCTCTGTGTTGTCCCTCTAGTGTTGCGTTGCCTCTTTTTGAATCTGTGCCCCTTGAGCTGCCCTCCTGCAACAAAAAAAACCTTCAGCCCCTATGCTGATGGCTTCAACTTGATTTGCAATCGCTATGATACCATGTGAAAATTTCTGAATATAGAAACCCTACTGCAGTATTCAATAAAATATCAAAGTGGACGTAATTGCAGCCTACACATACATACAAATCATTTATTGAAGCATAACACACACATGACAAAGGACACTGTTTTTTGGACAGTGTCCCCGGAAAAGCCCAATGCGGGAAAACCAGTGCAGCATTTCTTTGAGGGTTTGTTTATTAAGCAGAATATTTGAATACAATCAAGGGCACCAATAATGGTTTGCCCAACAGAGAATTCACAGCAAATGTACCCATCACTCGGAGACAGAAAATATGGTTAATACAACAGAGGAAGCACTCCTCTGAAAATACTGAATACGAGCCCTTTTTAGCCCACTGGAACCCCAATGCTGCTCCTCCATCCTCTGCATAGGTTTCTCCTGCACAACACACGCTGTTCTGGAGTCACCCTGAAGGCCCTACGTCAGCCTCTGTGCTGCCTCTGCGTGAGCCTGGCTGGGCTGCATCCCTCCTGTTGATCTCTGCGCTGCCTGGTACAGATCTGCCTCTCTTCCTTAGTATTCTCAATCTCGGATCAGAATAATCCCTCGCCGATCTGCCCCTCACAAGCACTGCAAGCTCACTCGAAAATTCTCAGCAAACCACGCTCCAGAATTTTGACTTAGCTCAAGTGCTACCGCTCTATGTATGTTCTCCAACTGACCCCAAGCCTTCCTTTTAATACTTTTCGCATTTAGAAATCAACAGCCATGATCTAATCTCTAATCAATGGCTAATATTAGAAAAGACTTAATCCACGTCACTTGGAACATTCTCACCCACATGTTTAAATTATTTTAATGGACACCGGGTGGAATTTCTCCAAACGATTTCTGTGTCTTGGAGATCTCATGTGTTCTAGCCCCTCCACAAAGTTTCGGAGCTAGAGCACATCCAATGCTACCCAAAATCTCAACATAGACTGCCTTTGAGAAACATATACAACACTATGGTTTGTAGTAGGCCAAACATGGCCCCTAGCAATTATCTCAAGATTTGATACATTCTCCCTTATACTTGTAATGTATATGACAAGTGCAGGAATGTTGGGACAAGTACATCATACACCTTCTAGTCCTATAGTAGAGTAGGTAATGATTGTCGTGTTGTATGAGGGAATGATTGCTGAGCAATAATAGGAAGTAACTGTTTAGTAGCAAGGAGTAAATGCAAATCACTAGTAGACTATAAATACTAAGCAACAACAATTAGCATATTAATTGCTAGTAGTTTCTAACATGTAGAAATGGAAAACCGTAAATAATTTATGTTTTTGTTATACCTTTTTATTGAATGCTATGGTTGGAGGAAAACATAGTGTAATTTTTAACCAAATCTTATGCTGCCAAAATTTCACCAAAATCCATATGCTACTGGTGAACTCTCTTGTCCCACAGAGACTATAATGTATTTCCACCATTTAGTTGTTGAATAACACGTTGAGTGTGCTTTAGAGTATGGGTTTTTTCTCCAAGTAGTGTTTTCCTTAGGAAATCATTGTCTATTAGCTGTATGTTTCTTTGTTGTTTATTATTGTAAATGTATATATTTAATTTGTACATATTCTTCTCTTATTAATTAGTTTAGGGAGCATATTACACACATTCACTTCCTTTCAAAGTTTTTCTTTATATATATCAGAAGATCTTTGTAATCCCTGTTCACAGAAGCTTTGTATTTTTATTAAATTATATAGTTTGTCCCCCTAACATGACAAAGAATTTAGTAGAACAACTTGCAAGTTGCAACACAATGTTTTGCCAACAATAAAAAGTTCCTTTTTCCATGCATATTTATTTCTAATTCGTTTCTTCTTTTGTCCTAATAGTCTAGATTTATGGAAGTTGTATTTTGCTTTTTAACTAGCTATAGAGTTAAAAATAGATTCTTATCTTTGAAGTCAGCCTGCAAAAGCATATGTAGGATGTATTCAACTATATTGAAAAGAATTTTTTGTGTAGGACATTCTTCAACAGCACACTCGTTTGGACAGCCTGCCGATGCTCAAAGCCGAAATCAGTATGCGGTATCCTCTCAATTCACTTGGTGCATAGGCTTCCTAGGAGCGAGTTTGTAAATCAGCAGTTGCTTACAAAGTGAGATGACAACTATGAAGCAGTTTCTCTACATCATATTCCAATTGTAATGGTTTTTGGGAAAATTGTTTTGTAGCCCATGTACAGCTTTATAACATGTTTAGAATCATATTTTAAACAAAGTTGTTTATTATTCATTATTCTTCAAGTAATGGAAAATGTCGTTTCAATATTCAAAGGGAAAATGAATGCAGGTCTTCTCCATATTCCTTGTTTAGGTTCTTTAAATTTGATATTCTAAGCTCAAAATTTTGGACCATGTATTCATGCTTCATTGAAAGTAATAGACATGCAGCAGCTAAAGATTGCCATCTATTTTAATCTGATTTTGACCAACTTTTCATGCTTCCTAGAACTCAGACGTAGAGAAATTATAATGGATATGGAATGTCTTCGCTATCCATGACAAATTTGTGCCCGCAAGAGGAAGTTAAATTTATCGAATTCTAATTTCCTATTATTGTTTAAGGTAGCATCTTTGGATTACACTTTTGGTACTTTCAAGTGTCGGGTGTATTATTTCAGGAGTTCATCGATATATAATGTAATGGCATTGATAATTCATTGTAGAACTTAAGCATGAGACAACCTACATGGTTTTGTGAGATCTAGTTCCATTGTTTGCATCATCAGTGGAAGATCCTTTCCACTAATCCTTTTGCAAAGGAGATTTCATTATAAAAGAAAATTTAATTCACAAGAATGAATATTGTGGATAAGAGAGAAATTATGTCAGCCGGATAAACACATTTCATGATGGAAGTAGCTTTATGTTATTGCTAAAACTTTTAAAACTTTTTCTAAAAGTCAAAACTATTTATGTTAAAACTTTTAAAACTTTTATTAAGTCAATTAGATCATAAAATTTCTCAATTAAAAATGATTGATACAAGCAGTCTAACATTATCTGTTTAGTACAAATATTTGGGTTAAAAAAATGTGCTAATTAGGAACTTCAAATTAGATTAAACAAATGTTTTAACTCAGAAAGCATCCAAATTATATTAGATTTTTCTCATCTAATCATTGTTTATTCAATTCTTTGGGGTCTATATATCTTGAAAATTAGTTTCTTATTTACTTATTTTCATGTAAGTAGCATGAAAAAACAATTTATATCCAACTACACACTTAAAGAAAATTTTGTTGGTATTGGTAATTTTTATTTGAGAAATTTTATGAGCTAATTGAGTAGAGTAAGAAATGTAGTACTTAATAAAAGTTTTAACAACGAACAAAAATGTCTAAATGATGTTATAGGAGAATGAGATTTAGTTCAATTAGGCCCATAATATTGAGGGGTCTTGCATTATTGGTTTAGGACATATATTTGGGTTAAACAAATGTTCTAACGAGGAACTTTAAATTGGATTAAATAAATGTGTTAACAAGAAGGCATCCAATTGTATTAGATTTTTCTCATCTTATCATTGCTTATTCAATACTTTGGGGTCTATATATCTTGAAAATTAGTTTCTTATTTACTTATCCTCATCTAAGTAGCATGCAAAAACAAATTATCTCCAACTGCGCACTTAGGGAAAAATTTGTTGGTATTGGTAATTTTTATTTGAGAAATTTTCTGACCTAATTGAGTAGAGTAGGAAATGTAGTACTTAATAAAAGTTTTAACAAGGAACACAAATGTCTAAATGATGTTATATAAAGAGAATGGGATTTAGGTCAATTAGGCCCATAATATTAAGGGGTTTGGCATTATCGGTTTAGTACAGATATTTGGGTTAAACAAATGTGCTAACTAGGAACTTTAAATTGGATTAAATAAATGTGTTAACTAAGAAAGCATCCAAATTGTATTAGATTTTTCTCATCTCATCATTGTTTATTCAATACTTTGGGGTCTATATATTTTGAAAACTAGTTTCTTATTTACTTATCCTTATCTAAGTAGCATGAGAACAAATTACAGTCAACTACAAACTTGGGGAGAATTTTGTTGGTATTGGTAATTTTTATTTGAGAAATTTTATGAGCTAATTAAGTAGAGTAGGAAATGTAGTACTTAATAAAAAATTTAACAAGGAGAAAAAATGTCTAAATGATGCTATAAAAGGAGAATGAGATTTAGGTCAATTAGGCCCATAATATTAAGGGGTCTGACATTATCAGTTTAGTACAGATATTTGGGTTAAACAAATTTGCTAACTAGGAACTTTAAATTGGATTCAATAAATGCGTTAACTAAGAAGGCATCCAAATTATATTAGATTTTTCTCATTTCAGCATTGTTTATTCAATACTACATCACATGAAAGTTATATTAAACACTAATTATATGCAATTGTAAGATTCTTACAGATGAATGTAACTTATATCTTTAAAAATGTGTATGGGCTACCTAATGTTTTAGTTGACCATTCAACCATTATTGGGATTGAAATTAATTATAAAAAAAACACCAAGTTTGGAATTAATTCCCGAGAAGTTTAAATATATTGGAGGCTTTGAGTTGAAATTTTGAAGATCGAAGACTTATTATTTTTCACATTCATAACATTTTTAATCTAGTAGATAACGATTTACTAAGCCTATGAAACTTTCGTGTTTGTAGTTTTAATAGTGGTGATAAAATCAAGCATTCAAATGATAGAACTCATATGATCAACCCTCTATTGCTTAAGTTGTATGCATTAATATTTGAAAATAAATTTAGCTCGTGACTTGAAAGTCATGACAAGAGAGCTAAGGGAAAGATGCTTTTTGAAGCTATTATTCAACTTTATAGCTCCTTAATTGTTAGCTATAATAATCATTCATGAAAGAAGGGACAAAATTTTATATAAGAAATCAATAAGTCCCCAAAGGGTAAGATATATTAAATATCCATATTCATGTGTAGTTTGCATTGTAAAATTGGTCACTATATAAATAATATGTGACTATAACAAAATATGTCATAATTACGTTTTTGGTTAAAACTTCCTCCATAATATCTCCATGAATCTCTTCTTAAATCTCTTAAGTAATCTTCATCCCTGATTTCACTCATTTCTCTCAATCCTTTCTTACATATACTTCTATGTTTGGTCTTTTTTCATTACATTTTTCATCACATAATTTAAATATTAAATATTATTCACAAGTAGGAGTTATGCTTTCATACTCCCCCTTAATGAATGCTTGTGAAATATATATTTTTAGTGGTATTTTGAATTGGTCACACCTTCATCTTCAACTTTTTGCACTCTTTTTATGTGGTTTTCTTTTTCCACCTTCTTTTATCTTCAATTTCCATCTTGTACCTACAATGATCTAGGAGGATCTCCAAGTACAAGTGGCTTTAAATTTACTCCAAAATCAAAGTGGTTAGAATGTGGAAAACTCAATACCAGGTTGAAGTGCTCGTCGCTCTGATTCCAACGATGCAAATGACACTCCAATTCGAGCCCGTATGGAGAAGTTAGAGCAAGTCAAAGTTGCAATCAAAGTTGGGCAATGGGCCATGTTTAAATGCCCTACAATTTCACCATCAACCGGCATAGAACCCAACACCCAAGAAGCGGGCAAATTTGTTGGGCACTTAATTTTCCTAATAACCTTCAATTTCAAGAATTTTCAAAATTAGGGTGTGGCTTAAAAAAATATAAAAATGGGTGGCAGGTCACCAACCCTGCCACCCCACAACCATATTCCACATTAAAACATATAATGATTTGTTAGGGGGCAGCTTGTCAACCCCGCCACCCCTAGAACTGCCACCGACTACATACAAAGGAAACGAGGGCGCGGTTGGGTCAGGTCGCGTGGAGTGAAACCACCCACACCATATCAATATAACAAGTAACTAAAATGGGAGGGTCAGGATTTGATCCCCCGACCCCTCCTCCACCAATGACAGATTTAACCATTGTGCCAGTGGAGGTACTTTGTACACTCTGCCCAAAAGTTTATTAAAAAATCTCATTTCCACAGTGCGCCCATGAGAGAAATGGAGAGGAGAGGAACCACGAGCGGGCCAGAGGGGCAGAACCATGCCCAGGGAATATTGAGGGGCATCAAAAAGATTCCCTGGGGTGCAGAACTTGTCAGTGTCAGTTTGGGACAAATTTTATGTCGATTTTACACCT
Organism: Pinus albicaulis; assembly: GCA_034641835.2. Classification (NCBI taxonomy): domain Eukaryota; kingdom Viridiplantae; phylum Streptophyta; class Pinopsida; order Pinales; family Pinaceae; genus Pinus; species Pinus albicaulis. Next base: position 32,396,425 of record CM076583.1, on the reverse strand, counting down.
CTCGGCGACAGGAACTCAACGGTGATGTATGTTCCTACATCAGAGCTCTCCATTTTTCGGCTATTTTCCAAATTGGAGGTATAAGGGTGCTTTATGTAATTTTACTTGTATCTCTTCTTTTTTTGCCACTTAATGAATGAAGGCCTCCCCACTGTTGAGCCGAGCTCGAAGATGTAGTCCAAATTGGACGAACTCTATAATCAACTCTTGGTGTCTTGATCTCATGCATGTTATTTTCTCTTTGCTCTTCATTTTATGAGCTTAAGTTTCATGATTTTCAAGTTCTTTGTTACATGTAATTCTTTATGCATCTATAATCAAAAGATCTTGGATCATACAAATATAAATAATGTGTTTGTTGAAGCCAATATAAAAAAGTAACCATCCAATGGAATACATGGGTTATCAGCCACTATACTTGGTTTTCTAGGAAACCTTTTCTAGTACATGGTTCAAATGTATATCTTTATTCGTTTGAACCCTTCTCCCCCCACCCGCCTCCCCCCCTCCCCACAACATCATCATTTATTAACATAGGTTTTATGGCTTACTTGTAACCATAACATGTGTTTCCTTAATTACCCTTATACAAACCTCAAGTGGCGAGTCAACTTGCCACATCATAAACCATCACATTAAGTGGTTTCTAACTTACTTAAACATACATTACAACAAGTGGTTGCGACCATAAACCTTTTTTCTCACAACAATCACAAGAAATGGTTATTAAGCACCACCTATCCCTTCATGACAAGAAGTAATTCAGCGACATTGTCTCTTCTATGTGGAGTATATTTTCCTCATCAAGCATTACATTAACTTAGGTACATTCAATTTTCATTAAGGCCTTTCTAGCCCTTTCCATACCAAAACAAAAAATTTCTTTCCATACATTAAATACCTTAGGGACCATTAAATATTTTTAAGGATGTTATTTTCATGGATTCACTACATATGTATCTCAATTTTGAACACATGGTACTATTATTAACCTTGCTTCATGTCCTTTTTCCTATATCTTCATCTTCATTTTCCTCCTTTTGCTTCTCTCGCCTTTTTTTCTAGCTACATCTCTTTTGTTGCTTCATTCTTTTTTCCTTCTTTTACTCAAGTCTAGGGGTCCATTCAATCAATCATCATCTTCATTTGTCTTGCATCACCTTCTTTTCTCACATCATCTGTATGCATCTTTATTGTACTTTTCTTTTGTTGGGTGTGGAGCCTGATTATCTTCTTTATTTAGATGTATCACAAAGTTGGACACTTGTTCTTAACGGGCGACAACGCCGCCCGTCATTGAATGCTTCATGGGGGTTCTAGGGGGGGCTGTGTGCTCAAAAGAAAATTGGGAAATTCATTTGCAATGAAGGATTTGGGAGCTGCAAAACAAATCCTTGGTATGAGAATAACTAGACATGAAAAATCACAAATTAACATTGTCTCAGAATGAATACATACAAAAGGTGTTGAAAAGATTTAATATGCAGAATGAAAAACCAGTTAGTACACCTTTGGTTAGCCATTTCAAACTTAGTAAGGAGATGTGCCCCAAGACCCAAGAAGAAATGGATTATATGTCTAAAGTTCCATTTGCATTAGTAGTTGGAAGCTTAATGTATGCAATGGTCTGCACAAGGCCTGATATTGCACATGCAGTGGGAGTTGTAAGCAGGTACATCAACAATCCAGGAAAAGAACATTGGATGGTAGTGAAATGGATTCTCAGATATTTGAGAGGTAACACATATCAAGCATTATGCTTTGGTGGTTCAAACATTGCTCTACAGGGATATGTTGATGCAGATATGGCAGGTGATAGAGATAACAGGAGGAGCACTAGAGGGTATGTATTTAATGTAGGTGGAATAGCTGTCAGTTGGGTTTCAAAAATCCAAAGTGTTGTTGCACTTTCAACAACAGAAGCAGAGTATGTTGCTGCTACAGAGGCTAGTAAAGAAATTATTTGGTTACAAAGGTTTATGAATGAATTGGGTAATAAGTATGAGATGGGCATGTTATACAGTGACATCCAAAGTGCCATTCATCTTGCAAAGAACTCAGCATTTCATTCCAAGACTAAACACATACAGCTCAAGTACCATTTCATACGGTCAGTGTTGGAAGATGGACAATTGAAGCTGGAAAAGATACACGCTAGCCAAAATCCTACAGATATGCTAACAAAAGTTGTAACCAGGGAGAAACTGAGATTATGCTCAGTTTCAATTGGTCTTCAAGTATGATGATGAAGATGAGAAACAACCAGGTCCAAAGTGGATTAATTGTCGAGCAAATGAAGCAGCAGAGGAGTTGCTACAATCACTCTCCAAGTGGGAGATTGTTGGGTGTGGAGCCTGATTATCTTATTTATTTAGATGTATCACAGCATTGGACCCATGTTCTTAATGGGGCGGCAATGTCGTCCGTCATTTAACGCTGCCTAGGGGGTCCAGGGGGCGACTGCAACTTTATGGAGCCCCCCCCTAGTGGGGGGTTTTGGGGGCAGCGCCCTTGAAGCTAAAAAGAGATGTAAAATTGTCTTGTAAAATATTGTAATTTCTAGTCAATATGGGCCGTTCATTAGGCGAATGATCTGAAAGGAGAAGTTATGTTTAATTTAGGGTTTTTTCCCTAGAAGGAAACCCCTCATTTTGTATGAGGGTATTGTATTGTGGCTGTGTTGTATGAGTATTATGAGCAAGAACCAAAAAGGGGGATTGCAAGAGAGAACAGAGGATATTACAACGGATTTGTTGTAGGTTGTGTCTCTTCATTTTGCTGGATAATAGAAAGGAAGGACTGGCTGTTCGAGGTGGATGTAGCCCAAATTGGGTGAACAACATATATCTGTGTCTCTCTTATTTTATATGTTTTCTGTTTTTGTGTTTCCACATATATTTTATGTGTTCCATTGCTCTGTAATATATAATTTTCTAACATCTCCATTTTATTTTTTCATGGAATTGGCTTCTTTATCCCTTCGTTTATTTGCTATATTTATGGATTCATCTTCTTCTTTATGTTTCATCTTTGTCAAAATATATTGTTTCTTATTTATCGATCATTATTCTTTATTAAATCTTCCATAGTATCTACATAAATTGTTTCGTGTAGGAAGGATGTCTCCATCTAACAAGACACTTGCAATTTTCTTCACACATTTACATCCTTCAAAATGTGTTTCCTACTAGAGTTGATTAGGACCTAATAAGACAACTGAATTTGGTTTGGCAAACTTAATTGACACATCATGGTTATGATGGTTGGATTCACAATTACACTGGGAGGAGGGGTGAATCGATGTAATGAATTTTTTTACTTATTTAAACATGCAAACATTATAAAGCCTCAATCTCATAAATTGAATAAGTAACACAAGATATTTTTAGAAATCCTTACAAGAAAAAACCACAAAACTTCTTTATATGAAATATCTTGTAGGCACCAACCTACAAGAGACACCAATCCCTTATGTTGCTTTGTATGCACCAACCTACAGGAGACATCAATCCCCTTTGCTGTTTTGTAGGCACCGAACCTATAGGAGACACCAATCCCCCCTACTTCTTTGCAAACACCAACCTACTTCATTGACTTCGCTTGCTTCTTCACAATGTATGTTAATTTCTTTTGGTTTCATCAAATTTTCTTGTTGATTTTGTGTTCACCGGGTATGATAGTTACTTCTTCCTTCACTAGGTTTATTAGTTGTTTTTACCTTCATGACGTGTGTTTGTTGCTTCTTCCTTCAATAATTCCACTTCTCCCAAAACTTGTTGATTTTGTCTTCTTCCCAAGAACAAACTTGCTTTGCAAATCTGATTCTAAAATTTCTACCACATATACTTGGAGACCTCTTCTCTATCTCTTCCATATTTCATTGTCTCAAATATCTCAGAAAGAAAATTACAACAACAAAAATTGAGTTGACCTGTTTAAAGTATGTTTTAAGTAAGTTCACTTGTTTTATAGTGAAACAAGGTCTGAAATTTCCACCATAAGTACCTTGACATCTCCTTTGTCTCTAAATTTCACATTCTAAAATATTATAGAAATAAAGTTATAGTGATAATACCAAACTTGCCTATTTAAAGCATGTTTCATGAGCATTCAGGAACACTAACTTCCTCATATCATATCTCTGTAATTCTTTTTTTTTTAAAGGTCTGAAGTTTCTAACTTACGTACTTTGAAATCTTGTCTCTACCTTCTCCAAATTTCACAGTCTAAAACATCATAGAAAGAAAGTTATAGATAAAATACCAAGTTGACATGTTGGAGGCATGTTTAAGGAGCAATTAGAAAAACTAAGTTCCTCATATCATATCTCCAAAATTATAGTGAAACAATGTTAAATTTAAACCATTGGTACCATGAGATCTCTTCTTTATCTCCATAATTCACAATCTAAAACATTTCAGAAAGCAAATTGCAACAAAAATACCAAGTTGACCCGTTTGAAACAGATTTCAGGAGTACTCAGGAAGTTTAAATTCTTCAGAGCATGTCTCTAAAATTATAGCAAACCAAGGTTTGAAATTTCAATCAGGAGCATACAGGAAGACTAACTTTCTCAAAGCATAGAGTCTGGAATTATAGCAAACCAAGGTCTGAAATTTGAACCATTGGTACATGAATATCTTCTATCTATATCCTCCAAGTTTCATGGTCTAAAACATCCCAGAAGAAATATATTGACAAAATATTTCATATCTCCTCTTTCCTGTGGAGTTAGAGGCAGTGTCATATATCATTGGAAAGTTCTCAGAATAATCTTTCCAACCATATATTCTATGCTCCTATTTGAGCTAGGTAATTGGAGTAAAATTATTTTCAAATATAAGGTATTCAAAGTGGGCATAAAAAGTCCAAAAACAATATTTACAATAATCTTCATTTTCCATTTTTTGTCTTGGAGATATGTGGTCTCCCCTTATCCTTGACATCGGATGGTTCCCAAATTGTTATGGCAACAAAGAACAATTTAAGAAGATATTCACTGAGGGTAACAATCCTCCTACTTTAGAATGGAGACTAACCTTCTCCACCCATAGAGGGTATTCCTTGTGTTTAGTATTATCTATATGGATTTTGTATTTCAACAAAAAGGGTGTAGCCTGAATATACATAAAATAGTGTTTTAAAAATTAGGAGTGGTTAAGCTTTGAAGTAAAAGAAACTTATAGACAATACATGATTAATGAATTCAATATAAGTTTTAAGTATGCAACTCAAATAGATAACATCATCACAAAAATAAAAGGAAACACAAATGACATAAATATAAAACAAGAAAACAAATAGAATATTAAACATATTTATATCATTGATAAAAGATCATTGATCACAATCAAGGAAATGGAATAGCGCAATAATGTATTGTTGCATCTCATAAACCATGCAAAATATAAGTATCGTGAACATATAGTCCCTTGATAATATACATATCAAATAACACATAAATTCATTATTGGTTGCAACAAGACAATATTGATCATGTAAATTATTAACTTGTTAGCATGTGTCACAACATAAACATGTAAATAAATTGCAATTAATAAAACGAACAATAGAACATATTACTCAAATAATTTATATTTATATGAAATGTTGCAATGAAATTACCAACATTAAGCATTTTAAATTCAATTAAACAACATGTCACATAAATATCTCAATTTTTATTCCTCAGATAATATTAATATCAGGAGGGAAGATAGATAAGATTAGATTATAGTAGTTCAGATAATTAATCGAGTCAATAAATTAAACTACTAATTTAAATCAAAAGAGGGGAACAATAAAAAAATTAAACAAAACATAGAAAAAATGTTATATATATGAACTGCATAACTGGAAAATTACAAGGGCATCACGATCCGATCAATGCATCAAGTGCATTCGATGTTGAAAATGATGAGAGGGGGGGGTGAATCAATATTTCTTGTACAATTGTGAATTTTTATGCCACTTAAGATCACTTAGATAGAACACAAATTGAAAAATAATGAAATACATAATTTTATTAATAACAAGTAATGAGGACTCTAATTCTTTATTACAAAAAAATCAATTCCCAATTTGTACAATCACACCTATGCTTCCTTCAAGGATCCAACCCTAGATGAAGACTCCAATATTCAAATCGACCAAGCTCCAACATGTACTTCACCAAGCACCAACTTGGTCTTGTTTAGGACTATAATCCTCCAGGGCTCTAACCCTCTCAACTAGTTCAAGCTCCAACCTGATCTTCTTGAGGACTCCAATCCTCTAGGGAACCTGCTGTCCACTGAGATATTTATAGGTTAATTAATTATGCCAGAGCATCAAAAATATTTCGTTGTTTTTAAAGGATTTTTTGGATGACCAATGTTATGAGACGATTACAGGCAGATGTTTTAAACTTTCAATAATATTGAGTATTAAGAAAGGGTTGTTCTTTAAATTCAAAACAATGATTTCATTTTGTATATGTGAAAGGAAGAAAATGTAAGAAACTATGATCTACTAAATAATCAAATTGAATCCTTAGTTTATCATAAGAAAGAAACGCTGACAAACGATGTTTACAACTTAACAATATATATCTAACCTTATGAAGATGATTGACAATTAATAGATGTAGAGGGACTTATACAGACAAATAGTCTAATAAATCAATCTCTAAAATAGATGATAACTTCAGAGGATTTAAGAAAGAATAATATTTAGTTTTATCTTACCTATTTATCTCCATAAAACTTAAATATATGCAGAAAAACAAAATGAAATGTAAATTGAAAAAAAACTCACAAGGAGACAAGCCGTTTGAAACAAATCCATAATCCTTTCATTAATGATCAATGATATTAGCTCATACAATTCTGATTTAAAAGTTCTCATCCAAGGGTTCAACCCTTGATAACTCGAATGGAGAGTTATTTATACAAAATTTTATCTTGTAGAAGCATCTAAACATATTACAAAAGTAGTGTCAAAATATAGGAATACAAAAACTGTTGAGTCGAATTGGCACTGTCTTCAAGGAAGTGTTTGATGATGTGGTCCCAAAATGTGTTGCTTTGATGGCATCTATTGGAGATGAAATTCACTCGATAGTTTCACATAAGTGATCCCATTTTTTTTGACTTGGTAATTCAAGTTTAACCAATCTTCTGTAAACTTCATCCACTTTGGTATATCTTTCAAAATTAGGCTTATTGATAAAAAGATGTTTAATTTCATGTTTGATTATTAAGTCAAACTCTAAAGCCTCCATAAAAGCCTTTCCTGTCAAATGACCTTTAATCCCTGCAAATTTGACTTTATTAATTGCAATTGTATAAATATTTTTGCAATACTCCTCCAAATTGATTAACATGTCATTTGGTGCTACTAATCCTAGCAATCCTCTTTGATTCAACAGATTGAACTTGATATGAAACCTCTGGACAACAGTGCCCAAAGTTTGGCACTTGGTTTCCAACTGAGTTAATAAATGTTTTTTCTACAGAACCTTTTTTATTTCTAAAATGGTTTATGTTCTATCTGTAATATGTATCTGCTCTAATTCAGCTCTGTTCTTTGAATTCAACACCTTAATCATATCTGAAGCTTCAGCTAGTTTTTGTTTAAGTGCTGCTTTTTCCTGCTCAATCATTGTTTTGCATTTAGTGATTAATTCTCCCTGCTCAAAGATAATTTGTATGGAGGGCCATACCTCAGTCATATCCTGACTTATTTTTATCCAAATGATTTCTTTGGCTTGGGCCAAGGGGTATGCCACCAATAATTCACTTTCTAACTTCTGAAATTTCTGTGTTAACCTGTGGGTTTTCTGCATTTATTCCATATAAATAGTATCATTCTTTATTTTATGTTCTTTAGATTCTTGAATTTCTCCCGAATTTTTTCATTTTCTTGCTTTTGAAGAGACAAATCCTGCATAAGTTTGTTTGTGTCACCTGTTGCTAATGTAGACTCTGTTGTTGTTTATGAAGAACTTGGTGTTCTGCCTGCAACTGTAATGGGTACATCTGAAATTGGAATAATATCCATCTGAGTAGAATGTTCCTTCCATTTGAGTAGACCTTCAATCTTTTTTTCCATCTTCTTAATTTGAACGTTTTGTTCAATGATAAGCTTGAGCATTTCCTCTTTGTTTTGCTCACTTTCCTCTATCTCTTTGGTTTTGGGATCCTCTCTAGAAGGCAATTTGAGTTGTTTTCGAAGAGATGCAATGTTTGCATTCTTCTTCTTGAGGATTTCTTCGACAACTTTGACATCTTTAGGATCATATCCAATTTTAATCACTAAATATTCTAATGATTTGAGTTTATTATCTTTTACCAAAGAGGAAAGCTTCTCAATCTTTAATTGTGTCTGGACATTTGAAAGAGTTGTTCTCAATTTTGATAATTCCATGGCAGTGTTAGTCATTGTAGAGAAAATCATTTCTCCTGATTTTTTGTGCATATCCATTTGGTCAATACGATGAATCTAATTGACATCAAAAGAAAGTATGGTCTTTTTGTTATCCGAAGTGGCTTTTGGAAAAGGGACTTGGGCTTGTAAGAAATCAATCTGCAACCTTCCCTTTTCACTGTCGAATGTTGTCAACAGCTTATGTTGTGAAGTGGAGGTCTGTTTCCAAAATTGATTATATACATTTGCCTTTAGAGTTTCATTCTTCTGCTTAATTTCTAAGAATTTGGAGAAAATATTAGGCTCACCACGTTCACTTGTTCCTGTTGACTGTATAATCTCCATTGGCTCTTGTGAAACTGAAGAGGAGGATGGAGTGTTAGGAACATTTTCCTCTGATGTTGTAGAAACCTGTGTATCACCCAAATCAATAATTTATGGCTCTTTCTGATTTTGATCAGTTGAGATGGTGAAATATGTCTTCTGTTTCTTCTATTGGATGATGAATTCCTTTGCAATGCATGCTGAAGATGATGGTTATTCTCTATGCCTCTTCTGTTGCTTGTCTTGAGAGATGGGAGTTTGGAGAGTGGACGTGTAGAGAATTTGCTCCTCTACTACCTGCAATGTGTTTTTTGCCCATTGATCTTGGTTCATGTATTTTTTAATTTCTGGCTTAGGAGTGTGGTTGTAAGGCGTTGTCTTCAGCTCCACCCTTAAGTTAGAAATGATACTGAATGGATCATATGAAAAAGTAAAACTTGGATGAAAATTCATCTTGAGGATAGTATCTGCTTCAACTCCTGTTGTCCTGGTGTTGCATATGAATGAGCCCACCTTAGTCTTGATTTTAAATTGATATTTCCTTTTACCTGAAAAAAAATATAATTCATTCATGTTGATCATTTGCCTAATATATTCCAGAGAGAAAATTCTCATTGGAACATATTTAGTCAGCTTGTAAGGTGCCAATTCACAGCCATATACCCTGATCTCTATATAATTCTGGTAACGATATTAGTCACATGTTTTTACTTTATCACTCAGATGAAGAATCCTTTGATTTCTGAACCAATCCTAGGCTCATTATGACTTCTTAAGAGCTAAGCAGCTCGATGAATGAAAGAGTCAATAAAATATGTAAATTAAAATTCAGTTGGACATGACCTAATCAACAAAGTCCAATGTTTAACTGATTGGTTACCTCCTTGACTATCTTGTTTGCGCAAGGTTATTGGTAACAAATCTCTCAGCTGAAAAAGGAACATATAAACCAGTACATAGGTGTACTTGAACATACCTTAAGTGGTTGGATTCATCATCTTCTCATGCATATTATTAGCCAGGAACTGACTGTAATTATACATGAATGCTGGTTGACTTTTCTTGGAGAAAATGGAAAAGTAACCCAGAATAGGTTCATCTATTTTTCTATCATTTTGGTAGCCTGACAAGAAGGAAATTAGAGAAACAATATGCATGGTTGCTTCTGGGAGCATAGTGGATGGATAAGGAGGATTTGTTTTTGTAATTTCAGCATCATCTAGAAGAAAAGTTTCAAAAATCTGAGCTCTCTTGGGAAAGGTAAGTTTATGATATAATTCCATGAGGGAAGCTTGGGAAAAATGGCTAAGGGAATCATTATGTGGGATTAACAACATTTGGTTTATGGTTTCAGGTGTAATGGAAATCGAAATGTCTCCATTTTGAGCTATTATGGTTCTCTTAAGAGTGTCATATCTAGTTTGAAACCAGGTGAAAAAATTAGGAAACTAATGGGTTTGAGGAAAGGTAAACATGGGCAATAAGGTTTCCCAGAGTTTGACTTCATCTTGATTATCTAGATATTTTTGTTTTAACCAAAAATGTAATACGTACAATTCGAATTCACATTCTGTGTCTGTGATTTTAAACAATTGGTCGACTGACGAGATATGGTCAAGATCTATGGTGGTGGAGACCTTTGGATCTTCTTTTGTCATTGATTTTTGGCCCTTCCCTTTTGGTGTCATTTCTATCAATAGAGGAAAATAAAATAATTATTTCTGATAAAATGATACTGAAAGCGAGTGGTCTCTACAAATACTGATAGGTCTGTGAATGACTTTGTCGATAAGGGCGATAGATAGCAGAGCCGAAAACTGAAATATCTCTTTTTTTTACCTGCAATTTGACAGAACGATAAACATAATCAAAGAGTGGGGCGAGGAAGGTGGATGTTTATTTATAACATGCAGGGGTTACCATTATGATGAATGGCTATTGGAGAATAAGTCGTGGATGGTTTAATGACGAGCTGATAATGGTAAGGGAGAAGATAATCGTATGGTGGAATGTAACAGAAAGATTATAGGTGGTAGAAGGTAATTGGGAATCAGGAAATGAACGTTGGCGGGAAGTAAACTAAACATTGGCAGGAAGTAATATGAACGTTGGTGGGATAGGTAGTTCTCGGAGGGGGTAGATGATGGTAAGCATTATGGAGCGGGGTGGGTGTGAAATGATAGGGATCTAACACGTTGCAAGGGGCCCTCCATATATGAAACCACTTTTCGTACCCCCCCCCCCCCCTTGCCGTTAACGAGAAACGAAGAAAGGGGGTGTGAAATACCTTCCCTACCATTGATCTGGGCGGGGAAAATATGAACCGTCGAAATCTACTTCAGAGATAGCGCAAACGATAAAAAGGTTTGTCGTGATGTGAACTTTAGGATAAAAAGGTAACATTATTTTTATTACAAAAAATAAATAATCACTAAGGAAACGATTAATCCTTAATAAAACATAGTTAATCCTAATCTTTTGTGGCGCATTTAGTCTAGCTGCCAATTTATTTTTCCTAAGTCTATGTTCAACCAAGATTATACAATTTGGTGAACTTTATTTCCTAATATAAATACACAAATTTAAATAGTTTGATCATGTTTAAACAATATGATCCAACCCAAATTATTTTTGGGTTGTGGCATCCTAACAGGCTACACACAAAAATCTCTTTTTTCTTTATTTGAAACAAAGCAATTTCATTTCTTTTATTGCTTCTATCTATGCCTAGCATTTTCAAATCTTTTTTCTTTCATTTTTTTTAGCATCTAATCCTAACATTTCTTTTTATATTTATTATTTTATTTTCACATTTAGTCTTAACATTTTTTGGATTTTCATCTATTCATATTCAGTCCTAACATTTTTTTAATTTCCCATTTTTCTTCTAAAATGTCTAACTTATCAAAACAAGAAATGTTACAACGGAACCAACCCTCTCCTTCAATTCTTCAATATAGGTACAATTAATGGTTCTTCAAGACCTCCAATATTTTTTGCAACAAGCCTTTATAATCTTCAACGATTCCCTCAATTAATCTCCAATAACCCTTCATTCATCAATGACAACTTTAGCATCCACAGGAGGTATCTCTAAGACTCTTCAGGATACCTAAACAATCTTTTCTAATATCACTCCATGATGGCTTCAATCATGCATCAAGGTCTTCAAGAATATCTTCAAGATCAACTTCTATTTATGCTTCCAATTGTCTTCAATAAGCTACTCCAAATGAAGGTCTTAATCAATACTCAAAGTATGCTCCAAAATATATCTTCAAAATGGGCTCCAACAAACTCAAGTCTTCAAGGTTTCCTCCTCTAAGTCTACTCCAAAAAATCCTTTAATAGATCTGCACACCAAACTCCAAGTGATCTTCAACAATGTTTAGAGATGCTTCAATGAGATCACCTTCAATTCTTCAAAGGATTCTTCAATCTTCTTCAATAACTGTTGCAATGGGGTCTTCAATAAGTTGCCTCAAATGTATCTTCAATGAGCTTAATTGTGCTACTAAATCTTCTACCTCAAGTCAACACAAGGGCTTCTTCAAATCAATTCCAAATGATACTTCAATAATACTTTAGATGGTCTTCAGTGGTGCTTTAACTAGTCTCCAATAATTGTTTCAAGGTTGTCTTCCAAAGTCTGATGATCCAACTGTGGTATGCAAATAATTTTCCTTCAATTGTTTCTTCAATAAGATAGTATAAGGGTGTTCTCACAGGGTTCTAATGAGTCTTGGAAGTACATCTAGATATCACAACAATTCTTTAATAGATGAATGAGTGGTTTGCAATAGATGACTTGTAGGTCCCCAAATCTATCACAATATTTTCAATAAGCCTCCACAAGTCTACAAAAATGTGCCACTATACTACTCCACATGAAGTATGCAAATATATGCCACTACATTCCTCCACAATCTTATAAAATATGTCACAACACTCCTCAATAGGCCTACAAGCTCTAGATCAACACAACATAGGTCTGCAAAAAGAGAATCTTCTTGTCATAGGTCTGCAAGGGTAGTTTCTTATCACAGGTTTGAAAGAGTGTCTCTTTGTCATAGGTTCGTAAGATTGTCTCTGTGTCATAGACCTGCAAGGGAGTCTTCTTGTCATAGATCCGCAACTATGTATCCTTGTCATAGGTCCGCGACTGTCTATAGGTTTGTAAGGGTAGTCTTCCACAAGTCTGCAATTCCATCTAAATTTTACATAATCCAAAAAAGGTCTACGAAGGAGTCACAATGTTCTTCCAAACAAATCTCCACAAGTTCGCAATAAAGAGCTCTGTAAAGGTTCGAAAGTCTTCAGTTGTATCTCCTTCTGTAAGTTCACGAGATTTCTCTTGTTCCTTGCTTTTGTCCCTTTTTTTCTTTACAAATTTATCTCCCTCAACTAATGGTATTGACTTATATTTATACTATTTGAAGTAGGTTTAAAAGGTCGTGTTTGTTGGTTTTTAGGGAGCCAACATAAGTTGGAGGAACTGACCTAGGGAAATGGAAAATATATATTATTGACTATTAGGAATTTTATAGGTTCATAACACAAGTGAGTTAGGGAATGGGGATAACACATATTGGAAGGGCTATAGGGCATATTCAAGCGGTGTAAGCAACATAATATTTTATCTTTTGTAACTCTTGGAGACAGTTCCTTGATGTGGGGGGAACCAGTGCTTGAGACATTTTAAGATTGAATAAAAATAATTAAAATCAATGGATGGAAGGATAGGCCATGAGGGATTACAACCAAAACTTCTAGTTATGAAACCCTAGCCTTCCAGAACAGAATGGCCAGAGGAACTCTAAGAGTTGCAAAGTGTTGGACTAAAGGAGTGGTTTGAAGAAGAATAGAAAACAAAGTTCAAATTAGGCAGTTAAGAATCTGAATTTAAACTATTGTAGAAAGAATAATGCAAGACTGAGAAAATGTGAATGGGGTTCCTGGCTGTGAAGCTTTGTTAAAGACTTCAAGATTAATTGTTATGAGTACAATTAAATAAATTCATTAAAAATTACACTGAAAAATAATAACTACAACTTCCCAAAGTTGGAATAAAACTGTAATATATTCTTCAGACTTCAAAAAGATTTTTTTATTACAATAGTTTTAATCAGATTCAAAACTGACTCAGTTATAAAAATTGTCTTCTTGCACGAAACCTATTATGATTCTAGAATATTTTTTATAATTTTAATATTATATATATAATATTAACTTTATCCCTTTATCTTTTAAATATATAAGCCTCTCTCTCCCTGCTTTTGATTATTTTAAAATTTAAGTTCTGCAAAAATATATATGTATAAATATATATTTAAACATGCTTGTCCGAAGTGAGGAGGACCATATATTGGCTCCTAGTTATTGTTGTATGCAACGATGAAGAAAAGGTTGAGCAGCACATTGATTAATAAATATAATGTGTGGTATGCTGATAAAACCATGCGTGACCGTTTGAAAACTACTAACCGTTCTCGGGATCACGCCTAATGGTTTTTGGTATGAAGAGGAAGTGTTGTCGAGACAAGTTTGAGCCGTCGATTCGTAGACAAGTGGTTCTGACCAAACCATTTACGGGAGCACTCTTTTGGATACGTCACCTTTGAAAAACTTGATACGGTCAGGAATAGTGTCATCAAATAGGCTGTTGTTAGGGTTCTCTGCATAGCATACATAGTACGCACATACACAGCCTTGTGGCATGGCTATGGCAATCCTGCTCATGAAATATCCAATGAAGACGGATATTAATGAGAATGTAGCAGTAAAGCTTTTGTGGGTTGTGAAGGTCCAGGACCCAGAGACCTCAGACAATTATGCAGAATGACCCTCGCGTTATGCCACTCAGAAAACAGAGAGTGCTTGTGATGTCTCTGTTTACGAAAGGTTCTAGTTTTCTTTCTTGAAACAAATCCCATGTCTCTTGATGCTTCCACAAACCCTTTACCATAGGCTGCAACCTGAACAAAACCCCAGCTATTGCCAAATGGAAAGTAAACTCCATCACTCGGAGGCAACAATGTGCAAAGGAAAACATGAATTCGTCCTCTCCTTCCATTAAATTTACTCAATCAGATGAACCATAACTGATCCAAGACTGATGCTTCCTAAGGAAGTAGTGAAATCTCTTTGGAATGAAAACATGGTGTCTGATTGCATCCCGCACATATAAAATTGGGCCATAACCCTCGAAACTGTGACAATCAATACATTCCTTAGAACTTCCATGGTCCGTGCAAAACTAACAAGGAGGCTGAAGATAATGAGGGACGCAAATCCATAGTCATTGCCAATAGTTCCTACTATCCCCAGACTCCATGCAGATGTCCATTACAAAATATGCTATAACTGTCCAAAATTATGGAAGATAAATATCTGTAATCAAATTTTCCGGTTGGAGTTGGAGTGAGGGCCCTGGAAAATATAGTCGCTGCATATTCCATCCTTGGGGTAACCCAGCAGGCATATAGTGCTTGGGCTACTAAGAATACGACTAATACCATTCCCACACCAACACTAGCTGGAATCGATGTTGAAACCAATACCATAGCAGCCGTAAAGCTCAGTACAGGGCTCGATCAAAGAATCCCTCTTACCATATTATTCGGAAACCTCTGGATTACTGCTTCCCATACGCAGGAAAAGACTGCGCCTGCTGCTTTTTGGGGACCTTATGTGATTGCTCCTTGGTCTTTGGTTCTGCTTGTCCCAACAACACCATAAGAGCAATTGCCCTAAGATCCGGTAAGATCTCATAAAAGGATTTTGTATCATCATCACCCAAGACAGATTCAGGAATGGAAGTATCCTTCGAAGTGATAACTGAGGATCCATCTTCACTAATGGTGTGGCCATCATCTGGCATGACAGGATGCTACATATCAAGTTGACCCATTGAAACAGATTTCAGGAGTACTCAGGAAGTTTAAATTCTTCAGAGCATGTCTCTAAAATTATAGCAAACCAAGGTCTGAAATTTCAATCAGGAAGACTAACTTTCTCAAAGCATAGAATCTGGAATTATAGCAAACCAGGGTGTGAAATTTGAACCATTGGTACATGAGTATCTTCTATCTATATCCTCCAAGTTTCATGGTCTAAAACATCCCAGAAGAAATATATTGACAAAATATTTCATATCTCCTCTTTCCTGTGGAGTTAGAGAGGCAGTGTCATATACCATTGGAAAGTTCTCAGAATAAACTTTCCAATCATATATTCTATGCTCCTATTTGAGCTAGGTAATTGGAGTAAAATTGTTTTCAAATATAAGGTATTCAAAGTGGGCATAAAAAGTCCAAAAACAATATTTACAATAATCTTCATTTTCCATTTTTTGTCTTGGAGATATGTGGTCTCCCCTTATCTTTGACATTGGATGGTTCCCAAATTGTTATGGCTACAAAGAACAATTTAAGAAGATACTCATTGAGGGTAACAATCCTCTTACTTTAGAATGGAGACTAACCTTCTCCACCCATAGAGGGTATTCCCTATGTTTAGTATTATCTATATGGATTTTGTATTTCAACAAAAAGGGTGTAGCTTGAATATACATAAAATAGTGTTTTAAAAATTATGAGTGGTTAAGCTTTGAAGTAAAAGAAACTTATAGACAATACATGATTAATGAATTCAATATAAGTTTTAAGTATGCAACTCAAATAGATAACATCATCACAAAAATAAAAGGAAACACAAATGACATAAATATAAAACAAGAAAACCAATAGAATATTAAACATATTTATATCATTGATAAACCATCACAATCAAGGAAATGGAATAGCGCAATAATGTATTGTTGCATCTCATAAACAATGCAAAATATAAGTATCGTGAACATATAGTCCCTTGATAATATACATATCAAATAACACATAAATTCAGTATTGGTTGCAACAAGACAATATTGATCATGTAAATGATTAACTTGTTAGCATGTGTCACAACATAAATATGTAAATAAATTGCAATTAATAAAACGAACAATAGAACATATTACTAATATAATTTGTATTTATATGAAATGTTGCAATGACATTACCAACATTAAGCATCTTAAATTCAATTAAACAACATGTCACATAAATATCTCAATTTTTATTCCTCAGATAATATTAATATCAGGAGGGAAGATAGATAAGATTAGATTATCGTAGTTCAAACAATTGATCGAGTCAATAAATTAAACTACTAATTTAAATCAGAAGAGGGGAACAATAAACAAATTAAACAAAACATAGAAAAAATGTTATATATATGAACTACATAACTGGAAAATTACAAGGGCGTCACGATCCGATCAATGCATCAAGCGCATTCGATGTTGAAAATGATGAGAGCGGGGGGTGAATCAATATTTCTTGTACAATTGTGAATTTTTATGCCATTTAAGATCACTTAGATAGAACACAAATTGAACAATAATGAATTACATAATTTTATTAATAACAAGTAATGAGGACTCTAATTCTTTATTACAAAAAATCAATTTCCAATTTGTACAATCACACCTATTCTTCCTTCAAGGATCCAACCCTAGATGAAGAATCCAATCTTCAAATCGACCAAGCTCCAACATGTACTTCACCAAGCACCAACTTGGTCTTGTTTAGGAATTTAATCCTCCAGGGCTCCAACCCTCTCAACTAGTTCAGGCTCCAACCTAATCTTCTTGAGGACTCCAATCCTCTAGGGAACATGTTGTCCTCTGAGATAATTATAGGTTAATTAATTATGCCAGAGCATCTAAAATATTTCGTTGTTTTTAAAGGATTTTTTGGATGACCAATGTTATGAGAAAATTACAGACAAATGTTTTAAAGTTTCAATAATATTGAGTATTAAGAAAGGGTTGTTCTTTAACTTCAAAACAATGATTTGATTTTGTATATGTGAAAGGCAGAAAATGTAAGAAACTTTGATCTACTAAATATTCAAATTGAATCCTTAGTTTATCATAAGAAAGAAAGGCTGACAAACGATGTTTACAGCTTAACAGTATATATCTAACCTTATGAAGATGATTGACAATTAATAGATGTAGAGGGACTTATACAGACAAATAGTCTAATAAATCAATCTCTAAAATAGATGATAACTTCAGAGGATTTAAGATAGACTAATATTCAGTTTTCTCTTACCTATTTATCTCCATAAAACTTAAATATATGCAAAAAAACAAAATGAAATGTAAACTGGTAAAAACTCACAAGGAGACAAGCCGTTTGAAACAAATCCATAATCCTTTCATTAATTATCAATGATCTTGGCTCATACAATTCTGATTTACAAGTGCTCATCCAAGGGTTCAACCCTTGATAACTCGAATGGAGAGTTATTTATACAAAATTTATCTTTTAGAAGCATATAAACAAATTACAAAAGTAGTATCAAAATATAGGAATACAAAAACTGTTGAGTCAAGTTGGCACTGTCTTCAAAGAAGTGGTTGATGATGTGGTTCGAAAATGTGTTGCTTTGATGGCATCTGTTGGAGATGAAATTCACTCGATAGTTTCATATAAGTGATCCCATTTTTCTTGACTTGGTATTTCAAGTTTAACCAATCTTCTGTAAACTTCATCCACTTTGGTATATCTTTCAAAATTAGGCTTATTGATAAAAAGATGTTTAATTTCATGTTTGATTATTAAATCAAATTCTAAAGTCTCCATAAAAGCCTTTCTTGTCAAATGACCTTTAATCCCTGCAAATTTGACTTTATTAATTGCAATTGTATAAAGCTTTTTGCAATACTCCTCCAAATTGATTAACCTGTCATTTGGTGCTACTAATCCTAGTAATCCTCTTTCAATGATTCAGCAGATTGAACTTGATATGAAACCTCTGGACAACAGTGCCAAAATTTTGACACTTGGTTTCCAACTGAGTTAATAAATTCTTTTTCTACAGAACCTTTTTTATTTCTAAAATGGTTTATGTTCTATCTGTAATATGAATCTGCTCTAATTCAGCTCTGTTCTTTGAATTCAACACCTTAATCATATCTGAAGCTTTAGCTGGTTTTTGTTTAAGTGCTACTTTTTCCTGCTCAATCATTGTTTTGCATTTAGTGATTAGTTCTCCCTGCTCAAAGATAATTTGTATGGAGGGCCATACCTCAGTCATATCCTGACTTATTTATATCCAAATGATTTCCTTGGCTTGGGCTAAGGGGTATGCCACCAATAATTCACTTTCTAACTTCTAAAATTTCTGTGTTAACCTGTGGGATTTTTGCATTTCTTCCATATAAAGAGTATCATTCTTTATTTTCTGTGATTCTAGATTCTTGAATTTCTCCCGAATTTTTTCATTTTCCTGCTTTTGAAGAGACAAATCCTACATAAGTTTGCTTGTGTCACCTGCTACTGATTTAGACTCTGTTGTTTTTTATGAAGAACTTGGTGTTGTGCCTGCAACTGTAATGGGTACCGCTGAAATTGGAATAATATCCATCTGATTATATTGTTCTTTCCATTTGAGTAGACCTTCAATCTTTTTTTTCCATCTTCTTAATTTGAATGTTTTGTTCAATGATAAGCTTGAGCATTTCCTCTCTGTTTTGCTCACTTTCCTCTATCTCCTTGGTTTGGGGATCCTCTGTAGAAGGCAATTTGAGTTGTTTTCGAAGAGATGCAATGTCTGCATTCTTCCTCTTAAGGATTTCTTCTACAACTTTGACATCTTTTGGATCATATCCAATTTTAATAACTAAATATTCTAGTGATTTGAGTTTATTATCTTTTTCCAAAGAGGAAAGCTTCTCAATCTTTAATTGTGTCTGGACATTTAAAAGAGTTTTTCTCAATTTTGATAATCCCATGGCAGTGTTAGTCATTGCAGAGAAAATCATTTCTCCTTATTGTCTGTGCATATCCATTTGGTCAATAGGATGAATCTAATTGGCATCAAAAGAAAGTATGGTCTTTTTGTAATCACAAGTGGCTTTTGGAAAAGGCACTTCGACTTGTAAGAAAGCAATCTACAACCTTCCCTTTTCACTGTCAAATGTTGTCAATAGCCTATGTTGCGAAGTGGAGGTCTATTTCCAAAATTGATTGTATACATTTGCCTTTAAAGCTTAATTATTCTGCTTAATTCCTAAGAATTTGGAGAAAATATTAGGCTCACTCTGTTCACTTGTTCCTGCTGACTGTATAATCTCCATTGGCTCTTGTGAAACTGAAGAGGAGGATGGAGTGTTAGGAACATTTTTCTCTGATGTTGTAGAAACCTGTATATCACCCAAATCAATAATTTATGGCTCTTTCTGATTTTGATCAGTTGAGATGGTGAAATATGTCTTTTGTTTCTTCTATTGGATGATGAATTCCATTGCAATGCTTGTTGAAGATGATGGTTATTCTATATGCCTCTTCTGCTGCTTGTCTTGAGAGATGGGAGTTTGGAGAGTGGAGGTGGAGAGAATTTTCTCCTCTGCTTCCTGCAATGTGTTTTCTGCCCATTGATCTTGGTTCATGTATTTTTCAATTTTTGGCTTAGTAGTGTGGTTGTAAGGCGTTGTCTTCAGCTCCACCCTTAAGTTAGAAATGATATTGAATGGATCATATGACAAAGTAAAACTTGGATGAAAATCGTCCTCTTGAGGATAGTATCTGCCTCAACTCCTGTTGTCCTGGTGTTGCATATGAATGAGCCCACCTTAGTCTTGATTTTAAATTGATATTTCCTTTTACCTAAAACAAAATATAACTCATTCATGTTGATCATTTGCCTAATATATTCCATAGAGAAAATTCTCATTGGAACATATTTAGTCAGCTTTTAAGGTGCCAATTCACAACAATATACCCTGATCTCTGTATAATTCTGGTAACGATATTAGTCACATGTTTTTACTTGATCACTCAGATGAAGAATCAATTGATTTCTGAACCAATCCTAAGCTCATTATGACTGCTTAAGAGCTAAGCAGCTCGATGAATGAAAGAGTCAATAAAATATGTAAATGAAAATTCAATTGGACATGACCTAATCAAAGAAGTCCAATGTATGATTGATTGGTTACCTCCTTGACTATCTTGTTTGCACAAGGTTATTGGTAACAAATCTCCCTGCTGAAAAAGGAACATATAAACGAGTACAGAGGTGTACTTGAACATGCCTTGAGTAGTTGGATTCATCATCTTCGCATGCATATTATCAGCCAGGAACTGACTGTAATTATACATGAATGTTGGTTGACTTTCCTTGGAGAATATGGAAAAGTAACCTAGAATAGGTTCATCTATTTTTCTATCATTTTGGTAGCCTAACAAGCAGGAAATTAGAGAAATAATATGCCTAGTTGCTTCTGGGAACATAGTGGATGGATAAGGAGGATTTATTTTTGTAATTTCAGCATCATCTAGAAGAAAAGTTTCGAAAATCTGAGCTCTCTTGGGAAAGGAAATTTTATGATATAATTCCATGAGGGAAGCTTGGGAAAAATGGCTAAGGGAATCATTATGTGGGATTAACAACATCTGTTTTATGGTTTTAGGTGTAATGGAAATTAGAATGTCTCCATTCTAAGCTACTATAGTTCTCTTAAGAGTGTCATATCTAGTTTGACACTAGGTGACTAAATTAGGAAACTCATGGGTTTGAGGAAAGGTAAACATGGGCAATAAGGTTTCCCAGAGTTTGACTACATCTTGATTATCTAGATATTTTTTTTTTAACCAAAAATGTAATTCACACAATTTGAATTCACATTCTGTGTATGTGATTTTAAACAACTGGTCGACTAACAGGATATGGTCAAGATCTATGGTGGTGGAGAAATTTGGATCTTCTTCTGTCACTGATTTATGGCCCTTCCCTTTTGGTGTCATTTATTTAAACAAAGGAAAATAAAATAATTATTTCTGATAAAATGATACCGAAATCGAGTGGTCTCTACAAATACTGGTAGGCCTGTGAATGATTTTTTCGATAAGGGCAATAGATAGCAGAGCCGAAAACTGAACTATGTCTTTTTTTAACCTGCAATTTGATAGAACAATAAACATAATCAAAGAGTGGCGCGAGGAAGGTGGATGTTTATTTATAACATGCAGGGGTTACCGTTATGATGAATGGCTATTGGAGAATAAGTCGTGGAGGGTTTAATGATGAGCTGATAATGGTAAGGGAGAAGATAACGGTATGGTGGCATGTAACAAAAAGGTTATAGGTGGTAGGAGGTAATTGGGAGTCAGGAAATGAACGTTGGCGGGAAGTGAAATGAACATTGGCAGGAAGTAATATGAACATTGGCGAGATAGGGAGTTCTCGGAGGGGGTAGATGATGGTAAGAGGTATGGAGCGGGGTGGGTATGAAATGATAGGGTGCTGACACGTTGCAAGGGGCCCTCCATGTATGAAACCACTTTTCAGAGCCCCCCCCCCCCCCCCCCCTTGCCGTTAATGAGAAACGAAGAAAGGGGGTGTGACATACCTTCCCTACCGTTGATCTAGGCAGGGAAAATATCAACCATCGAAATCTACTTCGGAGATAGCGCAAATGACAAAAAGGTTTGTCGTGATGCGAACTTTAGGATAAAAAGGTAACATGCTTTTTATTACAAAAAATAAATGATCACTAAGGAAACGATTAATCCTTAATAAAACATAGTTAATCCTAATCTTTTATGGCGCATTTAGTCTAGCTGCCAATTTATTTTTCCTAAGTCTATGTTCAACCAACATTATACAATTTGGTGAACTTTATTTCCTAATCTAAATACACAAATTTAAAAAGTTTGATCATGTTTAAACAATATGATCCAAACCAAATTATTTTTGGGTTGTGGCATCCTAATAGGCTGCACACAAAAATATCTTTTTTCTTTATGTGAAACAAAGCAATTTCAATTCTTTTATTGCTTCTATCTATGCCTAGCATTTTCAAATCTTTTTGCTTTCATTTTTTTTTAGCATCTAATCCTAACATTTATTTTTATATTTATTATTTTATTTTCACATTCAGTCCTAACATTTTTTGGATTTTCATCTATTCATATTCAATCCTAACATTTTTTAATTTTCCATTTTTCTTCTAAAATGTCTAACTTATCAAAACAAGAAATGTTACAATGGAACTAACCCTCTCCTTCAATTCTTCAATATAGGTACAAATGGTTCTTCAAGACTTCCAATATTTTTTGCAACAAGCCTTGATAATCTTCAATGATTCCGTTAATTAATCTCCAATAACCCTTCATTCATCAATGACAACTCTAGCATCCACGGGAGGTGTCTCTAAGACTCTTTAGGATACCTAAACAATCTTTTCTAATATCACTCCATGATGGCTTAAATCATGCATCAAGGTCTGCAAGAATATCTTCAAGATCAACTTCTATTTATGCTTCCAATTGTCTTCAATAAGCTACTCCAAATGAAGGTCTTAATCAATACTCAAAGTATGCTCCAAAATTTATCTTCAAAATGGGCTCCAACAAACTCAAGTCTTCAAGGTTGCCTACTCTAATCCTACTCCAAAAAATCCTTTAATATATGTGCACACCAAACTCCAAGTGATCTTTGACAATGTTTAGAGATGCTTCAATGAGATCACCTTCAATTCTTCAAAGGCTTCTTCAATCTTCTTCAATAACTGTTGCAATAGAGTCTTCAATAAGTTGCCTCAAATGTATCTTCAATGAGCTTAATTGTGCTCCTAAATATTCTACCTCAAGTCAACACAAGGGCTTCTTCAAACTTCAATAAGATAGTATAAGGGTGTTCTCACAGGTTTCTAATGAGTCTTGCAAGTACATTTAGATATCACAAAAATTATTTAATAGATGAATGAGTGGTCTGCAATAGATGACTTGTAGGTCCCCAAATCTATCACAATATTTTCAATAAGCCTCCACAAGTCTGCAAAAATGTGCCACTATACTACTCCACATGAAGTATGCAAATATATGCCACTACATTCCTCCATAATCTTACAAAATATGTCACAACACTCCTCAATAAGCCTGCAAGCTCTAGATCAACACAACATAGGTCTACAAAAAGAGAATATTCTTGTCATAGATCTGCAAGGGTAGTTTTTTATCACATGTTCGAAAGAGTGTCTCTTTGTCATAGGTTCGCAATATTTTCTTTGTGTCATAGACCTGCAAGGGAGTCTTCTTGTCATAGATCTGCAACTATGTATCCTTGTCACAGGTCCGCAACTGTATATAGGTTTGTAAGGTTAGTCTTCCACAAGTCTGCAATTCGATCTAAATTTTACATAATCCAAAAAAGGTCTGCAAAGGAGTCACAATGTTCTTCCAAACAAATCTCCACAAGTTCGCAATAAAGAGCTCTGTAAAGGTTCGAATGTCTTCAGTTGTATCTCCTTATGTAAGTTCACGAGATGTCTCTTGTTCCTCGCTTTTGTCCCTTTTTTTCTTTACAAATTTATCTCCCTCAACGAATTGTATTGACTTATATTTATACTATTTGAAGTAGGTTTGAAAGGTCATGTTTGTTGGTTTTTAGGGAGCCAACATAAGTTGGAGGAACTGACCTAGGTAAATGGAAAATGTATATTATTGACTATTCGGAACTTATAGCTTTATAACACAAGTGAGTTAGGGAATGGGGATAACACATATTGGAAGCGCTATAGGGCATCTTCAAGCGGTGTAAGCAACATAATATTTTATCTGTTGTAACTCTCGGAGAAAGTTCCTAGATGTGGGGGGAACCAGTGCCTGAGACATCTTAAGATAAAAAAAAATGATTAAAATCAATGGATGGAAGGACAGGCCATGAGGGATTGCAACCAAAACTTTTAGTTATGAAACCCTAGCCTTCTAGAACAGAATGGCCAAAGGAACTCTAAGAGTTGCAAAGTGTTGGACTAAAGGAGTGGTTTGAAGAAGAATGGAAAACAAAGTTCAAATTAGGCAGTTAAGAATCTGAATTTAAACTATTGTAGAAAGAATAATGCAAGACTGAGAAAATGTGAATGGGGTTCCTAGATGTGGAGCGCTTCGTTAAGGGCTTCAATATTAATTGTCATGAGTACAATTAAGTAAATTCATTAAAAATTAAACTGAAACACCAACTGCATCTTACATTGTCCAAGAGAATAAAAGACATATATGAATGTTGAGTCACAAGAGAAAAATAATGACTGCAAATTCCCAAAGTTAGAATCAAACTGTAATATATTATTTAGACTTCAGAGAGATTTTTTTATTACAATAGCCAGTTACGAGAAGTGGCATCTGAACCCTCCAACCCTTACAATGAGCTTTTCCCCTATTTTATTTTCACCCTACTCTAACTATCTAAGAATTGGTTACAAAATAGTTTTGATCAGTTTCAAAATTGATTCAGTTATAAAAAATGTCTTGTTACACGAAACCTATTATGATTCTAGAATATTTTTTATAATTTTAATATTATATATATAATATTAAATTTATCCCTTTATCTTTTAAATATATAAGCCTCTCTCCCTGCTTTTGATTATTTTAAAATTTAAGTTCTGCAAAAATATATATGTATAAATATATATTTAAATATGGTTGTCCGAAGGGAGGAGGATCATATATTGGCTCCTAGTTATTTTTGTATGCAACGATGAAGAAAAGGTTGAGCAGCACATTGATTAATAAATATAATGTGTGGTATGCTGACAAAACCATGCATGATCATTTGAAAACTACTAACCGCTCTCGGGATCACGCCTAATGGTTTTTGGTATGAAGAGGAAGTGTTGTCAAGACAAGTTTGAGTCGTCGATCTGTAGAGAAGTGGTTCTGACCAAACCATTTATGGGAGCACTCTTTTAGATACGTCAACTTTGAAAAACTTGATACGATCAGGAATAGTGTCATCAATAAGGCTATTGTTAGGGTTCTCTGCATAGAATACATAGTACGCACATACACAGCCTTGTGGCATGGCTATGGCAATCCTGCTCATGAAATATCCAATGAAGACTGACATTAATGAGAATGTAGCAGTAAAGCTTTTGTGGGTTGTGAAGGTCCAGGACCCAGATACAATTATGCAGAATGACCCTTGCGTTATGCCACTCAGAAAACAGAGAGTGCTTATGATGTCTCTATTTACGAAAGGTTCTAGTTTTCTTTCTTGAAACAAATCCCATGTCTCTCGATGCTTCCACAAACCCTTTACCATAGGTTGCAACCTGAACAAAACCCCAACTATTGCCAAATGGAAAGTAAACTCCATCACTCTGAGGCAACAATGTGCAAAGGAAAGCATGAATTCGTCCTCTCCTTCCATTAAATTTAAAATTTGTGCCACAACTCGGAGGGACTCAATCACATGAACCATAACTGATCCAAGATTGATGCTTCCTAAGGAAGTAGTGAAAGCTCTTTGGAATGAAAACATGGTGTTTGATTGCATCCCGCATGTTATCCACCTATAAAATTTGTTATAAAAGGTGGCTAAAACTTTTTTGAGCATTCAAGGATCAAATTTTATTGCTAAAAAGTGTTGGCTCTTGAAGACTCTTGAAGGCCTCATGCCTCTGTCCAAAATCTTCATTGTTGTTTCCATCTTATACTCAGAAATTCTGTTGATTTCATGAGAAAATACTGCTGTAAAATCATCATTTTTTCCCTCCCTCCACTCAAAACTAACCTTCATTTTGCTCCCCTTTTTCTCCATAAAACTACTCTATTTTCATGATTCCTCTTCTTCCCTTCATGAAAAACATTTTTACAAGGTTAAGAACTCACTTTTTAACCTTACCGAAACCCTCAAATTCCTTTGAAAAACCATTGAAAATCTATAAAAAACCCATTTTTTGCATAAAGGCTTAAGCCCCCTTGGGCTAATTTTTAAACCACTTCCCCTCCATGTGCCCGCACCCTAGAACCAGGTGCTAGACCCACGAAGTGATTATCGCATCGCAAAGTCTGAGTGTGCAAGTCTTTTTGCCATGTTTAAAAAGTTCTGATGCGATTAAGCCCATGTACATACCCCCCGATCGTATTATCATTTCATGTAACCCGTGGGCCCGCCATCGGGCGCTAAATAATTGAAATTATTCATTCCCGATGGTCTCTTTCCTTTGTTAAAACATTTAACCCACTTACCCAAAGTTTTGATCTAATGCGCCAAAGTCATGTTTTTAATATAAAAATGGTTAGATCAAAAAGACCCGAAGTGCAATCGCATCGGAAGAATCTACAATGGGTTGATTGAAAGACCCGCATCAAACTTTCCAATGCGATTGGGTCCCATATATATAAACCCCACCCCCGCCGCTTTCCATTTATATAACCTACGCCTGGGACCAAGAGTTTAAGTCCCGAGGCGCCTATCGCATCAGAAACTTCTGCGAAGACTCTTCTGATTTCTCCCCTTAGAAACCTCCGATTGCGATGCCCCGATCGCACCATCGCATTGACCCACCTCCGATTGCCGATCCCCGATTGGTTGTCCACCGTTGATATCCTCTTCGCCTTCCCAGATCCAACGGACCACAATTGCTCCGATCATTAACCTTTACCCCACCAATTGTGACCTCCCGACGCATCTCCCACCGTCGATCTGATCTGCAGATCAACGGTCAGCGCTCAATCGCATCGCAAGTTTCTGCCAAGTGCATTAACATTGTTTCTCTGCCGATTGCGATCCTCCGATTGGATCTGGACCGTCCATGTGTCCAGATCGGACGATCCAAAATCATTCCATCTTATTCTTCCCTCTGCTCTCCTTTTTACCTTCTCTTGGCTAAATCTCCATCGTTGGATGTTGTCATCCAATGGCTATGCTCCTCCCACGCCCTCTGAAGCAGTTTTTCCCAAATAACGCAGGATTTTATGATTATTGTTTGTATTTTGCAGGGATTAATGGTTTTCCATTATATTAAAGAGAAAGACGAAGGCCGGGAATGACGATTCCCACGCCTTTGATTTATCAAAGGGAACCATTCACGGGGCTCTACTCCATGTCTCGTCATTGCTTCATAAGGCATTGATGCCATACGAGCCCTGCGCGACCTGCACATCAACAAGACACTGTGATTTTAAATCACAATTAAAATAGTATCAGTGTCAAAGACAGAACACAGCAGAACAGGAAGATTGAAGACAATTTGGGGATCACGGCTAAGAATTAATTATCAAAATCCTAATCCCCCAAATTAAAACATAATTAAAGGAAAATCATAATTGTTTTATCAGACAGAAAGGCCTCCACCGCCACATCTGAGGCAAATTGATTCCTCTCAGCTACCACAGTGCCACCTGTAGCCACAAGCATTCAAACAGAGGCCAAAGTTATTGAGTGAAAATCAGATATTCGCCTCGACGCAGCCAGAGAGTTACTTCTGCAAGGAACTTAATGCAAAAAATATCTGCAGAGTTACTCCAACATGACACAAAGCCTCAAACGTCAACAAAAGCTCCCACCGAGCTTAATCTTAAGTGTAAAACAGTTAATACAGACAGAACATCTGTAAACTTCTTCATCGAGCCCCTCAAAGGCTGAGAAGCCATTAAGACTGTATTAATTATCTTGGGAGATCTTTTTGAGATCTCACCTCCTCATTCTTCTATAAATACTTCTGTAGAAGATGAGAAACTGTTGGTTGCAGAACTTTGAAATACATTTGAGCTTAAACTTCTGATTGTAAATAGTGTTCACGGGCCCTTGAAGCTCTGTTTGTGCTAGATTAGTTACGCTGAATAGTGAAGATGATTGCTGAACTGAAACATTGGACTTGAAGACTGTAACTGGTTTGACATCAATAACAAGTTGTTTCTTGGGATCCTGGTCTATATCACTGGTGAAGTGTCCCTTTCTTTGTTATTGTTTTTCCTTCTATGTATGTCATATTTTTCACTTTTCTTTGATAAAGAACAGCATTTATAGAGTTAGGATTTACTGTTTACCAGTACCCTTCTTTAACTGATAAGCTTTATCTCAATGTTTTCCTCCAATTTGTTTATTTAAGAATGATTCAATACAGTTCAAGCAGTTAGGAATGTTGGCGTTCACTCGTCCTAATGTTTGCTTTAAACATTATTCTTGAAAGTTATTTTCATCATTTTCTTATTAAAGTTAGACTAGAAAAGAGATGGTTCGCCCTGTTTCTAGTTTCTATTCTCCAAAGGCAGATTCTGAAGGTTTCCCTTGGTGTTGACTGAAAGCAGACTAGGTTTAAAAGTACCTTATCTGATCTTAGGTTACACTTTGTTTTTTCTTATGTGTTTTCATACTTTATGAAGGTAATTATGCAGGTTACTGGATTGTTTGTCAATTAAGCTACTTTAATACAAACTTGCCCAAGAATTTTATGGTTAGCCCTGTCCTTGGTTGGTTTTAAACGGTTACTTAAGAGGCTTTTCTTGTTTGGACTGACTATAAATCCCTTGTGAAATTATTATCAGTTTCCACCCCTCCAACACTTTATTGTTTCCATTTCATCATTTTAATCTCAATAATCTTGTGATATAGATGACTTTCCCCTTGGACCACTCTTGATGTTGTTGCTCAATTAAAGCCCAGATATGACTCCATAGCCCAATGGACTAAAAACCAGCGTTATATCTATCTTTCAGCCAAAGTTGTTCTATTTGCTTGCAACTTCTCACCTTTGAAACTTTTTGCACTTAGGAATTTCCACCTCAACAGTAATCATGCTCAACCATCCAAAAACAAAACAAACCCTTGGCCTTCATAACTAGCCTAATATCATTACCCTAAACTTCAAAGACAAATCCATCTTTGCACTTATTGGAGAGATCCCTCTCCGGATTCAGGAGGGCTCGATCCTAGAATCCCAAAGTGGTTGAAATAATGTTTCTTCTGCAGTTTTAGTCTCACCAATCTACTAAAATTACAGATTCCTAACATTTCTAGCGACTCCGCTGGGGACATTTTTGAGTTCATAGTTGCTTGGCCAGCTTTTATAAACTTTTTAGTTTTCCATACAACCACAGAAACTCAAAAAAACCCAAAAATATTTCAGATTGGTATCTAATAAACATGGTGGTGGACCATAAAACCTTTTACCTCCAAAAGAGCTAAAAACTTCCACTTGGCGACTCCACAATCCTGAACAGACCTTAAGACTCCACTGGGAAGAACCCTTATCCTTATAATATCATTAAAACTCAGTTAGAGGACTGTAGGATTAAAATTTGTGTAAACAGATTAGTTAACCTCTCAAAAATTGTCATACCTGGTTCAACTTTTCATGTTTATTTGGGTCTGAAAAACACAGCATAGTGGCTCCTAGAAAGATTCACACTAGAGCCCATCCTGACCCTGATCCACCTGAGATAGTTGATAACCCAAAAAGTATCCTTAGGAATTCTCCTAGGATTAAATTATCAACTGTTTTCAGATCACCCTTGAGAGCTAATTCAGTTCCTGAAAACCTTGCAGCTCTACAAGAAACGCATGGTGGTGGAACCATAAAACATTTTACCTCCTTACGAGCTAAAAATTTTCCACCTAACGTCTCCACACTCTGAAACTCCCAGAAGACCAAATGACTCCACTGGTAGAAGACCCTGAACTGATTGACCAGACACAGTGACCTCTTTCTTGATTTACAAACATGATTCCAAGAATACAACGAAGATATGCCCCAATGAGTAGAGATCATATCCCTGGGTTTCCACATAAGATGCCCCAGGTGAAATGGGATGACAACCTGCCTGTTTTTCAAGGTGAAAAGTTTGATGACCCTTTATTACATCTCATCAAATTTCACATGCATGTATGGAGGTTGAAAGTTGAATGGCATGAAGACTGCCTAATGAAAATGTTCATGTTAACATTAGAAGGAAAAGCTAGGGATTGGTATGAATTCTTAAGATCTAGTAGTTTGTTTTCTTTAAGAGACATTGAATATGTGTTCTATGAGAACTATAAAGAAAACACTACATCATTATCATTGGGTGCAATATATTATGATCCATCACAAAATATCACCCAACACATTATAGATAATGAGGAAGCTTTGGAAGAGATGCATCCTGAAGATCTTTTAGCATCCATTCATGAGTTTAATATCCTATTGAAAAAATTTAAGAACATAGATGAATCAGTTGAGGAAGAGATGATCCAAGCAGTAAAAAACATTCCTCAAGATATCCCTGAAAACTCAAATATTGATTCATCATCCCTTATAGCTGAGGCTTAAGAAGACATCCAGCCTCAAAATCAATCTTTGCAAGAGACATAGAACTGTGGTACTCCTGTTCGAAGGAACATAGAAACGTCTTCACCTTTGACAGAAAGAGAGATAGATCAGACTATTAATAAATAGTCGCTCTCTGAAACTTTCTGCAAAACAAACACTCTTGCCCATTCACATAGAGAACTTTGTTGTACAGATTTAGAAAGTTCTTTTGTAGATCAGAATGAAGAAGGACATGCTGATAACCCGGTATGTTTGATTGGTAGTATTACTTATATTCGTGATTCTCCTAACTTTGATCTATCTAGTGATGATGCTTCCCAAACAAAAGTTAATTTTGCAGGATCATCGTTAGCAGATTTATGGGAGGAAGATCAGTTCCTTCAAATAAGTGATGAGCCAGTACGAACTATTTATGATACTGATGAAGAAAGTTATGAAAGCCTAGAAGTGAGTAAAGATCCATTAGATATTTTCTCTGCTTCATTTCAGATCATCAGTAATAGTTTCCATGTGATTGGGAATCAGCAGACTTTCAGCTCAAAGGATGAGGAGGAAGGAAACAAAGAAATTTTTGAGCAAAATGAGATCAAGGAGCCTTCTCTTGAAAAAGAGGAAGAAAATGAACATAACCCTACTCAAGAATACAATAACCTCCTCATAGAGTACAGTCCACTAAACCAGATCTTACCAGGGCTACAAGATGACGACACTGCAAAATATGATCAGTCCTCCAGTTCAGATGGTGATGAAGAAGAGGGAGAGAAACATATAGAAGACTATCCTACTGAGGATATACCATCTTCTCAAGAAGAATATTTTTCCTTTTCTGTTAAGAATAATGATGCTTCCAAGCAACTTTCTAAAGATATACTCCTCAAAGCTGAAGCCTTGGAAGCAGACAATTTACCAGATATGGAGAACCAAAAAGAAGAGAATCTTCATCTTTTCTTTGTTGATCCTATGGAAGAGTGTGTGGAAATCCCGACTGGTTCAAATTATCAAGCATTGATCCTTTGCAAGAGCCAGAGACATGAAAAGTTGTCACCTCCTGTGATAGTCTTGGTTTTGAAGATTAATCTTCAAAATATACTATGGATACCTCTGAAAAGTAGCCAAAATTTCTTCTTCTTCTTGACATTACTCAGCTGGATGCATTGGCACTTTTGTATCATATGAATATGTAAATACTCCATGTTTATAATAGGTTAGATAGGAATGTCAATAAAGCTCAGTTCTGAGCATGTAGTTAGTTGTTGTTTTCTGCTTCGAAGAAAAATCAAAATACAAAAAAAAGAAAAAGAAAGAAAAGAGGGAAAATTATGAAAACAAGAAAGGTATAGCCCCATACCAAAAAAGAGAAATAAATTCTGAAAGTGTGCAAGCTCAAATGCCACTCCTGAAGAACACACTTCTAGTTGTCAAACAGCCTAATCTTGACTAATTAGCTTTAAATTTTCTGCTGATAGGATAGTGAATTCATTTTGCCAAACTGTTTAAACTTGGCTTATCAGTAGATAGATTAGGATAGAATTGAAAGGTTCAAACATACTCAAAATCTGAATCTAAGTTTCCAAAGAGAGATGACTCAAATCTGCTTCAAATCCTGAGTCAACAAAGATGTAAATCTGGTTCTAACACGCTCAAAATCTGAACCAGAGAGCAAGGAAGAAACAGCTCAAATAAGAGTCAAAACAGGGTTGTAGAAAAGAGGAAGGAAATGCTTTGAAATTTCAGATCTTAAGCCTTCCATTTTTTATTTAATTTTTTGTAAGATAATGTCTATGTGCAACTTGTTCTTTATGCCATATATTAGCATCAAGTTAGACTGTTCAATCCTGACTTGTATGATTTTAAATTTCTGTTGTAGAAATTAGAGAAATAAAAATCTGTTAGACTGTTTAATCCTAACAGATTAGTGGATTAGGTAGAGAAGCATCTGAACTCAACTGTTTAATCTGAGTTCAGGGAGAAATAAGGAGTAGAAATAGATTAGATTTCCTACTTTCAAAAGAATAAAATATTGTGAAAAGAGTTTGCCAATCCAAGTGCACTCCAAAGAAGAAAAAATGTTAGATCAGTAGGATTGGGTAGGTAGAAAGCTTGTTGATAAAAAATCCATTGTTTTTATGGCTGCTAATATGTTTTCAAAAGAAGATCATTCAAGAAAAGGAAAGCAGCCCAATGGATGAGGCACAAGTCAGCCTCCCAGAGAAACATGATGGATGTGACACAAGTTAGCCTCCCAGAGAATGCAAGTCTGAAGTTCTTGATGCCTTCAAGAAGGTACCATCCCCAAGTGGAGCCACTGTTAGCCACCTATAAAATTTGTTATAGCAAAAGGTGGCTAAAACTTTTTTGAGCCTTCAAGGATCAAATTTTATTGCTAAAAAGTGTTGGCTCTTGAAGACTCTTGAAGGCCTCATGCCTCTGTCCAAAATCTTCATTGTTTTTTCGATTTTATACTCAGAAATTCTGCAGATTTCATGAGAAAAGACTGCTGTAAAATCATCATCTTTCCCCTCCCTCCACTCAAAACTAACCTTCATTTTTATCCCCTTTTTCTCCATAAAACTACTCTATTTTCATGATTCCTCTTCTTCCCTTCATGAAAAACATTTTTACAAGGTTAAGAACTCACTTTTTAACCTTATCGAAACCCTCAAATTCCTTTGAAAAACCATTGAAAATATATAAAAAACCCATTTTTTGCATAAAGGCTTAAGCCCCCTTGGGCTAAGTTTTAAACCACTTCCCCTCCACGTGCCCGCACCCTAGAACCAGGTGCTAGACCCACGAAGTGCTTATCGCATCGCAAAGTCTAAGTGCGCAAGTATTTTTGCCATGTTTTAAAAATTCCGATGCGATTAAGCCCATGTACAGACCCCCCGATCGTATTATCATTTCATGTAACCCGTGGGCCCGCCATCGGGCGCTAAATCATTGAAATTATTCATTCCCGGTGGTCTCTTTCCTTTGTTAAAACATTTAACCCACTTACCCAAAGTTTTGATCTAATGCGCCAAAGTCATGTTTTTAATATAAAAATGGTTAGATCAAAAAGACCTGAATCGCAATCGCATCGGAAGAATCTACAATGGGTTGATTGAAAGACCCGCATCAAACTTTCCAATGCGATTGGGTCCCATATATATAAACCTCGTCCCTGCCACTTTCCATTTATATAACCTACGCCCGAGACCAAGATTTTAAGTCCCGAGGCGCCTATCGCATCGGAAACTTCTACGAAGACTCTTCTGATTGCTCCCCTTAGAAACCTCCGATTGCGATGCCCCGATCGCACCATCGCATCGACCCACCTCCGATTGCCGATCCCCAATTGGTTGTCCACCGTTTATCTCCTCTCCGCCTTCCCAGATCCAATGGCCCACAATTGCTCCGATCATTAACCTTTACCCCACCAATTGCGACCTCCCGACACATCTCCCACCGTCGATCTGATCTACAGATCGACGATCAGTGCTCAATCACATCGCAAGTTTCTGCCAAGTGCATTAACATTGTTTCTCCACCGATCGTGATCCTCCGATTGGATCTGGACCGTCCACGTGTCCAAATCGGACGATCCAAAATCATTCCATCTTATTCTTCCCTCCACTCTCCTTTTTACCTTCTCTTGGCTAAATCTCCAATGTTGGATGCTGCCATCCAACGGCTACGCTCCTCCCACGCCCTCTAAAGTAGTTTTTCCCAAATAACGCAGGATTTTATGATTATTGTTTGTATTTTGCAGGGATTAATGGTTTTCCATTATATTAAAGAGAAATCCGGAGGCCGGGAATGACAATTCCCACGCCTTTGATTTATCAAATGGAACCATTCACGGCGCTCTACTCCATGTCTCGTCATTGCTTCATGAGGCATTGATGCCATACGAGCCTTGCGCGGCCTGCACATCAACAAGAAACTGTGATTTTAAATCACAATTAAAAGAGTGTCAATGTCAAAGACAGAACACAGCAGAACAGGAAGATTGAAGAAAATTTGGGGATCACGGCTAAGAATTGATTATCAAAAGCCTAATCCCCCAAATTAAAACACAATTAAAGGAAAATCATAAGTGTTTTATCAGACAGAAAGGCCTCCACCACCACATCTGAGGAAAATTGATTCCTCTCAGCTACCACAGTGCCACCTGTAGCCACAAGCATTCAAACATAGGTCGAAGTTATTGAGCGAAAATCAGATATTCGCCTCGACGCAGCCAGAGAGTTACTTCTGCAAGGAAATTAATGCAAAAAATATCTGCAGAGTTACTCCGACATGACACAGAGCCTCAAAAGTCAACAAAAGCTCCCACCGAGCTTAATCTTAAGTGTAAAACAGTTAATACAGACAGAACATCTGTAAACTTCTTCATCGAGCCCCTCAAAGGCCAAGAAGCCATTAAGACTGTATTAATTATCTTGGGAGATCTTTTTGAGATCTCACCTCCTCATTCTTCTATAAATACTTTTGTAGAAGATGAGAAACTATTGGTTGCAGAACTTTCAAATACATTTGAGCTTAAACTTCTGATTGTAAATAGTGTTCACGGGCCCTTGAAGCTCTGTTTTTGCTAGATTAGTTACGCTGAATAGTGAAGATGATTGCTAAACTGAAACATTGGACTTGAAGACTGTAACTGGTTTGACATCAATAACAAGTTGTTTCTTTGGATCCTGGTCTATATCACTTGTGAAGTGTCCCTTTCTTTGTTATTGTTTTTCCTTCTATGTATGTCATATTGTTCACTTTTCTCTGATAAAGAACAACATTTATAGAGTTAGGATTTACTGTTTACCAGTACCCTTCTCTAACTGATAAGCTTTATCTCAATGTTTTCCTCCAATTTGTTTATTTAAGAATGATTCAATACAGTTCAAGCAGTTAGGAATGTTGGCGTTCCCTCGTCCTAATGTTTGCTTTAAACATTATTCTTGAAAGTTATTTTCATCATTTGCTTATTAAAGTTAGACTAGAAAAGAGATGGTTCACCCTGTTTCTAGTTTCTATTCTCCAAAGGTAGATTCTGAAGGTTTCCCTTGGTGTTGACTGAAAGCAGACTAGGTTTAAAAGTACCTTATCTGATCTTAGGTTACACTTTTTTTTCTTATGTGTTTTCATACTTTCTGAAGGTAATTATGCAGGTTATTGGATTGTTTGTCAATTAAGTTGCTTTAATACAAACTTGCCCAAGAAGTTTATGGTTAGCCCTGTCCTTGGTTGGTTTTAAACAGTTACTTAAGATGCTTTTCTTGTTTGGACTGACTATAAATCCCTTGTGAAATTATTATCAGATTCCACCCCTCCAACACTTTATTGTTTCCATTTCATCATTTTAATCTCAATAATCTTGTGATATAGATGACTTGCCCCTTGGACCACTCTTGAGGTTGTTGCTCAATTAAATCCCAGATATGACTCCATAGCCCAATGGACTAAAAACCAGTGTTATATCTATCTTTCAGCCAAAGATGTTCTATTCTCTTGCAACTTCTCACCTTTGAAACTTTTTACACTTAGGACTTTCCACCTCAAACAGTAATCATGCTCAACCATCCAAAAACAAAACAAACCCTTGGCCTTCATAACTAGCCTAATATCATTACCCCAAACTTCAAAGACAAATCCATATTTGCACTTATTGGAGAGATCCCTCTCTGGATTCAGGAGGGCTAGATCCTAGAATCCCAAAGTGGTTGAAATAATGTTTCTTCTGCAGTTTTAGTCTCACCAATCTGCTAAAATTACAGATTCCTAACCCTCGAAACTATGACAATCAATAAATTCCTTAGAACTTCCATGGACAGTGCAAAACTAACAAGGAGTTCGAAGGTAATGAGGGACGCAAATCCATAGCCATTACCGGTAGCTCCTACTATCCCCAAGACTCCATGCATATGTCCATAAAAAATCTGCTATAACTGTCCAGTATTATGGATGATAAAGATTTGTAATCAATTTTCCGGTTGGAGTTGGAATGAGGGCCCTGGACAATATAGTCGCTGCATATTCCACCCTTGGGGTAACCCAACAAGCATATATGTTGGATAGGCAAAGGATTCAAACACACAATAACACAGGTATTTCACACATGAAACAATGAGCTGTGGCTCTTCAATTAATCTTCAATCACTCTAAATCACAATGAATACAATGAACCCGGTGAAGGGTATTTAACATAAATTGACATGCACACACACTCACATAACTCAACTTGATCAACTCTCACTTAACTCACTCTCTAACTCACTCACCAAATATATCTATCACTCAACTTAACTAACTCACTTAACTTATTGTCTAACAATGCATGCGGGAGGTAATTACTTATTTTAACAAGTAGCTGATTGCAAAGGTGAAGATTAAATGGAACAGACTCTTTCCTCTAATTATGAACTACAATGATCAAGTTAGTTCTTTTACAGCTGCATGTTCTAATGATTACTGGTTATGACACTTTCGGTTTGGACACTTTCATTTTTACGGTTTAAGATTGTTGCAGCAAAAACAGATGGTCAGAGGTTTACCTCCCCTCAAAGAACCTGCTAGCACTTGTGAGTGTTGCATCTTGGCAAAGCAACACCGTGAAAGTTTTCCTAAAGGAGTTTCATACAAAGCAAAGAAACTACTTGAGTTGGTGCATACAGACTTGTGTGGACCTATGAGAACACATTCAATTGGTGGAAGTTGTTACTTCCTCACTTTTATTGATAACTATAGCAGGAAGACTTGGGTTTAATTTTTCAAGTAGAAGTCTGAAACTTTTGCAAAGTTCAAAGAGTTCAAAGCCTTAGTGGAGAACCAAAGTGATTGACAGATCAAGGTACTGAGATCAAATCGTGGTGGAGAATATGATTCGAAGGCATTCCATGAGTACTGAAAACAACATGGAATCAGAAGACAATTTACAACCAGATACACACCGCAGAAAAATGTTGTAGCAGAGAGAAAGAACTGAATAATCATGAACATGACAAGGAGCATGTTGGAAGAAAGACACTTGTCTAATACGTATTGGGTAGAAGAAGTTGCATGTGTTGTTTATGTGATAAATAGATCTCCTACAAAGAGTTTGATGAATAGAGACCCAGAAGAAGCATGGTCAGGTATGTCATGCGGTGTATCTCATTTCAAAGTTTTTGAATGTGTAGCCTATGCACTTGTGCCTAAGAAAATAAGAGGCAAATTAGATTGTCAAAGTGAAAATTTCATATTTACTGGTTATAGTGAGCAGTAAAAAGCTTACAAATTGTATAACCCTGTCACCAAGAAGACAATTA
Source organism: Pinus albicaulis (assembly GCA_034641835.2). NCBI lineage: Eukaryota > Viridiplantae > Streptophyta > Pinopsida > Pinales > Pinaceae > Pinus > Pinus albicaulis. Next base: position 32,358,256 of record CM076583.1, on the reverse strand, counting down.
TTAGCAGAGATGTTATGTTCAAAGAACAAAAGTCATGGAATGGGACTGTAGACAAACCAACCGATGCACAAGCACCATTGATGGAAGAGGATGATGTAGCAAAAAATGAGCAGCAAGAATCAGGAGAGCAAACACCAAATAGAGTCACACTAGCAAGGACTCCAAGATTTTCAGAGTGGCATGGATCTTCAAGTAGATCAACAGACCAGAATTCTCCAAGCAGCCAATCAGGTAATGAATCAAGCAATCGTAAGAAAAATATGAGAAGTCTGAAAGATATTTATGATGATTTGGATGTTAGTTCAAATTTTGCACTGTTGGCATTCCAACCTTCTTCGTTTGAAGAAGCAATCAAAGATGAAAATTGGGTGCAAGCCATGGATGAAGAGATGAATTCAATTGAAAAGAATGATACATGGGATTTGGTTGATTTACCAAACGATAAAAACCTCATTGGTGTGAAGTGGGTGTACAAGTCAAAGGTGAATGAGAAAGGTGAGATTGATAGATTTAAAGCAAGACTTGTAGCAAAAGGATTCTCGCAGCAACCGGGAATATACTTTGGAGAAACAATTTCTCCAGTAGCCAGTTTGGATACTGTCAGAGCAGTTATAGCCACAGCAGCTCAGAACAAGTGGAAAGTATATCAGATGGATGTCAGATCAGCCTTCTTGAATGGAATTTTAGAAGAAGAAATTTATGTTCAGCAGCCTCCAGGATATGAATTTGAAGGTAAAGAAGATAAAGTTTATAGGTTGAAGAAAGCACTCTATGGACTGAAGCAAGCACCTAGAGCATGGTATAGCAGAATCGACGGTTACATGATTAAGAATGGATTTTGCAGAAGCAACATTGAGCCTACGTTATACACAAAGGTAAATGATTAATGACAAATTTTGATTGTTTGCTTATATGTTGATGATATGATATTTACAGGTGATCTTGAGTTAGATGAATTTAAAGTAGCCATGATGAAATAATTTGAGATGAGAGATCTTGGTCTCATGAAATATTTTCTTGGCATTGAAGTTGAGCAATCTGAAAAATGAATTTTTATTTGCCAAAATAAATATGCAAGATATTTGTTGAAAATATTCAGGATGGATAGCTGCAAACTTGTACCTGCACCAGTTGCAACAGGTACAAAGTTAAGTAAGGATGATGAAGGATTAGATGTCAATCCAACTCTATTCAAAATATTGGTTGGCATCCTCATGTATCTCACAGCGACAAAACTAGATATTATGCAAGGAGTGAGTTTGATTTCCAGATTTATGGAGACTCCAAAAGACACACATTGAAGTGTTGGAAAACTAATTCTGAGATACATAGCAGGAACCAGAGATTATGGCATAATGTATGCAAGTACAGAAAGGAAAGATTTGATTGGATACACAAATAGTGATTTTGCAAGAAGTTTGGATGATCGGAAGAGCACATCCGGTTATGTGTTTCATCTTGGTTTAGGTGTGATAGCATGGGCATCTAATATGAAGCCTATTGCGACACTATCATCAACATAAGTAGAATACGTAGCAACAAATTCAGCAACATGTCAAGCAGTATGGTTAAGAAGAGTATTGGATGGACTCAAGCAGAAACATCAAGGATCAACAACGATATACTGTAACAACACATCAGCGATTGCACTATTTAAGAGTATAGTGTGTTTCATCAAAAGAGAAAGCATATTGATACTAGATATCACTTTATTTGAGAACTTGTGAGCAATGGAGAAGTTCACTTGAAGCCTTGTAAATCGAGTGATCAATTGGCTGATATCTTTACAAAGCCATTAGCAGTAGATTTTTTTGAGTTTCACAAAAGAAACTTGGGTGTTGTAAGCCTAGCTAAGACATAGACCAGCAGGCATGTTTGAGTTGTCATGAGTTATGTTTTAGTTTAGCAGTCGTGATTAAGGGGGAGTGTTAAAATAAGTAATTACCTCTCGCATGCATTTTTAGACAATCAGTTAAGTGAGTTAGTTGAGTTGAGTGAGAGATATATTTGGTGAGCGAGTTAGAGAGTGAGTTAAGTGAGAGTTGATCAAGTTGAGTTTTGTGAGAGTGTGTGCATGTAAATTTAGGTTAAATACCCTTCACCGGGTTCATTGTATTCATTGTGATTTAGAGTGATTGAAGATTAATTGAAGAGCCGCAACTCATTGTTTTATGTGTGAAATACCTGTGTTATTGTGTGTTTGAATCCTCTGCCATGACCAATATCATTCCCACACCAACACTATCTAGAATCGATGTTGAAACCAATACCATAGCAACTATAAAGCTCAGTATATGACTTCATCAAAGAATCCCTCTTACCATAATATTCAGAAACCTCTGGATTACTGCTTCCCATATGCAGGAAAAGACTGTGCCTGCTGCTTTTTGGGAAGCTTATTTGATTGCTCACTGGTCTTTGGTTTCGCTTATCCCAACAACACCATAAGAGAAATTTCCCTAAGATCCGATAAGATCTCATAAAAGGATTTTGTATCATCATCACCCAGGACAGATTCAGGAATGGAAGTATCCTTCGAAGTGTTAACTGAGGATCCACCTTCACTAATTGTAACTTTTGTGGTGTGTCCATCATTTGGCATGACAGGAGACTACATATCTAACGTAAAATACACGAAACTTGTAAATGAAAAATTTCTTTAAAACAATTTATGCCACCTGTGTGAAATAGTCCCATATCGATTAGTGAAAGCACTGCATCGATACACATATATGCCCACATTCCCACCATTTTCTGACAAGTTGATTGGTGTCATCCATTAATGTCAGGCTTGATTGGAAGGACCTGACTATCGATCAGTAGAACTGATTTTATCACTAAATTGAGACTTTGAAATGCGATTTCGAAATTTTCAATTGCCCTCACGCTTATATATATATATATATATATATTTTGATAAAAAAAATATACATAACAATTATACGTATGGGGCTTCAGAATGAAGGAGATGGCATGCCAATGGCTTGTAGGCTCCTCCTTTGCTTCATAGATGGCATGTATTGAGATGTCCTGCCAATGGCTTGTAGGCTTCTCCTTTGCTTCGTACCTTTTGTGAGTGTTGTTTTGGTTGGTCAGTTTGTGTATCAAGATTGTTTGTAAGGAATTAGAATTAATGGGCTCTGAAAATGTATACTCCATGGAATAAAACTCCACAGATTGAGGCCTTCAAGTTTAATCCTTTAAATATCACAACCTTAGAAGCAATATCCTTTAAAGATCACAACCAACAATAACTAGTAGGCCATCACTCTTGAAGATCTTAATGAACATTTCTCCACTTTTACCTTTATAGGATTTGGTAGGCCATTCAATATAGCTTTAATAGCTATTGAATTATGTTCCATGGACTCTTATTCTTCCATTGTGCTTTTGGTAACCACAGATTCCCAAACTTCAAAACCTTGAGCCATTAAAAAATTATTCTTTCTTACTTTCCGTATTTCAAATTTTGTTGCATTGAATATGGGGGCTTTGCACATCTGATTGTCTTTTGGTTTCTTGACTGAGGATGAGACATCTTCAGAGGGTTTGGAGTTTTTCTTCCTTTATTTTGGCATTTCTGTTCTAAGGATCTACTTTCCATCTGTCAAGCTGAGACTAAAGGTACTAAATATGATTCTAATTGTTGGAAATACTAAGAGGGGGGTGAATCAACATTTATTTTACAATTGTTACTTTTATGCTAGATAAGATCACTTAGATAGAACACAAAATTAACAATAATAAAACAAATAATTTTATTAATAACAAATGGTGAGGAATTTAATCTTTTATTATAATAAATCAATTTCCAATTTCTATAAGCACACCTATGATCCCTTCAGGGCTCCAACCCTAGATGAAGACTCCAATTACAACCTGTACTTCACCAAGCACCAACTTGATCTTCTTGAGGACTCCAATCCTCTAAGGCACCAACCCTCTCCTTCAATTCTTCAATATAGGTACAAATGGTTCTTCAAGGCTTCCAATATTTTATGCAACAAGCCTTGATAATCTTCAACAATTACCTCAATTAATCTCCAATAGCCCTTTGTTCATTAATGACAACTTTAGCAACCAAAGCAGGTGACATCTCAAAGACTCTTCATGATACCCGAACAATTTTTTCTCATATCACTCCATGAGGGCTTCAATCATGCACCAAGGTCTCCAAAAATATCTTCAAGATCAACTTATTTTATTCTTCCAATTTTGTTCAATAAGTTACTCCAAACGAATATCTAATCAATACTCCTCAAAGTATGCTCTAATATTGGTCTTCAAAATGGTCTCAAACAAACTCAAGTCTTCAATATTTCATGCTCTAAGCATGCTCCAAATTTTTTTTTAATATATCTGCACACCAAACTCCAAGGGATCTTCAACAATTCTTAGAGATGATTCAATGAGGCCTTCAATCAATTCTTCAAAGGCTTCTTCAATCTTCTTCAATAACTACTTCAATGGGGTCCTCAATAAGTTTCCTCAAACATATCTTCAATGGGCTTAACAATTCTCCTAAATATTCTACCTCAAGTAAACGCAAGAGCTTATTCAAATCAATTCCAAATGATAGTTCAATAATACTTCAGATGGTCTTCAATGATGTTTTAACTAGTCTCCAATAATTGTTTCAAGGTTGTCTTCTAGATTCTAATGATCCAACTATGGTATGCAAATAATTTTCCTTAAATTGTTTCCTCAATAAGATAGTATAAGGGTGTTCTCATAGGTTTCTAATGATTCTAGCAAGTACGTCCATATATCACAATAAGTATTTAATGGATGGATGAGCGGTCTGCAATAGATGACTTGTAGGTCCCCATATCTGTCACAATATTTGCAATAACCCTCCACAGTTCTGCAAAAATGTGCCACTATACTACTCCACATGTATGCAAAGATATGCCACTACAGTCCTCCACAAGCTTGTCAAATATGTTACATCACTCCTCAATAGGTCTGCAAGCTCTAGATAAACACACCACAAATTTGCAAAAAGAGAGACTTTTTATCATAGGTGTGCAGGGGTAGTTTCTTATCATATGTCCACAAGAATGTCTCTTTGTCACATATGTGCAAGAGTGTCTCCTTGTCATAGTTCTGCAAGGGATTCTTCTTGTCACATGTCCGCAAGAGTGTCTCCTTGTCACATGTTCATAAAGAGTGCCTATAGGTTTGTAAGGGTAGTCTTCAATAATTCTGCAATTCGATCTGAACTTTACACAATCCAAAAAATTTTTGCAAAGGAGTCACAATGTTCTTCCAAACAATTCTCCACAAGTATGCAATAAAGAGCTATGTACAAGTCTAAGAGTCTTCAGATGTATCTCCTTTTGTAAGTTCACAAGATGTCTCTTGTTTCTTACTTCTATCCCTTTTTTTCTCTGTAAGTTGATCTCCCTCAAGGAGCAGTATCTAATTGTATTTATACTATTTTCAATAGGTTTGAAAGTCTATGTATGTTGGTTTTTAGTGATTCAACATAAGTTGGAGGTGTTGACCTAGGGAAATGGAAAATGTATATTATTGACTATTAGGAATTTAGAGGTTCATAACAAAAGTGAGTTAAGGAATGGGGATAACACATATTGGAAGGGCTAGAGGGAATCTTGAAGTGGTGTAAGCAACACAATATTGTATCACTTCTTAACACAATTTTTCTCAAATTTTATTTTGGGTAGTCAAAGTTTTAGGGGTTATAAAATAGGATATGAATAGGACAGTAGGGTAGAGGATAGGACATGAGATTAATTTATAGAACTTGCATATATTTATGCTAGGATGTAAATTTAGGGTATAGTGTTTATTCATTATAGGGAAATGGGATAAAGATTAATTTATCATCAAGAGTAAGGGTATAGGGATTATCATTATCATGCATACATGTGCAAAGGGGAGTTTCATGGTAAGGGCTCCTTCATTTATTCATTATTAGGCCATGATTCAAAAATCTAGGGTTTTCCATCATGTATATAGGGATATATATAGTTAGAGTGTCATTGTTTCATCTTGGGCATAACTCTGACTGGGGTTTCATGTAGTGTGGGGGTTCCTAAGATTTACATCAAAAAAGGCTCAACAATGGCCAGGGTTTTTCTTCTTGGTTTGTAGTTAGGGTTTTCTCCTAGGGTTTTCAATTATATTTCCATCAATGACAAATTTATCCAACATTCAGTCCATCAAAATATAAGTTTCGTATCCTCCAAAGCACACCAACCTCCTCTCTAAAATGAGTTTAGAGTTGCTTATATAGAAGAGAGTATAATAAGTGTTGTGTAACTTTCTTTAGAAACATAATTTGAAGGGAAATAAAAAAATTTAAATTGTCCTCTTCGATTTGGACTTAATGATTTCCTCAAATTATTATCATATATAATTCTCTATCGAATTATTTTTTCTCTAACTTTTTAATCCATTTCAATTAATTTCCTGCATCATGCAAATGCTAATTAGTCTTTAATAGTTACTAAAGTGACAAAAATTAGAGTTGTGTTTTTAAATGTAAAATACACAATTGTATTGTAAATAATATTTTAATAATAATATGAAATGTACAAGGATATGAATGTTACAATAAGGATCTGCTTTATAAACCTAGGCAGGTGTCCCTTTATGAACAGTCATGACCTTAGGGGCATACCTCTTCACTCACTAACCACTAATTAATCATTATTTATGATGTGTTATTATTATTATTTTTATTTACACTATTTATATCTATATTTTATTCATAACATTACCTCTTTCTTTGTTGCTGACAATTTCCTTAGTCTGCATATGTCATTTCTGGAATATGTAATCTGTCATTAGTAGCTTTCTTGGCACAAGTTTATCCATTCTCCTTTTTCAATTATATATATATATATATAACTTTATAAAAAAATATTATAATATAACCTTATAATAATAAAGTTAAATTATAATTATTTTATAAAGAACTTTATAATTTGTTAAAGTTATTAGTTAAAGTTTATATATATATATATATATTCCAAAGTAACCCTAGACGAGCTATCATGAAGGACAAAGAGTAGCTGAAGGTTGGGTGAAGGTTGGTGCCGAAGTGCAACACTTTGATGGACAAAAGTTGTTGCTAGCCTCGCATATTGGAGCTCAAGAATTAGGCCTACTCATAGAGAAAATTTAATCAGCCCATGTACACTCTACAGAAGGACTTGCAACAGTGTTTGGTGGCATCCCTCCTAGAGTCTCGATGTGTAGATGCCTTGATGGACTAAGGAACTACTAGTGAGTAGTATGTAAGAGAAGGACTGATAGGACGATATACAACATTGTGTTTTTCAGTGTATCTTGTATACCATAGACTGTTGTATTATTTAGATTTGGTTTAATATAATGAAGATTGGTGATTGTACATTATTGTACAATTTTGTTTAAAACTATGTATATTATGCATATGTGATTTACTTCTTTATATTTTCCGTTGTGAAAAATAGTTTATGGTTGAGATTATTGGTTTGGTAGCATCAGTGATTTAAGACTCTAACCTAGACCCAAGATCACAAAAATTAAACATGGTATCAGAGCATGTCTGAGCTACTTTAGAAGTCAGTAAATCAGAGTTTGTGTAGTGAAGTACAACATGAGAGGGAGTTGGTCACATTGTGAGTGAAGGAATCACTACAATTTCGAAGTTGCAAGAAAGTATCCAATATGAGGATAGGTTGGAAGGGTTTTCCAACTATACTCCTTGGAAGGAAAGGATCAAGTTGGTCTTGCAGGTCAATAGGATCTAGGAGTTTGTTGAGAAAGAGGTCAAGCAACCAACCTACCCTAAGGATTTGGATATATGGGAAGATTTTGATACGAAAGTGAGGTTGATCATTCTTGATGGTGTGAGGGATTCCTTAATACCTCATTTGTACAAGAAGAACAATGCACATGAGAATGTGGATGGATCTTCAGAATTTGTTCCAGAATAAGAACGAGAACCGGGTATTTGTATTATAGGATAAGTTGAATTCCACCAAGATGTTGTAGGGTGAAGGAATGCCTTCATATCTGACGAAGTTGTCTCAGGTTCGAGATGAGCTTGCTGCCATCCATGTCAAAGTTTGAGAGGCAGAGATGGTAAGGATTTCCTTGAAAGGGTTCATCGAGGAATGGAAGCCCTTCATAAAAGGAAGCATTTCCAAGTAGAAGCTCACAGACTGGAATAGACTGTGGGAAAACTTCATTCAAGAAGAGTTGTGAGACGAGGATCTTCAACCATCGAGGAAGACAGATGAATACATGGCTCTTGTATCGAGAATGAAGAGTAATCCGAAGAAGGACTTGAGTAAAATAAATTGTTTCAACTGTGGCGAGATAGGTCATTTTTCGTCGATATGTCTTTTGAATACAGGAGATGATGAGAAGAGGAGGAAAGGAAAGCATGTCACCGAAGTTGCCAGTTTAGTAGAGATGGATGATCTCTCCAAGAGATTGGAAGAGAAAGACTTTGCTATGATTTCTCATTTCTCATAGGGTACTATTCGAGAGGATGGATGGTACATGGACATTGGTGCAACGAAGCACATGACAGGGTCACAAGATGTTTTTGAGACTCTAGCTGAATGGGAGTTGAAGTTGTAGATGGTGTTGGGCGAAAATAGTCAGTTGGAGATTTGGGGATCGAGAGTGGTTCCATTCAAGATGGAGATAGGATGTATGATGCAGGTCCATGATGTATTGTTTGTACAAGGACTCAATTATAGTGTGATCTCCATCTCAATGATGGAGAGGAAGGGGTTTTAGGTCTTGTTCTAGGATGGGAAGGCAAGAATCAAGCCTAGAGGCTCTAAGCCCGATGGGATTGTGCTTGGAGTGAGGGAGCATGGTCTCTATAGGTTAACGGGCAAGCCTAGGGATCATGGGAAGAAGCAGGGGTAGGTACAGGTTCTAGAGAAGTGGGAGCAGGTGCAAGTGCAGGCTTCAGAGGAGAAGGTACAGGTTCCTGAGATGAAGGTACACGTTTCAAAGAAGGTTTAGGTTCCAGAGGCTCAGAGGGAGTCGAGTTCTAGAAGGAGCTTGAATATTCAAAGGCAGACTCTACAAACCAGGAAGAACTCATGGTCAGTGGGGAGAAAGGGTGCTTCCACATATAGCAAGGAGTCACGGAGAGATTATAAAATGATACATGAGAATAAAAAGAAGCAGGAGGTTTCCAGTGGTAACGACACTTCTGAGCGGGGTGTAGTTCAATGTACAGGGATTGTTGTGATTGTGAGTGTCAGGATTTAGGCAAGTGTTTCGAGAAATGATGATGATGATGAAGTACTTCCTAGTCATGGAGGTACCTCCCTCACTAAGAGGGAGTGTTGATTTGCGCAGCTTAGGAGGTACTCCAAGCCCTAGGGTTTAGGGTTTGGAGGGCAAAGCACCACAAGGGAAGCTTATGGGCTTGGAACCAAAGTGTGGGGTTTTGCACCCATCATTATTTGGGCCAAAACTGTGATGGAGGTACGACATGTGATGTATGAGGATGATAATGCTCGGCGATGTGATTCCAACGCATTGAGAATTTATTGAATCCAAGTTTTTGTTAGAGAGAAATGAATTTTTGAAGTTGACAAGGTAATTATTGGTTACCAAGTCATGTAGGCTTGGTGTAAAAGTAGTCCAATAGATGTGTCACTTCAAGAAAATTCGTTGAGCCTTAATGTCTATAAATTAAGGATGATTTGAGAGCATTAGAGAATCCATTTGTGGGTAATACACTCAAAAGATACCTTTGAAATTTCCATGGAGAAGAAGCCACAACAAGGGAGGACTGAAATAGTGTGAGGGAGGCCAAAACAACGTGGACATTTTCTATGTTGAGATGCAGTGTTGTAGGTGAAAGTGTGGCATATTTTAGGGGTTTTTTCAGCATGTTTTAAGGGTTGTTTTTAGTGCAGATTGTTGGGTAGAAGAGGATGCATTTTAGAGGAAGGTGAGATTGTTTTTTAATGGCATAATTGTGGATTGTTTGGAGGAGACAAAAATCACAGTCCATTGCTGAGCTAGGCCACAGGCCATAGCCAGCATTTGGAGCCCTTAAGAATTGTGTTCAGGGTGGATTGCATCCCTACAAGGCAGTGTGTGCATGAAGGAGACTCTCTAGGGTGGACCAAAATCATTTAGAGGGTTGCTTGCTAAGTTGTGTGGAGGTTGAGGGCAGCGTGATGTGCCCTAACTAGTGGTGCATCATGTTAGCCCCTTATAAATTCCTTGACAAGCAAGCAAGGGGCTAGATTATTTTGAACCCCTTCAAGGAATGCATTTCCCTTGAAAACACATCATCCTTGAAGCCTTTTCATGTTCCCTGCTCTTTGATCCTTTCCTTCTGTTGTTTTGAGTCTATGGGCCTCATTGATTGCTAAAAATTGTGCCCAAAGGACCTTCTTTTGCCCCTTGTACCTATGCAAAATGTTCTATTGTACCCATTTTTTCCCCTTTGACAAATTCCTCCTTTTCCCTCTTAGTCCCCCTTTTTTACCCTCAAAATCATACCCAAAATTCCCTTTAAATCCCATTTTTACCCCTTGTTTGGCTAAAACTCCCCTTTTCCTCCCTATCGTTACCCTTTATAGGCCTTGAAATGCATTAAAAATGAGGTTAAAACTCACTTTCCAACTTTATATTAAGGCCTAATCCCCTTTACCGCAAGCCCGAACCACTTCCCCAACCATACCCGTAGAGACCTTATAATAAACAATGTCAACATCTATTACGAAGTCTCGCCCTTTATAACCACTTCCCCTTTCCATACCCCGCCGATGTTTAATCGCAATCGCAAATCATCTCCAATCGCATGATTTATGCAAAGTGCTCTGATCATTCATCACAAATATTTGCGATGCGATTGATCGATCGCAACTGACCTCCGATCCGCCCGATCACAATCGCAAAATCCGCCCAATCGCAAGTCCCCTGCTCCATATCTCCGATCGCACCATCGCTCCGATCCCCGATCGCTTGTTCCCTCCGATTGAATGTGAGTTGTTGATCTGGTCCCTAGATCCAACAGCCAGCGCTCAATCACGCTCCCCGCCTAATCGCAATCGCATTTTCCATCGCGTCTCCCCCCTTGCTCCTTGCAATTGCGATCCCTCGACCACATCTGAGCCGTCCATCCCTCCGCCAGATCTAACGGCCATAATTCAATCGCATCCCGCCATCAATCGCAATCGAAACCTCCGAAATGTGTCACCCCTGTCCTCTCGCTCCGATTTGCGATTGCGATTTCTGTATTGGGTCCCACCTCATACGTGAATTCCATTACATTTCATGCATTTCCTTTGTATTTCCTCCATAGTCTAAAGTTCCGCATTTTGCATTAAAATCTAATGTTCTATATGCATTCCGCCCATTTTTCATGTGTCATTCCACGGATTGATCTCCGCCGTCGATCTACGTCCCTAGGTCATGATCGAACGACCCTTATGCATTGTTACCCCAAACCCTATTATTTGCTGTATTTCACCATAATGTTTCATTTTTCATGGTCATGTCACATAAAACCACTGTTTCACCATTTTTGCCACCGCTGCACCACATATTCACGAGTCTCCGCTCCATCCGCCTCCCCATGCATGGATTTCATTACTATGTTGCGTGTTTGTAGAGTACGAGCGGCGGAAGACCGCCATGATTCAAAGTCTCAGTACAGCTACAGAAAGACAGGAAAAGATCGTTTTCAAAGTCAAAATCATGGAGAAAAGGGCTGAGAAGACATACAACAGTGTTTGTATTAAATAAAAAGAGTTTAAACTCTGTAAGTCCTCTCCAGAGCCATTAAAGCTCATATTTCACAGCCAGAGGCGAACCAGTGCACAAAAAACTAAGTTAGCAGGGTTTTACATCAGCAGAATGTTTTTTTCCATGGAAGGATAGGGTGCCCATACCATTTTCACTCCAGGTCGCGCTCCAGTGAAGAAATTTCCGCCCTGACCATAGTCCTATGCTACCAGAGCAGTTGTTAATGCGGTATGGCAGACCATCCGGTCAATTGTGCACCAATTTGTTCATTCACCACAGTACTACGGAGTACTACTGCATTCAGATTACATCGGGACCATACCAGAGTAAATGGAAGCTGGAGAAGATCACTCCTTCGTTCCAAAGGTACCAAGGATAAATGCAGAGAGTTAAAACAGAATGGGCTTCAGCCCTCTCCTTCTTTTCTGTGTTTTTAATGTTTCATTAGTGTTTCACCTACCTCCTCGGCTCATCTTTTGCTATAAAACTCAGAAAAGAAACTATTGTAAGGGTTGTTGATGAGATATCAGAGAACTGTAAGATGTTTTTTGTGAGATATAGTTTTTGTAAAGTTGTAAGATAGGCTGAGGGAAGATGTATTCAGGCTGAATGTTCAAGCTGTGGGTAATGTTGTACCGAACTGGTGTTGTTTTTAATATGACAAGCACATTTCTTTGGATCCTGATCTAAAGCAGATGGTGATGTTTTCCTATCTCTGTGTTATTTTTCATTTCATTCCATTTCTACTGGCTTGCATCAGAAATCTGGCATAGGATTTGCCCTTGTTAGGCACCCTATGTTTCTGCTCTCCTCGCCTTAATTTTTTCTGCTATATGTGCATCTGAGGATTGATTTCATTGATTTAACCAGTGTAGTGGATGTATTTCCTGCTAGCTGATGTATGAGTTAATGAATCTGTTTCTTATAAGTTCTTGTTAGATTTGAATGAATGAATTGGGAACACTGGGAGTGCTAGAACCCTGTATCTGTCTCACTAGGATCCTTTTCAGCCAGTTAAACCTGTTAGTGTCAGCCTTTGCAGCCTTCCTTCAGTGATCAAACATGCTCTTACAAAGTGATTTTAAGGTGTCAAGGTCAAATTTTGTCATTTCAATGAGTCTTCAAGCAAAATTTGGTCACTAGGCATTAGGTCTAGGGTTTGTTTTCACTCCTTCCAAAGTTGTCCAAATGTCGGTCCATGTCATCATTCAGCTGAGTGTACCATCATTCAGAGGGTTTTCATCATCATGTCAAGTTCCATTGGGTCATTTTACAGCTTGTTCATGCTTCAGTTGTGCCTAGGTAAGGTCCATTTCCCTCTCCTAGGGTTTTGGAGGTAATTTCTCTTGGATGGTTAAATCATCGAAAAAACTTGTATCCTGATGTTCACACACCTTCCCCTATCCTTAATATACCTTATTAAACACTTCCCATCACTGAGATCCCCCAAATTCCTCATTTTTGCACAAACCCTAGTTTCTTGCCACAACTTGGCAATTTTCTAGGCTAGGCCTGTGTTTTTCCCTTTTGGACCCCTTCCCCTCACTCAATCTATGAGATTCCACTTTCCCCTGCTTCCTAACATCCCTCCCTACTTTCCAAAATTTCCCCAAGAATTTAGAAGCCCTTTATCCCCTTCATTTCGATTCATTTTGACAAAATCCCTTGTTTCACACATCGGTATAGGTTTCACTCAAATGCTGTTTCAGAGCAATAAAAGATGAATTTTGGAAAACTGAGAGAGGTTTTTGTACAAAACATGCCAAGGAAGAAAAACCTCCTTCACTTTTTACACAGGTATAATGGTTTTGGATAAATTTCAAGAATACCGTTGCCTCAGGAGAATTGATGCACCTGCAGGAAGTAGTGTTGGGAGATTTGATTTTTGACAGGGTAAATGAACTCCAAATTGAAAACTTACACTTGGATTGGAAAGTAGACTCCAATAGATTTCCAACGAGCTATCACACTCTCAATTTTGACACCGGGAAGGCCTCCAAAAGCTTCCTGCAAAATGCACTATGTAGCGCGCTACTCATATAAAAGTGCGCGCTACTCATTGGGCCAGAACACAAAATTTTTTTCCATTTCTCTGCAACATCAAATTTGCTTGGTTTTTTTCCATGTTTTAACATCAGCAAAGGCCAAGACACATCAAGGAAGTGAAAAAAATGAGTTTTGAAGCCGAATTGTGTGTTGGATTGACGCGCTACTCGTTGGGCGGCGCGCTACTCGTATAGCGAAATTTTTCAGTGTAAAATTACACTGGCGCTACTCGTTGGGTGACGCGCTACTCATATAATCTCAGAGCCAGAAATTTTCGCTCCTTCATCCAGATTCATGCCAAATTGCCTCCAACTGCTTGCAAGTAGGTTCTTTACGTTTTCTCAGTGAATTTTGGACATGATTATGGTGTTTTGAAAGTGGAGAAACAAATGTTTAATGTGGAGAAATGTAAACCCTATGTTTATTTCCAAATTCACTTCTTGGGGTTTTGAAACAAATATGAGTGATTGTGTGGGGGTTTGAAAACTAGTGTGGTTGATATATATGCTCATGCATCTACTGTCAGTGGTGTCTCTGCTCATCATTTACCTCAGCCTCACGCTCTCTCTTTGCCATTACATCATTGCTCTCATTGTTATTGCCATTGTCATTTTCACACTATTTCATGTTATGACATAGTCCCATTTTCACTTGTCCACATCCTCCATTGACATTTTCAAACATTGAAAGGGCTATTTCTATTGACCTACACTACACTACACTCATTCCTATTCATGTGTCAAATCCCCATGTAGTCAAGGAGTGGCTATTTTCCATTCAAACTCCTTGTGACAGTCCTTTTCCCATTGTGATATTTCCTATAGCACCTTGACATATATGTGACACATCTGACATTGGAGCATATACCAAACTCTTTTTTTCATCATAAACATATCAGCATACTTTTCATACACATTGTGACACCATGACAGAGACCGACACATCACAACAAAGACAGTGTTTTCACTACTGAAACTGCACGCACCAGGAGGATACTGAAACGTCGTGAAACACATGATCCACTCTGAATCTTGGTGAACGCTTCCTTGGCCCAACATTGCATATGAAAGAGGACACTCAGTCCAAATTTCAAGGAATTTGGAGAATTTTTTGTCATTTTGGAAAATTTTGGTCTCAAAACAGGTTTTTCAGCCATACGAGTAGCGCGTCGACGCGCTCGCTTATGATTGGGACACTTGCTGGAGGAAAACTTTATATTTTTCAATTTTTCATGGAAAGTTATGCATGCTCCAGTAATACCAAATCATTTCACCAAATTTTGGATGATCAAAGGGGCCCAAAACACCATGAAAATCACCATTCTGCCACCTTTTTCAGCAGCAGGAAGTACTTGTGGGAGGATGAAGTTTTGGAGGGGCAAATGAGCTCCAAATTGGGAAATTCCACTTGGGCTGGATAGCAGACATCCAGGGCTTTCCAAAAAGCTATCATGAGCTTGATTTTGATGCCGGGAAGTGCCCAAAAAGCAGGCTTAAAGGCGCGCTACTCATATAGCTCAGGCGCGCTACTCATATGGATTTTTGGTCAATTTTTCACCTTCCAGCTCAGAATTTCGGCCAGTTGGACCAGTTTTTCTTGTGGATGTAATTTTTGAGTTATCTTGATGTAATATTATGGTTGACATGTAACTTGGACTCATTTTTACCTATTCTAGATGATTCACTCCTAAAAAAGTAAAAATCAAGTGAAAGAATCAGTTTCCTTCCTTTTAGAGGCAAGTTGTTTGGTTGCCTATATTCTAGCTCCTTGTTTAGAATTAGTTGGAACTGCTCCTAGAAGGAGGAATTCGACCCCTAGAGGCATGGGAAGGGGTTAGGATGGTCTATATGATGTAATTTCTGAGACACTATCAGGGTTGGACTCTTGGGAAAAGTTTGGCACACTATTGTACATATTTTTTCACATTTTGGCTAAGGAAAGATTAGAGGTTTTGCAGCACCTGTTGGGATTCTTGTGGCTTTCAGTTCTTGATGGTGTTTTCTCTCAGTTTATTGTAAGTTCTTTCATGTTTAATGTATGCCATTCCCTTCTTATGCTTCTGAAACTAAATGAATGAGTAAATGAGGTTGAATCCATTGTTTCAGTGCTCTGGCTTTAAATTTGTTTAGTTTTACATGTTTTCGCCTGTTTGGAGAGGATCCATGTTCTCCCTTTCCCTCTTCAGCTCCTTGTCGTTCTGATCCATCCATATACCCGATCAAAAGCATCAAGACTACTGCCTACCTTGTCCCAACTCGAATTCTGCAAAGATCTGGCCTTATCCCCGGACCCAAAATTGTTTTTTCCATTTTTTCAACAAAAAACCCAAAAATCAAAATCAAACTTTCCTATCTCTTTACTAGCCTAAAATCAGTACCAATTATAAGTCATCTCGCACCCTATTGCTCAATTTATCGAGATAGACCCGGAGAGAGCCCTCTCCTGTCCTCGTAGGGCTAGCTACGAGGCTGAGCGTGGTTTGATGTAGCCTTGAGTTTTACCTTATTTCAGCCTAAGGTAGATTTGAGCGCTAACATAGTGGCGACCATACTAGGGAAGAACTGGTTTGTTGGTGGGTGTTATTTTATTTATAGCTACAGACGGAGTCTGAAGTCACGCCAGGTAGCCTTCGAACTTCTCTTGCTCTGCGAGTGCATAGTCGATTAACGCTGCTTCAGTCGATCTCCGGTCTAGCTTGTAATCGTAACACTTAACTTATAAATTTCCCCAGTACATGTATCGAGTTCAGATCTGATGGTTGATGGTGGACAACGATCAGACATAAGAAGGATGAAATCATTCACCTGGTGACTCCAACTCAATGTAGAGACTCCACTGGAGGACTGACTCTTTCTCTGAGAAAATGGAAGGATCTTACACAAAGTTCAGGTATCTAAAGTGGAATGGTATTTAGGATCTAATCTGCTTTCTTTTAAATTACTTCTTCTCTGGTCTTGAAGCTGTCTTGAAATTTTTTCAGAGTTTGTTGTATGATAAAGGTGATCAAAATCTTCACCCGACCCATTCAAAAAGTGTAAATGCTGAGTTTCCCTTTGATCCTGGTCTCCTTACTTTTCCCACATATTATGATGACTCTTTTCAGAGTGATGAGCCTAAAGAAAACAAAACTGATCCCGCAGCTCTTGTACATACCCCTACATCTTGTAAATTTCCAGATCGGTACAAATCTCTTGTTTTACCTTCTGTTCTTCATGCTTTCCCTAAAAATTATGACCTATATCTACCAAGATTTGACGGTGAATGTAACAATGTCAATGTTGAGCAACATGTGCAGAATGTTGAGACTTTTTTAGATCTTTTTGAAGTTGATGATGAAGATGTTAGTATTAGGCTTTTTGCTCTTTCTTTGCAAGGCCAAGTGAAGAGTTGGTTCAAAGCCCTGTCTGATGCGAGCATCACAGATTTCCAGCAGTTTGTCAAAGTTTTCCTTGACAGGTGGATGATCGGACAGAACTTTTTGTTGATTATAGAGGAGTATAACCAGTTGAAAAGAATGCCAGGTGAGACAGTACAAAAATTTTCTGCTAGATTTAACCAAGTTTATTATTCGATGCCAGTTGATATAAGACCTTCTCCTAGATCTGCTCTCTTGCACTACCCGGGTGCCTTTGATCCGGAAATGGAGTTTCAGCTGAGAGAGAAGAATATTGCAACACTTCACGAGATGCAGAACAAGGCAGTGAATGTAGAGGCTCATTTGCTGATCTTGAGGGCAAGGTTGAAGGAAGAAGAGATGAAAAACATAGATCCGGAGAAATCGACACCTTCAGAGGAAAAGCTTGATCTTTTTGTAAACGCAATAGAAGAGATGGTGCGGAAAATGACTGCAAAAAATGAAAATGACATTCAAGAACAAGTTGCTGATCCAAAACATTTTGTTTCTGATCCCAGTTGTCATAGTGATTGTTTTATAGATCATTGTGAAAAAGAGAGAGTTGTTGATATGATGTGTATGTTTGATGATGTGTTTTATACCGATGAATTGCCTCAGTTTGATCAGTATGATGATGATTATGTTCTCCAAACAGAAGCTAATCTTGCAGACGAATCAACAGCTAGTTTGTGCGAGGAGGAAGTTCACTTTCAGCAGCTCGAGTACAGTGATCAATCGATGCATATCAGCTATGACAATGATGAGGAAAGTGCAGCAAATTTTGAAGTAAGTGAAGGATCTTTGCCTTTTTGTTTTGATTCATTTCAGTTCATCAGAGACAACTACCATGCAATCAGAAATCAAATGTCAACAAGTCTTGATCTGGACCATCTTGAGCGCAATGAAAACCTTGTTCAAGATTTCTCATATTCAAATTTTCAGCCCTCGAAAGCCATTGATTTTCAAGTTGCAGATGAGGACATGGAAGCTGGTACATGTAATCAAATGATACAAGGTGACTCCGTACCATTCTGTTTTGAATCATTTCAGTTTTTGAGAGAAAATTTTCATAGTAAATCTTCAAATGAGCAGTTTGTAAGAAATCAGCAATCTCTCAGTGTTAATGTTGAGGATGAGACAGATAATGAAATTCTTGAGCAGCCTGTAGCATCAGATTTGCAGCCACCAAATGAAATTGAAGGTCAGATTACAGATGAAGGTGTGGAAGATGAAATACATGATTTGATGATGCAGGAAAATTCTATACCCTTTTGTTTCGAAACATTTCAGTTTATAAGGCAGAATCTTCGTAAAATATCTCAAGGAAAAGAGGAACAACCAGTAGGATGTCATACAGTTTCAAGGGATACAGTGCAGCAGTCTTCTCAAGTCTTTGATGATCCTATTGCTCGTGTGTTGGATGATGTTTGCTATAAAAATTTTGCTCCATTAGCTAACCATGTGCCCGAAAAGAATGTTGATAATAATCTTGTTCAAAAGTCAATTTCATTGTGTTGTTCAACAGATTTTTCATATGAGGAGATTGATAAAGGAGACTTTTGTTCTGTTTGTAATCAGCAACAGTGTTTGGTTATTCACGAAATTCAGGATCCTTTTGGCAGCTTGCTGCAATCACCAAAGAAAAGCACCGCAGATGTGACGAAAAGTTTAAGATTAAGGTATGGAGATTATCTGGACCAGAGCAGTGAGGTGTTAATGGAAATCAGTAGCTATGTGTATGAAGATCCTTTCGCAGTATTCTTGAAGTCATCCAGTCAATTCATGCTTTGCAAGTTTATCAGCAGTCAGCTTGAGTTCAAATTTCCATGGGAGTTGCCTTTCGATTATTTCCTTTTCCTACGCATCAGAAAGCACTTGGGAAGAAATCAAATAGCAGCCAAGATGCTTACATGGTTGCACTGGCTGTTCCATTTCACTTGATCGGGTGGTGAAAAGTACAATTAGAGTAGGTTTGATGAATAAGCTCTACTTTGAGCATCTTTTCCAGCTTGTCAGTTGTGTTTAAGTATCGAGTCAGTTTTCGGTTGAGTGAGAGTCAGTTTGTGTCCTCAAGTCATCAGTTTTCAGTCATGCATTTCAATTTGAGTTTTTGATTCCATTGCCCAATGGATAAGGCACTGGTCTGCTCTCCCAAACATTTGTCGTTCTTGGCACCTCCAAGGAGCTACCATCCCCATTGGAGCCAATGTTAGTGTCAGTCTTTGCAGCCTTCCTTCAGTGATCAAACATGCTCTTACAAAGTGATTTTAAGGTGTCAAGGTCAAATTTTGTCATTTCAATGAGTCTTCAAGCAAAATTTGGTCACTAGGCATTAGGTCTAGGGTTTGTTTTCACTCTTTTCAAAGTTGTCCAAATTTCGGTCCATGTCATCATTTAGCTGAGTGTACCATCATTCAGAGGGTTTTCATCATCATGTCAAGTTCCATTGGGTCATTTTACAACTTTTTCATGCTTCAGTTGTGCCTAGGTAAGGTCCATTTCCCTCTCCTAGGGTTTTGGAGGTAATTTCTCTTGGATGGTCAAATCATCGAAAAAACTTGTATCCTGATGTTCAAACACCTTCCCCTATCCTTAATATACCTTATTAAACACTTCCCATCACTGAGATTCCCCAAATTCCTCATTTTTGCACAAACCCTAGTTTCTTGCCACAACTTGGCAATTTTCTAGGCTAGGCCTGTGTTTTTCCCTTTTGGACCCCTTCCCCTCACTCAATCTCTGCGATTCCACTTTTCCCTGCTTCCTAACATCCCTCCCTACTTCCCAAAATTTCCCCAAGAATTTAGAAGCCCCTTATCCCCTTCATTTCGCTTCATTTCGACAAAATCCCTTGTTTCACACATCGGGATAGGTTTCACTCAAATGATGTTTCAGAGCAATAAAAGATGAATTTTGAAAAACTAAGAGAGGTTTTTGTGCAAAAAATGCCAAGGTAGAAAAACCTCCTTCACTTTTTACACAGGTATAATTTTTTTGGAGAAATTTCAATAATAACGTTGCCTCAGGAGAATTGATGCACCTACAGGAAGTAGTGTTGGGATATTTGCGTTTTGAGAGGGTAAATGAACTCCAAATTGCAAAATTCTACTTGGGTTGGAAATCCGACTCCAATATATTTCCAACGAGCTATCACACGCCTAATTTGGACACTGGGAAGGCCTCCAAAAGCCTCCTGCAAAATGCACTATGTAGCGCGCTACTCATTGGGCCAAAACACAAAAAAAATTTGCCATTTCTCTTCAATATCAAATTTGCTTGGTTTTTTCCATGTTTTAACATTAGAAAAGGCCAAGACACATCAAGGAAGTGAAAAAAATGAGTTTTGAAGCCAAATTGTGTGTTGGATCGACGCACTACTCGTTGGGTGGCGCGCTACTCGTATAGCGAAATTTTTCAGTGTAAAATTACACTGGCGCTACTCGTTGGGTGACGCGCTACTCATATAATCTCAGAGCCAGAAATTTTCGCTCCTTCGTCCAGATTCATGCAAAATTGCCTCCAACTGCTTGCAAGTAGGTTCTTTACGTTTTCTCAGTGAATTTTGGACATGATTATGGTGTTTTGAAAGTGGAGAAACAAATGTTTAATGTGGAGAAATGTAAACCCTATGTTTATTTCCAAATTCACTTCTTGGGGTTTTGAAACAAATATGAGTGATTGCGTGGGGGTTTGCAAACTAGTGTGGTTGATATATATGCTCATGCATCTACTGTCAGTGGTGTCCCTGCTCATCATTTACCTCAGCCTCACGCTCTCTCTTTGCCATTACATCACTGCTCTCATTGTTATTGCCATTGTCATTTTCACACTATTCATCATTCATGTTATGACATAGTCCCATTTTCACTTGTCCACATCCTCCATTGACATTGTCAAACACTGAAAGGGCTATTTCTATTGACCTACACTACACTACGCTCATTCCTATTCACTTGTCAAATCCCCATGTAGTCAAGGAGTGGCTATTTTCCATTCAAACTCCTTGTGACAGTCCTTTTCCCATTGTGATATTTCCTATAGCACCTTGACATATATGTGACACATATGACATTGGAGCATACACCAAACTCTTGTTTTCATCATAACCATATCAGCATACTTTTCATACACATTGTGACACCATGACAGAGACCGACACATCACAACAGAGACAGTGTTTTCACTACTGAAACTGCATGTACCAGGAGGATACTGAAACGTCGTGAAACACACGATCCACTCCGGATTTTGGCCAAGGCTTCCTTGGCTGGGCATGATACATGATGGAGGGTCTTCGCTCCGAATTTGAGCGAATTTGGAGAAGTTTTTGTCATTTTGGAAAATTTTGGTCTTAAAACAGGTTTTTCAGCCATACGAGTAGCGCGTCAACGCGCTCACTTATGATTGGGACACTTTCTGGAGGAAAAAATTATATTTTTGGATTTGTCATGGAAATTTATGCATGCTCCAGTAAGACCAAAGAATTTCACCAAATTCTGGATGATCCAAGGGGCCAAAACACCATGAAAATCACCATTCTGCCACCTTTTTCAGCAGCAGGAAGTACTTGTGGGAGGATGAATTTTTGGAGGGGAAAATGAGCTCCAAATTGGGAAATTCCACTTGGGATGGATAGCAGACATCCAGGGCTTTCCAAAAAGCTATCATGAGCTTGATTTTGATGCCGGGAAGTGCCCCAAAAGCAGGCTGAAAGGCGCGCTACTCATATAGCTCAGGCGCGCTACTCATATGGATTTTTGGTCAATTTTTCACCTTCCAGCTCAGAATTTCGGCCAGTTGGACCAGTTTTTCTTGTGGATGTAATTTTTGAGTTGTCTTGATGTAATTTTGTGTTTGTAATGTAACTTTCACTACTTTTACCTATTCTAGAAGATTTACTCCCAAAAAAGTGAAAATCAAGTCAAAGAATCAGTTTCCTTCCTTTTAGAGGCAAGTTGTTTGGCTGCCTATATTCTAGCTCCTTGTTTAGAATTAGTTGAAACTGCTCCTAGAAGGAGGAATTCAACCCCTAGAGGTGTGGGAAGGGGTTAGGATGGTCTATATGATGTAATTTCTCAATCATTTTCAGAGGTTGGAGAGGTTGGACTCTTGGGAAGATTTTGGCACACTATTGTACATATTTTTCATATTTTGGCTAAGGAAAGATCAGAGGTTTTGCAACACCTGTTGGGATTCTTGTGGCTTTCAGTTCTTGATGGTGTTTTCTCTCAGTTTATTGTAAGTTCTTTCATGTTTAATGTATTCCATTCCCTTCTTATTCTTCTGAAACTAAATGAATGAGTAAATGAGGTTGAATCCATTGTTTCAGTGCTCTGCCTTTAAATTTGTTTAGTTTTACATGTTTTCGCCTGTTTGGAGAGGATCCATGTTCTCCCTTGCCCTCTTCAGCTCCTTGTCGTTCTGATCCATCCATATACCGATCAAAAGCATCAAGACTACTGCCTACCTTGCCCCAACTCGAATTCTGCAAAGATCTGGCCTTATCCCCGGACCCAAAATTGTTTTTCCCATTTTTTCAACAAAAACCCAAAAAATCAAAATCAAACTTTCTTATCTCTTTACTAGCCTAAAATCAGTACCGAATATAAGTCATCTCAGCCCCTTTGAAGACCTTTTGCCGAGATAGACCCGGAGAGAGCCCTCTCCTGTCCTCGTAGGGCTAGCTACGAGGCTGAGCGTGGTTTGATGTAGCCTTGAGTTTTACCTTATTTCAGCCTAAGGTAGATTTGAGCGCTAACAAAACCTTCCTAAGATCCCATAAGTTGCTCCTTGCCCTCCTTTGAGAGTTGCCTATGAGTATGTCCAAGCAGGTCTGGAGTTAAATGACCTCTGACCTTATCTATAGACAGAAATTCGGTTTTCCCTCTTTCTTTCACTTCCCTTCCTTATTGTTTCATCTCAACTATTATCTTTAAGATCCAAATGCTTTAGATGACTAGCCCAACTGAAAGCTTGCACATTGAACAACGAGTAAACCCTTTCCTGACTCCATTTCCCAATGGCTTTGATGTTCTCCGAGTTATCTACCTTTGCCTAAAATCCTTTTTGCCCATTCTTGTCTTATTTAGGACCTTCTTTCCTGATTCCCAACAACCAAACTTAAAATTAAATAAACAAACCTTGTGCCAATAACTAGCCTAACATCTTAAACTTCGAGCTCAAAGACATATCACTTTGACACATCTTAGATAGATCCCTCTCTGGACCCAGGAGGGCTAGATCCTGAGGTCTGAAAGTGGTTTGATGTTGTCTCATCTTTTGGTCTTGCCAACCTGGCCAAAACATGGGAACCCCAACATAATGGTGAGTCCACTGTGGAAGTGAGTGCATTACACCTTAAACATTCTTAGGCATTCAAAAAACCTACAACCTCTGGTTAGGTTGGCAGTTAAACATTCATATTCACAGATCAACCCCTATACCATTGTTGTGTTTCCCCATACTCTTGGACAGAGTCTAGAAAGGGCCAGGTAGCCTCCAGATCTCACACTCTTTCAGAGGTGACATATCTGGTAAAAGCCCTCCCAGTCAATCTCTGGTTAGAGTTTGTCGTGTTTCAAAGATATCCTTGAAAGGGGACATCCCATTGGCACTGTGGTGGACAGTGTACCCTCTAGAACACCCTAAACCTTCCACCTGGCGACTCCATAGCTCCTAAAGATAAAAGACTCCAATGGTGATCAGTAGGCCTGTTGATTATCTTAGTTCACATTAGAATCCACTGGGAGACCAGCCTCCATAACAACATCAACCACAATAAAGGTAACAAGTAGGGTTAAGTTCCTTTGTTGGAAGGCAACATTCTGGCTTCAAGAAACATTCATACAAGAGCTTATCCCGATCCAAACCCACCTGAAATAGTTGATAACCCTGAGAGCATCTTCAAGAGACTTCCTACACCTAGAATATCAACTATTTCCAGTCATATCCATAGAGCTAACTCTACACCAGAAGACCTTACAACTCTATCACACTTTCACCTTAACCTAGACCTACCTAATAGGTTACCCAGAAATAGGTCATTCAGTGATCTAGATCAGTTGGACTTTGAGCTTCTTGTTTCACCACCCCAAAGTGGTACACATACTAGGGACAGAGGAACCCCTCCATCCACACCTCCGGATATCCAATTCATTCAAAACTTGGGGCTATCCCACCCTAGATCTTCTCAACAAACCTCTGCTGGTCCTAGAATCCCTGTCATACATATACTAGCTACTCAAGTTAACCCTTTCCCTCATCAGAATATCATTATGGCAGCCTGGTATGCACCTTTGATGTTACCTCAGCCTCTAGTGCCCCTACCAAATGATTATCAAGCAAAGATCCCACATTTCACTGCAAAAGAGTCCATCACAACCCAGCAACATGTAGATAAAATGGAAGATTCTTTTGACTACATGGAAATAGATGATGATACAGTCAAAATGAGAATCTTTGCCCAAAGCTTAGGAGGTGATGTGAAGAAATGGTTCAAAATCCTACCTCCTAATAGTATCCAAGACCTTCCTGCTCTATATCAGACTTTCATCAACAAATGGGAAGTTAGGGCTAACCCTCGTCAAATCCTAGCAGAATACATGAGCCTTAAAAGAAACGTAGGAGAGAGTGTACATGATTACTCAACACGGTTTAACAGCGTTTACAATGCCCTCCCTCCACATATGAAACCTCCCCAGGGTATAGCCCTAGCTAAATACCCTGAAGGCTTTGATGCTGACATGGCCTATCAGCTTAGGGATAAATAGTACAACACTTTGGAAGACATGCAGAAAGGGGTAGTGAATATAGAAGCCAACTTGATTGAGAAAAGAGCAAGACTGAGAGCTGAGAAAAGGGTAACATATAGAGATGACACCATAGCTTCCACCTCTGATTCCAATTATGACAGACTATCTAAAAACGTGGAAAGACTACAACAAATGATGGAAAAAATGGTTGTCAATCAGAACAAAAACCAGAACCAAAACTTTAGAAGAAACAACGCCACTCCCAACAAACAAAAGGAATTAGATCAACAAGTTATTCCCCCATTCCAAAACTTTCTTGATGAAGATGAGGGAATCATAGAGAAGTCTGAGGGAAATACAATAAACATGTTCGAAGCAGAAGACTCAATCCATAACTGCTATTCAGATGAAGATCGGCCTTCACCCTCATACTGGGATGAAGAAAGATTGGAATCTGAAGATTATAGACTTGGATTTGAAAATGCTATTATGTAGGTCAGGGAACAATATGAACTTAGGAGAAAAAAGATCCAAGACAGTTCCAAAACCCAAGCTCCTGAGATTACAATCAAGAAAAGGCCCGAGAAATCTTCTAAAGCAACTGCTGAGAGTAACAAGACAGCAGCTAGGAGTTCTGGAAAAAGCAAAGAAAAAGACAACCACAAAACTGATAAACAAATTCAAACAACCAGTAGCACTAGCACTACAGTTAGTGCTCCTAATAAAATTGTTCCTAACACGGTACATAGTGAAAATTAGCCCATGGATTCTACCACCAGGGTGGTGATAAAAAAAATAGAGTCGAGCATTTCCAAGAGCCAGTCCACTTTCAATTTGGAAAGTGAGATTGCAAAGATTAAGATCTCTGTACCACTTTCTGAGCTGGCCACTCATAATGTATATAAAGGCCAAATTTTGAAAGCATTAAATTTAGCTGAGAATAGTGACATTGTAAACCTGAGTGATGACCAACCGGCACTTCTGTTTGGTCCCAAGATTGAGGGAAAGTTTCAAGAGGGGTAGTTCCACCTTTTTATATCAGTCTCAATATTCATGACAAAATTCTTCATAATGCAATGCATGATTCTGGAGCTTCTCACAACCTAATGCCCAAGGTGGTTATGGAAAAACTAGGACTAGAGATAACCCGCCCCTATAAGGATTTGTATTCATTCGACTCTAATAGAGTAAAATGCCTTGGCCTAATTAAAGACCTGTGTGTGAGTCTTACTCAGATTCCTACTAAATTTATGGTCATGGATGTTGTGGTGGCAGACGTGCCACCCAAGTATGGCATGTTACTATCTAGATCGTGGGGAGCCAAGCTGCAGGGTACCATGCAGATGGATGGGGCCTATGCCACAATCCCTGTGTTTAGCCAGATAAGAAGACTGTATAGGGAGGCGCAAATGAAATTCATGGTCAGTAGCCCTGAGAAACCTGAGAATTCACCATTATACTCTATACATACAGACCTTGACTCCTTCATCTTCTGTAATGATGAATCCTTAGAGGGGTCAGGATCCCAAAACAGAGACGTGAACAAAGAAACACAGTCCATGGACTTCAACATAATGGCCACCCTGGATATAGAGGAAAACGAAGAAAAAGACCCCGGACAGTGCACTGAAACAGAAACACAGAACAAACAGGAAAGCGAAGGTAAACAACCAACTGATCATCCCTCACCAACGCACACTTCCCGCGAAGAATTAAACAACCCACAGCATAGTGCAAACCCTACAGCGCAACATAATGGCGAACCCAACCATAGGAAAAGAAACGATAATGAAACCAAAAATGTGCCCCTGTGGGTAATGAAATTTTATGGGTCATGCACAAGAAGAACCGTTGGAGCCGGGGTATGGCTGCATAACACAGAAAATGACTACGCAGAGAGTCACGCCTGCAACCTACACTTCAAATGCACAAACAATATTTCCGAATACGAGACTCTAATCCTAGGGTTAAATCTGTTGAAGAAATTAGGGGCCCGTAAGATAGTCGTGCAGGGAGACTCGGAATTGGTTATTAAACAAGTGAACGGTGAGTACACAACAAAGCACCCTAGGCTAAGAGCATATAGGAATGATGCCGTGGACACATTTAAAACCTTTGTTGAATACAAATTAGTTTTTATCCCTAGGAGTCAAAACGCCATTGCAAACGGATTAGCGTGCCCGGCTAGTTCATACCCACAGACTCCAAACGATTAGCAAATCAAAATACAGACCAAATTCAGACCTGCAGTGCCAGATAATGAAAAATACTGGCAGGTCTTTGAAGGAGATAAACAGATTGAAGATTTCTTAACAGGCAAAAACGAGTTTGAGCTTTCTGATTCAGACTTTGTGCCTAGTGACAACTGCCTAAGTGAGGAACCCTCGGATGAGGAAAAACCACTCGGAAACATAGAAATAAACGCTTTAAATGAAGAAACTGGAAATTCAATCACAGAAGGTGAAAATGCAGAAAACGAAGAAGTTGAGGTGCTACGGGCCAAAGATAAGAACATACCTCGAGGTTTGGCGCCGCTAGAGGACCTGTTTGACTTCAATGACGTAGCAAAAAAGCCTACCATAGAGCACGCGGACTCTGACGTGGAAGAATGCAATATAGTCACAAAGGAAAAGCCCAAAGTGATTAAATTGGCCAAATCCTTACCCGAGGAAATGAAAAAGAGA
Organism: Pinus albicaulis; assembly: GCA_034641835.2. Taxonomy (NCBI): domain Eukaryota; kingdom Viridiplantae; phylum Streptophyta; class Pinopsida; order Pinales; family Pinaceae; genus Pinus; species Pinus albicaulis. Next base: position 32,330,633 of record CM076583.1, on the reverse strand, counting down.
TACATTGATCTTTTTAAAGAATTTATTGATGTGTTTGCTTGGATTTACGAAGATTTAAAGGCTTATGACACGAACATTATACAAGACAAAATACCTTTAAAGGAAAATCATAAGCCCTTTAGACAGAAACTTCGTAGGATAAACCCAAAACAATTGCTTGCAGTTGAAAAAGAGATTAAAAAGATGTATGAGGCAGGCATAATAGTTCCTGTGAGGTTCTCTGACTGGGTATCGAACTTAGTGGCTGTAAGAAAGAAAACGGGAGAAATCAGACTGTGTATAGACTTCAAAAATCTTAACAGAGCCTCACTCAAGGACAATTACCCATTGCCAAAAATGGAACACATTCTACAGCAGGTAGTAGGCTCAAAAAGGATTTCTCTTTTGGATGGTTTTTCAGGATACAACCAAGTGCTAGTACTCCCAGCAAATCAACTCAAAACAACTTTTACCACTCCCTGGGGCACCTTTATGTATGTTAAAATGCCCTTTGGACTGATGAATGCTAGAGCCACCTTCCAGAGAGCAATGGATATAGATTTTTCAGATGAAATAGGACACTTTATTTTCATCTATTTGGATGACATAACAATCTACTCCAAGACTGAGGAAGAACACCTAGAACATATGAGGAAAGTGTTCGAAAAGTGTAGAAGGTTTGGTCTGTCACTAAATCCTAAAAAGACTGTATTTGGGCTGCAAGAAGGAAAGCTTCTTGGCCACATTATATCTAAAAAGGGAATTAGGATAGACCCACAGAGAGTTGAAGGAATACTACAGATCACACACCCGAGAAACATCAAAGAACTACAGTCCTTCAATGGGAAAATTAACTTCCTTAGGAGGTTTATTCCCAATCTAGCTGAACGCCTTAGGAATATGACTAACATGCTGAAGAAAGGTGTGGGAGTTAAATGGACTGTTGGAGTTAAACAATATTTTGAATCAGTGAAACTTGCACTCACCCAAGCTCCTGTTCTGATTAGCCCAGATTTCTCAAAATATTTTCTGATATTTTCATTTGCCTCTGAGCATACTATAGCTGCAGTTTTACTGCAGAAAAACACAGAGGGGATGGAACAACCAATTTCCTTTTTCAGCAAAGCACTAAGGGACGCACCCTTAAAATACAACATAATGGAAAAACAGGCCTATGCCTTATTCAAGGCCTTAAAGGACTTTAGGGTGTACATATTACATTCTCATACCATAGCTTATGTGCCTAACATAGTTGTCAAAGATATATTGTCCCAAGATCCTGATGGAAAAAGGGGAAAATGGATTGTTGTGATTCTAGAATACAACCTTGAGATTAAACCCACTAAGCTGATCAAAGGGCAGGGCCTAGCTAAATTAATGGCTGAATCAAATCTGCAAGCCCTTGAAATTAACATGGTGAATGCCTTGGATGAGCAGGAAGGACTGCCAGATCCCACTATAGAAGAGAAGATTCAAAACTCTCCATGGTGTTCCGATATCCTTTATGTCCTCACCAACCTGAACGCTCCGCCAGAACTGTCAAAAACCAAGGCCAGATTTATAAAACTAAAGGCCAGAAATTACTATGTCCTGAATGAAAACTTATATTGGAAAAATCCACATGGCCTATTGCTTAAATGTTTTCCTGAAGCTGAAGCTGAGAAAATCAAACAAGAGTTTCATGCTGGAGAATGTGGAGGCCACCTGAGTTGGAAAGCCACTGCCAATAAAATACTCAGGGCTGGTTATTATTGGCCTACACTTTTTAATGATGTCCATAAGATGATAATAGACTACCACAAATGCCAGATTTTCGAAGGCAAGAGAAAACTCCTCCCCCTCCCTTTACATCCTATCACGGTTGAAGGTCCTTTTATGCAATGGGGCCTAGATTTTATAGGAGAAATTCACCCAGCTTCTTCTGCACAACACAAATGGATCTTAACAGCCACATACTACTTCACTAAGTGGATAGAGGCAATACCTACTAGGAATGCCATAGATTCATTCATCATTAGGTTCCTAGAAGGTCATATTCTCTCTCGGTTTGGCTGCCCAATGAAAATAATCACCGATAACGCTGCTGCTTTTGGATCCAAGAAAATGGTTGATTTTTGTCACAGGTACCAAATAGCACTTGGTAATTCAACTGCCTATTACCCTCAAGGTAATGGTTTAGTTGAATCATCAAACAAGAGCCTAGTGGCCATCATCAAAAAGCTGTTGGAGGAGAACAAAAAGTCATGGCATAAAAAGTTGGTGCATGCTTTGTGGGCTGACAAGCTTACAACAAAAAAATCCATTGGCATGTCACCATTCCATCTTTTCTATGGAACAGAAGCAATATTTCCTACCAGCCTTGGAGTACCCGTAATCAAGCTGGTCCAGGAAATCCAAACAGAAGAGGACAACATGATAAGAAGGATAAATCAAACCATTCACCTCCAGCAAACAAGGGAAGGGGTATATAATAGAGCTATCAAAGTTCAGGAAAACATAAAACGGTTGTTTGACAAGAGAACCAAAGCTGCTGATTTCAAGATTGGGGATAAAGTTCTGAAGTGGGACTCAAGGAGAGAGGATAAAGGTAAACATGGCAAGTTTGAAAGCTTGTGGCAAGGTCCATACATCATCCAGGCCACTGTGGGTCCAAATGCCTTCTTCCTATAGGAATTAGATGGTACAGAGCTGTTTGGGGGTCCTGTCAATGGCAGGATGCTCAAACACTACTTCTGCTGATTTTCAATTTCTAGTTTTCATTTCCATTGTACATACCATTGCAGTTTTTGTTTTCAAGAAAAAGAGAAAAATGTTTCAGAAAACAAAGAAAAAGGAGAGGTTTAGACAGGCTCAAAACATGAACCTCTGAGGCACAAAATATTGGCTCTAATATGATCAAAACCTGAGCCAAAGAAAGTAAAGACAACTGGTCCTAACATGCTCAAAATCTAGACCAGCAAAGAAAAAGAAGAATCAACTCTAATATGCCCAAAACCAGAGTTGAAAATGAGGAAAAGAGTGACTCAGATATGCTCAAAACTTGAGTCACAAAAAGAAAGAAGGATACTTCAAGCTTCATATTTCAAGCCTTCTAGTTTTGTTTTCAGTTTTCAGCAATTTTTTTTCCATGTGCAACTGCCTTTATGCCTTGGATCAACAGCAAACTAGACTGTCCAATCCTAGTTTGGCTGTTTTTTTGAATTTCCGTTGTAGAATATAGAGAAGAAATCTGCTGGACAGTTTAATCCCAGCAGATATTAGATTAGGTAGAGAAACATATGAGACCAACAGTCTAATCTGGTCTCATGGAGCAATAAGGGTAGAATAAGAATAGGTTTATTTTCTGTTGTAAAAATAAATGATGTAAAGGGTCTTCTAGTTCAAATGCACCCTCGAAGAAAAAATGCTAGGATTGTAGGATGGGTAGGTAGACTGTTTGAGAAAGTTTCTGCTGATCTATCATATTCGTGGCAGCTGAAAATCAAAGAAGAAAGGTGGCTTAAGTAGCAGGCATGTAGCCTTCACCAAAGATTTATTTTCTGAATTCTTGACTCCTTCAAGAAGAAGCCATCCCCATGTGGAGCCACTGTTAGCCCCTTATAAATTCCTTGACAAGCAAGCAAGGGGCTAGATTATTTTGAACCCCTTCAAGGAATGCATTTCCCTTGAAAACACATCATCCTTGAAGCCTTTTCATGTTCCCTGCTCTTTGATCCTTTCCTTCTGTTTTTTTGAGTCTATGGGCCTCATTGATTGCTAAAAATTGTGCCCAAAGGACCTTCTTTTGCCCCTTGTACCTCTGCAAAATGTTCTATTGTACCCATTTTTTCCCCTTTGACAAATTCCTCCTTTTCCCTCTTAGTCCCCCTTTTTTACCCTCAAAATCATACCCAAAATTCCCTTTAAATCCCATTTTTACCCCTTGTTTGGCTAAAAATCCCCTTTTCCTCCCTATCGTTACCCTTTATAGGCCTTGAAATGCATTAAAAATGAGGTTAAAACTCACTTTCCAACTTTATATTAAGGCCTAAGCCCCTTTACCGCAAGCCCGAACCACTTCCCCAACCATACCCGTAGAGACCTTATAATAAACAATGTCAACATCTATTACGAAGTCCCGCCCTTTATAACCACTTCCCCTTTCCATACCCCGCCGCTGTTTAATCGCAATCGCAAATCATCTCCAATCGCATGATTTATGCAAAGTGCTCCGATCATTCATCAAAAATATTTGCGATGCGATTGATCGATCGCAACTGACCTCCGATCCGCCCGATCACAATCGCAAAATCCGCCCAATCGCAAGTCCCCTGCTCCATATCTCCGATCGCACCATCGCTCTGATCCCCGATCGCTTGTTCCCTCCGATTGAATGTGAGCTGTTGATCTGGTCCCTAGATCCAACTGCCAGCGCTCAATCGCGCTCCCTGCCTAATCGCAATCGCATTTTCCGTCGCATCTCCCCCCTTGCTCCTTGCAATTGCGATCCCTCGACCACATCTGAGCCGTCCATCCCTCCGCCAGATCTAACGGCCATAATTCAATCGCATCCCGCCCTCAATCGCAATCGGAACCTCCGAAATGTGTCACCCCTGTCCTCCTGCTCTGATTTGCGATTGCGATTTCCGTATTGGGTCCCACCTCATACGTGCATTCCATTACATTTCACGCATTTCCTTTGTATTTCCTCCATAGTCTAAAGTTCCGCATTTTGCATTAAAATCTAATTTTATATATGCATTCCGCCCATTTCTCATGTGTCATTCCACGGATTGATCTCCGCCGTCGATCTATGTCCCCAGGCCATGATCGAACGGCCCTTATGAATTGTTACCCCAAACCCTATTATTTGTTGTATTTCACCATAATGTTTCATTTTTCACGGTCATTTCACATAAAACCACTGTTTCACCATTTTTGTCGCCGCTGCACCACATATTCACGAGTCTCCGCTCCATCTTCCTCCCCATGCATGGATTTCATTACTATGTTGCGTGTTTGCAGAGTACGAGCGGCGGAAGACCGCCATGATTCAAAGTCTCAGTACAGCTACAGAAAGACAGGAAAAGACCGTTTTCAAAGCCAAACTCATGGAGAAAAGGGCTAAGAAGACATACAACAGTGTTTGCATTAAAGAAACAGAGTTTAAACTCTGTAGGTCCTCTCCAGAGCCATTAAAGCTCAGATTTCGCGGCCAGAGGCAAACCAGTGCACAGGAGACTAAGTCAGCAGGGTTTTACATCAGCAAAACGTTTTTCTCCATGGTAGGACAGAGTGCCCATACCGTTTTCACTCCTTGCCGTGCTCCAGTGAAGAAATTTCTGCCCTGACCACCGTCCTATGCTACTAGAGTAGTTGTTAATGCAGTATGGCAGACCATTCAGTCATTCATGCACCAGTTTGTTTATTTACCACAGTACTACAGAGTACTACTGCAGTCAGATTACATCAAGACCATGCCAGAGTAAATGGAAGCTAGAGAAAGTCACTCCTTCGTTCCAAAGGTACTAGGGATAAATGCAGAGAGTTAAAACAGAATAGGCTTCGGCCCTCTCCTTCTTTTCTGTGTTTTTAATGTTTCATTAGTGTTTCACCTACCTCCTCGGCTCATCTTTTGCTATAAAACTCAGAAAAGAAACTATTGTAAGGGTTTTTGATGAGATATCAGAGAACTGTAAGATGTTTTTTGTGAGATATAATTTCTGTAAAGTTGTAAGATAGGCTGAGGGAAGATGTATTCAGGCTGAATTTTCAAGCTGTGGGTAATGTTGTACCGAACTGGTGTTGTTTTTAATATGACAAGCAAATTTCTTTGGATCCTGATCTAAAGCAGCTGGTGATGTTTTCCTATCTCTGTGTTATTTTTCATTTCATTCCATTTCTACTGGCTTGCATCATAAATCTGGCATAGAATTTGCCCTTGTTAGGCACCCTATGTTTCTGCTCTCCTCGCCTTAATGTTTTCTGCTATATGTGCATCTGAGGATTGATTTCATTGATTTAACCAATGTAGTGGATGTATTGCCTGCTAGCTGATGTATGAGTTAATGAATCTGTTTCTTAGAAGTTCTTGTTAGATTTGACTGAATGAATTGGGAACACTGGGAGTGCTAGAACCCTGTATCTGTCTCACTAGGATCCTTTTTAGCCAGTTAAACCTTCCTAAGATCCCATAAGTTTCTCCTTGCCCTCCTTTGAGAGTTGCCTATGAGTATGTCCAAGCAGGTCTGGAGTTAAATGACCTCTGACCTCATCTATATACAGAAAGTTGGTTTTCCCTCTTTCTTTCACTTCCCTTCCTTATTGTTTCATCTCAACTATTATCTTTAAGATCCAAATGCTTTAGATGACTAGCCCAACTGAAAGCTTGCACATTGAACAACGAGTAAACCCTTTCCTGACTCCATTGCCCAATGGCTTTGATGTTCTCTGAGTTATCTACCTTTGCCTAAAATCCTCTTTTCCCATTCTTGTCTTATTTAGGACCTTCTTTCCTGATTCCCAACAACCAAACTTCAAATTAAACAAACAAACCTTGTGCCAATAACTAGCCTAACATCTTAAACTTTGAGCTCAAAGACATATCACTTTGACACATCTTAGAGAGATCCCTCTCTGGACCCAGGAGGGCTAGATCCTGAGGTCTGAAAGTGGTTTGATGTTGTCTCATCTTTTGGTCTTGCCAACCTGGCCAAAACATGGGAACCCCAACACATCATTCAACAATGAAAAAAGGTGGAACAACAATTCTTGGAGGTGTATTGGGTCAAGTTGATGGCCGATTTTGGATCAATTGTATAGCAGCATGTGGAAGTCCTATATTGGAATTGACGTGGGTGTCACGAAGAATTCAATTAGGAGAATATTCCCCATTGATTAGATTGGGTGCCATAGGTCTTTTGGAGGGTAGCGTGTTGGCTACCCAAAGTAGCCCTAGATGAGCTATATTGAAGGAAAAATAGTAGTTGAAGGTTGGGTGAAGGTTGGTGCCGAAGTGCAACACTTTGATGGACAAAATTTGTTGCTAGCCTGGAAGATTAGAGCTCAGGAATTAAGCCTACCCAGAGACAAGATTGGATTAGCTCGTGTACACTCTAGAGAAGGATGTTCAGGAATGTTAGGTGGTAGCCCTATCGGAGTCTCGATGTGTAGATGCCTTGATGGACTAAGGAACTAATAGTGAGCAGTACGGAAGAGAAGTACTGACAGGACAAGATACGACAATGTGTTTGTTAGTGTATCTTGTATACCATAGACTATTGTGTTATTCATATTTGGTTTAATATAAAAAAGATTGGTGATTTTTCATTATTGTACAATTTTGTTTAAAACTGTGTATATTGTGCATATGCGATTTATTGCTTTATATTTTCCGTTGTGCAAAGTAGTTTATGGTTGGGATTCTTGGTATGGTAGCGTCAGTGATTTAAGACTCTAGCCTAGACCCAAGGTAAAAAAAATTCAACAATGTCTGGGTACCTTAATATGGCTACGAGAATCAGATATGGGATATGGTGGCCAAAACCCTTATTGTACTCTCGGTCGTATCTATGTTGTGAATACCCCAACTACTGAAGCTAATATGGACGACGTCGACGGATCCGAATTGTTAGATCTAAGCAGGATAGAAATATAGGAGATAACTTTAGATATATGGGGTAACTATGGTCACAAGGAGTATCAGGTGCTATAGATTGCAATAGACGCAGGGGTCCAACAATAATACTTGGCCCAATCATTAAGGGCATGAACTAAGGAGGATCAACCGTACCCTTATCCGTACTACCCGACTACCCCGTTGTACATGCGAGTAATCTCCTCGAGTGTTGTTCTCAATGTACTATAGTAGCAAGACAATCGATGGCTAAACGATGGTTAGGATTCAGGGTTTACTAGAGTCTTACTATATAACAGAGGGTACGTGGAAGTGCAGTTCGTGTGCGGTGTTGTCTAATGCGATACCACTCAAAGGGGGTACCCAATGGGGTTACAAGAGAGTCCAACAAACGTGACCACCTCTTGTAGTTCCTATGTGCATGCCTCCCCAAATCTGCGGGTTTATGCACTCAATGATAAATTTCGTGGTTTAAAGACGTCGGAACACATCTCTAGCCTAAAAAAAATTCTGTGAAAAGTGGAGGTCCCACTGGCCTTGGAAAGCACTCTGATACTACTTGTTATGAACTTGACCTATGATACAAGCCAAAATACAAGAAATACGAAAAAAAATAGCCGAAACTAATAGATATCACGAGGAAATTGACAAGCGACAAAGATATTTTATTATGCAGAAACAAAATACAATGTTCACTTGCCTCTTTAAGGGGGCAACCTCCAACAGAGAAGAGCTCAATTACAATACAACACAATGCTTCTACCTTCTATCTAAGACTATTTATATCCTAATGACATCCAAAACTCTAACTACTAGTGGTCCCTGACATAACATGGGTTAACCACCTTATTTATTAACTAAGGCCCATTTATAACTAATTGTGGTCCCTTTTCTAGAATGCGGGTCAACCACTTACAATTATTATTAATGTGGATAACTGCTTACGAGATTTATTGACTCAACTAACTAACTATGACTCGGACTAGTCCCGCGCAAAGACTCGCATGACAATGTGGACCTTTCGACTCCACTCAACTCTATTAAGGCCCAAATTTGCCTCCTTCAACACTCTGTCGACCAAATTTCACAAGCTCAACATCTGGACCATGCCGACCACGTCAACTTCTTTGCAGACATCCTGCACAACCATAGGTGTATCCTTGATAGTTAAGCATATCTTTGAAGGAACCAACAACATCTTCAAGCCCATATAGATGGATTGGAACATGTATGGCTCATATGGAAATTAGTGATTTGGAATAATGTTTATTTGTTTATTTTAATTAGAAAAATTAGTAGATCCATCATTAAAGAGATTTGGAATAGAGTTAGTGATTATCATTCTACTCTTGAGCCTCGCGGCCCACAAATATGACTGAAAAAATAAACTAAATTACAAAACCCGATACATTCACCGTTCAACCTAACCGAATCCTTCCTACCACATCACCGTTCAACCAGCCCAATGCAATTTTTATCACTCCCAAAGAATCCAAAAAATGGTTGACGGTCTCTCAAGTAAAAGCCTCGACTGGAAACTGCACAGACGACAATTTTCCTTCTGTTGTCACTCCTAAAGATAGCCTTGAGTTGCAAAAGACCAGTGCCTAGGACATCTTAAGGATAAGAGGTCTTCTTGTATTAACTTTCAATTTAGGGAGACCTCGCAAGATTAGCCTTTGTGAGATTTACTTATTTGGTGGTTCTAGATAGCGATGGGAGAAGAGAAATGATGCTAACTTTGATTGAATGTTGGATATAACTCAGAATGGGCCTGAGGCCATTATGAAGCTCAATTGCTTTAAATGGGCCGGATATGAAACCAGTGAACAGTCTTTAGAGGTAAAAGAGGGTGAATGCTTCGATGAATAGGGAGAGGAGAGTTGGAGGGAGGCAGGCTTACTGAAAGGTAAGAATATGCCCTTCGTAGACTTAAAGAAGAAAACGGTTGTGATAAAGTGTATGAAACAGCAATCCAGTATCAAACACAATTAAGGTGACCAAGTGCTTAACTTATGAGTACCATTTCCAACAGTAGGACGGAGGTAAATTCATCTATTAAACACTTGTGACCAGCATTCCGAAAAAACGATAATTGAAGAAAAATTCGGCGAAATTGAATGAGAAAACTAAACAAATACACAGAAGAGGCATACATACTGTTCAAAAGCCCAGTTGGAATCCATTTGCAAAAAATCGTTATTGTAGTATCTTCTTAAAACAACTCTTCAAGATATGCATTAAGAGCTTATCCCATACATTACAAAATGTGCTATACAAAAATGTGAACTCAGAACTTCCACAGAAATCAGAACCCATCTTTCATCTCTGAACTCTCTACATATAGAGTTCTCCTTGAGGGTTCACGATCGAATAATCATTCATGATCGAACCACACATGTGAAAATCAAAATATCCTAACCAACTAGTAGATCGTGCATCAAGCAATCACTCCTGCAAACAGAAAATCAAAACAGAATCGGGTGAAATTGATATTTCACTAGCAAAACATCCTAATCAAACAGTAAAAGGGAAAACATAGTTGGCCATGGAGGTCAAATCCTGGAATCTTAAAAATGGGGTGGTGAGGAGTGGTTGTGAACAAGTGGGCAGTCTCGTTTCCCTCACATGATTCCACCTGCTGTGGAAAAGCCTCCATTCCCTCATTCTCATGATTCACATTAACCGTTATGAAATGGCCAGTTGTGTCGTGCATGCCTGGCTCTTTTGCGGAGATTTCCTGGACAACTAAATAAACCATAACTATGCTTGCTCCACCCGAAAACACATGCTGTGTGGGACTTGCAAAACCATAGACCAGATTTCAAAGGGGGGCCCTCCGGTTTGTGGTATTGGATGGGGGGGTGTGAAATTACAGTAGGCCGACACATAGCACCTAAGGCAGTTTCCAAAACTGGCCATTTCAGACCCCCCTCCCGGCATTAACCTTCGAAAGATGAGAGGGGGGGGCCAAACTAGATCGTGAGCCGTCAGATGCGTGATAGGGAGCGGAGATGAGGGGAAGATGGTGGAGGTTTAGCGGTGATAGAACGTATGGATCATGGATGGAAATGGCAGAAGTGATGGTGAAGTTAGTGGGATGGTTAATTACTGAAAAGAACGGGATCGAGTTCGGGGGAGGACTTTGATGACGTGGCAAGGAGGTGGGGCTGCCCGTGGATCACAATAGGGAGTATTTATTTATGAGGAGAGGGAGGTAAATGCTATAATCTACGAGGAGTGAAGTGCGATTACAGTGAGCAAAGATGACGTGGCATGACGGAGGTGGGGCCATCTACAAATCACAAATCGCAAGGTTTAACATATGAGCGACAAAGGGTAAATGGTATAATATGCGATGTGCAAGGTGCGATGTGTAGAGGGGTGACGTGGCAGGACGGAGGTGGGGTTGATCGCACATCGCAAATCGGGAAGTTTAGTTATGAGGAATGGAGGGTAAATTCTAAAACTTGTGATGTGCAATTTGTGACAAACAAAGAGGTTGGTGATGCAAAAAGGTGAATGGTAAGTTTCTTTCCTCTTTTGACTGCGGGGCATCCTCCCAACCCATGCTTGAAGTGTTTGGCCTTCATCTTAGCCGCTCCGACTCGTCATTTTCTTAACTTTGATGTTTCCTTATTCATTCAAAAGAACCATAAGTCAACATTGGCTCCATTGGGGACGACACACTCGTTCGAGTGTGTTGAGAACTCGCAGACCACTTGCTTATGTTCTTCTTCATGTGCCTGGGATCATCGTTAGAGACATTTTCAAGCAGCTTTAACAAAAAAAGAAAACAGGAATTCATGCGAAAATAACAAACGATATATATACAATTTGAGGATATGTACAATGGGTCATCGTAGCCCGCTATCAGCGCTGGAAGTAAGGCTTGAGAAACTGTCCATTGACAGGCATCTCAAGTGTGTCCCTTTCCAAATTATCCAACGCAAATGTATTATTGCCTTTGACCTCTCCCACCCTAAATGGACCAAACCAAAGGGGGTCAAACTTCCCATTTTTCCCTTTATCTGACCGCCTGATATCCCATTGTAGCACCAAATCCCATACTTGGATTTCCTTGTCTTTAGCTCTTTGATCAAATAAGCCTTTCATCTTTTCTTGGTACTCTTCTAGTCTTAGGCTTACTTGTTCCCGTGTTTCACTTAGCTCAACCAATTGGTTCATTCTTCTAACAAGTTCATTTGGATCTTCCTTGTTCTCTTGTGAGAATCGGGCCACGGGTAATGCGAGCTGAATAGGTAAGAATGCTGCTTGGCCGTACACCAACTCATAAGGGGACTTCCCTATGGGTCTTTAAGTGGTGATGTGATTCGCCCAGAGTGCAAACTTGAGCTGGGAATCCCATTTCTTTTGCTTTTCGTTGATGGTATTTTTCAAGATCCTCACCAGTGTCTTTTTAGATGACTCTGCCAGCCCGTTCCCCTGTGGGTAATATGCAGTGGAGTGCCCCAGAATGATATTATAGTGCTGACAAAATTTCACTAACTTAGCCGATTTGCAAGTGTGGGCATTATCAGTGATGATTTTAGCAGGGCTTCCAAACCTAGCTATTATGTTCTCCTCCAGGAACTTGATCACTACCCCATATGTGGCATTCCTTGCAGGCATGACCTCAACCCACTTAGTGAAGTAATGTGTGGCAGTGAGGATCCATCGATGCTGGTTACTATAAGCTGGGTGAATATCTCCAATGAAGTCGATTCCTCGTTGTTTGAACAACTCTTTGACATGTACTGGGATCAATGGGAGTGGCGAAAACCTTTTCTTCTCGGCAAATGTCTGACACTTCTTGCAGGCCCAGACGCGAGCATGTACATCACCAAATAGCTTAGGCCAAAATAAACTTGCTCTAAGAAACTTGTGAGCAATGGATCGTCGGCTGTAATTCCCGCTTCATATTCCTTCATGGAACTCTGTCATCACTTCGTCGACTTCTTTCTCTGTTAAACATAATAGCAAAATCCCAGCCGGGTCTCTCCAATACAATTACCCATTTGCGATAGTGTACTTTTGAGACCTTAACCTCAAGGTGCGATACTTGGTCTTGTCATAGTTAGAAGGAAACCTCAAGGTTAAAAGGTATTCCACTATATCTTTATACCATAAGGATAGAAGGTAATTTACATGTGTCTTTTGCGTGGAAGGTTCTATGCCCTGCTATACTCCTATGTCTTCCGGTGCTTCTCCTCCTGCCATAGACATATTTATACCTAAAGCTTGACAGTTGGATTCAGATAGAATTTTTGCCAGCCCCTGGCCTTTAATGAGTTTAGTAGGCTTTATATCCATTCTGTACTCCTAAATCTTAGCTATCCACTTGCCCCTCTTCCCTTCACTGTCGCCCTGCACCAGAATATCCTTCACCGCTGCAGTGGGAACATAGGTGGTTATGGCAGATTGTAACACATACACCCAGAATGCCTTTAGATATTTGACCAGAGCGTACACTTTCGTTTCCATGATATTATATTTCAATCAACATATCGCAGGACCTGGCTGAAGAATGCGATAGGTTGTTCATGCCCTTCATCATTCTTCTGTAGCAGCACTGTAGCTATTGTGTGAGGAGAGGCGAAAGAGAAAATCATGAAGGGCTTCCCATAATCTGGACCCGCCAACACTAGAGCTTCTGCAAAAACATGCTTGATTATGTTGAAAGAATCCCTCGATTGAGGAGTCCATTTCACTTCATTGTTCTTTTTTTGCATTTCAGTGATGTTTTGGACGATCTCGGCATAATTTAGTATGAATCTTCTTAGGAAATTTATTCTTCCCATGAATACTTGTACTTATTTTTTTTTTCTTGGTAGAGAAATGTCGTTTATCACCTCCACCAGTTTCGGGTCAATCTTCACTCCTTCCTTAGTTACTATATGCCCCATTAATTTTCCTTCTTCCAAGGCAAACATGGATTTTTGGGGGTTTAGAGACAGTTTATACCTACGGAATTTGTCGAAGGTTTGTCGAAGATGATCTATATGTTCAGCATCATTCTTCGAGAAGATGGTGATTTCGTCCAGATAAATCACCACAAACTTATCCTGATCTCCTATGAAGGCAATGTCCATTACGCGCTGGAACGTGGCACTGGCGTTGATTAGACCGAAGGGAATCCGGGCGTACATGAAGTTTCCCCAAGGCATGGTGAATGTTGTCTTCTTCTGGTGTTCAGGGAGCACCACCACCCAGTTATATCTCGAGAAACTGTCCATCATGGACATGCAAGAGGATCCTACTACATTTTGCAAGATGTGGTCCATCTTCGGAAGGGGGTAATTATCTTTGAGTGAGGCTCTGTTCAGATTTTGGAAGTCCACGCAGAGTCTGATTTCGTCTTTTTTCTTCCTCACCAGAACCAGGTTGGCTACCCATTCTGAATACCTCAGCGGGACAATGATCTTTTCCTGCATCAGTTTCTTTATCTCTTTTTCGATAGCTGCAAGGAGGAGAGGATTGATCTACCTAAACTTATGCTTATGAGGCTTAGTGTCTCCTTTGAGTCGTATCTTGTGCTGTATGACTTCAATGTCAAAAGTTTTAAGATCCTAGTATGACCAGGCGAAGACATCTTTATATGATTGAAACAACCTGAGGTACTGATCTTGGCATTCTTCAGGGACCCCCTTTTACAACTTCATCACCTTCGGATCTTCCTCTGTCCCAATATTCACATCCCTGACAGGCTCATTGAGGGTCATTTTGTTGGGGTTTACCAGGATATCGTTTTTGTCAAATAGCCTCTCCAATGACACGAGACCCCTGGTAATGACATTTCCCTTTAACTACAAAATGCAATTCCCGACCAGTGTCTCCTCCCATCTGGTTTTTGGCTCTTCACTGTCATCCTTGGCCACTGATTCAATGACCAAATTCGAGAATTCACCCACCATATCCATAAAATTCTTGACTTGCTCTTCATCATCAAATACATGCCAATGTTTTACGTTTTCCGGAATGGAGGGGCGATATCTCACTTCCACCTCATATCTGAGCAATAGATTCTACAGAGGGCAAAAATTGCTAGCAGCCATAGCTAGTGAGTTGGCCATTCTGTTCTTATCCCTCAGCATGAACTAAATGTTAAAAGGAGAAGAATTTCTCAACCAAATCCCATACCTCATTCCTGTAAGCTCTGAGCCGCGGGTGCTTCGTTTGGCATTGGCTCCTGACTTGCCTCACTACAAGCTCTGAATCTCCAAACACCTTGAGGTTCTATATGTTCATGTTTCGTGTTGCCTGCAATCCCAATAGCAGGGATTCATACTCATCCACGTTATTTGTGGCTTCAAATTCCATCTTAAAGGAAATGGGAATTAAGAAACCCTCAAGTGATATCAAGAGTACCCCAGCTCCGTTTCCTTCACGTGAATAAGCTCCATCAAACTGCAAGGTCCAAATTGTGTTCTCTATTCTACCTATGGGATTCTCCTGTATTAGAGGACAGACCTTCGTTTCTTGCGGTAAATTTTCATCCTCCTCGAGCATAAGACAAGATAATTCACCCTCTTTACCATATACTGGAGAATTTGTCGAACCATCGGCTTTGGTGACCATCTTCACAAACCTGGATTCATGGTATAATATTCTTTCCTCCCCACCCAACACTGGAATAGTGGCATAGGTAAGGTCAAGTTTTATTGATCCTCCAATCTTGGAACCCCAGGATCAGGACAGTAACATTCCAAACCGAGCTGGGATATCAGCTACAACAATGTCCATTACCACACTTTTGGTCGGAATCTAGGCTAAGTTTACTACCAGATCTTTTATCATACCCAAGCACCTTTCCCTCTTGGAATCAAAAGAATACAGGTCTTTATAAGGCCTTGTAATCTGCAACCCCAATTTCTCCATGACAGACAAAGGAAACAGATTATGTGAAGCCTTGGAATCCAGCGTGCAATTGTGCAACAATAGGTCATGTATCACTAGAGTCACATAGAATAGGGGAGTGGCTGAGTCCTGTTATTCTACATGAGGTCCAAAAACTACCATGGGTCGTTCTTATTGAAGGTTGAGGTTGTCAAGCAGTGGGTTTACACCATGGGGCTGCATGAATTGAGACACCTGACCTTTGTATTAAGGTTGTTTCAGGAGCTCAATTAGGGGGACTGGGATCTTGACCTTCTCTGATTCTTTCTGGAGATTAAATGATGTGGGCCCTTTTTCCATAGTGGCTTCCTTGAACTGTTCTTTAGGAGGGTCAGTCAGGTCCAAGGGTACAGATGGGGATTTCTCATTTTTGGGAGGATCAGAGCCTTTTTTTGTGAAAGTGGATGCAACGGCTTTATGATGGGCTAACTCTTCTAATGGATTTTTCCCCTTATTGGAAAAAATAGGAGGGGTCTGTTCTCTTGATATTGACTCTTCAATTTGTTCTTGCACTCGGGTTCTCTTCCTGGAGGACCTAAGATCATACTTCTTGTGGAGTTGAGCTTGCATGAAATCCACGAACAGCCTATAGTAATTTTAAATATCTTGTTCTTCTGAAGGGAATTCCTTCTCTTCTTGCTCCCCTTGCAGGGTGAGTTCACCTTCCTCATCATTGGAGGAAGCAAGGAATTGATTCTCTTGGATGTATGTGACTTCCTCGGTTTGTTCCTCCAACTCTCCTTCCAAGTATAGAAGAGGTTGAATGTGTTCTTGTTGTTCCTTCCTCTCCTGCTGCAACAGTTGTAGAGGGGGCCTTCGATACTGAGGATTAAACCCTCGGTTAGGAATTATTTGGTTGGGACGAGGAGGGGAATTTTTGGCCTCCAATTCAAGCTTAATCAACTTATTTGAAAGGTTCTTGATTAGCTTATTCATTTCTTCCATTATATACCCTTGTGATTCCCTCTCCTGATTTCAAGTAGAAGCCTCCTCCCTGTTCTATCTTCTCGCTTCATGTTCTATCTTCCCTTTAAATTTACCAGTGGAAGCAAAGTTTGCTTCTACCTCCAATGCATCAGTCTGGATCTAATCCAGAGATGTGGATTTTCTTTCTCTTAGGATGAACCCAAACTCTAGTTCGAAAGCTCCTATGAAGACCACCTTAGCAGCTGCTTGGGGAGGCTTTATTTAAGCAAGAAGATTATTATAGAGCTTATTGAACCTCTTGATAAATTTTGTTACATCTTCATTGTGTCTCTTCTTTAGAGCATTGAACTCGGTGAGAACGTATCCATGGTCCCCCTTTTCTCCCCATTTTAATGTGAAGAAATTTTCCATTTCTTCCTAAGTGTGGACTGTGTTGTCGGCCAGATACTTGAACCATTTCTGGGCTTCTCCATCCAAGGATTGGACGAAAAGCCTTAACACCACATCTAAGTGCTCTACATTGACATTCTCAGCAAAGGCGCAAAGTTTTCAATATGTCTTTGTGCAGAAGTACTATCTTCCTGTTGAAGATTGCAACAAGAAATAGTGAAGGAGGCATCTTGAAACATCATTCATGATCCTAGTTGGAAAGTGATCACCTAAACTAGGTGGGGCCCACACAGGTGTTTTTTTTCACAAAGTCTATTTTTAGACTATGTATATTTTTAGACATGTCGATCATATTCTATGAGTTGCAGGATGCTATTTGTGGATGGTTGATCAAGTTGGAAAAATAGATGGACTTCTATTTTTAAACATATTGGGCGAAATCTATTTTTAGATCGCCATTCTAAAAATAGATATGTCGAATATTATTAGCTCTTAATAATATTTGGACTCTAAACATTATATTATTCTCTTGGAGCACTTCAGTTAAGTGCACAGATGTGGCACAAGAGTTGACAGAAGGAACTATGCTATTCCTAAGGGTTAAGTGGAGCTATTGCATGGATACTTCAGTTAGAACTCATGTGACAGAGTTTGGTGGAGTTGATTGAGGAAGTTAATGGAGTTGTGTTCAGTTTAACTAAGCTAAACATAGTTGAGCTAGTTGTATCTAGTCTAACTGATCGATACACTGTAAGGAGATGAGTGGTGTGAATTAATTATTAATTAATTCACTAATTAGTAACTCATTAATCAACTAAAGAATACATCAGTTAACTACAGTGCATTGACAGTTTCAGTGGAGACCAGTGGAGAGGTAGGTGAAAGAGCAGTGTGACTATCAGTTGTGACTATAGTGATGCATGGTTTGCATCCAACATTCAGTAGAGATGCCTTTAAAGACTGCGTGAGAAAGGCTGGGGCAATTCGAGTTCATCCAAAGCCATTCTTCAGCAAGGATTGCACAGTAGAGGCAGGCTAAAGGCTGGAAAATATCGGTGCATGTGATTTGCAAGATCAGGGCCTCATTAGTGTGTAGCAATTGGAGATTGTACTGAGAGCTTGTGAGGAGCTTTGTATAATGATTGTTACATGATATCTATGACATATAATATACAGATAGTTGGGGGTTTTCAGCTTTAAGCTTTCCCATTACATACTGTGTTCATATGTGTGATTGTTTATGGTTTTAATGTGTGCATGCAATTGATTTTATTTCCGCATGTAATGATCAATGGTAGAAGAGATTATGTATTGTGCATGAAGTTAAAATAGTGTGTGATCAAGAGAATCTCAGTGAATAATATATCAGTTATTCAAATTTCTACATGGTATCAGAGCGATATTGATAGTTGGAGCAATTGCAAAGCATTGAAGCGGTTGAGTTTTGTGCTGGTGGAATTCGAAATTGCTGCAGTGTTTTTTTGGTGTCGAAGTTGAGATGTCTTTCAACGGATTGTGATTGGAGTATTCCCTTGAGGGAAAATCGAATTATATTGCATGGAAGGACAGGATGGAGGTGGTGCTGGATGACAATGGGTTGAAGGAGTTCATAGATGCTGATATTCCTAAACCGGGTTCTAGCGATGCTGTCGCACTTGACGCATGGAAAAAGAAGGCTGCAAGGTGTCGAAGGATTCTGTTGGAAGGTGTGAAGGATCACATAGTATCCAACCTTCATGGTAAATCTTCTCCATTCTTGATGTGGAAAGCTTTGACAGATTTTTTCCAAAGCAAGAGTGACCAGAGGAAGTTGGCGCTCAAGGATAAACTCAGGAAAATAAAAACGGAGAAGAATGACACTATTTTGGTATACTTGACAAAGTTTTTCCACTGTAGGGATGAGCTTGGGAGTGTAGGTGTTAGTGT
The DNA here is from genome assembly GCA_034641835.2 of Pinus albicaulis. Taxonomy (NCBI): domain Eukaryota; kingdom Viridiplantae; phylum Streptophyta; class Pinopsida; order Pinales; family Pinaceae; genus Pinus; species Pinus albicaulis. Next base: position 32,311,900 of record CM076583.1, on the reverse strand, counting down.
GGATGACGAAGAATTGGTGAGCTTGGCTCTCCTTGGGCTTCCGAAGAGTTGGCATTCCTATCAGGACTCTGTCAATGGTCGGGAGAAATTGCCAGGATGGGAGCGACTTTGGTCGGATCTTGTGTAGGAGGAGATAAGGCGGGATACCAGGGATGGATCTTCATCAAAGAATGATGATGAAGAGGATTGCACTTTGGCTGCCAAAGCAAGGAAAGGGAAGGGGAAGATAAATCCTTCTCAATCCGGTGCGGATGGTAAAGAGCGTGACATGTCCAAAGTGAAGTGTTTTCACTGTCACGAGCATGGGCATTACGCCACGAATTGTCCACAGAATAATAAGAACAAGCAGGCTGCTGAAGCTGCAGCTGGTGAGGCTCTTGCCTCACAATTTGAGCTGGACTTCTCATTGATCGCACGCATGGTGTCTAGTGCATTGGGATCGGGGTGGTATTTTGATAGTGGCGCTTCCTTTCACATGACGGGAGATCTGAATCTTTTCAGTGACTTGGTGGAGAAAGATCTCCAATTGCATGTTGAGTTGGGAAACAATGGATGATACAATGCGACCGACATTGGTACCATAACCTTTCAGAGGGAGTCAGGTAAACTCATTCTTTTACAAGATGTAGTGCATGTTCCAGGTTTAAAGAAGAATTTAATCTCAGTCACAATGTTAGAGGATAAAGGGTATGATGTTGTCTTTAGTGAAGGAAAAGTTTTCCTTCGGCACAAGGCAACAGGACAAGTCAAGAAGGTTGGGATTTGAGCAAAAAATCTCTACATACTTGAAGTAGATGGGATTTCTACGAAGCTTCCTACTGTTGGGAAGTGCAGAAAGACATGCAATTGATGCTTGAGAGGGAGCAAGTTTTGCATGCAGGTAATAGTGAACCTCGGGATGTGGAGCAGCCACAAGATGAGGATCATGGAGTGGAAGAAACCACTCATGCAGAGAAATTTTGTGCCAGATGGGCAGAGGGAGTGCATGCAGCTATACCACTAGGTGAGAGGTGGGGCGACATGCATGAGTAATCCCAAGAGGATATTTCTGGGCAGGATTCATGAGATGGTGTGGATCTCATGAATTGAACCTGGATACGAGGTGCCCACAGTGCAGCAGTAGCATGATCAGTTGGATTGATGCAAGCAGATCAAAGTGACAGTGTCGAATACTGGAGCGCGGATCAGAGTTGACAGCAAGTGCAGAGTGCATGGGTGCAAGAGTTCAATAGCGCAGTGGTTCCTGATGACATGTGTAGTTGGTACTAGCAGAAGTCGAAGACTTTGATGATAGATGCATCAGACTGATTGAGTTGTTTGGAGCCTATTTAGTTTCAGAGGAGTTGCAGAGCAGATGCATGGAGTTGCATGGCGCTTGTGAAGGTTGCAGGGCGAATGCATGGAGTTGCATGTCACATGCAAAGACAATCCTTTCTTGTTGAGAGGGAGTGTTGAAGATTGCAACAAGAAACAGTGAAGGAGGCATCCTGAAACATCATTCCTGATCCTAGTTGGAAAATAATCACCTAAACTAGGTGGGGCCCACATAGGTGATTTTTGTCGCAAAGTCTATTTTTAGACATGTCGATCATATTCTATGAGTTGCAGGATGCTATTTGTGGATGGTTGGTCAAGTTGGAAAAATAGATGGACTTCTATTTTTAGACATATTGGGCGGAATCTATTTTTAGATTGCCAGTCTAAAAAATAGATATGTCGAATATTATTAGCTCTTAATAATATTTGGACTCTAAACATTATCTTATTCTCTTGGAGCACTTCAGTTAAGTGCACAGATGTGGCACAGGAGCTGACATAAGGAATTACACTATTCCTAAGGGTTAAGTGGAGCTATTGCATGGATACTTCAGTTAGAACTCATGTGAGAGAGTTTGGTGGAGTTGATTGAGGAAGTTAATGGAGTTGTGTTTAGTTTAACTAAGCTAAACATAGTTGAGCTAGTTGTATCTAGTCTAACTGATTGATACACTAGTGAGAGTGGTGTGAATTAATTATTAATTAATTCACTAATTATTAACTCATTAATCAACTAAAGAATACATCAGTTAACTACAGTGCATTGACAGTTTCAGTGGAGACCAATGGAGAGGTAGGTGAAAGAGCAGTGTGACTATCAGTTGTGACTATAGTGATGCATGGTTTGCATCCAACACTCAGTAGAGATGCCTTTAAAGGCTGCGTGAGAAAGGCTGGGGAAATTCGAGTTCATCCAAAGCCATTCTTCAGTAGGGATTGCGCAGTAGGGGCAGGCTAAAGGCTGGAAAAGATCGGTGCATGTGATTTTCAAGAGCAGGGCCTAATTAGTGTGTAGCAATTGGAGATTGTACTGAGAGCTTGTGAGGAGATTTGTATAATGATTGTTACATGATCTCTATGACATATAATATACAGATAGTTGGGGGTTTTCAGCTTTAAGCTTTCCCATTACATACTGTGTTCATATGTGTGATTGTTTATGGTTTTAATGTGTGCATGCAATTGATTTTATTTCCGCATGTAATGATCAATGGTAGAAGAGATTATGTATTGTGCATGAAGTTAAAATAGTGTGTGCTCAGGAGAATCTCGGTGAATAATATATCAGTTATTCAAATTTCTACACTTCCCTGGTGAACCAAGGCAGGAGCTTTAGATAATCTTGTGGCATGTCATTCAGTACTTGAGGTAGAGCCAATGGAGCATATTTGTTGAGGAGGAAACCAGGTACATCCATGAGGGGCAGTGGTGGTAAGTTATGAGGATGATTTGGCTTGGGTATAACAGGGGTGTGATGAATAGAAGTTTGGATATTTGTTTGTAAAATTTTTTGGAGTACTGTAACTTCTTTAACTTCTTCTGCCTCAGGAGTAGGGTGAAAGGGAGGCAGAGAAGTATCATCGGATTCGACTTCATATTTTATGGCTGAAATGGCTAAAGCAGAGGCTTCTGGAGAATACCCAAGTACACAGGTTGTGGATCCAAGACCATAGATGTCAGCTTTCTGAGATGAGGAAGGAAAATATTCTACAGAAAATGAGGGTAGGTCAGCCTGGCTTGGTTTCTTTTCCCTCCAGATTCTCCTAAATATGATCTTTTCGAGATCAGATACATAAGGGGTTCTCTGCTAGGAAGTATCTGATCGAGTATGAAGCCTTCTGTAAGCCAGGATTACAACTGATTTGAACTTTGATAATAGTGGAGTCGCCAAGGTGAGGGCTATGCAACTCTCAACCCTTCGTGCTCACATGATTGAAGGGTGAAGATAATGTCGTATCCCAAGGAAAAGATTTCTTCATTCGTATCCCCAGCAACGGCACCAAAAATATGTTTTCACTCCTATAAACAACCTTGAGTTGCAAAAGACTAGTGCCTAGGACATCTTAAGGATAAGAGGTATGCTTGTATTAACTTTCAATTTGGGGAGTCCTCGCAGGATATAGCCTTTGTGATATTTAATTATTTGGTGGTTCTAGATAGCGATGGGAGCAGAGCAATAATGCTAACTTTGATTGTATGCTGGATATAACTCATAATGGGCCTGAGGCAGTTATGAAGCTCAATTGTTGTAAATGGGCCAGATATGAAACCAGTGAACAGTCCTTAGAGGTAAAAGAGGGTGAACGTTTGGATGAACACGACGAGGAGAGTTGGAGGGAGGCAGGTTTACTGAAAGGTAATAATATTCCCTTCGTGGACTTAAAGAAGAAAATGGTCATGAAAAAGTGTATGAAACAACAATCCTGTGTCGAGCACAATTAAGGTGACCAAGTGATTAACTTATGAGTACCATTTCCAGCAGTAGGACGGAGGTAAATCCGTCTATTAAACACTTGTGACCAACATTCCGAACACACGATAATTGAAGAAACATTCGGTGAAACTAAATAAGAAAACTAAAAAAATACACAAAAGAGGCATACATATTGTCCAAAAGCCGAGTTGGAATCCATTTGCAACAATTCGTTATTGTATTATCTTCTCAAAATAGCTCTTCAAGATATGCATTAAGAGCTTATCTTGGAATTTACAAAATGTGCTATAGAAAAATGTGAACTCAGAACTTCCACAGAAATCAGAACCTGTCTTTCATCTCTGAACTCTCTACATATAGAGTTCTCCTTGTGGGTTCACGATTGAATAATCATTCATGATCGACCCACACATGTGAAATCAAAATATGTTAACCATCTAGCAGAGCGTGCATCAAGCAATCACTCCTGCAAAAAAAAAAAATCAAAACAAAATCGAGTGAAATGGAGATTTCACCAACAAAACATCCTAATCAAACAGTAAAAGGGAAAACATAGTTGGCCATGGAGGCCAAATCCTGGAATCTTCAAAATGGGGTGGTGAGGAGTGGTTGTGAACAGGTGGGTAGTATGGTTTCCCTCGCATGATTCCACCTACTATGAAAAATCCTCCACTCCCTTGTTCGCATGATTCACATTAACCATTATGAAATGACCATTTGTGCCATGCATGCCTGGATCTTTAGCGGATATTTCCTGGAAAAATGAATAAACCATAACTGCGCTTGCTCCACCCGAAAACCCATTATGTGTAGTAATTGCAAAAACGGAGACCAGATTTCGAAGGGGGGCCCATCTGGTTTGTGGTATTGGATGGGGGTGGGTGGTGCACAATCACAACAGGCCAACACGTAACACCTGAGGCAGTTTTCAAAACTGGCCATTTCAGACCCCCCTCCCGGCGTTAACCTTTGGAAGGTGAGTGGGGAGTCGAACTAGATCGTGACTCGTCGGATGCATGATAGGGAGCGGAGATGAGGGGAAGATGGCAGAGGTTTAGCAGTGATAAAACGTATGGATTATGGATGGAAATGGCGGAAGTGATGGTGGAGTTAGTGGGATGGTTAATTACTGAAAAGAGCGGGATCGAAGCTGGGGGAGGACTTTGATGACATGGCAAGGAGGTGGGGACGCCCATGGATTGCAATATGGAGTATTTAGTTATGAGGAGCGGGAGGTAAATGTTATAATTTGTGAGGAGCGAAGTGCTATTGTGGTGAGCGGAAGATGATGTGGCATGACGGAGGTGGGGTTGCCTGCACATCGCAAATCACAAGGTTTAACATATGAGTGCGGAGGGTAAATGGTATGTTGAAGGTTGCAACAAGAAACAGTGAAATTGGCATCTAGAAACATCATCCTTGATCCTAGTGAAAAATAAGCACCTACACTAGGTGGGGCCCACACAGGCTATTTTTAGGTGTATGTCTATTTTTAGAATGTTGAGAAAAATATATTTATAGCGGGAGTCTATTTATAGATGGTTGAGAAAATTCTATTTATAGATCAGTTTCTATTTTTAGATGCATGGGCGAAGTCTATTTATAGATCGCATGTCTAAAAATAGAATGTATGTTGATTATTATTAGCCCTTAATGATAATCAGACAATAAATAATGATCTATTCTCTTGAAGCACTTGATTTCAGTTAACTGATGTGGAAAACCAGTTGATTGAATGAATTACACATTCCAAGGTTGGTTGGTAGGACATGCATAGTGAACTTCGTTGTAACTGAGTGTGACAAAGTTGTAACAGAGTTGGCAGAGTAGTTATGTGAGTTGTTATTTAGTTTAACTGAGTTAAGTGAGTTAAACTAAGTTGTCCTAGTTGTAACTCATGATACACTAGTGAGAGATCAGTCAATTAATTATTTAATTAATTCACAAGCAGTGTCTCACATGCAACTGAAGAAATACAGATGAGACCCAGTGGAGAGATAGGTGAAAGGGTCTAGTTGACTATCTGTTGTGACTATAGTGATGCATTCAATGCATCCACACACACATTGGAGATGCTTATGAGGATTACATAGTCAAGGCAAGAGGTAATCATTCATTCAGAGGTTCTTCTTCAGTAGGGATTGTGCAGTGGAGGCAGGCTGTTAGGAGGTAGTAAATTGGTGCATGTGTGAACCAATTTTTGTATGACAGTGTGAGACGATTGTATATTGTACTGAGAGCTCTATTAGATGAGCTTTGTATGAGATTGTTTCATGATTCCATGATATACATAAATATATCATAGTTGGGGTTTTTAGCTTAAAGCTTTCTCGATAAAAACATCTTTTTATGTGCGATTGATTTTTCTTCATGTGTTTGCAATTGGCGATTTAATTTCCACAAAGAATTGAGTAGAAATATCATTATGTATTTAACAGTGGATTTAAATTTTTAGATCAGGGGAGTCCTGTAATACATCACATAATTGTATTTAAGTTTCTACATGGTATGATATGCGATGTACGAGGTGCAATGAGCGGAGGGGTGACGTGGCAGGACGGAGGTGGGGTCGCCCGAACATCGCAAATCGGGAAGTTTAGTTATGAGGAATGGAGGGTAAATGCTAAAAATTGCGATGCACTATTTGCAACAAGTGGAGAGGTTGGTGATGCAAAAAGGTGAATGGTAAGTTTCTTTCCTCTTTTGACTGCAGGGGATCCTCCCGACCCACGCTTGAAGTGTTTGGCCTTCATCTTAGCTGCTTCGGCTCTTAATTTGCTTAACTCTGATGTTGCCTTATTTGTTCAAAAGAACCAGAAGCCAACACCTTCAATGTCATCAAACGATACGAACATGTGTTAGTTAGGTTGTGGTGTAGGTCAGCGACCTTTTGCTAAAATACTCATTGTCAGAAGCAATGTGACCTGTGAAGTGCAGTTACGCATACTGATGGTATCTCGACTCCATCGCTCAACAAATATATAATTCTCTACCTACCATTCAAAATTCCTTTGGTAGACCATGGAAACACGGTTTTCATATATTTCTTCGTCCTTAAGCCAACCATGGATCAGTCAGTCCATCAGAATATATATGTATAAATGTAAGGGAAAAATGATTATCGATCTCCACAAGTATGGCACAAGAAGGAGCTCAAATAGTGGCGATTCCCTTCCACGGTTAGGGTCATGTCTTCCCCTGCATTGAGGTTTTCAAGAGACTAGCAGCTCGAGGGATGCCCATTACAATTATAGTGTAATCTTCAATTTCTGCTACTTTACGCACTGTAGTTGATCAGTCCTCCTCCTCGGGCCTTCACATCACATTCATCGAATTAGAATCCGAGGAGGAGGAGGAGGAATTGGCGAATTCAACACCACATCCTGATAACCATGGTCATCATGGTCACGATCATATGGAGAAACAACAACAGAAATCCATGGAAGAGATTCTACAAAATAAGCTTTCAACTCCACCTCTTTGCATCATCAGCGACGTTATGATGGGATGGTTACCCGAATTGTGCAAAAAATTGGGTATTCCCATAATCTCGTTTTTCACTTATGGGGCCTGTTCTTTGGCCTTTGAATATGCAATCTGGAAGTGTTGAAGAACTTTTTATCAACTTCAGCATGTTGACAAGCAGGCCCCCTTCTTTTTCCCTGGCTTCCCTTTGTCCATGTATGTTACTCCCTCTAATTTGCAGTTCTCCCTTTCCTCCCGGAGGTGGTGGTCCTCCTCCACCGCCTGAACAAGGGAATCCACATCCTCTTGCAGGTGGGCCTCAAGGTTCCAGGCCTAAATGGTGGGGGGAGAGAGAGAGAGAGAGAGAGAAAGGAATACATAGAAAAATACATATATTATATAATATAATATTTAACATTATTAACCATAAAGGCAGAAGAATTAAAGCTTTTACAAAAGGTAAAAGAAGTTGGATTTAGAAAGCCATGAATATTTTAGTTTTCCACTGAAATAGATGCATTGATTTCAGTGTAGATGTTGATTCTTAATCCTATTTGATTGATTGAACTAGATGCATTGATTTCATTGTAGATGTTGATTTCTAATCCTAATTGATTGCTTGCACTAGATGCATCGATTTCATTGTAGATGTTAATTTCTAATCCTATTTGATTGCTTGCATTAGATGCATTGATTTCATTGTAAATGTTGATCTATAATCCTATTTGATTGCTTGCACTAGATGCATTGATTTCAGTGTAGATGTTGATTTCTAATTTGATATAACTAGAGATGTATGATGTACATTAAAAGTAATTAGAGTAATAGTGTGCATCGATTTCAGCGTAAGCACAAAAAATGTGCTTTGATTTCTAGGTTATGATAATTCAACCATAAATAAAATACTTGAATTTTCATCTTAAATAAAATGTCCACTCACCTAAAATGTTTGCTTCTTGAAATTGTAAACTATTTGTAATTGAATACATTCTTATTATTCATATTTTCCATCATTCAACATTGTTAGTCACTTTGCATTTGAACGAGATAATAGAAAACAACTACTATTGAAACTTACTTGGGGTTTAAGACTCCATAAGTCACAATGATTGACTTTGGAGAAATATACTATTAATATTGGAGAGCAAGAGGGATAAGATATTACATTTACTGCAATAACTCGAGTTAAATATTTTAATGATCTATGATTTCAACCACCCTTTTCATATTATTGATATGAAATGTTGGAAAAACTAATAGGCATGTCAATAAGAAAAGTAGAAGAAAATATTTTGAGTTTGATCATAATGACGAATATTTGTAATTGATTACATTCTTATTATTCATGTTTTCTATCATTCAACATTGTTACATTGTCACTTTGCATTCAAAATTTTTATTTCATTATTTTCATCATTCAAGTTATTAAAATTCTCTATCATAGCAAGAAACTGAGACAACTAAGAAAATTTAAAATTAAAATGACTAGATTGTTCTTAGACATATTTAGCACATTTAAAATGATTAGTGTGATAGCATCATTAAAGTTAACTAGTGTTAACTAGTTAAAGAAAATTTGTTTATTTTATTTTCTAGCAAGAAAGACTTAAATTATTACTGTTTATAAAACAAATTATTTTGCTGAAATATTAAATTAGGAGGAACTAATTAATGGAAAGAAAATCTTTTAAGCTGATGGTAAAAATGTTTCCAAGAATAGGAGGTGGTTGGGGACAGTTGAAAAGACAGTTACCTACTCCTCTGTGGATAAAGCTGAATCCCAGAGGAGGAGTAAGGGTTCTGTGCATAATGGTAAAGGGGAGTATTTTCTAGAGTTGGTAGGGATTAGTTGAAAATAACTCACAACAACCCTTGTAAAACCAGATTTTCTGAATTTGACTGGATAGGCCATCCAGAGGTCATAGCAGAAAAAGGAACTATTCCACTGTTAACCCGTGGCACCGTCCAAATTCTGGAGCTAGGGGGCAAGTGGAGGACGTAATAGCCTCCCTTGAATGGTTGGGAGGACCACAGCTTGAAACTAATTAATACAGATAAGTATGCTGTGAAATTTAAGCAGGATATTATTGTTTTGAAAAGATGTTTACAGTGTTACTGTTGTATAGAATACTGATTTATTTATAAAGGTATATAAATATATATGTATGTATATATCAGAATCAGAAAAAGAAAATCTATACGTATTACTACTTTCTCCTGTTATCATATTAGGATAGAATAATGTGATAATGAAAATTAAATCTATTCTTATTGTCAATATCTCGTATGTAGTACGAGAAAGATAAATGATAAGCAGATTAAGCTTAGCTAAGAATAATAACAGGATGCAAGATACGATATAGAAGTATTAAGAAACAGTCTTTGATGTTGTATTTGTTATTATAAAGATGGTATGAATACAGCTGTATGCATATTAACAGGAATAGTTAAAACCCTCGATAGAAGCACGCTATTGGATAAATTATGTAAACATAGTACCAATCTACCTAGGGTTAGTATTAACAAATCAACGAACTGTCGATTTCAGTTCTGGGCGGGGACCCTGAACCAAAATACCCTCGTCCGCAGCCATTAATATATCTACACACGGACTTTAGATAACGATGGTCCGGGCACCATAAACTGAAGTTAAAGGGGTAAATAAAAGAAATTTACTCTATAGAAATTCGTATACAGAGAAATAACCGAACAAAAGAAATAATGTGAAATCTATTAACCAGTAAAACATAATAAGATTACTTCTTGCTTTTGAATGGGAATGAAACAAACTCATAAATTTATCTATACACTGAGGAAACCGTTACCTTAAAGCATTTAACAGAGCTCAATGACTAACCCTATATTACTGTTATATCCTCAAGAAGATTTAATAGCACAAGAGAGAACATATTCAGAAATTTAAATTGGAGAACAAATAACCCAGGTATGAAAAGAACGATGCATTTAAATTACCATCTACAAAAAAAATTTCTACAAAATAAAATATCATTATAGTTTCACTCTGAAAGTATAGTGCCGGCTAAAGTTCAGCCTCAAATATGTTTAACGACATGCAACAGGGTAAGGACAAACCCTCTGTTTGCAAAAATAACAAAATTTCAGATGAAACTCTAAAAAAATCCTTTCTTAAAATATATATATATATATATATATATATATATATATATATATATATATATATATATATATATATATATATATATATATAGATATCGTTACAACAGTCTGAAAACCTGATTCGGGAAAGAAACCCTATCCTTAAAATACATCTGTTCATAATGGAGGCTAACACTATAACCAGAAGCTGAAGCTACAGATTACGGCCTTCATTGAGACATCAGGATACCTGTGATCGTCATGAAAAGGAGACGTTAGCCGTGGCCGGGTTGAGGGCCGAAGAACCATCTAAGGGTTACAGCTTGAGGGTTTGAAGAACGCTGACCTGTAACAAAAAAAAAACAAAGAAAGAGATGGCGGCCTTTTAGTCGAGAGTTCGGCTGGCTGCTGAGACTGGTGGATCAGGAACTGGGTCTTGGTAAAGGACCTGAGCTATTAGGTCCCTTACCTCTGCAGGTCCTGGTCATGATATCTATGGTAGAGGTGTTACCTGATATACGGTCAGAGCAAGGAGGATATCGCCCAGAACCTCAAAGTGGGAAGGGCCCGTCGCCACTCCCTTCCCCCCCCAGGAGGTATAGATGGATAGGCCCACCTATTCCTCTAGGGGCCTTAAGATACAGATGAAGCAGAAGTTTCCATTTTCGTCATGAAAAATTAATGACGAGAATACCAAATCTCCATACATTTAACAACGAAAAGCTAATTTATGTGAAAATTTGTAATAGCCCGTGGAAGAGATACCTGTGTAAGGGAGACACCATTCTGGCCGCTTTGTGGAGCAATGAACCCTGTGGTTAATATCTTTGTAGTTAAAGCCGAGGGCTTCTCTGTATAAAACTTCAGAAAACCAGACGATAATAAAGCTAGGAATGAAATTTTTACCTTTACACCGTGATTATGATCTCATCTCCTGCAGTAGCATTTTTGGAACCAAGAATGAAGTCCGCTCATTCTGTGGATTGTTAAAACAGTAAAGAAAATTAGAATTCTGATAATATTAAACGACAGGTAGCTCAACCAATACAGAAATGAGTAACGTAACTTGATAACAGGGCAATGGAGCAAAAATCTTACAGAGGTGCTGACCTGATAAGGGGTTTGAGACGGAGTATTCGAGGTTGAAGCCGAGCTCCGGAAAGCGCCAAAATGAAATGGAAACCACCATTTTACTCACAGCTAACTCACAGAAGAAACCAGAGTAACCTCGAAAATCGTGAAGAATCCAAAGCAAATATCACAACTGTACAGGAGTATTAAAGCCCAGTACTGATTCTGAATAAATGTGTTGAAAAATCACCTACGGAGGAATGGATATAACGCCAAGTGGAGCGCAGCATATCCCAAGGCTTAATGCCGTAGTAATTCAATTAAATAGTATGGATTTGTTTATAGTTGGAACAAAGTCATATCACTGTATACATTATTATTTAACCATTTCGAAAATCCTGAACTCAATGATAGAGCCCCAAGGGTTGTTTGTCAAACTTAATCATGCAAATATTTCATATCCTCGTTTCATATATAAGATAGCCAAATATTTATATAGCATCGATTTCAGTGAATACAAATATTTATATAGGTACATTGCAAAGTTCTTATGTATATGTGCATAGTTTAGAGTAAACAATGATTATGGATATATGTTGTTAATGAATCATTGATTATGATTATAATTGTTACAAGGTAAGAAATTTTTTTATTTTTTTTAGTTGGTAGTAATTATTTAGGGATGAAGGTGACAATTAGAATAATTAGATGTTTAACAAAATTTTGCGTCACCAGGTACGACTCAAACCAGCCTAGATCCATCTTAACCTTAGATCTATCAACCGTCGAGAGGGATGAAATCTCTTGAGGTGCAAACCTTTCCTCAAGTTCTGCACTAAAAAAAGAGGTTTATGCCTCAGGAAATTTGATCCCTCTCCGCGTTTGATAATCCAGGTTTAAAATAGATATAGGTTGGTTACAATATCATCCAAAATTATATCACCATATTTTGACCAAAAGTGTAAAAAAAGTAAATTATGCATAGTGGACATTGAAATAACTTCCAACTTTTATATATATATATATATATATATATGAGTTGTCTTTATTGAGACATTTTGGAAACTCCATAATAAAGATGAAAAGATGAAGGAATTATACATTTTCATCACAAGGGGTTGTAAAAAGTGTCTTTCTACCTAATAAGAATTTTTTTACTTTTTAATATTGAAATATTTAATTAACATAGACATTAAAATACTTTCTCTATTATTATTATTATTATTATTATTTAAATTACATAATATTCTTTATATTTTAAATTAAAAATCATTTATTAACAAAATAATTTGCTTTAACTTTAAATTACATTTTTGGCAAAATGTTAATTTTTACTAACTTTAAATTTCATTATCAAAGTCTTTTAAAATAAACACAACCATTAACACTCAAAATTATAAATCTTTTAAAAAACATTATCACATTTATAATAAGATAACAAATCGATACCAACCTAAATTATGTGATGTAATGAACAAATAAAAAATACCCTAATAAATTAATACTTAACCATAAACTCAACATAAACTTGAACTTTGTATTCAAGTTAACTTGCACAAAAATTCAAAAGTCATTAGAATAAGACAAAATCTTCACAGATTCATTAGCAAATCAACACACAAAACAATAGCCAAGATCCAAATCAGATAAACATTTTGGCATCGGAAATAATAATAATTTCTTATTCATAAATCTATCATGGTTTTTTCCTCTACATGACTAAAATTAAAATAATTTACTATATAAAATGAGCAACCAACAAATTAAATAGAAAATACTTATATTTTCAAATATAGCATCAACCATTTTTGGCATTGGAAGTAATAATCATTTCTTATTCATAAATCTATCATGGTTTACTTTTCTACATAACTAAAATTAAAATAATTTACTATATAAAACGAACAACCAACAAATTAAATAGAAAATACTTATATTTTCAAATATAGCATCAACAAAATAATTAATACATTCTGCACTTGGGATTTACATCACAAACTCTGGTAGAACTTTACAAGAGCAACCAAGAATAAATCAAGAAAGCAAACATATATATAACTTTGTTCACTTTGAACAAAAGCTTATTTGGCGTTATTAAAATTAGCATTTGTACTAATGAACTGTTAGGGCATAGGGTAAGGTTAAAAGTTATTAATAAATACAATTACTAAACATGTTAATCGGGCATTGGGTAAGGTTAAAAGTTATTAATAAATACAATTACTAAACATGTTAATCTTCATATTATGGTTTAACAATATTAGTAGAGGGAATTTGTTTCCTAGTATGCAATTTCAGGCGTTTTTGCTTATTCAATCAAAATTTTTGGATTTTTTATTATAATATATATTTTTTTTAGTTTTAGATAGTTAATTGTTTAGGGGTTTTGCTTAATATGAAATGTCAAAGAAGTTCAAGTTCAATTTATTATATTTTGGAGATATAGATTATGGAAGATAGATTTTATGGTTATAATTATTTTCATTATAATTATTTAATTTATAAATTTTAAATAGTGATTTTTTTGGAAATTAAGAAGAAATATTATAATGTAAAATGGTAAAAATTACATATTTTAGTTTATATTTTTGAAGATATAGTCTATGGAAAATAAAATTTTCCACTAATTTAAAAAAAAAAAATTGTAAACTTAGTGGATCCTTGCTATTTTCTATTCATCAAATAAAATGTTGGTCATAAAAATTTATAGTTTTTAGCCTCAACCTGCTCGTAAGGCACCAGGAATGTTAGTCGTCTTAAAGAGTTATAGGTCATCCAAAACTTAAACAACTTAAAGCGGTTTCTTACTGTCCCTTATCATTAGGAGCCAGGGCTTTTACACTTGATCCTAACATGTCAATCTGGTGCATCCCATGTCAATCTGGTGCATCCTTTGGTCACCCGCCACCAATCTTTAAATTAGTTTTAAAATAGCTATATGAAAATTTCATTATAATTATTTTTTATGAAATTTTCAAAATCTTGAAAAAACATAACTAATTACATGTAGACATTTGTTCAGGTTTTTAGTCATTACATATTACGAGATATAGCTTATGGAATTTTTAAAGATTTGCTTTTTATTAATAATAAAATTTATTTTAACATTTTTACTATAATTTTATTTTGTAAAGTTTCATTATCAAGTAAAAGTTTAATAGAGTGGGGAATGAACATTTTGGCACCCCACATCATGGAAATATTCAACAAAGTCATTCAGCAAGGGTCTCCAAGGGATTGGACAACTAGTCTAGCAATTCCCCTTTTTAAAAGGGTAGACATTAATAATCCTTCCAATTATACAATCATTATGATCAATCCTCTGTTTGCAAAGCTTTTCAGTGGCATGGTAGAAAATAGAATCAGTAAGTGGGCAAACGTAAAAGAAAAGAGGGAAAAAGGGCAAGTACGTTTTAGGCCGAATCTTTCTACAGTAGATCATGGTATTAGGCTGAGACACATTGTTGAAAAGGTTTGGGGTAGCAAAGAAGAAGTATTTTGCTGCTTTGTTGACTTCAAAAAGGAATTTGACACGATCCCTAGAGATAAGTTGTGGCCTAGAATGGAAAAACTTGAAATTCCTTTACAATATAGAGTTGTTGTCCATAATCTTTATGAAGAGGTGAAAGTCAAAATTAGAACTTTAGCAGGCATTTCATAAAGTTTTAGAAGTGACATCGAAGTCAAGCAAGGTTGCCCTTTATCCCCTACCTTTTTTGGTTTATATATTGACAAATTGGAAGAGTGGCTAAATTTGCAAGGTGGGGATGGTGTTCGATTGGGGGAGTTTGTGATAAAGCTTCTTCTATATGTTGATGATCTTGTGCTGGTTGCTAAATCGGCCCATAGATTGTAGATGCACCTATATGCCCTTGAGCATTTTTGTAAAGCAGTGGGGATGCAAGTCAATACCAGTAAGACCAAGATAATGATTTTCTCTAATAAAAAAAAGCAAAGCCAACATACGTTCTTCTTTGAAGGCAACATTCTTGAAGAAGTAAATGAATACACGTACCTGGAGATCAATTTCAATAACAATCTTAATTGGGAGGACTGTAGAAAGAAAAGAATTTTAGGAGGGTGGAAAGCATTATATGCACTTCAAAATAGATGTAGAGAGGCAAAGTTATGGGATTGGAACACGATCAAAGCACTTTTTGGACTCCTAGTTTGTCCAGTGATATTATATGGGTGTGAATTGTGGGCTAGCAGCATCTATGTTTCAAAATGGAAACAAATTGAAAAAATTCAAAAATGTTTGATCATGAGCAAGTGCAAAATAAAAAGTTCAGTTCCCTATGAGATAATGTTGAGTGAAACAGGGGCAACTCCCATCGAAGTGATTGCCATGGTGTGTCTTATAAGGTACCTAAAGAGAATGGAGCAAATGGGAGGAGGTAGTATGAGTGAAAGAAAGAAATCATGGATGAGACAAAATAACAAATGGATGCAAAAATTGAATATTTACCTGAATGCATGTCCGACAAATAGCAAGGAGTTAAAGAATTTTGTGCAGGAGAAATTTCGTAAGGGTATATGGGGAAAATATTTGGGTTGAAAGAAGAAGTATTATGTTCAAGAATTCAACCCCACTTGTGATCTCCAACAAAAAGAATACATTGGAGGTAGCATTCGGTGGAGGGCAAAGGTTCTTATTGCTCAATTAAGAACTAACTCACATCAACTTCAGTGTGAAATGGGACGGTGGAAGAGACCTAAAGAAGCTTAGGAAGAAAGGGTATGTACTTTTTGCACTTTTGGAGCAGTGGAATCAGAAAAACATTTCATTTTGGAATGTGACGCATTCGAAGACATCAAGGACAGTTATAGCAATATGTTAAGATCAATTATGTGGCATTGTCTTTTCAATGATGGAACTATTAAAAAATTGAGTTAGCTCATCTACAATTTGAATAAAAAAAAATTGAATTCTAAAAAACAGAAAAAAAAAAAAAAATGAGTGGTCCATAAACTATTTTCTGGATGTTAACATATCATTCATTCTTTAGTGTGAAGAATAGAAAGTACTCACATTTCAAAGACAGATTGAGAAATATCAAAACACTAAGAGCAAAATTTCAGACTAAAAAGGACTCAAATTTAAAAATTATATGGAGACAAAAGTTAGTTATCCATACCGTTTCCAAATTAGGTTTTTGAAAGGAAACGCCTTGTTTGGCAATTGTACAGATGGCAATTTTCCTTCAATGTCATCAAACGATACGAATATGTGTCGGTTAGGGGGGTTTAGGTCGGCGACATTTTGCTAAAATACTCATTGTCGGGACTCGGAAGCAACACGGCCTCCGAAGTGCGGTTCCACGGACAGATGGTATCTCGACTCCACCGCACAACAAATATATATTTCTCTACCTACCGTTCAAAACTCCTCTGGTCGCCCACGGAAACACGGTTTTCAGATATTGCTTCGTCCTTAAGCCAACCATGGATCAATCTGTCCGTAAGAATATAGATGTATGGATGTAAGGGAAAAACTATTATCGATCTCCACAAATATGGCACAACAAGCAGCTCAAATAGTGGCGATTCCCTTCCACGGTCAGGGTCATGTCTTCCCTTGCATTGAGCTTTGCAAGAGACTTGCAGGTCGAGGGCTGCCCATTACAATTATAGCGGACTCTTCAGTCTCTGCTACTTTACGCACTGTAGCCGATCAGTCCTCCTCCTCGGGCCTTCGCATCACATTCATCGAATTGGAATCCGAGGAGGAGGAGGAGGAGGAATTGGGGGATTCAGCACCACATCCTGATAACCATGATCATCATGGTCACGATCATATGGGGCAAAAGCAGCAGAAGGCCATGGAAGAGATTCTACAGAAGAAGCTCTCAACTCCACCTCTCTGCATCATCGGCGACGTTATGATGGGATGGGTTCCCGAATTGTGCAAAAAATTGGGTATTCCCAGACTCTCGTTTTTCACTTCTGGGGCCTGTTCTTTGGCCTTCGAATATGCAATCTGGAAGCACCGAAGCTCTTTTGATCAACTTCAACATGATGACAAGCAGGTCCCCTTCTTAGTCCCTGGTTTCCCTCCCTCCATGTCTATTTCTCCTGCCGATTTGCAGCATATCGCTCCTCCCTTTCCTCCCGGAGGTGGTGGTCCTGGACGAGGGCATCCACCTCCTCCTGCAGGTGGGTCTCAAGGTTCCAGGCCCGAATCTGAATCCGAATTGCAGCATATCGCTCCTCCCTTTCCTCCCGGAGGTGGTGGTCCTCCTCCCTCTGGACGAGGGCATCCACCTCCTCCTGCAGGTGGGCCTCAAGGTTCCAGGCCGAAATTTCCGCGTGGACGAAGGCCTCCGCCTCCTCCTCCTGGTTCGAAATCCCATTCTCCGCCGTGGATGAACGGGATCAAAGACTGTGTGGGGGTTTTGGTGAACACGTGCGAGGAGCTGGAATCTCCGTTCATCGAATACATAGGTAAGGAAATAGAGATGCCCATCTGGGCAGCAGGGCCTTTTCTGCCCGCTTCGTCTTTCTCGGATCAGTCGACTGTAACACATGATAGCGCAATCCGCAGCAAGAAAAGCAGTATCGACGAAGACCATTGTCTGGAATGGTTGAATTCCAAGGCGCGTGCATCTGTTCTCTTCGTTTCTTTCGGTAGCGAAGTCGGACCCTCTGTTGAAGAGACCAGAGAGCTCGCTCTTGGACTGGAAGCTGCGCAGAAGCCATTCATTTGGGTTTTACAGGATCACTACCATGATCATCCTCCCCCTTCTGATCATGATCATTCTCCCACTCCTGATCATCAGCGTAGTAATGAAGGAGAAGGGGCAGAGGATATGCTTCATCCTCCTTTTGATCAGCGTCGTAATGAAGGAGAAGGGGCAGAGGATATGCTTCATCCTCCTTTTGATCAGCGTAGTAATGAAGGAGAAGCGGCAGAGGATATGCTTCCGGAGGGTTTCGAAGATCGAATCGAGGGAGTGGGTTTGATAATTCGTGGTTGGGCGCCTCAGCTGCTCATACTCTCACACCCTTCCACAGGAGGATTTCTGTCGCACTGTGGGTGGAATTCCACAGTCGAAAGCATCGGCCATGGCGTTCCCATCTTGGCATGGCCCATCAGAGGAGATCAGCATTACAATGCCAAATTGCTCGTCAAGAACCTCCAGATTGCGGCCATGATCGACAAGCCAACACAGGAAGGGTTAGTGAGCAGGAAAGAAATTAGTGATGGAGTGAAGCTGTTAATGGAAAGCGAGCATGGAGCCCAGATAAGAAAAAGAGCAGCCTCTCTGAAACTCAAGTTCCGCTCTACCTGTTTCTTATCCTCTCAAGCTGTGTTAGACACGTTTCTTGATAACCTTAATAACCTTTTACGCAAGCAGTCTGAAGTTGTTGGAGTGAATGTCAACGTGCAAGTGCATGATCCGGAAGAATAATGAAATGGGTTACTAAAAATGTTATCCATTGCCGTTGCTTTTTAATAATGTAAACGTTTTGTGTTGTGGGACTAGGCCTCACTAGTCCCACAACACAATGCATGATATTGTTTCATGCCATCCGGAATTGGCATGATATTGTTATGAACAAAATGCAAGTTGGTATATTTGAAGATGACATTAATTTCATAGTGCTCTCTACGATAATATATAATCAGTCAATCTTCCAAAAATGGAAATGCTATTTTTGCAATGCTAAAATGTTGTAAATATTTGGAATATTGAAAATCAAACTAACATCCAATTACAGAGATGTCATATTAGCGCTCACCGAAACATTACAGTCCCTTTATTTTTTTAGCCGCGGCTTCGTGTAAGTTTCTTTTGAAAAACAATGCCTGGCAATTCACTAACTCTTGTGAAACTTCCTTTCTTTTAAGGAGCTCCCTATCTCTAGTATTTTTTTTACTTTCTTATAGGCATTTTTTTTACTCTTTTGTTGTTACAGTTGCACATTTACTTTTAAAACATGCCCTTACAAATTCATAAACATCCCACCCACATACGTTGCACGTACTTTTAAAACATGTCCCTTACAAATCCATGAACATCCCACCAACATATTAACGAGTAATTTTACAAAATCATCATGTAAGTCAAATACCCCATTACATCATGTACTTTTTAATAAACTTCTATTTATTAAAAAACTAGTTTTTTATGCTTAGTTTGCAACAAAGTCAAATATCATGTGTTTTTTAATAAATTTCTATTTATTACTAGTTCTTTATTTACCACCTGAAAATAGCAATATTTCTCTCAACCATCTTATTCCATTCAAGTGATAATATTTTGGTTTTTTGTATCTGAATGTATTTTTCTACCTTTTTAAAATAAATTTGATTATATTGAATACATTCTTTATTGGCAAGGTTATAACAACTTGAGGGGGCCTAATGGTTAAGAGCATGTGTTTCCTCCTAAGAAGTCATAGGTTCAAAACTTGAGGGGATGTCTCATATACCAATTTGGTGTCTCAACCAAGCTACCAAATTGATCAGAGGTAACCACAACCACTTTGGAAAGTGGAATCTAGCCCTTCTAGCTTCATAGATGGATCTCCCCTTCTAGCTTCATAGATGGATCTCTCTTTATTATTTAGCTTTCTTGATCAAAGGTATTAGGCTAGTTATTTAGTTTAGGGGTTGATTTTTGAAAGATTTGGTTGAAACCTTTAAGATAAGTCATTGAACAATGGAGTCATAAACTTGTAAGTAAATCAAATAGATATAGAGCATGTTGAGATGAATTTTGTATTTAAGATAAGTCATTGGGCAATGCAGTCATAAACTTTTAAGTAAATCAATTAGATATAAAGCATGCTGAGATGAATTCTATATTTAATATCAGAGAGAAAACATGAATATATTTTATAACTCAAAGCAGATTATATTTAAATAAATTCAGCCCATAATTTTCTTTAAACAATATAGATAAGGATAACATATGGAAAAAAAGAGAAATAACAATTAATATATATATATATATCACGAAATCATTTGATACGTGAATCCTGGAACAACTTTTTATATTTTTGAAAATGTTCATGTTTGGCTTAGTGAACAACTTTACATCAAAATATTTCTTTCTTCATACAAGTCCCAACAATATTACTTCGAATTGTGAAGTATTTATACAAATATTAATGAAAATATCTTGATTTAAAATATCAATATTTATTACAAATATCTCAAAATTGTTTTTACATAAATAGAAAGATAGGACATCCAAAACTGTTGAAGTTGTTGGCACTATTTTGAGGGTTGTTGTTGATGACTCGGCCTAAAAAACTGTGATTCTGCTGCTGAAAACCAAAAATGTCTTTTACTCCAAAATCTGACACAATTTATCTCATTGATCCTCACCTGGGATGGGAAGTTTAACCAATTTTTTATAGGTTTCATCTACCTCAGTATATTTCTGAAAATTTGGCTTAACCATAAATAAATGTTTGATTTCGATTTGATGTATAAGTCAAAATCAAGAGCTTCTAGGAGAGATTTTCCTATAATTGTGCCTTTGATAACAGTAAATTTGGATTTATCCTGGGCTATTGTGTACAACTTCTAAATTCACTCACTTATCTCCAATCCCTTTTAGTCCTGGAAATCCTTTCAAATGTAATACATTAAATTTCCTATGAAATTTCTGAATATTTGCCTCGAGGTTATGCCACTTATTCTCCAGCTGAAATAAAAAATTCTTTTTTGTAATTATCCTTCTAACCTCAAGAATTGTCTCGGTCCCGTATGTAATCTCGAACTCCTCTAATTCATTCTTAGTTTTTGAATTTAGGACCTTTATTAATGTATTGGCCTCCCTTGGCGTCTGTCCTAATTTTTTTTTGACTTGTTCAATTAATTCCTTTTCTCCTTGTACTAGGTCCTCCTGTTAAAAAAATATTTCAATTCAAGGCGAGATCCCTGTGATAGCTTCATTGATCTCAATCCATATATTTTCCTTTGCTGAAATTTCAATCACTGAAGGAGAGAAATCTCTTGGTATTTTATCATGTTTCTCTTGAGGCACTAGAGTCTATGAAGTTTTTGTAGATAATACCTGCTCTTCTTCCTCTTGCATAGTGTTTTCTTCCCATTTCTCTTGATTTATGAATTTCTCTATGGCCTTATAGTGTGAGTGTAGGGAGTAGTTTTCTGTTCTACTTTGAGCTTGGAAATGATACCAAGGGGTCATATGACCAAGTGAAACTGAGCTTGCTTCAATAGTAAGTCAAGTTCCTTGCCTACTGCCTTGGTATTACAAATGAAGGGTCCAATCTTGTGTTTTTATATTGAATTGAGACTTATTCTTCACTGCCAAAAAATGGAGATAATCCATATTGATCATTTGTCTTATATATTCAAATGAGAAGATCCTTACAGGGACACACTTTGGTAGCCTATATGGGGGAAATTCACATCCATACACCCTTATTTCTGTGTAGTTCTGGTACAAGTACTAGTCCCCCATATTGGTTTGCTCTGTAAGGTGAAAATATCTTCTTATCTCTGGCCCTTTTCTCGGCTGAATATCATTGTTCAACAGGAAAGAAACTATGTATAGGAACTGGTCAACAAAATCACTGTAGGTGAATCTAGTGGTTTGTTCCCTCACTAGGGAAGTCCAATGAATCACCGATTGAGATGCTCCTTGCTCATCTAACCTCTGTAACGAAAACTGAAACCTGTCTGCTTGATAAAACACAAATAAATAGACCAATACTAAGGCATATTTGAAATTGCATTTTGTAGAAAACTTTAACAATTGTTCATTGATCACATTAGATAGAAATTCAATGTAATTAAACATGATTGAAGGCTTTTCATCCTTTGAGAAAATTGACAAGAAACCCATAATGACTTCATTTACCCATTGATCAGATTCGTAACCTAAGAGATAAGAAACTATGGAGATGATTTTCTTTGTCATCTCAGGAAACATAGAGGATGGGTATGGGGGATTCTTTTTGGGTAATTGGGCATCTTTAGGTAGGAAAATCTTAAAATTTTTGGTTCTATTGGGGAAAGTGAGATTTTTATACAAGTCCATAAGGGTTTCTTTTGAGAATGGTTAGAAATATTTTTTATTTTTTATTTGCATTATTTGGTTAATTGATTCAAGAGTAATGGTGAAAATGATATCACCATTCTGGGCTACAAAGGCTTTTTGGCTGGGAATGTACCTAGAGTGGCACCAAGTTACAAATTTTGGAAAGTGGTGGGTTTAGGGAAAAATGAATTGGGGCACGAAGGAGTCCCACAACCTCAATTAATCACACTTATAGATGTGGTTTTGTTTTAGCCAATATGCAGCTCATATAAACCAAATTCACAGGCCACCTCGAGGATTTTATATTCTTCATCTACCAGGGGTAAGTGGTATAGGTCGAAAACTGGTGGTAGCATATGGTTTTCCTCAATTTTCTTCGATTTTCCTTTAGGGGCCATGATTAAACAGAAAATGAACAAAGTTACTTAGTTACCCAGGAAAATTTAGTTGATGTAATGTGCTTTTGGGAATCTAGTTGGCTGGATGCAATTGAATCTGCTACAGCTCATTAGGTGCCATGATGGACGAAGTTTAGTTGACGGGTCCCTGCAACAAATTTGGGAACAAAATGTCGAAGGGGGGCCACCGGTCGGGTTTTGGTTTTTTATAAGAAAAAATTGTTTATCGTTGAGTTGAGTCCGTTAGGGCGTTGGTCCATTGAGGAGGGGGAACATTCACATGGTGAATGAGTAGTTTAACAGGTAGGTGTAACATACGAGACAAGTGGTGGGACAGGGTTGGTGTAATAGTGGGGGAGAAGTGACATTAGGCGAGAACAGGAAGGGTACGTGGCAGTTAGGGAGGGAAAAGGATAGGGAAATGCGGCGAGGGGGAAATGGAGCGAAGGTGAATTAGTGGTTTTTTGGAGGGGCGAGGGGTGGGAGCAGGTTGTAAGTAGTATTAGGATGGGGGGGGGGGGGGTGTGAAGCACCTAGGCGGCTGCCACGTCGCAAAGTAGTAAGCCACTTTTCGAACCCCCCCGCGATTAAACGTCGAAGGGGCTAGGGGGTCCCAAAGTGGATGGCTTGTCGTTGATCCGAGTGGGCCATATCCTGGTTGTCGGTTGATGCACGATCTTTATCGCTAGCCAACAAAAGGTCATGTCGGCCAAATTTATTCCACTTAACATAAAAATTCATGCTTAGCCTATATAAAAATCACTTTACAACATAATTTTGAATCTATTTCCTAATTAAACCACAATTAAAGAATGTGGTTAATTAAGTTAATCTAATTTAACTAATTTAGCCATGATTATATTGTGTGATAAAAAAATCACTTATTATAAACCAATTACACTTTTAATCAAGCCTAATCATGCTTAAACGGTGTGATTAAATTGCTAAATCCTTATTTATCAAATCCCATTGTGGCATTTTAACTAGCAGCACATTATTCAAACTTTCCTAAGGTATTACTAATACTTTTTTTCATTTTTTGAGTGGCATTTAGACTTGCTCACTGATTTTTTGGGATATTTTCGTTTTTTATTTTTTATTTTTCTCATATTTTTATTTTTTATTTTTTCACATTTTCTTCTATTTTTGTATCCCTTTTCTATTTTATTTTTCTTTTCTTATTTTTCTTTTATTTTTCTTTGGAAATAATTTACACGGTGGAATGTTATTTACAACACCCTATACAATAAAATTTATAGATAATCAAAAATTTATCCTGTGTATCATAGGACCCTAACATAGGATCCAATGGGGATGGCATCCTCTCTGTGAGGTGTCCAGAAGGAAGTAGATCTAGCTTTGTCCATTGGGTATTCTGTCATTTCTGCAGTTGAATTGGTTGTATGTAATTATTGTAAATATGGAAACAAATTCATCAGAAGCTTAGGGCCTTCTCTTAGGGATTTAATTTATGATTTCAACCACCCACACTTGCAGTATAAAAATAAATGATATTTACAATGATCTAGATGAAACCTCATCTATCCTTGAGAAAATAATGTTTGAGGAGCCTACCATTCACCGGTCCACTTGGTAGTTCTTCTCCAGTCAAGTCCTTAAAAAAGAATGCATTATTCCCTTGGCATGCTTCAATCTGGAAGGGTCCTTTCCACAGACTATCAAATTTACCATGATTTCCTTTGTCTTCATTCCTGGCATCCCACTTCAAAACAAGATCATTCAATTTAAAATCATCTATTTTGGTTCTTCTGTCATAGGTCTTCTTGATCTTGTCTTGAATTACTTGAGTTTTGTTGTAGACCTCCTCCCTAGATTGCTGCAGCTGTATGGTTTGATTTATCCTTCTCTGTAAGTCATTTTCCTCTACTTGTGATTCTTGAAAAAGTTTTAGCACATGTATTCCCAGGGAGGTAGGAAAAATTATATCCACTCCATATACCAATTGGAAAGGAGACATTCCAATAGATTTCTTTGTGCTAATTCTGTCAGCCCATGAGGCATTAATCAACTTCTTATGCTAGAACTTTTTATTATCCTGCAAAAGATTCTTTATGATGTTGACTAAAATTTTGCTAGAAGACTCAAATAACCCATTACCTTGTGGATAATAAGCAATAGAGTGTCCTAATTTCATGTTGTATTTGTGAAAAAATTCAACCATTCTTTTTTATTTGAAAGCAACAACATTGTCAGTAATGATCTTATTTGGACAGGCAAACCTAGAAAGAATATTACCTTCTAAAAATTGAATGATTACCGTGTATGTAGCCTATATGGTTGGAATAGCCTCAATCCACTTGGAGAAGTAGTTAGTGGCTATTAATATCCATTTATGTTGAGTTGAAGAGCTTGGATGGATTTCTCCAATAAAATCTATACCCTATCGTTGGAAAGGAGCCTCTACTGAATTTGGTTTCAATGGCAAGGGAAAAAGTTTTCTTTTGCCTTCAAAGATTTGGCACGGATGTCATGTTGTAACCTTCTTATGGACATCTAAAAAAATGGAGGGCCAACAAAAACCTGCCCTTAGGATTTTGTTGTTTGTGGTTTTCTAGTATAAATGTCCTCCACAGTCACCTTGATGGAATTCTTGAACAATTTTTTTTGCTTCATCCTGCAATAAACAATTTAGAAAAACACCTCCAACATATTTCTAATACATGTTCTAATTTATATTCTAAAATTTCATAGCTTTTAACTTGATAAGTCTAGCCTTTGTTTTAGTCAACCCAGGAGGAGCTTGTAAATTATGTAACACAAAAATAAAGTTTGCATACCAAGGAGAGGTAGAAATGCTTCGGATACTTTTGGAGTCACCTGCTCTTCTTGTTCATCAAGTGCAGCTATAAAATTTATATCTAGTCCATGAAAATTGGACTTAACCATTAGTTTTTCCAATCCTTGACCTTTGAAAAGCTTAGTGGGTTTTATCTCAATGTCATATTCTAGAATTAATGCAATCCATTTCCCTCTTTTTCCATCTGGATCAGTTTGTGTAAGGATATATTTTACAATAGTATTTGGGACAAAAGAAATGACATTGGAATGTAGAATGTAAACTCTAAATTCTTTGATTGCTTTCACTAAAGCAAAGGCTTGTTTTTCCATGATATTTTACTTTAATGAGGCATCCCTCAAAGCTTTTCTAAAGAAAGCAATAAGTTGTTCACAACCTTCATTTTTTCTGTAACAAAACTATTGCAATGGTGTGTTCAGATGCAAAGAAAAAAATCATGAAATCCTTTTTAAAATCAGAGTTGATTAACATAGGAGCTCAGATCAATGCTTGTTTTACTTCATTAAATGATTTTTTTCTTCTAGGACCCATTTTACTTCAGTGTCATTTCTCAACATGATAGTTATGTCTCTTATAAGTTTAGCTAAATTACGTATAAATATCTTTAGGAAATTTATCCTACCAATGAAATATTGCACTTTTTTTTTGTTTCTTGGAGGTTCAATTTTCAGAATTTATTCAATTCTAGTGGGGTCAATTTTAATACCATCTTTTAAAATTATATGACCTAGAAATTTTCCTTCATCTAAACCAGACATAGATTTCTTTGGATCCAAAGATATGCCATATTTCCTACATCTTTCAAAAATAATTGTTAAATGATGTAAATGGTCCTCATCAACTTTGGAAAAAACAATTATGTCATCCAAATATATCACAATGAATCTATCTCTTTCATCTGCAAAAGTTATATCCATTTCTATTTAGAAAGTATCCCCTGCATTCATTAACCCAAAAGAAATTTTGACATACATGAAAGTGCCCCAAGGTGTTGTAAACACTATCTTATCTTGGTCATCAGGATGTACTAAAATCTGGTTGTAACCAGAAAAACCATCTAGCAATGAAATCCTGCTTGATCCAACTACCCTCAGAAGTATGTGATCATATCTGGTAAGGGGTAATTATCTTTGAGAGAGACTTTATTCAGGTTTCTAAAATCAACACAAAACCTTATCTCACCAGAAGTTTTCCTTACAGGTAACAGATTTGACACCCATTTGAAAAATCTGAGTGGTACTATAATGTTTACATCAATCAAATTTTTAACCTCTTTTAAAGGAACTAAGATAGGATTAAATCTCCTCAATTTTTGTTTAAAAGGTTTTTTATCTTCCTCGATGGGTATAATGTGTTGAATTATAGATTTGTAGATTTGTCATAAACCTTTAAATCTTGATATCTCCATGCAAAGACATATGTATATTCTTTAAACAAATCTATGTAGCTTTGTTTTTCTTCAGGAGGTAATGATTTGGAGAGTTTAATAATTTTAGGATTTTCTTCAGTTCATATATTGCAATCCTTTACTTCAAATCCAGTTGGTTGAATTGAAGGTTTCTTTGCTACATCATTGAAATCAAATAATTCTTCAAGTGGTACAAGACCCCTTGGAATTGTATTATTTTTTAATTGAAATATTTCAGATTCCTCAAATTTCTCATCAGTTTGATTGAAAATGTTTCCTTTTCATCTTCTTCATTGTCTTATCCTATGTCAATGTTTAGATTTTCAAAGTCCCCTTTTACTTGCAGGAAATCGTCAAGTTGTTTATCATTATCAAAAAAATTCCAGTATTTGATATTATCAGGGATAATAGGCCTATGTTTGACATAAATTTCTAATTTTATGCTTGCTCTAAAAGGCATTTTGCAAGTACTTGCATAAGTAGCTAATGCATCAGCAAAACATTTTGATCTCTAGGAATTAACGACAATTGATATTCAAGAAAGAAATGCAAAAAATCTAAAAAAACATTTTTATAGGCTCTCATTCTAGGATATTTAGTTGAGTATTCACCTTTGATTTGTTTTATTATTAATTCAGAATATCCATGAAATGGAATATTCTTTTCTCCTAACTGTTTTAGTTTTTTCAGTCCTAATAGAAAATCTTCATACTTAGCTACATTATTTTTGCACTCAAAATTCAATTTGCAGGAATATTTCTTTTTTGTACCTGATTGTCTATGATCCATACTCCAATACCATCTCCTTCTTTACTCACTGCCCCATCAAGATCCATGTTCCATAACCCATCCTGTTTTATTTTTTGTTGAGTTCCCATTTGTTTTTCTTTAATATCTTTGTCTTGTGGTTGGATGTCTAAAACCTCGTCTTCTATTTCCAAACAAATGTCATTGTGCAAAATGAAATAATCCATACCTGAATGCAAAAAGTAGACAAAATATTTTTTAGGTTTGTCCTGGTTACTCACCATGTATTTCATTAAAGTTTCCCTATATGGTCTTATTTGTTGGCCAAAAATAGGTATTGTTTCATATGTCATGTTCAGTTGTAATGTACCCTATAATTTTTCTCCCCATGATCTTGACAAAAGCATGCCATACTTAGGAGAGATATCAGCCACAAAAATGTCCGTGACTAAAATTTTAGTTGGGATTTGAGTGAAAGTAACGCCCAAAGCTTTGATTAATCCTAAGCATTTTACTCTATTTGAATAAAAGGAGTAAAGGTCTTGTTATATCTAAACCCAATTTTTCAATAATTGATTTTGGAATAAGATTCTGTAAGGCACCTGAATCTCACATGGCATTATGTAGAATTAACTCATGGATATTTAGACTAACATAAAATGGAGGAACATTGCCTTCATGTGGAATACCATCTACTTCGGGTCTAAATAGTAACTTGGGTTTATCATCAGGTACATTAACATTGTCAGTTCCATCCACAATTTGTAGTGCCTTTAGAACTTGACTTCTATAGGCATATTTTCTTACTGATTCAAGCAATGGAATTGGTATTTTGACCTTTTAAAGTTCATTTTCAATGTTAAAAGAGGTTTGAGACCTTTATACTTCCTTAATACTTACCTCTTTATTTTTAGGAGTTTTTTTTCTGAGGGGTTTCTTTCAGAGGAGTTTCTTTCTTAGTGACTTATTTTGTTTGACTAGCAGAAGGTGTATCAGTGGATGAATTTTTGGGAGGGTTTGTTGTTGTCTTTTTACTTCATAGGTTGTGTTGTTTATGTACTTACATAATAGCATTTTGATATCCTTGTTGATAATATGGTGACTTTGCATACATACCCTATGGTAATGAAGATTGGAATAGACATTATTCCTCTTTTCTTATAAAAAAAGGCCTGTTTCAACTTCCCCAAAAAGATTTATTTGATCTTCTTCTAATTCTTTCATAGTTCCCGATTCTTCTTCAACACATTTTTCTTGGAAATGGGGTCTGATTTGTTGATTAGCTTGACCTCTTTGTTCTCTTTTTTTAATATGAGGTTGAGGTCTTCTAAAATTTGGATTTCAAATTTGAGGCCCCCCTTGTGGTTTCCTAGGAGGTGTTCTATCTGGCACAGTCATTATATCCATCATTTTTCCATAGTTTTAACTATAATGTCTAGTTTTAAGTCTGATGAAGAAGAAGGTTCTTCTTTGATAGTGAATCTTCTTTCAGTTCTCATCTTAGTTCTTTTGGCTATTAAATTAGCCTCTACATTAACAACATTACTTTGCATTTCTTCAAGAGTGGTTGGGTTTCATTCTCTAAACTGATAGGCCATATCAACATCCAATCCTTCTAGAAAATGGATTAGGGCCAATCCATGTGGGGGTTTTGTTGCAGTTGGGATGGCATTGTAAACATTGTTAAATCTAGTTCAGTAATCCTAGAGAGTTTCATTTGGGGTCCTTCTTAAACCTTCATATTCTGCAAGAATTTGAAGGGGGTTCTTCTTAACTCCCCATCTTGTAAGAAAAATTTGATGGACCTGTTGAAAATCTATAATACTTCCAGTTGGTAAGGTTCTATACCATTTCTTTACTTCTCCCAATAAAATTTTTGAAACCAACCTCATTTTCACATCATCATAATTTACTTCTTCTAGATGAGAGAAGTCATTTATCCTATCAATGTGTTGTAGAGTTGTTATAGGACCTATACCATCAATTTGTGGTATTCGTTGTGCATATTTTTGTGGAATATCATGTAATGGGGCTTGTAATGCCAAAGCAACATATCATCCTACCATGACTAGAATATGAGTTGTGGATGATGTAGGAGGTGGAAGGGTTGTAGAAGAAGATGAGGATGTTGTAGTATGTATGATTGGTATGTTAGGAATAAGAGTTGAAGATGAAAGAGGGGTGGAGGAAAATGGAGTGGTAGATGAAGCAACAGAAGAAGGTGATATTTTAGGTGATTGATGGTTAAGAGTTTTAGGCACAGTATGATATGACTTATAAGTTTTTAGCATACTTTCATCAATAATTGTTTTAGGCACAAAGCTATCAGATTTTCTTCTAAAAATACTATTTTGAAAAGTAAAATCAAATTCTATATCTTCTAAAGTGAAAAAATTCTCAGTAAGGGAATTAACCCTAGGCAGAGGACTTTCAATTGATTCACTCTTAGTTACACTCTTATTTATGATTATTTTTTCTAGATTATCTACAATTTCTAGAGGGTTTGGATATGGATGTGCTCTAGTGTATATTATTTTAGGAGCTAGATCTGCTATAGTATATTTACAGATATGGACTATATACAATTGATAACTGGAAAACAACCTTAAATTGTTGGAAATATTGTCATTGATGGCAAAGGAACATAAAGGAGCAGCACCAGAATTATCATTGAGAAAAAAGGAGAAAATCAGGATCAACTGGAGTATAAAGGAGCAATAAGGAAAAAAATGCAAAATTTAAGTGGAGAAGCATAAAAGAGAGGAAGAGGAGCAGCAAAGAGTAAAAGAGAGGTAAAGGAGCAACATTAGAGGCAAAGGATCAAGGCAGAGGAGCAACAAAGAGGCATGGATCAACACCAGAATTATCATTAAGGCAAAAGAGCAGAGAGGAGTAGCATTATGCAGAAAAGAGGCAAGGAGGAGCAATGTGCAACAAAGAGGAAAGGAGCAACATTAGAATCATTATCTAAGGCAAAGGAGTAGAAAGGAGTAGCAAAGAGGTAGAGCAATGCAGTTTAGTTCAGTGTGATTCCAGTCTAGAGCAAGTGGATGTGTGTGCAGTTTGAATAAGAAACAAATCCGTATTCTGGATTAGGAGATCTAATACATAATGGTGTTATGTATTCGGCATTGAAATAGTATGTAAAGTGGAAGCAACGTATAATCATAGATCTAAGTTAATAAGAGAAGAGAATGCCCAGGAAGGAGTAGCGTGGAGGAGATGGCGTTGCAAAGCAGCAACAGTTGAACAAACAAGTGAAATGATTAAATTGTGAAAGTGCTGAAGTGGACATGTGTTAGGCGGAGGTCCTTGCACATATCACATAGCACATGTGATATGGTATAACAGTTAACGATGGAGATTGTTATAGGTCAATTTGGGCACCATTCCCAATGACCTGGTTAATTGGGCATCATCTCTAGGACCAATGAATAGGGTTTATCATCCCCTATCATTTTAGTTGTTATATGCCCTAAGACAAAGGACAAGACAAATCATTCAAAGACTTTCATCCGCAAAGGTTTCCAAGATTTGAAGTTTATAATATATCATATGAGATCTCATCAATGCTGCCTCTAAAGGGACTAAGTGCATTGCATATGTAGGTAGCCCCATGCAAGGCTACTCTGCAAAGCACATCCCGACATCCAAGGGTGCATTGGTCACATTGGGAGCGAAATTCTCATTGTTCCGGAATCTCCACTTGGCCAGTGCCTTCTAGAAGAGTTCACATGTGTCAAAATTCAAATCCATGTGTCGATTTGACATCTACAAGTTTGGGAACATGTCTTGCCTATTATTGGAAAGTCATTGATTGTAAAACTACCTTCAGCTCCTCTATAAATTGAGCACAGATCTTAGTGTTTGATAAGGAAGAATTTGAGTAGAGAAATGTTGGTGGAATTTCAATTGAGGAGTTGATTTGAGTGACATATTTCTGGAGATATCTGCATTGTGATGATCTGGGATGTTGCTGGAGATGGTGACACTAAATCAATCATTGGGTTGTAACCTCCCCTTCTATCATCAATAAAGATTACTGCTTGTTTTTCCCTATATGCATATGTATAAGCTTTGATTTTCCATATCATGACTTCTTATTTGATGTATATGGTTTATGCTTTATTGATTTAGCTAAATAACTTGAATAGACATCTGTATTATTGATATCTCTTTCTGTTTAGTGTTCATTCTTGCAGGAAATATTTTGCATAGCCGGTTGGAATTTGAAGCTACAACAAAAGTGACAAAAGGAGACTTTGGAAGTGCTTGGAATCCAAGTAAGCTTCTTATTTCATTCTGTGTGTCTGTTTACAGTTAGGAAAGATAGTTGTAAAGTCTTTGACCTGTTGTTATAGATTAACACCTGTCTAGGGAAGAATGATTTATTCGTAATTCATAATTCCGCATAACAAATTGGTGACTCCACTAGGGAGATTACTCTTTATCCTAGGTGTTTTAGCCTCTAATTTTCTCTGTTTATTCACCCAGTAGTTGTTACTCACAAAGATCAGGCTTTTTAAAAACCAAATTTGCATTAGAAGTGTGTTAGATAGCTATGTTTTTCATTATACACTACGCCCAACGCACTCTTGCATAGGACACAGTGCTTTGCATAACACTGTCTCCCTTTCAGGCCTGCATTGCAAAGCACTATCTCTCTTTAGAGACTGTGTTGCCTCTTGAAACCATCCAAATTCCATTGAATTTGTCATTGCACTATGTTTCAATTTGTTTTTTGCTGTGTTTTGAAAAGCCTGAGCCTCATATTGACTAGTGATCTTATCTACCTCTTCCTCCTTTGAAAGAAAATTTGTTCAACGTTTGTTTAAAGCGTTTTTCTTTATCATTGACGAATTGATTTCAAAGTATTTTCATTGTTGCATTAGATCCATTTTCTTTTGAAAAAGGAAATTGTCGTAAATTATTCGTTTCCTCATAGGAGAGATTGTTGTTTAATTCCTCATTTTTCCTTTAAAAGAGAAATTGTTGTTTATATTCCTCATTTCTCAAAAGTAAAAGGCATTTTTTTTTGTTGATTTAGTGCACTTAGTTTCTTTTCTGCATTCATAACATTAAAGGAACTGAAAAGAAAAATCTGCATTTGCATGTAGTGGTTTACGTGTTTTTGCAAAAGGAACAATTAGGAAATCTACATTTAGTTTGTGCTCATTGATTTTTTTGCTCTCAAATTGATTGCTCTTTCCCTCTAGTAGCTAGTATTTTCATTGAAAAACTAAAAGTGAAAGATTGCTTATCATTCTTAGTTTGGGTTTTAGGAATTTCCAATATATCATCGTGGTGAACCTTTGAAAGGAAAATTGTTAAACAAGATCAACATAAAATTTATATCAATTTACCTAACAAAGCATTGGAACCATAACGATCACATTTAGAAGGTCTAGGCTAGAGACATGTTCTAGCATCATAAAACATAGCAATTGTCGTTAACTTATCTACGATACATTCTGAGTGTGATATCTCATTCCACGTACGTAAGTATATCATAGCTCGTCCACGTACTTTCGAGTATATCTAGAGATGTTACAGTACAGAAAGTATAAAGGGGTGCTATCACTGTGCAGTTTCACATCAGACAATGCTAATATGGACTTGGGCCTCCATGTACCTTCGGTATTTTTGGGAGGACAAATTTTAGGTGCTATCCCTCCATAGAGAACCGAGTCGGCCGCCTTGTAAATTGTGATACACCGAACACAACATTTTGGAAGATTGTCTGCCCATACTTCTTGGTTCACCAGGAGGTATTCTGCAGTTCACAGTTTCTTGGTAAACCCTTTTGCCTAGAAATACCCTTTTATTTTGTTTATTTGTTTTTGGTTAAAATAAATCAGTAATCGTGGAATAACAAAATCCTTTCCCTCGTCGTTCGCGTAGACTATCATTAAAACCACCTTTACCACAAGAAGTTACTTATGGTAGGCGAAGGCGATCACGCTCTATCGAATCAAGTAAAATTCGTACCTCTGGTGAAACATCATCTTCCCATAAACCAGAGTTAGCTCAAGTTGTTTCTACACATCTCGGTTCGTCTACTATTGTCGAAACAGAGTCTTCACAGCTACTCGTGGTCACAATCCATCCAATCAGTGAGACCATACCTCCTGGACCCGACGTTGTTCAACCAAAAATTGATCCAAATCCTATCTCTTCTTTGCCAGAACATCTGAATCCTGAAGTTGTACAACCAGAAATTGTTCCTACTTTGGTCATCCCACAAATTTCTGTAGTCATTGAGTCTCCCATATCACACAGTCAACCACCTGAAATATACTTTGGGGTTGACGGTGAAATAATTCCACCTGGTTTAATTGCGATTGAATAAATCCCACAAGATGAGACACCTTTAACTCCAACCCATTTTGGGGAGGACCTTTACCTGTATGAGTCTTTCCTCAATCATTAACATTTTCTTCTGTTGATCTTGTTCCTATTCAAACTCTTCGCTGATTCAAAAGGGTATACATTTGGTCAAGTAATCATGCCTAAACAAACATCTTTGGTTGGGCCATCTGTTCTAATTACGTTAGCTCCTACCCTCGCTACCCCATCGCTGTTTACAACTTCACCAGAGTCATATTTTCATGGTGGCCCTATGGTCCCATCAAGTTACAAATCATTATCTAGAATTTTCTCTAATGCATCTTGAAATCCATGGACTTTACCAATGTCATCATCTAGTATTTTAACTGGTAATCCTATAGTGAGTACTGAACAACTTGATTCTTTATACACATCTTCAGGGAAATATCAAGCTGGTCCTTCTGGGTCTATTCCTTCAAGTACCATATCAACTGGACTCCCAACATTTGGAGAGCAATATTTTCCATCTTATTATCCTCCTCATGTTGGGGGGAAACCTTTGGTCACCCAATATGACAGTACTCCATCAATTTTTGGTCAACCTAATGTCAAAATGAATGTTTGTCAATGGCGGCCCACTCTGCCTATCCAACCACAAATGGTTGTGCACTCGTATCAACTAGTTCAACCTGTTACACCCACATCATTTTCACTTGTAAATACATCTTTACCCATGTTACAGAATCAAAATGTTGTACAACAACCTTATCAAGTGGGTCCTTCAACTCAATACCATCAAATGTTGGGTCCATAGACTCCAAATCCTTTGGTTAATTTACAACAACCTATATTCGGAATAATTTATTCACAAGTTGGTTTACCATTTTATGGGATGTCACAGCCTCAACCTGGTTATACCTATCAACTGAATCCAATTTATCCTAATTTGGGTTATAACATTGGTGGACAGACCCCTTGGTAGCCACAACCGCAAATGCCTCAAACTTCATTTCAACAAGTATCATATCCAGGTTTTGGTCAACAGAATCCTTAAGAGTTTGCTTTTCAAAACAACCCCTATCTGGGTTACCAGCAGCAGATTCCTTATGCTAGTGCTCAAAGGACCGTTGCCCAAGAAATTCCATCTTACCTTGGCTATGCTCAACCTGACCTTAATAGACAGTTTCCCTTTGTTGCAACTTTAGAGTTACCAGATTTAAATCGGCTAACTAATGATCCAATTAACTATGCTCCTTGGTGGCCGGTGATACCACAAAAATTACCCTCAGATATTCCTAAGTTCAATGGAAACCCTGGAGAAGATCCATCGACTCATGTCATGACTTATCATTTATGGTGTTCATCAAACTCCCTAAATGATGATTTTGTTCGACTACGTCTTTTCTAATGTATGCTCACAGGTCTGGCTGTAAAATGGTATATTGAGTTACCTAGAGCTTCTTTTGATAATTTCACTGCCCTAGCTACTGTCTTTTTGACTCATTCCCAGTTACCCATCAGATATGAAAATGGAACGGAACTCTTGACCAATTTTAAACAGATTAATGCTACTCACATTTCTAATCATATTCATGAGTGGCGTCGTCGTCGTAGAATGGTTAAGACATTTGTTCCGGATCAGCTGCTTGCTGAATGGTTCATTAAGTCCATGTTACCATATATAACTGAGGATGTGGCCAAGGGTGGCGTTGTCACAGAAGAGAAAGTTATCGCTCGTGCCCAATATTTATACTTTATTTACACTCAGTTTGGCACACTCTATGAAAATGTTCCTAACACGCCGAGATCTAATTTTACTGTTCCTCCTCAATTAAAAGACTCTCATGCCAGAGATGGTTTGAATGGAACTGCAAGCACACATCACACTACTGCACCTAATCTTGCACCTTCTTCCGAAATTAATGCCATGTCATTTGACAAAGGCAAAAGTGACAAGCAACCTGGAACTAAGAAAAAGGGGAAATCTAAGAAAAAAGAAAACTTCTAACCCGTATGAAAGATCATCTGATCAATCATATGGAATTAGTAAACCTTGTTATCCATGCATAATTTGTAACGAGGAAAATTTTGTTAAGGATTGTCCTCACAACGATGAAGTCTCAAAAATCATCAAGACTTTTCATGCGTCAACTATGTTGACAGACCCATTTCCAAATCCGGACACAAACATGGTTGCTACGGATCCAGCTCCTAGTTCCCAAGTGTTAATGTTATCTGTCACAAAACCTTCAACAGATATTTTGGTGTCAACGCGTAATAAATATTATGGTAGTCAGGCCACTGATCAACCTACTACCTCGACAACGAATCCATCTATGGAATCAGTACCGCCTATTACTATCCCTGAATTGAAAATCAAACCACCAAAGGGAGTAATTCATAAATCGACATATAATCATAGAGTGAGAGTTGCACAAAATTATATTATATTTGAAGATTTGACTCAATCCCCTTCAGCTATGTCTGCTCTTGTCCCTCCCAAAAATGGGCTTTATTTTCGGCTATTGGTGGAATTGATCCCACTGATTCTAATATTGTCGTCTTTAATAATACGGGCTATGTGCCGCAACTACCAGCAGAATTAGCATTATCCATACAAGTAAATGTTCTCAATCACCTTGTTCATCGCACTATTATTGATGAGGGAGCATCTACATGCATTATGTCTCTAAATTGTTGGAAGTCATTTGGCTCGCCATGCTTATCGCAATCATCAACGACGTTGAAGGATTTTTATGGACGTACATATAAACCTTGTGGTATTATTAATAACCTACATATTGAACTAGGGGGAAAAACAATAAATGTTGATGTTGAGGTTCTTGACGGACCCCTTGACTATAATATTCTACTTGGAAGACCATGGGTATATGCAATGAATGTAATTATTTCTACATATTTTAGAATTATTGTCTTTCCATATAAAGGTGCTATCACAATCATTAATCAACTATCCTTCTTTGCCTCCGCTTCGCATGTAACTGGAAGAATTCCATTCATTCACATACCCCAACTAGAACTTCAGAACATTGGCGTAGGAATCTTAAAGGATTCCACTCTCATGGGAACCTTTGCATTACCGCCGCCGCGACGTCAGTAGAAATTGCAAGTATAGAGACTTGTTACATGATCTCTTCCACTCTATCTGGTTTAAGGGAGAGTACTGGTGATTCTATAATTACTACATTGGATGACTTTCTGCCGCCCAGCCCTATTGAGTTGGCATAAAAATCAATCTATCTGGGTTGGGCGGTGAATCCGAAATCAGCGTCGTTGAGTGTTTGGGTTGATCGTTCCTTAGATTTTGGTACTCCCTCTGATCCTTTTTCCTCAATGTTCTTGACAAATGAGAATATTTTGGAAGCCATGATTTCAAAAGGAGAACCATGGGAATATTATCATCATCGTTCCCATCTTCCTGATTATGAAGAAAACTATCTTAGTGAACTATATCACCCAACAATCAAAAAATTCTTTTCGAATTCTTTACCTATTAATGCAATTGATTCCAAGTGAAATCTGTCAAATATTGAAGAAACCATTTCTATCAATATTTCGACCAAACCTGGCGTTGTAGAAAATATTCATGTCGGTGTATCTTGTTCTCCATCAGAACTTGAATCATATCACTCTCTATTTCATGAATTCCGTGATGTATTTTCTTGGTCTTACAAGGAAATTCCAGGCATAGATACTAGTATTGTTGAACACACTATTGATATGTATCCTGATGTCAAACCGGTGCGTCAACGGATTTGTCTTGTTCATCCGAAGAAAGTCGCTGCCATCAAAGTAGAAGTTGAAAAACTTTTGCGTGCTGGTTTCATATACCCTGTTCCGCTGACTGAGTGGGTTTCCAATATTGTTCCTGTCATGAAAAAGCAAGGAACCGTTAGAGCGTGCGTCGATTATCAAGATGTCAATATTGCTTGTCCAAAATACAACTATCCTACTCCCTTTATTGACCAGATTATTGATGATTGTGCTGGATATGAAATATTTTCGTTCATGGATGGATTTTTCAGCTACAATCAAATAAATATCCGCCCAGAGCATCAACATAAGACATCATTCATCTGTCCCTGGGGCACATTCACTTATAGGAAACTACCGTTTGGTTTAAAGACTGCTGGGGCAACTTTTCAGAGAGCAATGGAATGTGCTTTCAATGAAATCAAGCACATTGTTCAACCTTATCTAGATGATTTACCAGCGCACTGAAAAAATCAGACTGATCAATCGATGCATTTGAGAGCCATTTTCTTACGCTGCCGACACTACAAAATACACCTCAATTCACATAAATGTGAGTTTTGTGTTGGTTCTGGTCATTTGCTTGGATTCATAGTCTCAAAAGAAGGAATTTGAATTGACCCATTGAAGGTACATGCCATTCTTGATTTTCCTACGCCATCAAATTTACTTCAGATACAAAAACTTCAAGGAAAGGCTAACTTCCTAAGAAGGTTCATTCCAAACTACGCTGAAATGGCTAAAGGATTTACTCGACTATTGAAAAAGGGGGTTCCCTTCCATTAGGACCAAGTTACACAATCTTATTTTGATGCTCCAAGGATACCCTTATCCGAGTGTCATTAATGTACCACCCTAATTATCGAAATGATTATTTCCTATATATCATCACAGCTGAAATGACCATTGCTATGATATTGGTCCAAGTAGAAGATGGAATTGAACATTCGATCTATTATTTGAGTCGTAATTTCAATGATACGGAAGTTAAGTATATATATGCAGAAAAGCTTGCCTTGGCAGCTGTTCAAGCTATCCAAATATTTTGCCACTACATCCTGCTCTGAAAAACCACTATTGTTTTGGATTGCAACCCCATGACTTATATCTTATCACGTCAATTGCCGGGGAGAAAATATTCAAAATTGATTGTCATTTTGCAGGAATTTGATTTGGAATTCATCAAATCCAAGTCAAAGAAGTCTTTAGTTTTGGCAGAGCTTCTCTGTGACCTTCCCTCTGATAGTACCGCAACTACGTTAGAACCATCAATTCCTGACGAGTCTCTGTTTCTGATCAGATCATTTGATCCTTGGTATGGGGATTCCATAATTTATCTCCAAACTCAAAATTTCGACCTGATACCTCTTGCTTTGAACAACGACGTATTTGATACCAAGCCAAAGGTTATCTAATCGTCGGTGATACACTTTATCGTCGTGGTGTCGATAACATTTTAAGGAGGTGCCTCACTCA
Organism: Pinus albicaulis; assembly: GCA_034641835.2. Classification (NCBI taxonomy): domain Eukaryota; kingdom Viridiplantae; phylum Streptophyta; class Pinopsida; order Pinales; family Pinaceae; genus Pinus; species Pinus albicaulis. The sequence continues at coordinate 32,272,527 of CM076583.1, read as the reverse complement.
TGAGGAGGCCGAAAATGTTTTAAATGATTTTCATGTTGGGGCTTGTGGTGGACATTTATCTGGATATGCTACTACATAGAAGATACTCCGTGCTAGTTACATTTTGCCTACTATTTTTTGAGACTGCATCCTCACGGTCAGAAGTTGTCATGCGTGCCAGATTTTTTATCGTAAAATCTGCAACCCACCAACGCCAATGCATCATGTTGTCTCTGTGGGGACCATTTTTGAAATGGGGTATTGAATTCATGACCTGTAACCCTCGTTCGTCCGAGGGGCATGGTTATATTATTGTGACAGTAAACTATTTTACCAAATGGACCGAAGCGATACCTACATTCAACAACACAGTAGATAAAGTTGCATTGTTTTTCTTTAATCATGTTATTGCATGGTTTGGGGTCCCATAGGCTATAGTTACAGATCATGGGAATCATTTTCGCAACCATATGATGACTGAATTAACTGCCAAATTAGGATTTTCGCATGATAATTCTACTCCTTATTATCCACAATCAGATGGATAAGTTGAGGCTATCAAAAATATTCTTAAACGTATGCTTCAATGAATGATAGGAGTTTGTAAAATAAATTGGCATTTGATCCTATACTTCACCTTGTGGGCATATTGAACCTCGGTGAGAAATGCAACTGGCTTTACTCCTTTTCAATTGGTGTATGTTCTGGAAACTATCTTACCAATCCAATGTGAAATACCGTCGTTAAAACTCGCAATTGACTTGTTACCTGACACCTCAGAAGAAGAAGCACGTCTCCTTAACCTCATCCATCTTGATGAAACACATCGTGAAGCCCAATTGGCTAACGAAGCACATAAGAGACGTATAAAGGTGCAATACGACAAAAATGTACAGCCTCGCATTTTCTCAGAGGGTGACTTGGTCCTTCTTTACGATCAAGAAGCTGATGTAATAGGTACAGGAAAGTTTGAGCCATTATGGCATGGCCCCTATATTTTCAAAAGAGTTCTTACTAAGGGCGCCTATGAGTTGGTTGATTACGATTTAATTCCATTGGAGTAGCCTAGAAATAGTTGTATTTGAAACATTACTATGCTTAATCATGAGCGTAGTAATTTTTTGTATTATATTGTATATATATGCTGTTGATTTGCATTCACTATCTTAATTTGTTTTTAGAGTTTTCTTGATGTTAGTAATCCACTTTACATTTCATCGCAGATGTCTGAATCTTCGGAACCCTTTGTTGGATATGCTGATGGTGCTAGTCATAGTACGCATAATCTATCCTATGCAACGTAGGCCTTTTTCGCTCCGAACGGCGAGTTAGTGAGTTTTCAAGGGATTTGTATTGGTATATCGGCGAAGAATATCGGTGAGTATAGCGCGTTGATCAAACTTCCCTCTAATGCAATTTCATTTGGTATTTAACCGTATTATCATAAGGTTAGACTCACAACTTGTGGTATTACAACTTACTAGTGTTTATACTGTTAAAAATCCAACACTGCATAGATTGTTCCTAAGAGTTCGACTTTTGGAAAGACAATTTGTTTTATTCAATATCAACACATTTCCAGAAATTTGAACACATTGACTAATTCTTTAGCTAATCAAGTTTTAGACAGACATTTGCAACATATGTAAAGAAAGAATTCACATCATAGAATAGGATTGCACAATAAACATAGGAAAACATTGAAATCATATAGATAGATAGTTACAGGTTTTTACAAAATTTGTGCCCAAGACACATTGGTCATCTGACCTCAATATGTATATAAAATTTAACAAGTAAACTAGTGATGCTCATGGTAACATGCTATAGATCTAGCTATCCTACGTAGTAAATGCATCGAGCGGTTAGGAACCCCAATAGTGTGTCGTTGTAGTCGCATGGGTAACTCTTTGATCCGACAATCTGGAATCCCAAAGGTTAAACCCTCTATGTGTTGTTGAAGCTCAGCCAGAGTCTCAGCCATATTAAGATCTTGAAGGAATGCTCGCTCGATAGCCCTCTCTACTGGCACATCTGCTTCACGCTTCGGTTCCTCTACTAGTTGAACACGACCAACATCTGCATTACATCAAACTTTTATTTTAGTCTTGGGAAAACATCAAAACTACAAAAATATTGTATAAACCTTAAGAAAATCAAAAACATGGTCAAAAAATTCTTACCCATTACACCCCACTGAGCGCCCTCTGGTAATGTTAAATTTGGATCTCCTCGGAAATCAATGCTTGCGTATGCATACTCATCGATGGCGACAATATGTCACTGGAACCAGGCAAGAAATGCAGTTGAGAACACAATGGTAGATTGGCCTACATGCCTACCCATGAGTTCTATCCATATTTGCATCCATGGATCTCTAGGATTAGACAAATCCAGTGTCACATGTTGTGGCTGCATTAGTGGAATCCATTCTAAAGTGAAGGATATAAGGATAGAACCATAACTAAAATTCTTCTTCCTTCCTCCGTTTGCTTTGTTTAGTTGTTCCTTTATCTGAGAAAGTACAGCTTCAAACCAGTTGAATACTATTGGCTCCATGCACTCTAGCACATACTACATATACGATCTATTCGCTACATGTAGTGTAACGATGCCAACAAGTTTTTCAATCGTGAAAAGGATAGTTCTCAAAGGCAAATCTCTAACATCTCAAATGTTTATCTTTCCATCTTTGCTTGGCTTTGCCCCTGGATAACAATGTTGCAAAACATAATCTCTCACTGTCTCTCCTCCAACAATAGACCCTGAGAGAGAAATAGGAAAGCCTCTCCTTGAAAAACTTGTAAGAAAGTATACATCCTTGACTGTTATGCGAACCATTTGGTTCTTAATATGAAATGCCTCAATAGCTGGATCCCATGCTCGAACTAAGAACTCCAATAGTTCTATTTGTTGCCTCATCCCTGACAACCTGAAGTACTTTAGCAGTCCACACTCTCTTAGGGCTCTTACTGTACCCAAATCATTTAGGGCAATCATATCCTGTTCTTCATGTTCTATTTCCCTCCATGTAATCGTCATTGTAATCTGATGGAAACCTGAAATACAACCATAAGAACCATTACATTCCATTCATTGCAAACAATTAGGCAGATTTTGGGCATAATGCAAAAAAAAAAATCTATATTGCGGCCAATGCACTCCCTAACAAGAGATAGTGCATTGTGTATGCAAGTGGACTTCAATTTACTTGCTATGCAACGTAGGTTTCGACATCCAAGGGTGCATTTCCCTCTTTTTGGGCAAAATTTATCCTAGGGACCTCAAAACCCTAAAAATTTGCAGAATTTGGAAATGAAATTATTAATGAAGGAAAGAGGAGGTTCATATCACTAACCTAGATCAAATGGCAACGAAATATGTCCACATAAACGATCATAATCAGTAGTTGAAGTTCAGGGGAAAAATCAAGTTCAGAGCTCCAACATGCAAATGGTAACTATGGAATGGTAAAAATGAATAGTAAAACTACTTTTAATAGTCATTTAATTATTTTCAAATTGAATTTATTGCTATGGCTATGGTTTTATTATGTTTTTTATCATGAAACAGGTATTTTTAAACCATTTGATGTTGTTCTGAACAGGTCTTACAACTCATGAATAGATTAGTCGTGCAGATTTATTTCAAGAATGATTTGACCATAAGCATACATTTTCTCCTTATTTTTAGAGCTTTGTTAAAAATAAAAAATGATTTGAAGCGCACTTTTATCTCTTTTTTGAGCTTCAATAATAGTGAAAAAGGAACCCCAGGAGTCTTCTTTCAGCTCTTTTCAGACTCCAATAATGTGAAAAGATTGCCGAGCACTTGTCTTTTCGAGCTCGTAAAAGTAAATGAATTGATATCTACTCAGTATAAGTTTAACCCTTTTTCGGACTGAGATAGATTATTTACGAAAAAGGAATACTTTGGTCGAACATGACTAAAGAGGTTCTTTCAGATATTATTTTACACTTTTTCGGATCTAAGTGACAACTTTATGAAAAATTACTTATGGAGTTTTCTTTCATCCTATTTTTAAAACTCTCTAAATATGAAAAAGGACCGGTCTATCACTGTCGTTAAGCTCGTTAAAACATAAAATAGAGACGAGCTTGTCGATCATAGCAAGAATTGAGTGTCATTCATCGCTAGACTCGTTAAATTATTAAATAGAGATACATTATTTGCCCGAAGGGTTGAATTATAGATCAAGAAAATGTTATCCTCCTCAAGCTTGTTAAAATATAAAGAGGTACTATTCGATAAATGACCGAGGAAAATTTGGGAAAAGTGAGCAGAATTCTTTATGGTAGCAAGTCGCTTTTGAAAATGACACTTCACTCCATGTCCGTGACTTTTTGGGTTGGGTAATCTTCTTGACGGTTCATTCATACCTTCACTTAGGTTTTGGGTCAATGTTTCCAACTCATCTCATTGTTGTTAAAGAGAAGTCATCCAATGAATACTCATCCTTCTGCAATACTCATAAACCTTCATTCTCATGACCGTCATCCCTGAAAATTGCTATATCAAGTCATACATTTGTCTCCGAAATCAGTAACTCTCATTTCACAATAAGGTGGCTTCCTCTCGATGACAAATCATTATCTAGGAAGTTCACTTAGAAACATCTGATTTGAGTACCATGAGGCTTGTTACAGCATCGACAAGATCCTCGATTCCAGAATTTTGACCGAAAAATTATGTTTGACGTTCGACATCAAATCATCTATTCATGCCTTACGAAATGTACTGCAGTACCTTGAGGGCCATTGACATTAATGGTGGTTCTCTCGCGTTTGTTAACAGCTCACACCATTGGCTGGTAATCAAAAGACGTCTTTCCATGTTCAACTACAAATCATATATTTGCATGGCTAGACTTGTACCCGAATTATCGAGTGAACAAGATAAGAAGACCCCGGATCTAGTTTCAGCCATCCGGGCTGCGATTTCAGGATTTTTGTACACATCATCTGTATGGTTACCTTACATACAGATCGTCAACCGAACATGGGCCTATATCTGTAGGCATGTTTGTATTGGGCAACATTCCAATGTAGACGACTTTTTGAATTATGTACATGTTATTATATTGTTTATGTGCTGAACATGGGAATGCCTACCCTTAGGAATTATGATCAAGAGGATATATCATGATGTAATGTATTGTAAGATTGATGCAGGTCGCCACTCCACTTCATCTCTAGCCCATCACAGTGTAAAGCATCTCAATCAAAATAATGTTATTATTATTTTGACTTCATGCTTTACGGGGCAATTTTTATAGGTCAATTTGGGCACCATTCCCAATGACTTGGTTAACTGGGCATCATCTCTAGGACCAATGAATAGGGTCTATCATCCCCTATCATTTCAGTTGTTATATGCCCTAAGACAAGGAACAAGACAAATCATTCAAAGACTTTCATCTGCAAAGGTTTCCAAGATTTGAAGTTTATAATATATCATATGAGAGCTCATCAACGCTGCCTATAAAGGGACTAAGTGCATTGCATATGCAGGTAGTTGTTATAGCATCATTTCTCACCTTCATATGATTCATGATTTCTTTTATGGCTTTGGGCACCCATTCCTACAGACTTGGACAAAATTCACTAAAAAACAGTGTTAAAATCCCCATACGCGGTTATGTCTAGAATTTTCCGTGTGTATACGCGAGTCCACATGTACTTTCCCGCGTATGCCATTAAAATCATTAAAAAATATATTAAAATTCCCTATTTTTGGGCTAGGTTGATGGTTACTCTGGTAGTTCAACCACCCTAGCACGTGGCCAACTGCTTCCAACTGATGAAACTACTTTGAGGGAGTATAAAAGCCCCTCATGTGTATGGCCTAAGGGAGAGAGAAATTATTGATATTATACTCTGTTGGAATCCTCTATCCAAGTCTGAATTCCCATGCCTCCTACACTTCCCAATTCATTATAGGAAACCCTTGTTTCCTGGAGATGCTCATCTCTCTATATGTCATCTTGTATGCACTAGTTCGGAAGGAATCTTAGCAAGGCAAGGGTGGGACGGATCCGGACGACGGTCTGCTCAAAGATCATGGAAGGATTCAGGTGATCTCTCCACTCGTTATTTCTGGACATGCTATTTATAATACAGAAGAACCATCTTGTTCCTGAAATATACGTGTTAGTGTCCGCTTGCATATGTGAGAATATTGTTATTTAAGCATTTATTATGGTTTATCTAATGTTGCACATGGATTTCACTAACATTTAGAGTAGATATATGTTGTACAACCAGTTCTTCGTGCTTGTTTCTTCTTGTCTTTCAGGTTAAGAAGGAAGAAGGGTTGCTGGGGGTTTGGACCCCGCGGGATCTGCTTCAACCGTAGGACCTATGGGTAAGTTCCTCGATATGCTCTATTTACTTTTTCATGAACATGTATGGTTGTGTGAGTCCTTCTTAAGTAGCATGCCATGCTCTGTGGAGGTTTAAACCCAACAAACCTCTAGGGTGATTTTCCCCAAAACAGAACTGGCGACTCTGCTGGGGATCGCATTCTTGTGATTCCCCTGTTGGGTGGTTTCAGCTGTTTGATAGGTTTCCAACAGTTTTAACTTTTATTTCCAGTCCAGTTTACTCTTTCTCAGTCAGACTGAAGTCCTGGTTTCTTATCCAGGCTTGATCCTTTTTGTTTTTCATTATCTACCTTTATATACGCGGGTTTGTCTGCACACAGTGGCGTATACACGCATTTTTTGTTAAAGGGAGTTGCGTATACGCGGGTTTCCGTTAGCACAGTCGCGTATGTACGCTTGTTGCTAAACTGTGAAGTTGCATATACCTAGGCAGATTTTGAAATTTTGGATTTCTTGACTTTTTATTCCTTTCTGTCTGTGGAGACCTATTCCTGCAGTGTCTTTGTACCCTCTGGATTGTGAAGAAAGTGGTTTTTGGTCTTTTCTCTCTTTTGTTTGGTTGAAAACTAGTCTTTTTGGCAAAGTATTGATTTTTGTGATGGCATTTTTGGTACGAGTACCAAGATCTCTTTCTGGGGATTCTTGGCTGTTATGCTTCATCAGAACAGAGAGATCCTGCTCATTTACTCATTCCTACCTTTGTGTCTTGCTTTGCACTTCGATTTTTGCCCATTTCTTGGTTGGTTTTCTTGAGTTCAGTCGGCTAGGTCTTGTTGCAACTTTTGAAGAGTCTTTCTTGGTTCTTTGAAGTTTTTGTTTGCGGCAAGGTTGTACTATTCTTCTAGGCTGAGTGCCTGAGTTTTCTTGTCTTCTTTTGCTCATATTGATCTTGCTACTAGTTAGACCTATAAGATTTGGAGCATTTTTGAATTTTTTTCTTGGAATTCAGTGTTGTTTGGCTTGGGGTTTTATAGTTTTTCTTGGTCTTTTCGAACTCTTCCCTTATAAAACTCAAAAGCTCAAAAAACATTTTGCTTTTTTGTTTTCTTTTGTTTTTGCATTTTTGTTTTCGTTTCTTTGTATCTTTTGAAGCTTTGTTGAGGTTTCTTGCCTTTGGGTTTTGGCTTGATTTTAGAAAGGAGTTGTCATTGATTTCTTCCTCTTGTTTTTTAAGCGTTTTTGGTGTCTTCATATTAAGAGTTCTTGATTTTCGGAACTAGCTTTCTGGACAACCAAAAAGAGATAAAACTGAAGGATTTTTGGGAAATTTCACTCTGCTTTAGGAGATTTTGCATCTTAGAATTTGCATGCTTGTAGTGATTTGCATCAGGTGCACTTAAGCATTTAGTCATTTTCATAGTTTTTGTGAGTGTGAGTTTGTTATCTGAAAAGAAAAATACAATTTTTAATCTCGTAGAACCTGTGTAGAGGTTGCTTTTCATCGAAAGAAAATAACTGCATTTGCATGTAGTTTGGTTTTTATTAATTTCTTTCTGCGTCAAAACACCATAAGTTTCATCTCCGCATCCCTTTGACTTAACATAATAGCCAATTAAAATAAGCGATTTAATTTAAAATCAACTAGCAAGTTTTCTAAGTGTCATACACCAACTAGCTAGGTTGTAGGGCCTTGGATTAGGTGAGTGGAGAGTTAACTCTCCAAGGCCGCTCAAACAAAACATAGAAGTTGATTAATTGAGCGAAATCCAACTTCGTTAGGTGGAATGGGAAAGCTCTCCTCCAGAGAGTTAAGCACGAGGGGAAGTGAAGGCTGAGAAGAGGGATACCCCCTCTCTAATTAGCTGAATCTGACCTTAAGACCGTTCCGCCCGGCTTCTGACACGGATTGGTATCCATAGTTGCCACTCCTAGGTTCCACACAGGTGACTGCGGGGGAGAATACCCGTGGTACCTGAGGCAGACGTCGCATCACTTTCAGCAGTACTTCTAGGGGGTGCCCTTGCGAAGCTTGGGTGCTTGAGCCAGCAAAGGCTGTCGTTAGGAGGTTGGCGTAACTGTTTCTGTTACCTTCTCTAGTAGGCCTGGGCCTTAATTATCCCAAACTACTTTCGGGAGGTCCTATATTTCGCTTTCCTGTATTTTGGTGTCCGGTCCTCATCACCCGGAGCAGAAATACTTGAAGGCTGTTTGCTTGATTGTATCTAAGGGATTTTTCTTATAGTGAGTGCTCTTTGCTCCTAGCTTGCTTAGCTTTATATTTTTTGAGTCTAATTAAAATTTGTTAAAGTGGCTGATCAAGCGCCTCGTCGATCGAGGAGAATCCGGGGGTTGTCTCCCGAGAGTCTAGAGCCTTCTTCGAGAAGGCGTAGGAGTGATTTAGCAGGTGGTTACCACCCCGTGACGTCTGACGCAATGGAGAGAGATCCTCCACAAGGGTCTGAAGGTTTCATAGCTGATTTTGGTGTCGGTTCCAAGAGGAGCGTTCTGCTCACCTCGCGAGTTTTATTTCCTCAGGAAGAAGATTTTCAAATTGAGGAAGTACCTGAACCTCCTGTGTCAGGTCCATCACCTCTTCCTCCTGATTATCCATTCGTTGTTCAATACATCGGACCTGAGTCAGAGATACTGGAAGATCCTCCGTATTATTCATACCTTTCGATGGCCACGACTGGGAACGTGGCTTCTGCTGTGAGTGCTGCAGGCATTCAGACTCCTGCTTCTGTTGAAGGAGGGGGCACTATTGCTTTATCTTCGATTGCTTCTAGTGCTGCTGTGTTTGGCTCTGGTTTCACCCAAGCACATGCTTTTCATTCTGGTCCCTTCTGTTTCGGAATGCCCACTAGTGGGATTCCTTCTTTTTCCCTTTCCGCTGCTGCAGCTGGATCTACACCCATGTCTTCCATGGCTAGTGGATCAGCTTCTTTTCAGGGGTTCCCCTTTGGAACTAGGCACATTCCTAGTTCCAATCCTTCTTTAGGGTCCTTTCTGTTTACTTCTCAGACCTAGAGTTTCAATCCTTGGTCTGGAGGTCAGAATTCGACCACTTTTACAGGATGGAACCCTATATTCACTACAGTGGGGGCAGGGAATCAGTTTTACGCTAGTCACCAAGGGAATACTTCTTTCCCTTCGTCGAGTGCTTATCAGACCTTTTCTCCTCTTTCTAATGCCTGGAATCCCTATCAGGGGCTTTCCTCTTTATTTCATACTTCAGCGGGGGGAACTGGTCTGGGCTTTGGTAACTCTGAGTTGGGAGGAGGTTCTTCTCCTTTTTCTACGAGTCCTTTTTGGCAACCTGGTGCCTCATCAAATCCAGGGTATTCTTTTCAGAATGTTGGGAGTCCATCCCATCAAGGATGGAATCCTCAGGCTCCACCTCGCTTACCTTTTCTAGCAACGTTAAACTTTCCAGATCTGTCGAAGTTGACTAATGATCCGATTCGTTATAGTCCGGGGTGGCCTCCGGTTCCCACCAAAATTCCTTCAGACATTCCAAAGTTTGAAGGCAAGAATGGAGAAGATCCGGCTGACCACATCACTACTTTCCATTTATGGTGTTCTTCGAACTCCCTGATCGATGATTCGATTAGGTTGAGATTGTTTCAATGCACCCTAACTGGAAACGCTGCCAAATGGTATATTGAGCTAACTGGGGGCAGTTTTGCTACATTTGGAGAACTGGCTGTTAGATTCCTAAACCATTTCCAGTTTCCAGTCCGTTATGATGCTGGGACTGAACTCCTAGCTAATTTTAAGCAGGACGACGCAACCCACATTTCTGATCACATTCAGGAATGGAGGAGAAGGAAGAGGCTTATTAAAGCTCATATTCCAGGTGAATTCCTTTTGGAATGGTTTCTGAAATCCTTGCAGTCAGATATTTCGAAAGATGTATCCCTCTCCGGGGTATTTTCTGAGGAGCAGGCCATTTTTAGGGCCCAGCAGTTGGAACTGATATATTCTCAGTCTGGGGTCCTTCACAAGTATCTGCCCAATGCTCCTCGCTCCAAATTAGATTTATCTAAAACTAAGCCCGGTCCTCATGGTGACGGACTGATTGGATCGATCAATAGTGGTGCAGCCAGCCTGCTTACTCAATTGCAGCAGTTGTCTTTACAATCTGCTCCTTCTGGTCAGGCTGTGCCTGCTGAGTCATCGCCTTCCCAATATTTGTCGATAAATGCTGTCCAAACTTCCGATCCCAAAGGAAATCAACAATCCGAAGGGAAGAAGAAGGGACGAAATAATAAGAAAAAGGGCAAGAATGGGAAGGGTAATGCGAATAAAACCAACGAGCATGTTGGTGAGGGTCCAAAGGAGAAAAGGAAAGTGAAGTTTCCATGCAAGCTGTGTGCTGGAGACCATCTTACGCACATTTGCCCTAAAATTTAGGATGCGCAACGCTTGTTAGCCCAGCAGGGTTCTTCTAGTTCCCAGGCTGTGTTAAAAAACCCTTTTCCCCAAGGGCAACAATTAGTTGTTGGCGCGAATAAAAATCCTGGGGCTTCCTCTGGGGGCACCCAGGAGGGGGAAATTCCATCGAAAATTTTCATGATGAGTGCTCACACGGATATCGCTACGAGATCTCGTGATTATGGCGGAGAAGAGTCTTCGAAAGCTAAGGATATTCCTGATGCTACTGAGCCGCTTCACATTACCAAGCCTACTGTTGAGTCTATGCCTCGGATGCCCAAAGCATCTTCTAAGCGATCAACGATTAATCTAAATGCTAGGGCTGCCCAGAACTACTCGATTGTGGAAGATATGGCGCAGAGTCCTTGTGCTATGTCGGCTTTAAGGTACTCCAGTCTTGTCCGGCTCAGCGCAGTGCTTTGCTCACTGCCATTGGGGCTATTGATCCAAAAAATTCTCTTCTGATTACTTTTGATATGACTAATTTTAAGAAGAGACTCCCCCATCACATGGCTTTTCATATTAAATCATCGTACCGGAAGTGTAATATCTTTTGAACGGTTGTTGATGAGGGTGCTTCCACATGCGTGATGTCTCTCACATGTTGGAAGACAATTGGATCTCCCAAAGCTGTTCCATCTACCACTCTTCTGACTGCGTTCGATGGTCATTCTCACAGACCCCATGGTATTGTCCCAGCTTTGCCCATCTGTGTTGGGGGCAAAACTGTCAATATAGAGGTTGAGGTAGTTGACGCAAGCTTGGACTACAACCTTATGTTGGGGAGAAACTGGATTTATGAGATGGATGCCATTGCATCCTCATTATTTTGGATTATATGTTTCCCCCACGAAGGGAGGATTGTTACAGTGGATCAACTGGACTGTCCTCCTGTAGACCCGAATGCGTCTACTGACTCATATGTTCCTAAGTTGGATAATACTAAGGTACCTGTTGAGAATTTAGGAGTTGGAATGTATTCTTCCTTGATGGGTACTTTCGATATTCCTCCTCCTACGGTTCATATTAATGCAATTTCATCCTCCAAGGCTCCTCTTCGAAGAGAGTTCTTCAGAACTCATTATTTTTCGGACCCTTAGACCTTACCTTCCCCTACTGCCACATTAGCGGAAGGTCAAGTGGGCGGAATGGCATTTCCTATTTCTGCAGCTGAGATTGCTTATCAATCTATTGTTGACTCTACAGAATCCATCCCAGCTCCTATATCACCGGAAGAGTTGGATGGAGATGTGGCTCCGGCTTGGACACTTAGTTCTTCTTCTACCCAGGATTGCCTTGATACCACTCTTCCATCTGAAGAGGCCATCCTGCAAGCCATGACTGCTATAGATAGACCGTGGGATGATTTGCATCATCGGTCTTACTTTTTACCTGATTTGAGCAAAGTTGAAACAAGTTTTCCAAGTCCTCAGTCTCCTGGTCCTGTTCACCCAGTCTTGAACCCTTTAGCACCAACACAGGTTTATGCCGAAGGGAACATGGCTGTGATTTCTCCTACTATCTCGGTGAACATTTCCAGGGATCCCAATATTATCGAGAATGTCTTCATCGGAGCTGAATGTTCCTGTGAAGAGGTTCAAATTTACACCAAACTCTTTAAAGAGTATAGGGATGTATTCGCTTGGTCTTATGAGGAAATGTCTGGTATAGATCCATCTATTGTCCAGCATGAGATCAAGACTTATGAAAACGCTAAGCCGGTGAGGCAAAAACTTCGTCCGGTCAATCCTAGGAAGGTAGTAGCTATCAAAGCTGAGGTTGAGAAGCTGCTTAAGGTGGGATTCATTTTCCCTGTTCCTTTGACTGAAAGGGTTTCAAATCCCGTTCCCGTAGATAAAAAGCAAGGAACGATTCGAGTTTGCATTGATTTCAGAGACCTAAATAAAGCATGTCTTAAAGATAATTACCCCACACCATTTATCGATCAAATCATTGACGAGTGTGCCAGTAATGAGATTTTCTCCTTCATGGATGGTTTCTCCGGATATAATCAGATTACTATCCGTCCTGAAGATCAGCATAAGACTGCCTTTATTTGTCCCTGGGGTACTTTTGCATACAAGAAGATGCCTTTTGGTCTTAAAAATGTTGGGGCTACGTTTCAGCGGGCCATGTCATATGCCTTCCACGACATCAAAAATATTATCGAGGCGTATTTGGATGATTTAGCTGCTCATTCTCGAAAGAGGATGGATCATCCTACTCACCTCCGGCAAATATTTGAACGATGTCGTTTCTATAAGATTAGATTGAATCCGAACAAGTGCGTTTTCGCAGTTACATCCAGTCGGTTATTGGGATTCATTGTGTCTAGGGAAGGGATTAGGGTAGATCCCTTCAAGGTTGAGGCAATACTTCAGTTGCCTCCCCCGTCCTCTATCCGTCAGCTTCAAAGTCTACAAGGGAAGTCTAATTTTCTTCGGAGATTTATCGTAAATTATGCTGAAGTTACCAAGGGATTTTTGAAGAAGGGAGTTCCATTTCTTTGGGATGACTTCGCTCAACGCTCGTTCGATGCTTTGAAAAAAGCATTGACTTCTGCTCCTTTATTGAGTCCACCTGATTATAGCAGGGATTTCCTTTTGTATCTGGCAGCAACAGAATCTACCATTGGTATGGTTCTGGTTCAGGAGGATGATACTCTTGCAGAGCATGTTATATACTATCGTAGTCGAGGATTGGTAGGACCTGAACTTCGGTACACTCCGATAGAAAAGTTAGCTTTAGCAGCAGTTCATGCTGTGCAACGACTCCAGCATTATATTATTCTTCGAAAAACTTATGTTTTGGCAGCAGCCAATCCATTTCAGTTTGTCCTCAGTAGGCGAGTGATTGGGGGCAAATACAATAGATGGATTGTGATTTTACAGGAATTTGATCTTGAGTTTATGTCTGCCAAGTCCAAGAAATCATTGGTTTTCGCGGAATTGATCTCCGAGTTGCCCTGTGGGGAAGAGATGATCTATGATGAATCCTTTCCGGATGAACATTTGTTTCTTATCTCTTCACAAGATCCTTGGTATGGAGATATCATTGTGTATCTTCAGACTGCGAAGTTTCCCTCTACTTTTTCGAAAGATGAGCGTCGTAAGTTGCGTCACTTGGCTAAGAATTACTTGATTATTGGTGATGCTTTATACCGTTGAGGGGTTGATTCAATCCTAAGACGTTGCTTAACTCTCGAAGAAGCTGAGGCTGTGCTGAATGATTGCCACAGTGGAGCTTGTGGTGGTCATTTATCTGGGCTTGCTATAGCCCAAAATATTTTGCGTGCTGGGTACTTTTGGCCTTCGATTTTCAAAGATTGTATGGAGTCGGTCAAAAAGTGTCATCCGTGTCAAGTTTATACTCGAAAAATGCACGCTCATCTAGCTCCGCTTTTTCCAGTCATTACTGTCGGTCCCTTTACAAAGTGGGGTATTGATTATACTACTTGTAACCCACCTTCGGCTAAAGGTCACAAGTACATTATTGTAGCGGTAGACTACTTTACGAAGTGGGTCGAGGCTATGCCTACTTTTGGGAACGATGGTGAGACTGCAGCTTTGTTCCTTTTCAACCAGGTTATCGCTCGTTTTGGTATACCTAGAGAGATTGTCACTGACCATGGCAGTCATTTTCAGAATAGTATGATGGTTGAGTTGGCTCTCAAATTGGGTTTCCGGCAGGAGCATTCATCTCCGTATTATCCTCAAGCCAATGGGAAAGTGGAAGCCGTGAATAAATCCTTGAAGACAATTCTTCAAAGGACAATTGATAAAGCTAGATCCAACTAGCATATTATGCTATATCCTGCACTTTGGGCATACAGGACGTCAGTGAAAACTGCAACTGGATTTACTTCGTTTCAGCTAGTGCACGGGTTGGAATCCGTATTTCCCATTGAATGTGAGATTCCTTCTCTTAAGTTAGCTGTTGAACTTCTTCCTGACACTTCTAGTCTTGAAGAACGACTCCTTCATCTGGAACATCTCGATGAGCAGCTTTGGGATGCCGCCATGATGAATGAAGCGCATAAAAACCGAGTTAAAGTTCAGTACGATAAGGCGGTCAAACCCAGGGTTTTTTCGGAAGGTGACCTTGTTTTGGTCTATGCCCAAGAAAAAGATGCCCTGGGGGAAGCAAAGTTTAAGTCTATGTGGTATAGCCCCTTCATTGTTAAAAAAGTCCTTAAGAAAGGAGCATACACCTTGGTTGATTTTGAAGAAAACGAGTTGCCGGGGCCCCGAAATGGGCTCTATTTGAAGAAGTATTATGCCTAGGCTTCGGCCTGGCATGTTGCTTTTGTATATAGTAGTTTTTCTTTGTACATATCTGGTTGATTTTCGATCTTTGATGAGTTGGTGATGTTTTTGATCTGCTTTGGCAGGTTGTGTTGGATGTCATGAGTCATTTTGGTTTCGCCGATGGTGCTAGTAGACACACTTGGAACTTAGCTTCTGCGGCTTGGGTGCTTCATTATCCTTCCGGTCAGCTGTTAGTATCAAGAGGGGTCTGCATTGGTCCTGCTTCCAATAATATAGCAGAATACACTGCAATTGTTTATCTACTCTCGGAGGCAATATCTTTGGGTGTTGATTCGTTGGTAGTTTTCTTGGACTCTCAGCTGGTGGTGTCGCAGTTGAACAATACTTATCGGGTTCGAGATCCATTTTTATTACGGTTGTTCTTGAGGGTACGTTTGTTACAACGATCATTTCATTTTTTAACTTTCATTCATATTCCTCGAGTTGAAAATTGGTTGGCAGACTCATTAGCTAATCAGGCACTGGATTGGCATATTAATCATTCCATACAATAAAATTTAATCATCAAAAACATCATACATTTTGATACATTTATCACATCACATCAAACATCGCTGTATATATATCATCAGAGTGTTCAAAAACTTTACAAAATTTGGATCCATAAGGTCATACAAAATTTGGGCTTATGCCTGATCATGTTCAGTCTAAAAAAAAATATACAGTCATCTAATACATAATATCTATCTACTCCTGAGGTCCCTGCCCAGAATTCGTGTTCCTATAGAACATGATCGCGGTGGCAACTCGGCGGAATAACCGTACCTAGTCTCGGGGCACTCCTACCACCCGTCTCTGGATGGCTTCCGACAGATCTTCCACGGCAGCCATAGGTATTTGGCGGGTTAACCCCTCCAAGTTCCTCTGTACAGCCTGGAGGGTCTTGTCTGAATCCACTATATCTGCTTCGCCCCTGCGACGCTTGTGGCGCGGGAAACCCTCAGGTTGAACTGGTCCAGTATCTGTATCATGGTCATGTTTACATTGTAAGTCATTATGAATCCAATCAAAAACATGTTTGTTTTTCATTTTTTCATACATATTTGAAAAAATCCAAAAAATTATATAAGTCAAAAAAAAATTGCAAACTTACCGACTGTGCCCCATGCCGTGCCTGGTGGAAGAACAAGATCTGGATCTCCACGAAAGTCCATCCCGGCATAAGGATAGTCGTCCACAGCGATGATTTGTTCTCCCCACCAAAGGAAGAACTCATCATCCCAAGTGGTCCGGGGAACCTCACTTCCCCCTAATCTCTTCATCATGTCTGCCCAGCGGGAAATTCTTGGGTCTCTCGGGCTGCTGATGGTAGAGATGACTCTGGGTCTCAATGCTGGTATCTTCTCAAAGAATAATGTCATCAAAATTGTACCGTATCCAAAGTGTTTTGTCTTTTCTTGGCGGATTGAGGTCAATTGTTGCTTCATGTTCAGTAATAGGGTTGTGCACCAATCATATACATGAGTCAAGCATTCCACTGCTATGCTCATTTGCGTCCTGGATGCCTGGTGTAGGGAGGCAGATCCTGCCACTCTGCCAATGGTGAAAAGGAGGATTTTCATGTGCAAATCCCTTAAATCTTTAATTGCAATTTGAGTTCCAACTTTCTTGGAACCCTCTACGCAGTACACGTGGACGTAATCTTCCACGGTTAGCCCTCCCAAGGGCTTCCCGTGCAAGTCTACTGGTTCCCCCCTCCAGGAGAGTCCAGTAATAAAATATATGTCTTCCACTTCAATGCGTACTGGCATCTGATCTATCATAAAGCAGTCCTCTTCCGGTTCCCAATAATTCACGAGCATTTCTAGCAACCGGACATTGCTTTTCATATTTGGCATTTTGAAAAATTTGAGCAAACCGCAATTCCGAAGAATATTTAGCGATGCTCGATCTCGCATGACTTCTTGATCAATTGCACTGTGTTCACGCTCTCTCCATGAGATTGTCATCCTGTCAAAATTCAATAAATCCTTCATTAACTACACATTTTTTCATTTGGGCCTGCGCATACACGACTTTATCTATGCACAGTCGCGTGTATACGCAACTTTAGCATTACCAACCCGCGTATGCGCAAACCCGTGTTTTTTAGCAAGGGTTTCTATGGTGAAAATCACTAAATTTTAATTTATGAATGGAAAAAATGATTTGCAAGGATGATTGATGAGCTTACCTGACAAATTCGGTGCGATTTGACGGTCGGTTGCTCCTGATTTGACGAAATAAGTTTTTTTCTCCAGAGCACTTTTTTCCAAATCAGCAATGTAATAATGAACCAAATATGAGGTAATTTTTCTATTTATGGCTAAAAAGTTGAAAATTTTCGCAGAAATTTGTTATGCTTATTTTTTCAATCTATCTCAAGCTGCATAACCCGGATGCTTGGAAGTGCCCAGTTTGGTATGTTTTCAGGTACATTTTGACGAATTTGAGATTTTTCCCCGTTTTTTGATCCATGATTACTGACTCGTCATGACAGGTATATGATCTTCATTGGCATATAGGTTAGGGAAATCACTTTCCGCTGCATCTTGCATACTAGCCTCCATACTGATCACTTGCCATAGGGTCGATCCCATCAGGTCATGACTATTACACCCATTTCACTCGCCGATTATTTAATCATGACTTGGTGGTAGAGCCTTCCTTTACATGGGCTTCCTAGTTAGTTCCTCGCTATCACTTGTTTCCCATGCTGCGTTTTATGTAGGCTCGGGAGTCCTCTTTAGTCCCGCCATGAATTATGTGTTGAAGCTTCATTCTTATTCTTCCTCACTATCATTTTTCTGGCTATTACCCTAGAGGCTCCCTGGTGTTGTTGAGTTGTATTACTGCATTGCATATTGGCTACTTGTTTATCCTGGCCTTTAGCCGGCTTCATTTGGACTCAATGTTTAAGCCAACTTTTGACCTTGACTATTTGTACAAGTTAACCATTGCATGCACTTAGCTATCGCGACTTGACACCCTTTTACCCATGGATGGAACATTCCTCTGAGTATCGCTTACCAGTTTCCGCCACCTTGCATTGAGCATAGGATCGTTCCATTCCCAGGAACTAGAGTATCTGTTTCTTGATACTCGTTCTATCCATTGTACCATAGCATTATTTTATTCTTTTTCAGGCTTATTATATGAAAAAGACAAAGAAATCAAATATAACAAAAAGAGCGGGAATGGGATGTATCTTCGTTGTTTTGATGGTAGTACAGAATCAGTTTGTCGCCCTTGAAAAAATCACATATACTTATATATTTCCTACATTTGGGATGGTTTTAGTTTTTGACCTAGGTTCAGCCTTTACCATGTTTCACTTGTCAGTCCTCCCCCGGTTGGTTATCTTTTCCAATCATATGGAGAGTTTGTTCTGCCTCCTGCATAACAGACTTAGACAGTGTCACTTTTTTACTGCCATGGTCATCATGAGTCGTGCTTTTGTTCAAGGGAAGTATAACCAGAGTCGGCCATTCTGCGGTGTCTCTTGACTCATTATTCAGTCGACCTTCCCGGTCTTGTCAGTATCTTGTTCTATCACATCAGATGTTTTGGTCTTCTACTCGTGCTGGTTTGAGAAGGTCCCCATTGACTTCTTGCCGACGGGTTTGTCTCTTATCGACTACGACACATTGCTCTGAGAGCTAACCTAGAGCCGCACCCTGGCCCTATTTCCATCATTGATAGGTGACCTTGTGCTCAGCATTTGATCATCATTATGGGTCTTTGACTGAGTGGTTTCCCCTGTGTTCGACGTCAGCATACATTATCACACTTGGGATTCGTGCAGTACCTTGATTTCCATTTGACCCTGTCGGTGGATTTCTCGCCTCTGTGTCAGCTTTCATTATTGGTTGGTTCAGAGGGTTTCTTCTGTGTGCTAGCTTCATCTTGTGCATGTCGGAAACGTACTTCGGTTTTGGTTCCGTCACTCTACTTCGTCCGATTCCTTCCAAATCTTGGCCTGCGGGTTACACTCACGCTGGACTGATGTAGGATGCCTTAATGCCTTCCTTCCAGAAGATCTTTTCCCATCAACTCCGACTCATTGCTCTGGGAATAAGGTCTAGAGTCTTTTTTTTCAGTACCTTAGGGTTTGCAGTCATCAGTGGCAGACTCTTCGCTATCGACAGTGGGGATTCATCATTTCCTCCTGATTGGTAGATTCTTTCAGGTGTTCGACTTAAACTCATTCATTCGCACTTGTCAGATTGTACTGGGGCACCTTGACACTCATTTTCATTATTGGTGGGTTGTCTCGCGTTGGTTAACGGTATACATCATTGACCGGTAATCCAATGATTTCTCACATGGTCGACTTCAGATCATTTATTCCCATTGTGTAGAATTGTGCCATAGTGATCGGTGAAGACCTCGGGTTGCATCAACATTTCTCGGTTCACTTTTGACAGTCCATTCAGTTTCTGCCAGTGATGCCGTTCACCCTTATATGTTGCAGTTCAGTACAACAGCATCTTATATGTTGGCTCCCGAGTTACGTAATTGTACCATGAGATCTACCCTTTATGATTTGGTACTTGGAGATTCAGTTACTTATATACCAGACATCCAGTTGCAGCATCCTTGATCAGCTTTCTATATGTGATACTTGGACATTGATTCAGACTTATATTTCCGGGCCATGCTCAGATGATTCATTGTGTACTTTCAGTTCAGCTATACTTGTATACATTTTGGATCTATTATATACTTTCTATATGATGTATTTTTGACTGAGCATGGGTATGCCCGCCTCAGCATGAGTTGACTCTCTATTTTCTTTCATTGGTTTTTGGCAGGCTGAAATCTGGTGAAGTCCTCTCTTGTCCTTGCGAAGTTCTTTCTATGTGCATAATACATTTCGGTCATCATGTACCCCTTCTGACCTCATATATTAGGGGGCATCTATTATAGCATCATTTCTCACCTTCATATGATTCATGATTGCTTTTATGGCTTTGGGCACCCATTCCTACAGACTTGGACAAAATTCACTAAAAAACAGTGTTAAAATCCCCATACGCGGTTATGCCCAGACTTTTCCGCGTGTATACGCGAGTCCACATGTACTTTTCCGCGTATGCCATTAAAATCATTAAAAAATATATTAAAATTCCCTATTTTCGGGCTGGGTTGATGGTTACTCTAGTAGTTCAACCACCCTAGCACGTGGCCAACTGTTTCCAACTGTTGAAACTACTTTGAGGGAGTATAAAAGCCCCTCATGTGTATGGCCTAAGGGAGAGAGAAATTATTGATATTATACTCTATTGGAATCCTCTATCCAAGTCTGAATTCCCGTGCCTCCTGCACTTCCTAGTTCATTACAGGAAACCCTTGTTTCCTGGAGATGCTCATCTCTCTATATGTCATCTCGTATGCTTCAGTTCGGAAAGAATCTTAATAAGACAAGGGCGGGACGGATCCGGACGACGGTCTGCTCGAAGATCGTGGAAGGATTCAGGTGATCTCTCCACTCGTTATTTCTGTACATGCTATTTATAATATAGAAGAACCATCTTGTTCCCGAAATATACGTGTTAGTGTCCGCTTGCATATGTGAGAATATTGTTATTTAAGCATTTATTATGGTTTATCTAATGTTGCACATGGATTTCACTAACATTTAGAGTAGATATATGCTGTACAACCAGTTCTTCGTGCTTGTTTCTTCTTGTCTTTCAGGTTAAGAAGGAAGAAGGGTTGCTGGGGGTTTGGACCCCGTGGGATTTGCTTCAACCGTAGGACCTACGGGTAAGTTCCTCGATCTGCTCTATTTAGTTTTTCATGAACATGTATGGTTGTGTGAGTCCTTCTTGAGTAGCATGCCCTGCTCTGTGGAGGTTTTAACCCAACAAACCTCTAGGGTGATTTTCCCCGAAATAGTAGCCCCATGCAAGGCTGCTTTGCAAATCACTTCCCAACATCCAAGGGTGTGTTGGTCACATTGGGAGCGAAATTCTCATTGTTCTGGAATCTCCACTTGGCCAGTGCCTTCTAGAAGAGTTCACATGTGTCAAACTTCGAATCCATGTGTCCATTTGACATCTACAAGATTGGGAACATGTCTTGCCTATTATTGGAAATTCATTTATTGTAAAACTACCTTAAGCTCCTCTATAAATTGAGCACAGATCTTAATGTTTGATAAGGAAGAATTTGAGTAGAGAAATGCTGGTGGAATTTCAATTTAGGAGTTGATTTGAGTGACATATTGCTGGAGATATCTGCATTATGATGAGGCTAGGATGCTGCTGGAGATGGTGACACTAAATCAATCACTGGGTTGTAACCTCCCCTTCTATCATCAATAAATATTACTGCTTTTTTTTTCCCTATATGCATCTATATACGCCTTGATTTTCCATATCATGACTTCTTATTTGATGTATATGGTTTATGCTTTATTGATTTAGCTAAATAACTTGAATAGACATCTGTATTATTGCTATCTCTTTCTGTTTAGTGTTCATTCTTGTAGGAAATATTTTGCACAGCTGGCTGGAATTTGAAGCTACAAAAAAAGCAACAGAAGGATACTTTGGAAGTTCTTGGACTCCAAGTAAGCTTCTTATTTCATTCTGTGTGTCTGTTTATAGTTAGGAAAGATACTTGTAAAGTCTTTGACTTGTTGTTATAGATTAGCACCTGTTTAGGGAAGAATGATTTATTCATAATTCATAATTCCGCATAACAGAGATGTAAATTTGCGAAGCGCCAATGAGGTAAATCAGTGAAGAGCCAAAGTAAGATGGGCAAGGTTTTACGACATGCGATAAGGTATTCGCAGAGATTTGTGAAATCAAAAAATCAGGATTATTTCAATATGGTTAAACTTGTGAAGTTGTGATAATGTGCAAGGGTTTGCAATTCGATGCGATCGCATTTCTCTATCGGAAATTTATATATTTATTAAAGTCCGGCGTGCGACCCATTCACAAATCGCAATTCGCAAGCTCAAGAATTGTGTTGAAATGCCAAAGTGCGAAGTGCGATAATGAAGTGGACGCGATGCAGGTCAACGCTGAAGCCGAAAGGATTTCAAGTCCGGGAGTATGGGTTTTTCCTTTGTTAAATGTCATTGGAGAGGTAAGGAGGCATATAACGTTGGATGCCAAAATGCGATAGAAAGCGGATGCAATACCAATCCATAGGTAAATAGAATATGTTTCAAGTCCATCCTAACAATGGTTTATGAAGAAAAGGTTGAACGTGGCAAAAGGACTCGGGTGAAGAATAAGACTCGACACTATGAGCATGGGGGTAAAGCGGTTACACCTTGATAATGGAAGAAAGTCTGAACGCGGTCAGAAAGGCTCAGGTAAGTGAACTGACACAGATCAAAAGGCAGATAAAGCAGAACGTTGTAGTTATGATGAGATAATCACTATGGGTCAAGTCGGGCTCAGCAACACTCTGGGTAGAGTCAGGCATTGAGACAAAAGTGAAGGTTGAATGCTGTGGGCACAAGCAGAAGAGGCAGAGTCAGGAAAAAGGAGCATATGGTGGTACTATTGGAAATGCAAAAACTGGATCAAGTCGGACCAAAAAGATAGTTATGCAGAACTCTGTTGAATGTGACAACAAAAAAAGAAAAGACTCTAACAGCAGCAAAAAAGATAAATTCACAACGAGAAAAGAGCTGAGAGGGCTGAGATAAATATTGTTGTAACTGTAAATGTAAATTTATTGATTATTTTATATTGTTTGTGATGAAAAGGCAAGTCTCCATAGCCATAGGAAAAACTCAATGAGTGCCGTAATGATTATTTCTGATGTAATAACCTGAAATGAAGAATGAGGAAGCGAATGGGTGGAAGGCATATGATCAGGCTTGTTCACTTCGTATTCCCTTTAGAATGCAAAAAATCAGGGATTTATCTGTATAGGAGATATAATATCAGTGTGGATAGAAAGGTTAGAAAGTTGCAAAATGGAAGAGAGTGGAAGAATGTAAAAGAGCTGCAGAAGGGAACAGAGCGAAAGAATCAGGGAGAGCTGATAGAGATGTTGTGCACATCAAGAGCTGATATGAAATAGATATGATGGATGAAGAGGCAGCAGTGGATAAGGAATATAACAGAGCTGATATCAAGTTAAATCGGCATTTTAGTTTCATGCTGAGTGAGGGGATTGTAGTCTCCTTTCAAGTTGTAGCTTGATAAATTTCCAGTTGGAGCGGGGTGAGGTAGAAGCCTCCTGTAGGTTGTAGGCTACAGAAAATATTTGGGAGTTGGAGCTTCCTTGAAATTTTTAGCTTGTAGAAGTTGAGGTAGGAACCTCTTGTGGGTTGTAGCCTGCAGAAAATAGATGGGGGTTGGAGCTTCCTTGCAATTTGTAGCTTGCATAATTTGAGGTAGAAGCCTCCTGTAGGTTGGAGCCTACATAAAATCAGTGGTGAGAGGGAGTTGGAGCTTGCCTTTGCATCAAAACAATAATAAGATGTGGTTTTATCCCTTATGGGTTTCCACTTATATCTGTTGTTTATGTGCTTGATGATTATGTGTTGATGTGATGTATTATTCTGCTTCATTACTTGTTGTCCACACATTCAGTTTGTTGATTAATTATGTATTAACTTGCTTATAAAATGAGGTAGTTAATCAGTTGAATGAAAAGAGTATTAATGACCAAGAATGTACTAAAATTATTCACCCTCCCCCCCCCCCCCCAACCTCTCAGTTTAGCTAAGGGTTCATCAATTGGTATTAGAGCAGGTTCCTTTGGTGTAAGCCTAATGCTTGAAGGATATCGGGTTGAGTCATGGAAGTCTATCAAAATGTACCTGTGTTGAGTACAACAAACTTTCTTGAATGGAGAGATAAGGTTAAAACAGATTTTAATGGCTTATAAACCTGAGGTATGGAAGCTTGTATGTGATGGTTGTTGCACAGACTCTCCCTCTTTGAAAGAACAACAGTGGAATGCCAAGGAAAAATGTGTGATATATAACAGTCTTCATAACAAGGATATTGATTCAATAATGGATTTAATTTCTGCAAAAAGAATCTAGAATAGATTGCATCTCATGCATGAAGGAGATACTAGTGGTTGCATTATCAAGAAGGAGAAGATAAACAAGAAGAAGAAGAAAAATTCATTTCAAAAGGAAAAAGGTCAATCAAATGAGATACCTGCTAGGGTGAATGGATGTGATTACCATGAAGAAATTACAGTTGAAGAAAAAGCCAAACTTGACACAACCTTAACTAAAATAGAAAGATTGAAGAATGAAAACAAAGATGTTAAGACACTGGTGCAAATATGTGATGAGAGAGAATATGAAGATAATGAAGAAATTGTTGGCATGAAGGCACAACTTGAAGAAGCAAGGAATTTAGGAAGAATGATTAATAACCAGCTCAAGGAGAGAGATGTACAACATGAAAGACTAGTCTAAAATCATTTCAGCTGGAAGACAACTAGATGAAGAAGAAGCTAAATTTGTTAGAATACTGGACATATGCACATGTAAGCACAAAAGTAAGCTTCCATTCAAGTGATTTAAATATGGAAGAGTGGGTCATTGGGCCTCAAAATTTCCCAATAAGATAACATAGAATCGGTCTAAAGGGAAAGAGAAAAACAACTCCTATAATATGCAGAAAGGGGAGAAATTTAACAGAAAAACCTTTTTTTCCTAGAAAGATAGTAGTGCATCTCAAAGCTCAGATGAATCCCCAGATGAAGATGGAATCTAATAATTTGCATTAATGAGTATGGATGATCTTGAAGATGATCCTCTAGAATCTGAAGAAGAAGGTAAGGTAGACCTTGAGTGGGAGTTGGTAAGTTCCTTAAAGGAAATTGAAAGGCTAAACTTAAGAGTAAGAAACAGAAAGAGATTCTTCTGCAATATGAAAAAACAGAACCAGATTTAGAAGACCTTATTAAATTGAAAGTTGAACTAGAAGAATCAAGGAAAATAGAGGATATTCTGAAAAAGGAAATAAAGGAGAAAAATCACGAGCATGAAAATTTGGAAGAAGAGGTGGTAAGCCTAAGGAAGAAATTAGAGAAGGCCCAAATTGAATTAACTATGAATATTCCTAAAATGAAAAGCTCTGGACCATTGGAAAAGATACTAAATGCTCAAATATATTCTCTTATAAAGGCTGGGATAGGCTATAAAGGAGAAACCAGTAAGTCCAAGGTAGAGGGTAACAAGGATATCACTTTTGTGAAAGTTGTAATAAAGGAAAATGATCACTCTCATCAATATGAGATTATTTCGGCTATAAGACTGATAGAAGAAAGGAGCAGGTTGTGTAAGCAGCTCAGATATGAGATTGCCTCAATGGAGAACTTAGAGAAGGCAGATATTGAAAGGGATGGTGAATCAACTCAAAAAGGATCCACAAAAGCAGAAGTCAACAAGAAATTTAAGGGTAATGAAACAAACAGAAACAAGCAGCAACATTGTAATATTCCTAATTAGCCCAAGCTAATAGGAATATTTCATTCTGTTTTTAATTTTATTTATTGATGAATAAAATGTAAAGGAGGACATGAAAAAATCCTAAAACATAAAAATAAATCAATGCCCAATGTGAACAGAGACAAATCATGGCTTTCTTAATAAAAGCCACTTGTGTGTGAACATAATTGAGCCACTTGACCGGGTCAACAGGACCAAATCACTAAGCAGACCAGATACATTGAACCACTTTGAAGACCCAACGCAGTTCTAGAAGGAGAATCCCATGTGAAAGGGGTTAATTCATTTGAGGTGGTTTAGAGTTTTGCACATCCTCATCTTATAAAAGGAAGGAGAAGGCTCAAGAGAAGGGGTTGAATATGATATGATTTCATAGAATTAAGTCTGATTAGACTAATTCTAATTCTCTAGGCTGTTTAGTAAGAGAATAGTGAGGGTTTCCTATTTAGGAATCCTCCCTCCTTCCTTGAGGATTTCTTGGAGGAGATTGTGCTGCTTTGGTCCACTATCTGGCATTGGCCAAGCTTCATCTCTCTTTGGCAGCATGAATCTAGTGAGGGTTTCATTGTCTAAGTGAGTTGCAGCAAGTGGGATTCTAGATCTGCAGAGATCTAGCTTGTTTTAAGAGCCTCTTCTCATGGAGTGTGCCTTTTAACCTCCTAGAAGAGTGCCTCTCTTGTTGGGCTTCAGTTAAAGATCTTGGCATCAGGCCAAAGTGTTCTCCACTTCATCTATGCAGTCCCTTGAGGAAACTATGTCCTTTTTGCAGGCAGAGTTACAGTGTGGGTTTTGCATCAGTTTGGAGGATAGATCTTTGGTGAAAGGGATCCTTCCCTTCATTGTGGTGATCCATAGATTGGCCAACCAATCTATGTTCCATTTCATATCTTATCTTCTATGTATCATGTTCTTCAAAAATTTCTAAAGTTTACTGCAGATCCATGGTGTAGATCTCAGATCTATTCATTGTTATTCATCTTCTGCTGAGATCCCAAGGGGAATGTACTAAAAGGATCTTTTGCATATAGATCACATTCAGATATATCATTTTTTACTCAGATATGTTCTATATCTTAAATATAATAAAACACTTCTTCAGCTTCCTGAATATTACGTTTTCTGGTTCATCTTGCATTTCCTTGTATCATAATGCTTAGTTTTGAGGCATGTCTTCATGTATAAATCTGTATTTTCTAATATAAAGCCATTGAATCATATATTAAACTTTCCATATTGATATTCCTGCATAAACTCAACTAACCCTTCAGAAAATCACGCTGCAGAAGCTTCAGTAAAATCTGCATACTTCAAGCCATGGGAAAACAGAGTTTTTAAGCCTAGTCGGGAGTGGGATACCTGTTTAACATAGTTAAACTTATTTGTTTGAGCTAAAATTCAGATTTTAGGTCCCTCGTGACCTAAGCTATGAGATCCAACCATCATCCCATCTTATTTTTACGCAGAAAACTGAATACATTCATTTTAGGGCCAAAATCACTGCTTTTCCCCATCTTTTGTGAGTAGAATTAATCTTGCTCCTTTCTACTGTACATATAATTTTTTCTGAGGTGTTTCTTAACACATTTCAGGGTTATTAGCTTGCTTTTGTTCTAGTATTGTGTTTACATACTACTGCAGCCCTTCATTGGGCATTTTCCTAAAGACAACTAGGTGTGGGAGATCTGTCTTACCCACCTAGAGTGATTTCTTTTGAGCCTCCTCTTGGTTTTCAGTCTTAGATACTCTGATATAAGGGATCCAAGGGCTGGTTTAGGTTTCTAAAGCACACATTCCTAAAAAATGCGTTTTTCAGGCCTGTCTTGCAGAGCATTCCCAATTTGGAATATTACAGTGGTATCAAAGCATGATCTCTGGCTCAACCTATGAGATCTATTCATCAGAGAAAGTAAGAAGAAAATCAGAGAATAGAGAGCTGGATAAGATGAGCTTTGTCTCATCATTTGTCAGATCCAGGAAGAACCTCCCCAAGGAGGATGAGCAAAGAGAAGAGGAAGGCCCCTGCACTTCCTATTCTCATCAAGAAGATAGAGAAATAAGGGGGATAGATCTTGAAAATCCCTTGGATAGATATACAATATCTGTGCATAGGGAATATTCTACATCCTCATTTTATGGGTATGAGCACTCAGCCATACCATCAAAGTTACAATGTTCTATCAACAACTTCTTCATGAAGAGGAAGAAAGGAGATGTACCAAAGAGAGAGATTCCTGAAGAATCTTTGCGAGACTGTGAAGCTCAATCCAAAGAGTTTTATTCCCAAGAATATGACATGGGGATTACTCCTTCAAGAGAAGACCAAGATCTAAGGTCTCCTATTGAGGATGAGGCATTTTCCATTTCTGAAGAAAAGGCTGGGGGTGACTGCACAGTCACAGCAAGAGCACCTCTAGAATTTCATGAAGAAGAAGAAGGAGCAACTGCTCCAAGGAGAAAAACTCTTGCAATTTTGCAAAGAGTCCCAAAGAATCTCACATATGAATATTGTGGCACAATTCATGTGCAGCATGTGCCATCCTTATCAAATGGTGGGATCCTGAAGATTGCAGATGACGAAGGGGAGGGAAAGCCTCTAATGGTAAGAAACATTTACCCCTCTTTATTTCAGAAAAATTTTGCACAAAGAAGACTGAAAGATCTATGCAAGAAAAATAAGGATACATCAGTCCATGCATCTCTCCATGACATATGCCTTGATGTATCCTTACTTGGAATAATTTCACCAGGGGATTTCCCTGATGAAAAGAAGAACAAAGTGTTCCCTCAACGTTGTGCATTGGTGTCACATTCTAATAAGGGAGGAGCTATCACAGTGCTGGAGACTATGGGTAAGAAGCATGCTTATGAAAATCACATATTACTATATGATTGCATGCATTCTCTTACCTTACATATGTAGGCCATGACTCCCAAAAGGAGTGTCCTACCTTATAATCTCCATGGAAAACTATGGGCCAAGTCTCTTTCCAATTATGGCCTCTCCCTTGATAGGCTAAGGGGGATTTTACAGCATGATGGGTGCTTTCCCAAGGCGCCAAACTTATATCTCACTTTCAGCCATGGTGAGATGATACGAGCAGTAAGTAAGTGGCATGTGAACCACTTACCACATCTGTATCTGAAGCAGGAAGGAGATAACCTGTGCTGGTTTCTATTGGGTGAGTGTGGGTACTCCCCAAAATTTATGATTCTCTTGTCTCATGCCTTGGATTTCTATAAAAGGCTGCATAAGAGGAAGGCATGGTTGCTTGGGTTGACAAGAAGGAAGTATGGACACCACATAATTAATTTCATATCCATACATTTACTTTTCCCTATAATGTATGTACATGTATTTCTGTTTAGAATGTATTTCAAAATCATGTATGTACTTGGGCTTGGGAGAAATTGTAACCTTCTCATGAGTTGGCATAAGGAGACTTGTTCATATCATGATATTGATGCTCCAAACCTGAAATGAGGTATGAGACATTGGGTGAATGTGCTCATGGGGAATGGAATCTCCCATATCTGTTCATACTTAAAGAAGAGGATAAAACACTACATGGCTATTGCATTGTATATCTTGTTTCTCTTTACAAAGGGCCATGTATTGAATTTGTGTCAGGAAGAGAAGTCTCTCACATGGGAGAATTTGGAGCATGACATGTGTTGTTTGAATCATATTCAACCAACACCTATTATCCTCCATTATTTTCAAGCTTAGAAGAAGCTTATTGCAGCAAGTAGGTGGTGGGATGGCCACTTATTATGCTATGATTTGAAGCAGCATGGGAAGGGAAACTTTCCACATCACACCTTTGGCATGGAAGGGGTAAAAAAGGAAGAGTTAAATCAGCCCACTCTCTCTTCTTTTAAGGAAGAGAATAGATCCATGCACCATTCCATTGACGGGGGAAGGATTATTGGTGAAGAACATGATCATGTTACTTATGCTTTATATTCCGATTTCATGCATTCTTACACCATGTTTTTGCAGGTCATGGCTCCAAGAAGGAGTGTTATATCATATGAGCTTCTTGGCCAACATTGGGCCCCAAAATGTTTTGAACTAGGCGACTCCCTTGAGAGGAAAAGGGAGATTTTACAACATGATGGGCGCTTCCCTAAAGCACCAAACATACATCACATTTCCATCCATGGTGACATGGTGTGGGCAGCAAGTAAGTGGTGGGAAAACCACTTAACATATCTATATTTGATGCAAGCAGGGGATGCATTGCATTGGTTCCACATGTGGGACTATGACCCACCTCCATATGTGCAATTTTTTTGTTTTCAAGCACATTGTTTTGATTCCCTATCTTGATAATGTACTTGTAATTATATGGGAATGTTTGGGGAAAGAAGGAAGGATGGCATGTGCCTCATGGGATGGCTACTCTCCATGTACTTTATGTTTTCTTATTTCAGGGAGAGCATGGGGGAAAACCATGTTTGTTTCATATGATCTATTGTCTCCTTATGGGATGAGCTATTTGCATCTCACGAGAGCCTTAGAGGAGAAAGACCTGGATGGATGGATTGGTGAGCACTTGGCTTATGGAGGAGGCTTATCTTATGTTGGTGTCACCAAGGAGGAGATTTTGCAGCACTCACCTTGCAGTTGCTTGAGGACAAGCAACAATTTTGGAGGGGAGGACTGTAATATTCCTAATTAGCCCAAGCTAATAGGAATATTTCATTCTGTTTTTAATTTTATTTATCGATGAATAAAATGTAACGGAGGACATGAAAAACTCCTAAAACATAAAAATAAATCAATGCCCAATGTGAACAGAGACAAATCAGGTATTTCTTAATAAAAGCCACTTGTGTGTGAATAGGATTAAGCCACTTGACCGGGTCGACAGGACCAAATCACTAAGTATACCAGATACATTGAACCACTTTGAAGACCCAACGCAGTTCTAGAAGGAGGATTCCATGTGAAAGGGGTTAATTCATTTGAGGTGGTTTAGGGTTTTTCACATCCTCATCTTATAAAAGGAAGGAGACGGCTCAAGAGAAGGGGTTGAATATGATATGATTTCATAGAATTAAGTTTGATTAGATTAATTCTAATTCTCTGGGTTGTTTAGCAAGAGAATAGTGAGGGTTTCCTGTTTAGGAATCCTCCCTCCTTCCTTGAGGATTTCTTGGAGGAGATTGTGTTGCTTTGGTCCACTATCTGGCATTGGCAAAGCTACATCTCTCTTTTGCAGCATGAATCTAGTGAGGGTTTCATTGTCTAAGTGAGCTGCAGCAAGTGGGATTCTAGATCTGCAGAGATCTAGCTTGTTTTAGGAGCCTCTTCTCATGGAGTGTGTCTTTTAACCTCCTGGAAGAGTGCCTCTCTTGTTGGGATTCAGTTACAGATCTTGGAATTAGGCCAAAGTGTTTTCCACTTCATTTGTGTAGTTCCTTGGGGAAATTGCGTCCTTTTTGCAGGCAAAGTTGCATTGTGGGTTTTGCATTAGTTTGGAGGATAGATCTCTGGTGAAATGGATCCTTCCCTTCACTGTGGTGATCCGTAGATTGGCCAACCAATCTATGTTCCATTTCATATCTTATCTTCTATGTATCATTTTCTTCATAAATTTCTAAATTTTACTGCAGATCCATGGTGTAGATCTCAGATCTACTCTTTGTTATTCATCTTCTGTTGAGATCCCCAAGGGGAATGTACTAAAAGGCTATTTTGCATATAGATCCCATTTAGATCTATTATTTTGTACTGAGATCTATTCTAGAACTGAAATATAATAAAACACTGCTTCAACTTCTTGAATATTACGCTGTCTGGTTCATCTTGCATTTCCTTGTATCATAATGCTTGGTTTTGAGGCCTGTCTTCATGTATAAATCTGTATTTTCTAATATAAAGCCATTGAATCATATTATAAACTTTTCAGACTGATATTACTGCATAAAATCAGTTAAATCTTCAAAAAATCACGCTGCAGAAGCTTCAGTAAAATCTGCATGCTTCAAGCCATGGGAAAACAGGGTTTTTAAGCCTAGTCGGGATTGGGAGACCTGTTTAACATAGTTAAACTTATTTTTTTGAGCTGAAATTTGGATTGTAGGTCCCTCATGATCTAAGCTATCAGATCCAACCGTCATCCCATATTATTTTTACGCAGAAACCTAAATACATTCATTTTAGGGCCAAAATCACTGCTTTTCCCCATCTTTTGTGAGTAGAATTAATGTTGCTCCTTGCTGCTGTACATATAATTGTTTCTGAGGTGTTTATTAACACATTTTAGGGTTATTAGCTTGATTTTGTTCCAGTATTGTGTTTACATACTACTACAGCCCTTCATTGGGCATTTTCCTAAAGACAACTAGGTGTGGGAGATATGTTTAACCCACCTAGAGTGATTTATTTTGAGCCTCCTCTTGTATTTCGGTCTTAGATACTCTAATCAAAGGGATCCAAGGGCTGGTTTGGGTTTCTGAAGCACACATTCCTGAAAAATGTGTTTTTCATGTCTGTCTTGCTGAGCATTCCCAATTTGGAATATTAAAAACATCAAGAGACAAAGAATGAGGGTAAGAAGCAAGCAACTGGAAAAATCCCAATTGTTCCTGAAGATCAATTGAACAAGTTCGGAAGATCTCAAAGGAGGTTCTTTCTTCCTATGAAAAATATCTTGTGATAAACTAGGACCTATTGCAGCTCAATGTAAGACAAACCAAATCAAGCTTAACCAACAAAAGATGCAGCAGGTGAAATGACCCCCTTAAGAAAGCAAATGGAAAGGACAATATATCACCAGGTACACAAATCATTTCCATGGATATTGTTATGCATGCAATGAATTTGGACATAAACTTGTTGAATGTAAATTATGTTAAAAAAAGGAGCACAAAATGTTATACATTAGCTCAAACGTACCTATGTAAAATAAAATTTTATGTGTGCCACAAGCTTGGACACAAAGAAAATGACTGCAGGCTGCCATATACATTAAAGGACTCTAGACAAATGATGGAACCAAATCAAATCAGACCAAACTGTGAATAAAAAAGAAATGCAGATATTATGAGGAACCCTAAAAAAGTATGGAAGAAGAAGAAAAAGGGGGAGCCTGTTACTTAAATAACATAATGAATCCATCATAGTCTCAAGGAGAGTGACTCTAGGAAGCAAAGCAGATATCCAGTCAGTGATAGACAAGAAGAAACATCCCACGGGGAGAGAAGTTCATAAAAAGTCCCCATAAGAGCTGTCAAAGAAGAACTTCTTGGAATAAGAAAAACTAAAAGTTCAGGAAGGGAAAGGACAATTCCTCTGGCAAAGAACTATAGAGGGAGAAGGACACTTGAAGCATTCAATAACCAACAAGTTTATGGAAGAAGAGAAAGCAACAGGCAGCCATGGTGGTAAAGGGAACATCAGTCATGAACTTGGAAACTAAGAGGATGATTACACTATGTGTCTCACTGCAGTTGTTGATAATGAAATAAAATTATTTTAAGAAGGATGAATACGAAAAATGTTATTATCATTATATTATTACAAATATCCATCCCAAGTGTTATTATTGGAGAATTAGTATGATACAGGTCCTTAGGATCCTAATATTATGGTATGCATCATGGTGGTGGTATATACATCAAGGAAGTAGTCCCAGCGTTATCAACATTATGATATGTGTGGATTAAGTTCTGGTTGCTCTGATTACTGCAAAGTATCTTCTAGTTGCGAATGTTGGAGAATGTCAAGTTGTGTTATCAAAGCATGGAAAGGTCAGTAAAATGTCAAAGCATCATTATCTTATGTCTCTTGATGTGTTATATTGAGTGCTGAAGAATAACGTAGTCTTGGATATGAATGTCTGCCTTTTCAAGTCAGTATTGATATACTTTCAAGGCCTCTTCCTTAAGTCATCCATAAGCTTGTTGAAGTCTAACTGATGAAACTTCAAGTAGCCAAATTGAAGATATTTCCCGAAGAACATGGTGATAGAACAATTGAAGTGTCTGAAGTATGATGGGTTAGTTGTGTTAATATGACTATTGAAGGTCAAGAGTCTATTATTGATTCATCTGAAACTTACTTTAGCAAAAAGGAATAATTGATATTTCACCATTGCAGAGAGTTGATCATTGAACTACATACCCCCTTGTGTGATAAATAAAAGTGTATAGCTGATAGTAAGATTTTACAATGCATGGAATGTATCAAGGCTTGAGGATTTTATGTTTAAATATGTAACTATTCAGTATTAAAGTCATTGGGCTTTTTAGATTGAAAGATATT
Source organism: Pinus albicaulis (assembly GCA_034641835.2). Classification (NCBI taxonomy): domain Eukaryota; kingdom Viridiplantae; phylum Streptophyta; class Pinopsida; order Pinales; family Pinaceae; genus Pinus; species Pinus albicaulis. The sequence continues at coordinate 32,238,739 of CM076583.1, read as the reverse complement.
GTCTAATATTACAATAAAGTGTAAGCTCTGTTTGAACTCATTGTTCACATTAGCATCAAGGGATTTTGAATTGCAGTGATTACATCTTCATCATAAGTCTAGCACATATCATTATCATCAAGTAGCAAGGGACAATATAACATAACATTCTATGGTGACATGCCTTCCAGAATTCTCGTGAGTTGTGATAGCAGCGGTTTGTTGTGTATATTCATTTAATAACAAAATAAGTGAATGAAGGATGCTTATACTGATCTCAAAGACAAGCTGCTCTAGGAAGCACCCAAGCATTATTATTGGAGCAAGAATTACTGATGTGTTGAGCTTGCATTGAAGTTGGGCATGTTTTTGTTTTGGAGGTAAGCAGATAAATGAATGATAAAACTGTGAAAAATATGTCTTTGAGACTCTGATTAAATAAATTTAAAAGTTATTCTTGAAATGCAATGTGATAAAATAATTGATTGATCCCGCATCTCCACCAGTACAAAATGTTAATGATGCCAGAATTAGATTCTGCATATTGTTGATTGTTGTTGAGAAAAGTGGAGAGCTCAATGCAAATAACTAAGAGTATGAAGGGTATTTAACTATGGCTGTCTGTGTGAGCCGATGTGAAAATTACTACATGGATTATCAATGGATATAATATTATCTCATGGCCTTGGATGCATAGACACTTTTGGCATAAGTGTATACTGCAGAGATCAGATATATCATGCTCTAACCAATAGTCTTCCTTAAGCATGTGTTACACCTAAAATTTATGTAACAGTGGTTTGTGGATGAATTTGAGAATCCCTTATAAGAAATTATGAGTCGCTGGTCTATGCACCAAGCTTTGTGCAAAGACATCCTTGAATATGTAACGAAATCACTGTGTAATCTGGTAGTAAAGGTGAACCGTGGCTGCAAAAGATATATTGGCATAATCATATTTGAACAGATGTGTATTGCAGAAGAAGACATATTCCATCTACAATATTCCTCAACATATATGTATCTGAGATGAAGATCATAATATAGACTGAAGTATATTTAGAGCAGAGTTTATATATCGTATGGAGCATTCTCAGTATTTTAGTATTATTCCAATGATGCATTTTTGAGTATATAAGTCTGGTACATTTTGTTCTATGGAGTGTCCTTATCATCACTTTCAGCACTATACAAGTGCAAGGAGTCTGTGCTTTGAGATGGTATCAGCTTACTGTGTATATACGTACAAGTTCAATGATTCCCAAAGTGTTCTCCCAACAATGCTTATACAACAAATGGAGCAGGAGTCCCAACCAAGTATGTGGACAAAATGAAGAATGCTTATGCAAAAATCTAAGAAGGAAATGATGGAAAACACACTGGAAAGAGGTGTAACCCTTTGCCATTGATGTCAAATGGGGAGGAAAAGCAAGCAGAGGAAGATAGACACCTCTAAGAATTTAAGGTGGAGGAAGTGTTAGAGGAAGTGTTGGCATCAATGCCAAAGGGGGAGACTGTTGGAAATATTTTCATTGATGGCAAAGGAACATAAAGGAGCAGCACCTGAATTATCATTGAGCACAAAGGAGCAGATTAGGATCAGCTGGAGTATAAAGGAGAAATAAGGAAAAGAAGGCAAAAGTCAAGTGGAGAAGCATAAAAGAGAGGAAGAGGAGCAGCAAAGAGTAAAAGAGAGGCAGAGGAGCAACATTAGAGTCAAAGGAGCAAGGTAGAGGAGTAGCAAAGAGACATGGATCAACACTAGAATTATCGTTAAGGCAAAGGAGCAGAGAGGAGTAGCATTATGCAGAAAAGAGGCAAGGAGCAGTAATGTGCAGCAAAGAGGCAAGAAGCAGCATTAGAATCATTATCTAAGGCAAAGGAGTAGAAAGGAGCAACAAAGAGGTAGAACAATGCAGTTCAGTTCGGTTTGATTCCAGTCTGGAGCAAGTGGATGTGTGTGTAGGTTGAATAAGAAACAAATCCGTATTATGGATTAGGATATCTAATACATAATGGTGTTCTGTATTCGACATTGAAATAATATGTAAAGTGGCAGCAACGTATAATCATAGATCCAAGCGAATAAGAGAAGAGAATGCCCAAGAAGGAATAGCGTGGAGGAGACGAAGTTGTAGTGCAGTGATAGTTGAACAAACATGTGAAATGATCAAATTGTGAAAGTGCCAAAGTGGACGCGTGTCAGGTAGAGGTCCTTGCGGATATCACATAGCGCATGCGATATGGTATAACAGTTAATGATGGAGATGTAAATTTGCGAAGTGTCGATGAGGTAAATCAGTGAAGAGCTGAAGTGCGATGGGTAAGGTTTTACGACATGCGATAAGGTATTCACAGCAATTTGTGAAATCATAAAATAAGGATTATTGCGATATGGTTAAACTTATAAAGTTGCGATAATGTGCAGAGGTTGCGATGCAATAAGAATTGGGGTTTGCGATGCGATGCGATCGCATATCTCTAACGGCAATTTATATATTATTAAAGTCCGGTGTGGGACCCATTTGCAAATCGCAATTCGCAAGCTCAGGAGGATAAGCACTCAAGAATCATGTTGAAATTACGAAGTGCGAAGTGCGATAATGAAGCAGACGTGATGCAGGTCAACGCTGAAGCCTAAAGGATTTCAAGTCCAGGAGTATGGGATTTTCCTTTGTTAAATCGCATCGGAGAACTAAGGAGGCATATAACGTTGGAATTCCAAAATGCGATAAAAAACATACGCGATACCAATTAAGAGGTAAATAGAATATGTTTCAATTCCAGCCTGACAACGGTTTATGAAGAAAAGGTTGAACATGACAGAAGGACTCGAGTGAAGAATAAGACCCAACACTACGAGCACGAGTGTAAAGCGGTTACACCTTGATAATGGAAGAAAGTCTAAACGCGGGAAGAAAGGCTCGGGTAAGTGAACTAACACAGAGAAAAGGGCAGATAAAGTAGAATGTTGTAGTTATGACGAGATAATCACTATGGGTCGAGTCGGGCTCAGCAACACTCTGGGTAGAGTTTGGTGTTGAGACAAAAGTCAAGGTTGAATTCTACTGGCACAAGCAGAAGAGGTAGAGTCGGGAAAAGGAGCATATGGTGGCACTGTTGGAAACACAATAGCTGGGTCGAGTCAGGCCAAAAAGACAGTCATTAGGGTAATTTTGAGGTTTAAAATGGGCCTCCTAAGGAAATAATAAAATAATAGCTAAACCAATAAAATAATATTTATGAATTTGCAATTCATTTTTTGCACCACAATCCATGTAACCATAGTTAAATTCAATTCAAAAGTTGTACCAAAATAAAATTAATAAAAAAACTATATTGATGTGACTATAAATAAGAATGAGTTTTTCAAGAAAAAGTCATTATCATTGAACAACTAATGCATTTATCCTTTGTACTTAATAACTTAAAATAAAATTTAAATATATATTTATAAACTCTTAATTATATTATATGCTATTAGTTAAAATTTATATTATTTAAATTGTATAATAACATGTAATTAATATACTATATAAAAATAATATAATATAATAAATGTACATGGATATGCATTGTTTCTTTCAAGAAATATGAAATGACAATAATATATTTTTATTCAAAAAGTGTGAAATGACATTTATTATGAGTACTTTACTTTGACTTTAAAAGTACTTAGAGCACTACAATGGTTAACCATGAGTTTTTATCCACCATTGAGAATGTGACAAGTAAGTACCTTTAACTCAAGCAATGCCACCTCAACCATTAGGGATGATGTCATCCCCTAAAATGTGATTGGTTCTCATAAAGTGAATTTTGATTGTACATTTTTCTTAGGAGGCCCATTTTAGACCTTAAAATTTCCCTAATGTATGAAAAATTGTGTTGAATGTGACAACAGAAACCGAAAAGACTCTGACAGTAGCAGAAAAGATAAATGCACAGCAAGAAAAGAACTGAGAGGGCTGAGAGAAATATTGTTGTAACTATAAATGTAATTTCATTGATTATTTTAAATTTTTTGTGATGCAAAGGAAAGTCTCCATAGCCATAGGAAAAACTCCATGAGTGTTGTAATGATTATTTCTGATGTAATAACCTGAACTGAAGAATGAGGAATTGAATGGGTGGAAGGCGTAGGATCAGGCTTGTTCACTTCGTATTCCCTTTAGAATGCAAATAATCAGGGATTTATCTGTATAAGAGATGTAATATCAGTGTGGATAGAAAGGTTAGAAAGTTGCATAATGGGAGAGAGCAGACGAATGTAAGAGAGCTGCAGAAGGGATGAGAGCGGAAGAATCAGGGAGAGCTGATAGAGATGTTGTGCACATCAGGAGCTGATATGAAGCAGACATGAAGGCTGAAGAGGTAGCAGTGGATAAGGAGTATAACAGAGCTAATATCCAGGTAAATCGGCATTTTAGTTTCATGTTGAGTGAGGGGTTTGTAGTCTCCTTTCAAGTTGTAGCTTGATAAATTTCTAGTTGGAGCTGGGTGAGGTAGAAGCCTCTTGTAGGTTATATCCTGCAGAAAATATTTGGGAGTTGGAGCTTCCTTGCAAGTTGTATCTTGCAGAATTTTAGGTAGAAGCCTCCTGTGGATTGTAGCATACAGAAAATAGATGGGGGTTGGAGCTTCCTTGCAAGTTGTAGCTTGCAAAATTTGAGGTAGAAGCCTCCTGTAGGTTGGAGCCTACAGAAAATCAGTGGTGAGAGGGATTTGGAGCTTGCCTTTGCATCACAACAATTGTTGAGATTACAACAAGATGATGAGCTTAGTGGAAAGGAATCGCCTTCACTAAGTGGGCCTGCAGGCTATTTTTGGCGCAAAGTCTATTTTTAGACTATGTCTATTTTTAGACATATGGATTATGTTCTATGAGTTGCAGGATGCTATTTGTGGATGGTTGGTCAAGTCGAAAAAAATAGATGGACCTCTATTTTTAGACATACTGGGCAGAATCTATTTTTAGATGGCCAGTCTAAAAATAGATATGTCGAATATTATTAGCTCTTAATAATATTTAGACTCTAAACATTATCTTATTCTCTTGGAGCACTTCAGTTAAGTGCACATATGTGGCACATGAGCTGACAGAAGGAATTACGCTATTCCTAAGGGTTATGTGGAGCTATTGCATGGATACTTTAGTTAGAACTCATGTGACATAGTTTGGTGGAGTTGATTGAGGAAGTTAGTGGAGTTGTATTCAGTTTAACTAATCTAAACATAGTTGAGATATTTGTATTCAGTTTAACTAATTGATACAATTAGTGAGAGTGGTGTGAATTAATTATTAATTAATTCACTAATTATAAACTCATAAATCAACTAAAGAATGCATCGGTTAACTTCAGTGCATGGACAGTTTCAGTGGAGACCAGTGCAGAAATAGGTGAAAGAGCAGGTTAACTATCAGTTGTGACTATATTGTTGCTATTTGCAACACACAGATAGGTGGAGAAGCCCATGAGGATTGCGCAGTACAAGCCAAATGGTTTATCTATTTAATGAGGCCATCCCATAGCATTGAAAACGCAATAGAGGCTGGCTATCAAGTGGCAAAAGATTGGAGCATGTGTTTTGCTAGATCTAGCTTGATAGTGTGTAGCAATTGGAGGTGGTGTTGAGAGCTTGTGAGGAGCTTTGTACTATGATTGTTACATGATCTCCATGACATATAATATACAGATAGTTGGGGTTTTCAGCTTTAATCTTTCCCATTAAATACTGTGTTCATATGTGTGATTGTTTGTGGTTTTAATGTGTGCATGCAATTGATTTTATTTCCGCATGTAATGATCAATGGTAGAAGAGATTCTGCATTATGCATGAAGCTAAAATAGTGTGTGATTAGGAGAATCTCGGTGAATAATATATCAGTTATTCAAATTTCTACAACAATAATAAGATGTGGTTTTCTCCCTTATGGGTTTCCACTTATATCTGTTGTCTATGTGATTCATGATTATCTGTTGATGTGATGTATTATTCTACTTAATTACTTGTTGTCCACACATTCAGTTTGTTGATTCATTATGTATTAAGTTGCTTATAAAATGAAGTAGTTAATGAGTTGAATGAAAATAGTATTAATGACCAGGAATGTACTAAATTGATTCCCCCCCCCCCCTCTCAATTTAACTAAGGGTTCATCATAAATCATATCTATTTCTTAGCCACAAACCTAGAAATAGTTTTAAGTAACGAAACAAAAAGTTTCAGTAGGGAAAAATAGAATATAAATGAAATTTGTTCGTTCCCCAATATGGTTGCCATTATGTTATCACTCCTTAATTTCTTAAGGCTGTAAACGAAACCCTGAGGTAACCACAAAACCACTTTGGAAACTGGAACCTATCCCTTCCAGCTTCAGAGAGGGATCTCTCTCTATGATTTAGCTTTGTTGATCAAAGGTATTAGGCTAGTTATTTAGTTTAGGGATTGATTTTTGAAAGATTTGGCTGAAAAATTTAAGAATAAGCCATTGGGAAATGGAGTCATAAAATTTTAAGTAAATCAAGTGCAGAAATAACAGATAAAGTGTTGCGGGGCAAGGTAGGCAGACTGTTGGATCTTTAGGGCATTGTGGAGTGAATTGGGGGAGAAACTTAGAAATAAATTAAATATATAGCATGTTGAGATGAATTCTATATTTAATATCAAAGAGAAAACATGAATATTGTTTATAATCTAGAGAAGAGTATATTTAAATAAATTTAAACCATAATTTTCTTTAAACAATATAGATTAGAATAACATATGTAAAAACAGAGAAATAACAATCAAAAAAGGAAAAACATCACCAAATCATTTGACACACGAATGCTGGAATTACTTTATGTATTTCTGAAAATGACCACGTTTGGCTTAGTGAACAACTTTACATCAAAATACTTCTTTCTTCATACAAGTCCCAACAATATTACTTTGAATTGTGAAGTATTTAAACAAATTCTAAGAAAAATATATTGATTTAAAATATCAATATTTATTACAAATATCTCAAAATATTTTTTACAGAAATATAATAGAAATATAGGGCATCCAAAATTGTTGAAGTTGTTGGCACTATTTTGAGGGTTATTTTTTATTACTCGACCTGAAAAACTGCTATTCTGCTGCTGAAAACCAAAAATGGCTTTTACTCTGAAATCTGACACAATTTATCCTGTCGATCCTCACCTGGGATGGGAAGTTTCAGCAATTTTCTATAGATTTAATCTAGCTCGGTATATTTATGAAAACTTGTCTTAACTAGAAATAAATGTTTGATTTCGGATCTGATGTATAAGTCAAATTCCAAAGCTTATAGGAGAGATTTTCCTGTAATTGTTCCTTTGATAGCAGTAAATTTGGATTTATCTTAGGCTATTGTGTACAACTTCTGTTCGTAATCTGTAAGATTCACTAGATGATCTCCAATCCCTTTTAGTCCTGACGATCCCTTCAAATGTAATACATTAAATTTCTTGTGAAATTTCTAAATGTTTACCTCGAGGTTATGACACTTATTCTCCAGCTGAAACATCAAATTCTTTTTTGTAATTATCCTTCTGAACTCAAGAATTGTCTCAGTCTTGTCTGTAATCTAGAACTCCTCTAACTCATCCTTAGTTTTTGAATTTAGGACCTTTATTAATGTATTGGCCTCTCCTGACATCTGTCCTAAACTTTTTCTGACTTGTTCAATTAATTCCTTTTCTCTTTGTACTAGGTCCTCCTGTTCAAAAATTATTTCAATTGAAGGCCAGATCCTTGTGATAACTTCATTGATCTCAATCCATATATTTTCCTTTACTGCAATTTTTGTGACTAAAGGAGAGACATCATCTCTTGGTCTTTTATCATGTTTCTCTTGAGACACTAGAGTCTATGAAGTTGTTGTAGATAATACCCACTCTTCTTCCTCTTGCATAGTGTTTTCTTCCCACTTCTCTTGATTCATGAATTTCTCTATCTCTGGTCTTGGAGTATGAGTGTAGGGAGTAGTTTTCTGTTCTACTCTAATATTGGAAATGATACCAAAAGGGTCATATGACCAAGTGAAACTGAGCTTAAAATTCATTTTCTTCAATAGTAAGTCAACTTCCTTTCATGTTGCCTTGGTATTACAAATGAAGGGTCCAATCTATGTTTTTATTTTGAAATGAGACTTATTCTTTGCTGCCACAAAATGGAGATCATCCATATTGATCATTTGTCTAATATATTCTAATGAGAATATCCTTATAGGTACAAACTTTGGCAGCCTATATGGGGGAAATTCACATGCATACACCCTTATTTTTGTGTAGTTCTGGTACAAGTACTAGTCCCCTGTCTTGGTTTGCTATGTAAGGTGCAAATATCTTCTTATCTCTGGCCCTATTCTTGGCTGAATATCACTATTCAACACGCAAGCGGTTGTGTATAGGAACTGGTCAAAAAAATTACTGTAGGTGAATTCAATGGTGTGTTCCCTCACTAGGAAGGTCCGATGAATCACCGATTGAGCTGCTCCTTGCTCATCTAACCTCTGTAATGAAAACCGAAAACTGTTTTCTTGATAAAACACAAATAAATAGACCAATACTAAGGAATATTTGAAACTTCCTTCTATACAAAACTTTAACAATTGTTCATTGATCACATTAGATAGAAATTCACTGTAATTAAACAAGATTGAAGGATTTTCATCCTTTAAGAAAATTGACAAGAAACCCATAATGACTTTATTTACCCATTGATAAGATTGGTAACCTAGGAGACAAGAAATTATTGGGAAAAGTGAGATTTTTATACAAGTCCATAAGGGTTTCTTCTGAGAATGGTTTGAGAGATTCATTGCTTGGTATTTGCAGCATTTGGTTAATTGATTCAGGAGTAATGGTGAAAAGGATATCACCATTATGGACTACAAAGGATTTTTGGTTTGGAATGTACTGGAGTGGCACCAAGTTACAAATTCTGGAAAGTGGTGGGTTTGGGGAAAAATGAATTGGGGTAAAGGGGAGTCCCACAACCCCAATTCATCACCTTGGTCGATGTGGTTTTGTTTGAGCCAATTATGTAGCTCAAATAAATCAAATTCATAGGTCGTCTCAAGGATTTTATATTCCTCATCTACCAGGGGTAAGTGGTCTAGGTTGAAAACTAGTGGTAGGATACAGTTTTCCTCAATTTGCTTCGATTGTCCTTTAGGGTCCATGATTAAACAAAAAATGAACAGAGTCAGTGAGTTACCCAGGAAAATTTAGCTGATGTACTATGCTTTTGATAATCTGTTTGGCTGGATGAGATTAACTCTACTGTAGTTGAATAGGTGTCTTGATGGACAGAGTTTAGCTGACGGGTCACTGCAACAAATCTAGGAACAAAATGCAGAAGGGGGGTTGTCGATCGGGTTTTGATTTTTTATAATAAAAAATTGTTTATTGTTGAGCTGAGCCCGTTAAGGCGTGGGTCCATTGAGGAGGGGGAACGTTCACATGGTGAACGTGTAGGTGTAATGGGCAGGATAGGTGGCAGGATGAGGTTGGTGTAATAGTGGGAGAGAAGTGATGTTAGGCGGGAGAGGGAAGGGTACATGGAAGTTAGGGAGTGGACAATATAGGGAGACTTGGCGAGGGGGAAATGGAGTGAAGGCGAATTAGTGGTTTTTCGGAGGGAAGGGGGGTGGCAGGTTGTAAGCAGTATTAGAAGGGGGGGTTCGAAGCACATGGGAGGTTTCCAAGTCGCAAAGTGGTAAACCACTTTTCGGAGCCTCCCTCCGCCCCTACGGTTAAATGTTAAGGGGCTGGGGGGTCCCGAAGTGGATGTCTCGCTGTTGATCCAGGTGGGCCATATCTTGGCCGTCGGTTGATGCATGATCTTTATCGCTAGATAACAAAAGGTCATGCTGGCCAGATTTGTTCCACTTAACATAAAATTTCATGCTTAGACTATATAAAAAGAACTTTACAACATAATTTTGAATCTATTTCCTAATTAAACCATGATTAAATAATTTGGTTAATCAACTTAATATAACTTAACTAATTTAACCATGATTACATTGTGTGATAAAAAAATCACTTATTCTAAACTAAGAGAGAGAGAGAGAGAGAGAGAGAGAGAGAGAGAATAAATACATAAAGAGATAGAGGTGGATAGAGACAGGAAGTGACAAGGGAGAGATGGAGAGAGAGTGAGGGAGAGAAGAGAGAATGAAGGAAGAGAGAGAGAAGGAGAGGAGAGGTAAAGGGGGAGAAGGTGAAGAGAGAGAGAGAGAGAGAGAGAGAGAGAGAGAGAGAGAGAGAGAGACAAAGTTGGAGAGAGAGAGAGATGGTGGGAGAGGCAAAGGGAGGTGGGAGAGAATGAGAGAGAGGAAGGAAGAGGTAGAGGGATTTAAAGAGAGAAAGAGAGAGGGAGAGAGAGATATGGAGTTGGAGGGCAAGAGAGAGGGAGGTAAGAAGAAAGATATGGTGAGAAAAAAGTGGAGAGAGAAAGGGTGTGACAAGAGAGAGAGAGAGAGAGAGAGAGAGAGAGAGAGTATGTTTGGGGGGTGAGATAGAGAGGAAAATAAGAGATGGAGGGAAATAGATATATAAATGGAGGGGGCAAAGAGTGAAGAAGAGAGAGACAAAGGAAGGGAGGGAGGCAGAGATAGATAAATATGGAGAGACAAGGCATGTGCATTTGGGGGGTGAGATATAGAGAAAAAAAAGGAGAGATGGAGGGATATATAGATATAGATGGTGGGGGGAGAGAGATGTAAGAAGAGAGAGAGAGAGAGAGAGATGGGGAAAAATGGAGGGGAAGAGAGGGAGAGAGATAAACACAGAGATGGAGGGAGGAGAGAGAGGGAAGAAGGAAAAGGAATACATATACAAATACATATAATATATAATATTTAACATTATTAAATATAAAGGAAGAAGAAGTAAATCTTTTACAAAAGGTAAAATAATTTGGATTTAGAAAGCCATGAATATTTTAGTTTTTCACTGAAATAGATGCATTGATTTCAGTGTAGATGTTGATTCTTAATCCTATTTGATTGATTGAACTTGATGCATTGATTTCATTTTAGATGTTTATTTCTAATCCTAATTGATTGCTTGCACTAGATGCATTGATTTCATCGTAGATGTTGATTTCTAATCCTATTTGATTGCTTGCATTAGATCCATTGATTTCAGTGTAGATGTCGATTTCTAATCCTATTTGATTACGTGCACTAGATGCATTGATTTCAGTGTAGATGTTGATTTCTAATTTGATGAAACTAGAGATGTATGATGTACATTAAAAGTAATTAGAGTAATAGTGTGCATTGATTTCAATGTAAGCACAAAATAACTATTGATGATGTGCTTTGATTTCTGGGTTACGATAATTCAACCATAAATAAAATATTTGAGTTTTCATCTTAAATAAAATGTTCACTTAAATAAAATAATTGAATTTTCATCTTAAATAAAATGTTCACTTACCTGAAATGTTTGCTTCTTGAAATTGTAAAATATTTGTAATTGACTACATTCTTATTATTCATATTTTCCATCATTTAACATTGTTAGTCACTTTGCATTTGAACGAGATAATAGAAAACAACTACTATTGAAACTTGCTTAGGGTTTAAGACTCCATAAGTCACAATGATTGACTTTGGAGAAATATACTATTAATATTGGAGAGCAAGAGAGATAAGATATTACGTTTACTGCAATAACTCGAGTTAAAGATTTGAATGCTTTATGATTTCAACCACCCTTTTTATATTATCGATTTGAAATGTTGGAAAAACTAATAGGCATGAAAATACGAAAAGTAGAAGAAAATAGTTTGAGATTGATCATAATGAAGAATATTTTTAATTGGATGCATTCTTATTATTCACATTTTCTATCATTCAACATTGTTACATTGTCACTTTGCATTCAAAATTTTTATTTCATTATTTTTCTCATTCAAGTTATTAACAATCTCTATCATCGTAACAAATTGAGACAACTAAGCAAATTTAAAATTAAAATGACTAGATTGATCTTAGACATATTTAGCACATTTAAAATGATTAGAATAATTAGATGTTCAACAATATTTTGTGTCCAAGTAGTCTTTAGTGAGACTTTTTGAAGGTCTTTCCGGTGGATTTTTCCGGTTTAATTTCTATAAAATTCGGCAGGAATTCATTGAAAACATAAGTTTGATGGGTATCCTTGCACAATCGAAGTGCCCTAGGGATTTTTTAGGGTGATGAATCCATATATACAGTAAAATAACAAGTTTAAATAATAGAAATCAAGATTTTACCTCGAATGTTTTCACGAATTCCGGCACCGGAAACTCCAAAAAGTCGCACTAAAGACAACTCCATTTGTGTCACAACGCATGACTCAAACCAGCCTAGATCCATCTTAACCTCAGATCTATCAAGCATCGAGAGGGATGAAATCTCTTGAGGTGAAAACATTTCCTCAAGTTTTACACTAAAAAAAGAGATTTGCACCTCAAAGGATTTGATCAATCTCAACACTTGATAATCTAGGTTTAAAATAGATATAGGTTGGTTACAATATCATCCAAAATTGTATCACAATATTTTGACCGAAAAAGTAAAAAAAGTAAATTATACATAGTGGACATTAGAATAACGTCCAACGTATATATATATACACACACAAGAATTGTCTTTATACATTTTCATCACAACGAGTTGTAAAAAGTGCCTTTCCAACTAATAAGAATTTTTTTACTTTCTAATATTGAAATATTTAATTAACATAGACATTAAAATACTTTCCCTATTATTATTATTATTATTATTTAAATGTTAATTTTTATTATATATATATATATACACACACACGAATTGTCTTTATACATTTTCATTACAACAAGTTGTAAAAAATGCCTTTCCATCTAATAATTATTTTTTTACTTTCTAATATTGAAATATTTAATTAACATAGACATTAAAATACTTTCCCTTTTATTATTATTATTATTTAAATATTAGTTTTTAACTTCATATTTAAACATTTAATATATTATATGATGTTGTTTATATTTTAAATTAAAAAAAAATTATTAACAAAATAATGTGATTTTAATTTTAAATTACATTATCAAAGTTTTCTAAAATAAACACAACCATTAACACTCCAAATTAGAAAATCTTTTAAAAACATCTATCACATTTATAATATAACAAATCAATACCAACCTAAATTATGTGATGTAATGAACAAATAAAAAATACCCTAATAAATTAATACTTAACAATAAACTTAACATAAATTTGAACTTTGTATTCCAGTTAACTTGCACAAAATTTCAAAGTCTACTAGAATAAGACAAAATCTTCACACATTCATTAGCAATTCAAAACACAAAACAATAGCCAAGATCCAAATCAGATAAGCATTTTTGGCATCGGAAATAATAATCATTTCTTATTCATAAATCTATCATGGCTTTTTCTCTACATTACTAAAATTAAAATAATTTACTATATAAAACGAACTACCAACAAATTAAATAGAAAATAATTATCTTTTCTAAGTATAGCATCAACAAAATAATTAATATATTAAAATAATTTTCTATATAAAACAAACTATCAACAAATTAAATAGAAAATAATTATATTTTTATCACAAATTGGAAGAGCATCCATTGCACAATATTAACACACAAAACAATAGATTGTATTGCACACAATAAACAGAGATACATATAGTTGGAGTGAGATCCAACTAATTCCAATCTTGTAGAGAGAAGTCGAGAGATTCTCTTAACTTCCTCAAGAAACCCAAACCAAACCCCAAACTTAGCACACAACATTAATGTGAGCATTATGTCAAACACCCCCCTTTAATGCTTACATTTCAAATATAGTATAAAAAAACAATACATGGAATACACATATGTTTGATCTGGTCTTCATCAGCAACTCTACCCACTCTGTAGTCTTTTGGATTCCGCTCTTTCTTTCTTCACATCTTTGAGCCTACCTTCCAAATCATTTAAAGTACACCTGATTCTGACTATCAATTACGCACTTTGTAGAATTGACGCTTCTTGACCTCCCGAAGGATAATCTCAATACTAAATCACCCTGTGGATACACTTCCATCTGTGAAATTCCCCCGAAGAGAAAATTTCAACAGTTATATAGGAAAATGATCTGGATACTGAGCATATTCAGCAGTCAATCATAAAACTGACCTTTTTCCACATACATCTGTTGTTCTTGAAGCCCGAAGGAACAACAAGCCCATCAGATTAACAAACGAAGAACATAATAAAAGTAATGATTCGTTCTCTTGGCGCCGAAGAACTTTGAGAACCACTAACTTAAAATCAAAAAATAATAAATATAGCATACATAACCATACATGATCGTTTCTAAAAGAGTTTTAGAAGCTCCATATGAAGGTCATCATCACTATTGTAATAGCGTAATCAGATACCAGAACATACATATCCGATTTTATTCTATTATTCTTGCTTTAAATGTCCTGTCAATTTCCCACACAATGAAAGTAAGGACAAGTAACTTGCGTGACATTGGTGAGATGCAGGGTATCGTCGGTTCCACAAAACAAAAATCACAATATGCTTAGAGATGTTGGTCTCTCGATGACGTGTAGGTAGTGTATGATACAGCAAAGAAATTGCGAAAACACATTGTAAATAACAATCGAATCAAACCTTAGTAATTTCATAGCTTCAATCACCATGTATTGTTGTCACCCTTTGGGTATCACTGATCCCACAAAACAACAATTGCAGTATGCCTGGAGATGTTCGTGTCCCGATGATTTGATTCTCTAGCAATCGCAGCCTCCGTTTTTTTCTAATCGCCACTGCCATTGTCTGCTTCTGTCAATTGCCTGCAAATTCATTCCATAGGCACCCAAGGACCCTCATCCCACAGATTACCCAAGATGCCACTACTTTGTGCTACACCGTTGAAATCTGCTAGAGAACACAGCCTGGTTGCCTCTGTGCATTCGGGCCTTGGCCTCAATGTAGGCGAGCTCGTACCAGATCGACGAGGACGACGTGTTGCCGAATCTGTGCAGTGCCATGCGTGATGGATTGACATGCTTGGCGGAGATTTGTTGCACAATTGCAGCAGCAATTTGGTCTTGTGGCTCGATTTCTGCCGGCACATTGAAAATCAGGGGTTTGGGGCTTCAATTCGCAACAGAACGGGATACCATTAACAACAGTAGGTCCTCCTTTTTTTTTTTCACTGTAGGCAACCCTCAATAGTTGGGCAGCAAAATCGATCTACACACATTAATCTTTGCATAGATGAAGGCAGTTTTTCTCACAGCTCAGCAAATCTAATTCCAGCTAATTCTAGACTGCGATCTGCAACAATTGCAGAGAATGATGTACATTAAAGCAACAAAACAAAGAATCGTCGATGATGTCGTAAAGGGAAATAAATCTCACACTAGATCGTTCACACAAATAAAATAATTCAGCACTCCTACTCTACGTATGTACAAAGAACCTCTCCCAAACTATTTCATCTTCCTGGGCACTCCCGTGAGGGATTAAGCCCAGCTAGGCTCTGATACCATATGCGAAATTGGAAGAGCATCCATTGCACAATATTAACACACAAAACAATATATTGTATTGCACACAATAAATAGAGATACATACAGTTGGAGTGAGATCCAACTAATTCCAATCTTGTAGAGAGAAGTTGAGAGATTCTCTTAACTTCCTCAACAAACCCAAACCAAACCCTAAACTTAGCACATAGCATTAATGTGAGCATTATCTCAAACACTTTTAAGTATTGCATCAACAAAATAATTAATAAAAGATTGGTATTTTGTAAAACTTTACAAGAGCAGCGAAGAATAAATCAAGAAAGCATATATATAAAGCTTTGTTCACTTTGAACAAAAACTTATTTGGCATTATTAAAATTAACATTTATTTTTGTACTAATGAATTATTAAGGCATTGGGTGAGGTTAAAAGTATATAATTTTTTTTTGTTGATATTAATAAATAAAATTATTAAACATGTTAATCTTTAACAATATTAGTAAACGGAATTTGAATGTGTTTCATAGTATGTAGTTTTAGAGGTTTTTGTTTATTTAATCAAAAAATATTTTTGTTATAATTTCTTTTTTTTAGTTTTAGATAGCTAAATGTTTAGGGGTTTTGCTTAATATGAAATGTCAAAGTACAAGTGATCAAAAGTTCAAGTTTAATTTATTATATTTTTGGAGATATAGCCTATGGAAGATAGATTTTATGATTATAACTACTTTCACTATAACTATTTTTTCTATAGGCTTCAAACAGTGATATTTTGTGGAAACTAAAAGGAAATGGATAAAATATGAGTATGCACACTATATTCTATTTAATTAAATAGGATTACATATATACATGAAGTATTGTCTTAAGATAGGGGAACTATCTTGGACACACAATAAGTTGGTTGAGAGAATATCTCAACCACACACCAAATTAGGAACATATAGATTTAGCTAACTCCTATGATATAGGAACAAACTCCTTCCATAGAAAGTCACAACTGAGACAAGTAGGAATTACATATTCCAACACAACCCCTTAATGATTACTTGTATCGATATCAATTTGCAAAATCTAGTTGTGGTCAAACATAACAAAATGATATGTCGACGTCCATAGAAAGGAGCAACCATCCACCAGAATGCATGGGTGCCAACCGCTGCAACTGCTAGTCTCGTAGGATGTCCTTCGCATACATGGTTCTGTCAACCATTATCACTGCATACATGTACCTGTACCTACAAATCCCCCCCAAATAAGCGTTGACTGCTTTGTGTTCAATAAACTGAGACCTGTGAGAAACCAAGTTTCTCCTGTAAGTAAGGTGTTTCTGCAAACCACCTATTCCGCTGTGAGCACGAAGGCTCCTATGTGAGAACTAAGGCTCCTATGTGCACTGGGGCACTGTAGCCACGAAGGCTCTGTAGCCACTAGGGCTTGCATGTGGTTTTTGGCTTACCACAAACCATCACTGCAAAGTGACAAAGTGGTTTTGAGATTACCATGAACTTCACGGGGATACACATACCTTTACAAGGCTTACATTACACACTCCAAATCTTGGAGTTACCAGGTACATACTTTACAAAGACCACTATAAAAACATCTTAAACTTGCTTACAATTAAAATGTGTGACTCATTATCAAGAGTCTATTCCAAAAACTCACACAAACTCGATTGTCCATCATCCTCCACGCTCTCAGATGCTGCCATATCATCCTCCAATCTCTCATGCTGCCATCTTTAGTGTCATGTCGTCATTATATCTGGTAGTTAATCATTCTTGCAAATAAATTTTTCTATTGTTGGAATGGCCTATTCCAACATAGATCCACACTCGTGACAATAGTGCCACTATATTATTTTAACCAGAATTACATCACCGACAATTTCTAAAAAAAATAAAATTTAAACAATGACAAATAATAATGCAAAGTACTATGACCCTTCACGCAGCGCTATGCTTAGCACCTCAACATAGCAGCATTGGAGATCTTGTCCCAGATTGTACGAAAACACCTTCTCCTGTAGTTCAACACACAAGCAACATCAACTCCTTACGAGCTCCCATCTCTAGATCTGGTGTATGATCCAACTTCATTAGACACGGGCTTCGTGCCATCACTGAACTTGCTGAAAATATATATCAACGGGTTCCTGACGACATTGCCTAAAAGATTCAATCTTCCTCCATGAGACATACCTATAACAATTCTCTCCACCCCCATATCAACTACCCGATCAATCATATTTTTCGGTGAATCCACAACAACGAGCTCTGAGTGGGTTGAGATTTTCCAAGCGGAGTGCCTCAGGAGTATGCTCCATTGTCTCTGAATGCAGAGCATGATCATGGTCAGGTATAACTACGGTGGTTTCGTGGCCACACAGATACCCAAATCTCGCCCTCAACCTTCACGACTTTCGCGGCTTTCATTGCAGGATCTTTAGCCATCACCTCAGACAGACTAAAAAAATGATCTTCTATGTTGGAAGTTTTGGTTTCATCTTCACCCTCTCTCCCTCCTTAGTCACAAATGCTGAAAAAACGCTAGCACACCATCTCATTCAACAAGGTCCCAAGTCTATGCTCACTAACATAGCAAAACACAATACAACATACCACGTTTCCAAGTCCACTATGTCTGGACGAAACATTGGCAAGGCAGTAGGCACAAAATCCAATCATACTATTTAAATACAACTGACTTTCCAGCACCAACATTGCCGAGGGACAGAACATTGATGAAAGTAGAATTCCTTATCGACGAGTCCTCTACTTCTTCGTCTGCTAACAAGGCAGCATCCTACTGCATAGATTCTGAACGCTGGATCGAATTATCCATGGCTTCCATTGAATTCAACGAATTTTCCATTTTGACAAATCTGCAATAGATCGAACCATAGCCTTCTCAAACCACCGCACAACTGAATGCATAGATCAAGGGTCTTACTCACTACTGAATGCGGCCACGCTGCCACTACAGCCACGCTGCCACGCTTACGCTTTCTCAGTCGAACCGTGGAGACCTTGGCTCTGATATTAAAATTCACCACAATCTGCTGCTTGCGAACCACGATCTATTTCTTCACGTCTTACAATCCACGCATCAGCAACAACTTATGATCCACAATTGGATCGAAAATTGATCCAGGCACCAAATGATCCCATCTCAGCGCGGACTCGGCAAACTCGGATATGCTTATGCATCGAAGGCTCCACCATGACCTGCACACTCGCTCATTGACCCAGAGAGCCACGAACCTCCATTAATAAGCTAACCCTCTTTCGAATATCAGTCAGGGGCTCACGCTTTTCAATCTCGCCCACGAAGGCTTTAGGCTCTGCACCAACGGCTTCGGGCTCTACACCGAACTACACCAATGGCTTCAGGAATCAGAATCCGCCAATTACTGCATCAACTAAAAAATGCATCCAACCGCTTCAAAATCTAGACACCACTGCCGCTCCACGATCCAAATAATCAATAGGCAGAATCAATGCTTCACGCATTGCATCACATTCCCTTGACTCTCATAATGCTCCTTGATGGACAAACTTAAAAACTAAAACAAAAATATACTCTCTTATTTCCCTTTCCCTTAGCCCAGAAGAGATTGAGGACCAGGCCCCATATGGGGTTGAGGTCCAGGCCCATATGGGGATACCAACAAGGAGCTATAATTTAAAAGATATGATTTATGGAAAAGAAAATTTATAACTAATCTTAAAATTAATTTTAAAATAGCTATATGAAAATTTCATTATAATTATTTTTGATGAAATTTTAGATTATGAAATTTTCAAAATTTGAGAAAACATAACCAATTACGGTGGACATTTGTTTAGGTTTTGACTAAAAAGACTCAAATTTCAAAAATATATCTAGACAAAAGTTAGTTATCCCTACCGTTTCCAAATTAGGTTTTTGAAAGGAAACACCTTGTTTGGCAATTGTACAGATGGCAATTTTCCTTCAATGTCATCAAACGATAAGAACATGTGTCGGTTAGGCTGTGGTGTAGGTCGGCGACCTTTTGCTAAAATAAAATACTCATTGTCCGAAGCAACACGCTTGCGAAGTGCGGTTACGCGGACAGATTGTATCTCGACTCCACCGCTCTACAAATATATATTTCTCTACCTACCGTTCAAAACTCCTTTGGTCGCCCACGAAAACACGGTTTTCATATATTGCTTCGTCCTTAAGCCAACCATGGATCAATCAGTCCATCAATATATATATATATATATGGATGCAAGGGAAAAACGATTATCGATCTCCACAAATATGGCACAAGAAGGATCTCAAATAGTGGCGATTCCCTTCCACGGTCAGGGTCATGTCTTCCCCTGCATTGAGCTTTGCAAGAGACTTGCAGCTCGAGGGCTGCCCATTACAATTATAGCGGGCTCTTCAGTCTCTGCAACTTTACGCACTGTAGCCGATCAGTCCTCCTCCTCGGGCCTTCGCATCACATTCATCGAATTGGAATCTGAGGAGGAGGAGGAGGAATTGGGGGATTCAGCACCACATCCTGATAACGATGATCATCATGGTCACCATCATATGGAGCAACAGCAGCAGAAGGCCATGGAAGAGATTCTACAGAAGAAGCTCTCAACTCCACCTCTCTGCATCATCGGCGACGTTATGATGGGATGGTTACCCGAATTGTGCAAAAAATTGGGTATTCCCAGGGTCTCGTTTTTCACTTCTGGGGCTTGTTCTTTGGCCTTCGAATATGCAATCTGGAAGCACCGAAGCTCTTTTGATCAACTTCAACATGATGACAAGCAGGCCTCCTTTTTAATCCCTGGTTTCCCTCCCTCCATGTCTGTTACTCCCTCCGATTTGCAGCATATCGCTCCTCCTTTTCCTCCCGGAGGTGGTGGTCCTGGACGAGGGCATCCACCTCCTCCTGCAGGTGGGCCTCAAGGTTCCAGACCCAAATTTCCGCCTGGACGAAGGCCTCCGCCTCCTCCTCCTCCTGGTTCGAATTCCCATTCTCCGCCGTGGATGAACGGGATCAAAGACTGTATGGGGTTTTTGGTGAACACGTGCAAAGAGCTGGAATCTCCGTTCATCGAATACATAGGTAAGGAAATAGAGATGCCCATCTGGGCAGCAGGGCCTTTTCTGCCCGCTTCGTCTTTCTCGGATCAGTCGACTGTAACACATGATAGCGCAATCCGCAGCAAGAAAAGCAGTATCGATGAAGACCAATGTCTGGAATGGTTGAATTCCAAGGCGCCTGCATCTGTTCTCTTCGTTTCTTTCGGTAGCGAAGTCGGACCCTCTGTTGAAGAGACCAGAGAGCTCGCTCTTGGACTCGAAGCTGCGCAGAAGCCATTCATTTGGGTTTTACAGGATCACCATGATCATCCTCCCCCTCCTGATCATCAGCGTAGTAATCAAGGAGAAGGGGCAGAGGATATGCTTCATCCTCCTTTTGATGATCAGCATAGTAATGAAGGAGAAGCGGCAGAGGATATGCTTCCGGAGGGTTTCGAAGATCGAATCAAGGGAGTGGGTTTGATAATTCGTGGTTGGGCGCCTCAGCTGCTCATACTCTCGCACCCTTCCACTGGAGGATTTCTGTCGCACTGTGGGTGGAATTCCACAGTCGAAAGCATCGGCCATGGCGTTCCCATCTTGGCATGGCCCATCAGAGGAGATCAGCATTACAATGCCAAATTGCTCGTCAAGGACCTCCAGATTGCGGCCATGATCGACAAGCCAACACAGGAGGGGTTAGTGAGCAGGAAAGAAATTAGTGATGGAGTGAAGCTGTTAATGGAAAGCGAGCATGGAGCCCAGCTAAGAAAAAGAGCAGCCTCTCTGAAAATCAAGTTCCGCTCTACCTGTTTCTTATCCTCTCAAGCCGTGTTAGACACGTTTCTTGATCACCTTACCGAAGCAGTCGGTCTGAAGTTGTTGGAATGAATCAGCGTGCAAGTCCAGGATCTATCTGGAAGAATAATGAAATGGGAGAGGGGCGCACCCATTTATCTGGCTTTTACTGATAAAAATGTTATCTGATGTTTTTTCATTAATTAATGCAAAGGTTGTGTTGTGGGCCATGAATCATACTGTCTTATGCTTCATGCAATCCGGGATTGCCATGATATGATTATGAACTATGTGTAAATTGGTATATTTGAAGATCCCATTACTTTCATCACGATTGCCATGATATGATTATGAACTATGTGTAAATTGGTATATTTGAATATCACATTACTTTCATCACGCTTTCTCGGATAATTTATAATCATTCCATCTGCCAAAAATATGGCATAATAACAATGACTGCAAATTGGTTTATTTGAAGATGACGGTGTTCTGGTTTATTTGAAGATGACATGAATGCTAACAAGTTTTAGAAAATTGAAAATCAAACTAATATCCAACTTCTTATTGTTAAAAGGTTTTGGTAATTGAAAATCAAACTAATATCCTACTTCACATTGATGTAATATTAATCCTCACCGAAACATTACATTCGCTATATACTTTTGCTTTCACTTACTCTAAGTTTAAAAAACAAATATTTTATTAGGCATGCCATCCTTATTCAAGAGTATTCTTTTCTATAAAGCTCCATATCTCTACTATATTTTAACTCTCTTGTAGCTTTTGTTTGCTACGTTAATTTTTATTAACTTTTAATTCTCTTGTAACTTTTGGTTCAGTTGCACATGTACTTTAGGACATGTCTTGCAAAAATCCATGCGTTTTATCAACGCATATATCGCATATATTAACTAGTGATTTTACTCAATCTTTATAATTGAGTGCGAAATCCTAGTGATTTCACCAAATCTTTATAATCGATTGTGAATTTTTTTATGAGTTAACATATAAATCTGTTAATATTGAAATTGTTGGCAAGTCTAGCTTGCAACAAAGATGTCCCATTACATTATGCTCTCTTTCATAAAATTTGAGAGAACTTATTATGGGACTTTTGTTTACTACCACCTAACCTACATATTTCTACACCTTTATTTACAATTTCCACCATACCTTTATTTACAGTTTCCACCAGGGCATTCATAACTTTGCGGATGATATACGTCTCATTCTTCAACTTACCATGGTAAGTAGGCATAATTGTCATTATACTAACTTGTGGATGATATACGTCTTTTTCTTTAATTTACCATGGTAAGTAGGCATACTTGTTATTAAATAATAAGGCTTGAAAATATTACAAGGATGTACTCATTATTAGTTCAAACATATCACATATGATATTGAATTAGGGTGGGACAAATAACAACATTTTTCTCAACCATTCTAGCTACATCCAAGTGAGAATTTCTTGGTTCCTTGTATGTAAATTGTTTCTTTTTCTACCTCCAAAAAAAAATGATTATATTGAGTGCATTATTCAATGATAAGGTTTAACAAAATTATAATCCCAACCATGTGTTTTTTAGAAAATTCTTCCATGTTATGATTTATCTTGGCTTTTATATATCTCTACTAGGGTAGATACATCTTAACTCTAGATTTATCATGTATCTAGAAAGATTAAATCGCTAGAGGTTCAAACATATGATGGGTTCCAAGTTAAGATGGATTCACACTCCATGTTGAGGACAAATGAACTACACATATTTCTCATATTGGCACATTATTAAAATATTTAAACCACCATGGGCTGAGAAGAATTAAATCCTCATAGTTGTAAACATTTTCTCAAATTGTGATCTAAGCTCATTCTTAATATGCCACATATGAACTCCATATAGAGCACAAAAATAATTACATATCTTTGTCATAATGAGTAACACAAAATTGAAATCTTTTGATTATAAGATTTTTTTTTTTTTTACTTTCTTTATATATAGTAGTAGTTTTAACTCTTTTCTGGCCAATTTTGAAAGAGATCTCATGGAGATTTTTTAGAATTGTTAGATTTGCTAGTTGTAATGTACAATGCAAGTGCCCCTAGAGTTTGTACATTACAGTCAAGACCAATGTAGTCTATCAAACCTTAAGAAAACGACAGACCGAAAATAACATAAAACGACTGAGCGTAGAGTTTAACGGTAAGTGAATTAATAAGCTTATGATAGATGCATGTTTTTTGAACGAATGAAGTCTAAGTTCGCATCTGGAGGTTTTGTTACATGAGAAGAATTGGACCTTAATGGTGATCGAGGAGGATGTAAGGGAATGCCAGGGTTTGATTCAAATCGATCTTTAGGTACACTGGTGGATCTATTTGTACAAACTATCTTTGCTCCTCTAGTGGCACACTATTTGTCGTAACTACAATAGGTGCACATTTGATCCCTTGCATGGGAACATCCATGCTGCTGGGCGAAGATTTACGAGCATCACTTAAACTTCTTTGGTTTTTCTTAGCAGAGTTGCTGGAAAAAATAAAAGAAGAGGAAAATTGACTTTGTCTGTCGAAGGGTGATGATTTCATCCCACCTTTGGGAGAATAGTAGTTCGATTTCCATCCTGTTGGAGATTCTTTTCTTGAATCTCTCCCCATCTATGCCTCAAACGAATTCTCCTTCCCGTTATCTCCCATGTTCTCCACTGTGAACTCCCAAAAATATGGTACATTCTTATCGGTGTCCGGGGTAGGTGGATTATTGCTGTTATGACTAATAGTGTTATTATTACTCTTGGATGCGGAGGCTGGTTTCAATGCGGGGTAGGTGGATTATTGCTGTTATGACTAATAGTGTTATTATTACTCTTGGATGTGGAGGCTGGTTTCAATGGAAATAACCTCTGTATTGGTATTCTGAGCAGCGCTCAATGCACCTCAGAAAACATGAAATCTCGAATGGAAGGAGAGGAAGACTGCCATTGAATTCTACAAGGAGTTTGAGGTGGTTGCACAACAGTTGCGCAACAACTCTGTAGCTTCAGAACTTTATGCAGCTATTGCACAAAAACTTTCCCACAATTGAAAGAACCTGTCTTCAAACCCCTGCCAGACTGCTCTCGGCCTTGGGCTATGCAAACTATCGAATTATGCTTGTCATGAATTATGAATGATGGTAAATAAGTTGTGGATTTAGGGGATGTAATGGAAATGGTGATGAGAGGTGAGTTGAGGAAGGAGGGTGTATATGTTGGGTGTAATAAATAACCTAAAATTTAATTGTCAATACGGTAGTTTGTAAACTTAGAGGCGCAGCATTGGAAATGCCAGAGAAGGACTTCAACAACTTACACTAGATAATACAATGACACCACACCATTCTCGAAACGAGATTCACTCAAGAAAAATACTTGTCACAAACTTTGAGAAAAAAATTAAAACAACCTTGCCATCAATGCCAAATAAATCTAGAAAATAATGGAATAGATCCCTATGATTGAGTTTCAATGCTTTACGAAACAAAAGTTATAACTATAAGTATAGTTAAATTTGTCTCTGTTATGAACATGTCATTCTTGTACCGAAACAATATTCCTATATTGAAACAATGTTCATGTACCGGAGATGAATTAAGTTCCTACACTGAGGTATTCTATCCTGGTACTGGAACTCCGAATTCCTGCACGAGGCTCTCTATTCTTGCACCGAAATATTACATTCCTTTACCAAGAAATTTTTATTCATGTATTGTATTTTCGGGTTCCTGTACTAAAATTCATAGTTCCTGTACAAAAGCAGATTTACTGCCAATCACAATCTACTTCGCATATGCATATGCTAAGATCAATCGACTTAGGAATGAACAAAACAAGAAAAGGAATCACACTTGAGAAATGTTACACGAAATCCTTCAATCAATCAAACTTTAACAGAAAGAACTATGAAGGACAAAAGAATTCCTAACTGCAATCAAAGAGAAAGATTCTTCTGCAAAGAATGTAAATTCCAATCCAAAAGACAACTCTAACCATGTTGAATATTTGTTATATTAATGATCATGCTCTGCTTTCAAAGGACCAAGTTTCACCAAAAGATATTAACCTCACACAAATATAATAGATTTCTTAACCATCAATGTTTTCGTTATTTTATTAACAAATAGATCATTCATCCTTAAGGAATTATATCAAAGGTATTTAACATATGACCAGAGTTTTCATTTAGGCAAGGGCTTGATCAAATAAAGATAAATAAGTGAAACATAATACAAAGTACAGGATCCAACTCTGTCTCTTTGAAATTGCTTAGGAAACAAAAGGTTCTCAGATAGAAAAGAAGAAATATTCATGCAATGCTAAGAGTAAATACTATATGTTGTAAATGAAATCGATTCAAGCATACACACACTATAAAATTCTCAGGTATGAGATACATGCATCCTTGCACAAAAACTCATTAACTGTAACTCAAGCAAATGGAAAGCAAGACTAACTCATTCACACCAACACCACTGAACCTAGCACGTTTCAAGATACATGGAGAACGAGCTGGGTTGGCTGGGCCCTAGCCAACTAGCTCGTTTCCCTCACGAAATCTTTAAAATCAAATGCAAGAAGGAAACATCACATTTACCAAGAATCTGAAATAAATATAACTAGCATCATCTCCTTGTATTAACTCAAAGTCGGTAGCAAAGTTACATCATAAACCATAAATCCAGCCTCCCACTGATCATAGGGAAGAGAAGAGAGCCCCCTAAACTTGATCCAACAACGTGAATTTACAATGAATGGTTTCCCCTCGTCCCTCTCCAGCATAACTCTATTTTTTTTATAATATTTGTACATTACAAAATTGGCTTTACACAAGCCAATCCCTTGCAAACAAAATGAGGGATTGAGTCCTAACTACTTCCCATGAATAGGAGACTAGTAAAACCATTGACCCATTGAGAAAATGCAGATATGATACGAATTTTCCATTTTTTGGCAAATCTAGGCAAGATCCTAGAATTCTAGGAAAATAATTTTTTTCTTTCTAAAATTGCTTCAAAGACCTGCCTGTAACTTCTATACTAATGTGAATCTTTGGACACAGTTCAGGTTCTAGATAATTTCTTATACTGGTAAAAAACTCATTTTCTCGAATTTTCGAGATTCTCCTCCATTTGCACGCAAATCAATGTCAAACTTGACATTTTGAAAATTGTGCCAAGATCCTAGAATTCTAGAAAACAATCATTTATTTATAAAATTGCTTCACAAACCTGTGTGTAACTTTTAGAATAATGTGAATATTTGGAAACGGTTTGGGTTATATATAATTTTTTTATATTGGTAAAAACCCCATTTGCTCAGAGTTTCGAGATTCGCCTCTAGCTGCATGCAAAGCGAGGGAAAACTTAGCAGTTTGAAACTGTGTGAATTTTGAACAGATATGTTGATTTTCTTCTAGAGACCCACACATGTGACTTGGGTGAAATCCAACTCGGAAGGTGTTATAACGTCATTTTGGACAATAACCATCTTTGGTTTTCTCCGCAAGCATGCAAAGATGTTGAAGCCCTAAATTGGTGCATGAATGCTAGTGTAGGAGTGTTGGTGCAATTAATTGTTGATGCATGTGTAACTTTGATTGTGATTTAATACACCTTATTGAAATAACACAAACATCATCATCAATAATCATTTTGATGCAAATATTATCAAAATAAAGGAAATACGTTAAATAATGAACAATTACCTGATTATGATCCAAGCTTAAGCTACTAGCCCAACAATTGTGCAAAATGATAGTAATAACAATTAAAACCATGAGTAAGCATAGGGTGTAAATATGAATTATACACAACAATTCCAAGGCCTAACATCCCCCCATGCCAATCTTCTTGCATGTCCTCATGCAAGCAAAACCTCTAACAGAGACCAAAGTTAATTAAGACTGTAGGGCTAGGGTTTCTCTATTAGACTCATACTTCATTGACTTAAACTATAGGGTTAATTGGGTAATATAATTTAAGTTCCATATGTTGACTCTCTTTGCATAAATAAGATAAAAAATAATTTCAACCATAGGTTTAGTGATGTCAAGGCTGATCTTCATTATTTAAAAAATAGTAACTAATGTTAGGAGTACCAAAGGAATGCTAACATTGTTGTCACTGCAAGAATATGAAATAGGTATATATAAAAATTTCCACAAAGAAACTCAAGAGAAGTCCAAATCAGCAGGTCTTCACTTTCAATAGCCTCATTTTAATAAATAGAAATGACATTATTCAAAAGCAAAGGCATAAATGGATGGAAATATGGAAAACAAAATATGAAAAAAAATATACATTCCCAGGATGACCATCTTACCATTACCCAAGAATATAGTTGAAGCTCCTCTTATTCAATAAAAGTGAATCACCTACACTAAGAGTCCCACATCCATGAAAACCTTCATATTTTTGAAATATAGAACTCCAAAGCACATTACTGAATTGATCTTAAAACCATTATCAGAGAGATATGATAATGAGTTCAGGGAAAGACAAAAACAACCAAGTAAATCATAGTGTAAAATTAACTTTAATACCACATGCATGGCCCTTCTACTAGCAGGGGTCTATAGCCTCGACAGGGATGCCTTTTAACCCCACGAAATGTATGTGTCCCATCTATTAGATATAAATTCAGAGTCAATTGAAAGCATTTACATTTTTTTAGAGGTTAATTGAAGACCACTGTCCTAGCTTGGTAATCAGCTAACAATAGTGCCATTCACAAGAATTAACAAGAATGAACAAGTCATCTCGTGATGCGACCTCTTGTCTTCCATTTTTTCAACTAAAATCCATTACCCTGGCTTGGTGACCAGTAGTGGTAATTTCATTCTCGTTAGGACCCATGATCATGGTAGGCCGACTCATAATGAGACCTCCCATCCCTCAATTAATCATTTCAAAAGAAAATATGATTATAATTAACCTTAAATAGGTTACTTAATAGGTAGGTTTGGCGTGAAAAGTTTTTAATTAATAATATTTATCGATTAGTCCTTCTACCCTAAAGACTCATTTTAAAGAAAACATCTCGAATAATGACTTAAAGATTCCTTAACTTGATTGTGTTGGGGTTCTCATGAGAGCTCATTAGGGTTTTATAGGAGTAGTCCACCATAGGAGGCTCTTCATCAATACCTTCGAAGAGAAACTTGAAATTGTTTCTTGGATGACATTTTGTTAGAATGAATAGGATAGAAGTAGGTTTTTAAGCTTATGAATGGAAAGTATTAAATTGCCCCTTCAATTTTTTCAAGCCTCCCTCTCGGACACCAATCACTGTAGCTGAATCAATGGTTTTTCCCTTTGGCCACATGACATAAAAATCCCCCTTACTGACCCAATAAATAATCTCGGCCAATAATCAAAGTCAATTTATAAAATATGAGGAATTAAGAGTAAAATTCTTGTGACAAGACTTACCACATGAGTGCATAATAATGGAAATTTCAATAGTTGTGCCTTAGGAAATTTAAGAGTGACACTATAAAATTTATATTCCAAATGGCATTTTTATTTAGTGTTTCTATAATACCCTACCCTAATTTAAAGAGAGGAAGATCTCCTTCAAGTTTAGGAGTACTTCCAATGTAACCATGTGCGCAAAAAAATACTAAATATACTCACACTTGGGTTTAAAATGTAAACCTCACCGCATACTGGAGTATGAGAAACCAACTTATTTACTAGATATGGTACCAAGATTTTCCAGTTAATGAGGGAATGGGGTGTGCTAACAATTTTTTGGAACCAAGCTTCAATAGGACCCACATATTGAAGGTTCTCCAACTTGTACAAGTCTTCCACCACTTGATGTTTTTTCTTTTTAGATTGATAGGGATGGTTAAAGGAAATTCTAGGGTTTTCTTCTTGGTGAGCTTCGACAATGGTTTTAAAACAAGTTCCAATCATAGATTTCTCCTCTAATGGTTTATGGATTATGTGAAAGTTTCAAAACAGAAACCCTACTATAGTGTCTTGATCTACATTGCCTACTTTTTTGATTAATCAACAAGTTATTAGTCTGAAGTATTCAGAAAAACATTAAAGAAAATAAAAACTACAGCCTACACATCTACAGATCATTTACTGAACATCATGCACATGTGACAAAATTACACACATTTTTCGGACAAATGTCCCTGGAAAAACCCAATGCGGGAAAACTGGTGCAAAAACTCTAGAGGGTTTTATTATTATGCAGAATTTGAATACAAAATTCTGGCCACCCTAAATGGTTTTCCCTATAGAGAAATTGCATGGCAATTGTACCTTATCACTCGAAGACAGTAAATATCATTGATCCAACCCTCTGCGGGGAATTAGGAATTCGAGCCCTTTTTGGCCCACTGGAACCCTCAACGCTACCTTTTCAGCCTCTACTGGCCAACGTACCCACTTCGTCACCCTGAATGGTGTTGTACTACCTCTGCGCTACCCTGGCTGGGCTTGCGTCACCCTGGCTGGGTCTCTACTACCCTTGCACTGCTCTGTTTGGGCCTGCGTCACCCTGACTAGGCTTACGTAGCCTCTGCATGGTCTTGGCTGGATTGCATCCCTCTGGCTGGCCTCTACGCTACCTGATACAAGCTTCCTCTCTACTGCTATATTCTTGGCCTCAGATTAGATCATCCCTTGCCGATCTCTGCCCCTCACTACACTGCAAACTCACTTCGAATTCCTCGGCAGACCCCACCCCAGAAAGACGACTTAGCTTCAGTGCTCTGTAATGTGTGTGTGTGTTCTCCAATTGACCCCAATCCCTTCCTTTATACTTTTCTCATTGGGAAACCAACGACATGATCTAATCTCTTATCAATGGCTGAGATTAAAAGAAAGCCCGTTCCACGTCACTTAGAACATTTCATCACATGTGTAATTTAAATCACTTTAATTTTTCAATTTCCTTAAGTTAGACTTAGGGTCCCCATTAAAAAATTAAATTATTTGAATAACTATTACACCTGATGAAATTTCTCCAAATGCTTTCTAGGTCTTGGAGATCTCATATGTATTAGCCCCTCCACAAAGTTTCGGATCTAGAGCACACCTGATGCTACCCCAAAATCTCAACAGATTAAAGTTTCTTCCCAAGGTAAATGTTGTGTGGTAATAGGGGGTGTTTTTGAATTCACTCCTCTCCCATCTCTAAAATATATGGCATGCATTCAGCGGGGGAGTGAGTAGGAAAAATAGGCGTTTTAAATTGATGTGCAACTTGATAATCAAAATTAGGATTTGGTTGCACAAATGATTGGGACAATAGAGAAGGATAACATGGTGGTGCATTGGACACAAATTGTAGCAGTTGTGGCATATGTAATGGAGTTTTCATGGGGAATTTCCCTAGAGAGGAGGCTCCAAACCATCCTTGAGGTTGTGGGAATATATGGTTCGAGGGAGAGGTCCAATGTGGCCATAAGGTGGGCTATTTAATTAGAGGAGGATTATAAGTATTCCATGGAATTGTAGGGTTATAAATCTGTTGAGGACAATAAATATTATTCCAAGTATTAAATGATGTCGAGTTTTGAATTATACCTGGTTGTTGATTTATTTCCTTACTTGATTCCTTAAATAATTGTTGTAACCCTAGCAATGATTGAAATTTATTGAGTGATCCTCCTTGCACTACTTCTGTTCTTCCTGCAAATTATCCAATTGTAAATTTAGAGAAGCTTTTGTAACTCCTATTTTTGTTGCAGATTCCAAAAACGTGAGAAGAAATTTCTCGAGAATTCTTACCGATCTTGGAGATTCCTCTTGAATACCTAATGCATAGTTCACAACATCATCATATGGTAAGTGAAAAACATCATCTGCTCCTATCCGATTTAAAGGTTCTAAAAAATCATCTTTAATTCCTTTGAGTAGGAGTGTTTTGAAGGTCTCTTTTTCCAAATTATGTTTATGTTTTTATTTTTGAAGGTTGCATCGAAATTGCTCAACATAGCCCTCCAAAATTTCATATTCCCCTTGTGTTATTCCAAAAGTATCTTCATCGGCTTGGCAATAGTCTTGGTATTTCTTCAAGAATACATTCTTCATGTCTTCCCATGTTTGAATGCAGCTCCCTCCAAGGTTCATGAACCATCGGAGAGCTGTTGCTTTTAGAATTAAGAGAAAAAACTTGCAACCTTTGATGATTAGTATGATAACCATATCCTCTACAAAGTACTTCAAACTAAAACAATAATGTATCTAGGTCTTAATTTTACAAAACATGAAATTTTAGTGGTGAAGATGGGGGAATACTATGCATTTGTGACACTCCTGGATCTTTGATAGGGGATTCAAAAGTAACAATATTTTCCATTTATTACCAAAATAAAAGAGGTTCTCCATGTACTACTTCGAGACTCCTTCTTTGAGAGTTCATTCCAACTGATCAGTGAAATAAGTGCATGGGATAATTGATATTAGCCTCAAACTCCTCATTAAAAAATGCCTCGAAATACCATTTCTCTATCTTTAACAATATAGTTGGTTTATCTTGTTAGCACATGGTTGAATAGATAGGGGGTTCTTACAATAGCCAAGAAATGAAAAACCTTAAAAAGAATGCAGGAAGGAAACAAATTCAATGAATCAATTCTAAGGAAATCAAATTTGCAAGAAAAACTAGATAAAGAGCAAACCAAACTGTAGCAAGTTACCAAGGTCAATCCCCTAAGTGCCTCCCTGGCAATGGTGCCAAAATTTTGGGCGTAATAAACAACCTAACATTTAATTGTCAATAAGAGAGTTTGTAAACTTAGAGGTGCATCACTGGAAATGCCATAAAAGGACTTTAAAAACCTGTACTAGATAATACAATGAATCCACACCATTCTGGAAACTGGATTCACTCAAGAAAAATACTTGTCACGAACTTTGACAGAAAATTTAAAACAAATTTGCAATCAACTCCAAATAAATATGGAAAATAAAGGAATAGATCCATGTGATTGAGTTTCAGTGATTTAAGAAAAAAAAGGAATAATTCTAAGTATAGTTAAATCTATCTCTGTTATGAATGTTTCATTCTTGTACCAAAACAATATTCCTATATCGAAACAATGTTCCTGTACCGGAGATGAATTAAGTTCCTGCAATGAGGTATTTTGTCCTGGTACTGGAACTTCGAAACCCTGCACCAGGAACTCTATTCCTGCACTGGAATATTACATTCCTGTACCAGGAACTCTTTATTCCTGTACTGGATATTCAAGTTCCTGTACCTGAGCTTTCTCTTCATGTACTAAACTTCACAGTTCCCCGTACAGGAACATATTTACTTCCAATCAAAATCTGCTTCGCATATGCATATGCTAAGATCAATCGACTTAGGAATGCACAAAACAGGAAAAGGAATCACACTTGAGCAATGCTGCACTAAATCCTTCAATCAATCAAACTTTAACATAACGAACTATGAAGGCTGAAAGAATTCCTGACTGCAATAAAAGAGAAATATTCTTGTGCAAAGAATGTAAATGTCAATCCAAAAGACAACTCTAACCATGTTGAATATCTGTTACATACATGATCATGCTCTACTTTCAAAGGAACAAGTTTCACCAATAGATATTAACCTCAGACAAATATAATAGATTTCTTAACCATAAATGTTTTCGTTATTTTATTAACAAAGAAATCATTCATCCTTAAGGAATTATATCAGAGGCATTTAACATATTACCAAAGATCTCATTTAAACAAGGGCTTGATCAAATAAAGATAAATAAGCGAAACATAATACAGAGTACAGGATCCAACTCTGTCTCTTTGAAATCACTTAGGAAACAAAAGGTTCTTAGACAGAAAAGAAGAAATATTCATGCAATTCTAAGAGTAAATATTATATTCTATAAATGAAATCGATTCAAGAATACACACCCTATAAACCTCTCAGATCTGAGATACATGCATCCTTGCACAAAAACTTATTAACTGTAACTCAAGCAAATGGAAAGCAAGACTAACTCGTTCACACCAACACGATTGAACCTAGTAGACCGTGAGATACAGGGAGAAAAAACTAGGTTGGTTGGGCCATAGCCAACCGGCTCATTTCCCTAATGAAATCTTTAAAATCAGACACAATAAGGAAACATCACATTTACCAAGAATCCAAAATAAACATAACTATTATCAACTCCTTGTATTAACTCAAAGTATGTAGCAAAGTTACATCACAAACCATAAATCCACCCTCCAAATAATCATAGGGAAGGGGGGAGAGCCACCTAAACTTGATCCAACAGCGTGAAAGTACAATGAATAGTTTCCCCACCTCCCTCTCCAGCATAACCCTTTTTTTATAATATTTGTACATTACAAATTTGGCTTTAGACAAACCAATCCCTTGCAAACAAGACGAGGGATTGAATCCAAACTACTTCCAATCAATAGGATACCCATACAACCATTGTCCCATTGAGAAAATGCATATTTTTATAAGAATTTTCCATTTTTTGGAAAATCTGAGCAAGATCCTAGAATTCTGGAAAAATAATCATTTTTTATAAAACTACTTCAAAGACCTGCGTGTAGATTTTTATATTTATGCGAATATTTGGAAACATTTCGGGTTATAGATAATTTTTATACTGTTAAAAACCCCATTTTCTCGGATTTTTATTCACCTCCATCTCCATCTACACACAAATCAATGTACAACTTGACAGTTTGAAAACTGTGCCAAGATCCTATAATTATGGAAAAATAATCTTTTTTTATAAAACTGCTTCACAGACCTGCGTGTAACTTTCAGAATAATTCGAATATTTGGAAATGGTGTAGGTTATAGATAATTTGTTATATTGGTAAAAAAACCCATTTTATCAAATTTTTGATATTTTCCTCTAGCTACACGCAAATCGAGGTCAAACTTAGGAGTTTGAAACTGTGCAAATATTGAGCAGATATGTTTATTTGCTTCTAGAGACCCACACGTGCAACCTCGGTGCAATAAAATTCATGGGAAGGTGTTATAACATCATTTTGGACAATAACCATATTTGTTTTTCCCCGCAAGCGTGTTGAGATGTCAAAGCCCCAAATTAGTGCAAGAATGCTAGTGTAGGAGTGTTGGTGCAGGAACAGATCTTGGGGCAATTAATTGTTGATGCATGTGTATCTTTTATCATGATTTAATATGCCTTCCTGAAATAACACAAACACCATCTTAAATAATCATTTTGATGCAAATCTTATCGAAATAAATGAAATATGTTAAATAATGAACAATTACCTGATCATGCTCCAAGTTTAAGCTGCTAGCCCAACAATTGTGAAAAATGATAGTAATAAAAATTAAAACCATGAGTAAGAATATGGTGAAAATATGAATTATACACAACAATTTCAGGGCCTAAGAGTATATGATGGTAAATGTAAGTGAAAGGAGTCTATGAACGTGAGGTATGAATGGAAGGGGGATATGGAAATAGTATATGAAAGAGAATTATGAACATTAAATGGTGAACTGTGAATGATGAATTATGAAGGGTGGAATGGGGGTATGATGGAAACCATTAACAACATATCCACATAACTTTAATAAATGAAACCTTACTTGTTCTATTCACAGTTCTGACTTGTGATACATAACCCTTAAACCCTAAATGACTTTACATGAGAAAATGACTTGATGACCTTCTCATAGACACAAACTCTCTCAAATTTTCTTTTGTCTTTTGGACCCTCCATGAAAAAAAAGCAGTGACCCTAGAAAATAACTCTTTAGACTATGACAACACTGATTCATAGGCTAAAATCACATACAAAATCCAAAAATGAATAAAAGAGGCAAAGACACAAAATGAAAAAAAAAGGAATAAATTTAATGACAAGAATGGGGAGGACTATGATCATATTTTTACATCAATCAATTTATACAATAAAATTTATAATTTCTTCAGGACTCCAAGCCTTGATGAAGACTCTATAATATTCAATCAAGCCAGGCTCCAACCTATATTATACCAAGGTCTAACTTCGTTTTCTTGAGGACTCAAATCCTCTCAACAATTTGGGCTCTAGCCTAGTTTTCCACAATGCTCCAACGTTATGTGATGAATCCAATCCTCTAGGTCTCCAAACCTTTCTTTTAATTCTTTAGGATGGTTTCAATTCTTTCTTCAATACTTCTAAAAGCTTCTCCAACAAGTCTTCAAGGTTTTCTCCAATAACACTACTGCTACAACAAAGGATTACAACATACTCCAAGGTTCTCTTCAAAAAACTCTTTCGAGGAACTTTATTACATCATCAGCATCGGAAAATCTTCAAGGTTTGTATAAAATTTCTCACATACTCTTCATATTTTCTTCAGGTCTGCTACAAGAAAGACCTCCAAAATGCCTTTAAAGAATGATCCAAGTTTGTTCTACAATTGTCTTCAAACCTTTTACAGATTCACCTTCAAAATATCTTCGACTTGATACAATGAAGTATATCCAATACATCTCATATGTTCAAAAAAAATTAAAAAAAAAGCTCCAAACTTGTCACTCAGGTACGGCTTCAAGTATTCTTCAAAAAATATCCAAGATCTGCTCGAAATATACTTCAGAAAGTTTCTCAATAAATGTATTTGACTCTTGAAATAAATGTCTTCATAAGGGGATGCTCCAAATAGACATTTTTACTTCAACATTCTGGCATAAGGGTGTATTTAAATATTTCTTTAAGACTACTATCAAGCACTGAATATTTTATACCATAATTTTCTTACCACATATATGAACTTCTTGTGGGCCACAAGTCCTCCAAAGAACCAACCCTTATGACCTACAAATCTACCCAACTAATAGTCTTGAATTCCTTAAAAAAAGACTTCTTCTAGGGCTTGAGGTAGGCCTTAGTAAATATCCACACTTATCTTCTTAGGCTACTCCAAAAACTGTCTTTAACCTACACCTCCAATCCTACACCCTTCTTTCCTTGAAGACGTTCCATTGTCTTTCCCAATTAACTTCATATCTGATCATATAATTTCTTGAGGTACTCAGTGCTTTCTAGGGAATCCTGCAGTGGCATCAAACCACAAATAAAACTCTCCCACATACCCTAAATTCTTGCACTGGTGCTCCATAATAATGTGGCCTAGTTCTGGAAGCCTACAAAACTACTTGGCCTCTTCAAAATAAGGCTTCGTCTAGTTATAACAACAACAAAAATTTCGGCAAATATCGCATAGAGACTCCTCCTATTTAGCTCAGTTGCCTAAAATTTTCGGCCTTCTTTTTCTGTTTTTGAACCTTACAACAAAATAGATCAATTTTTTTTGGATTTCCTTGCTTTAATTCCACAAAAAATATATCACAATTTTATGATTTATTTCATAGATAATATGATACAATTAATTCAAACTTTTTTAACAGAGGTTTGTTACAAGGATAAAAGAAAAATTCCTAGAATTTCACCCTTCTTAAATTAGACCAGATTTAATTCTTCCTTGTTTTATATCTCATATCTGAATAATTTTCTATTGTGCTTGACACAAATTTGTTGTCAGGATTTATGGATCTTGTATTTTTCCCTTACATAAAATTTTGACTCCAATAAAAAAGAAAATATACAATAGAAATAGGAGACTCCAATCATAAAGAAGATATGCATATTGTAATTAACCAATAGGAGACCAATTTGAGCTCCTCAAGTTCATGTGAATGGTCGACACAATGGCTCCATGCATAGGTGACCCTTTTGCATTCTTATTATGATCATGCCACTAATTTTTAAGGCTCCATGCACCTAGGCTTTCATATAAATTTGTCATCTATACACCTAGGGCATATTAGGGCTTAGAGCTTTGTTCAATAATGCCAGGGTTTGATATTAGATTGACATCAATGAAAAACTTATCCAAAAACCATTCTTAATGCTTTCCTGAAAGTATAGGTGTTGAATCTAGAACAATTTTCAATGAAAAGGTATATCCATTGCATGTGCCTTGATTTCCATATCTTGATGTAATGGAAAATATTTTTATCCGTGATTGGGAAGAATGGAGGCTTCCATGAAGATTTCTTAAGACATTATATTCTTGAAGGTGAGTTACCTGCCAAGATAGGAGGTTATTTGTTGAGTGCCCCTTCTATGTTGATTCCAAATATACAATCCATTGATTGTATTAAGATATAGCAAGTGGGTAGAGTCCATTGTTTCCTAGAAAAGGATGTTTTTTCATTCTAATTTTGGGACCTCCTCCCTTTTCCTCCCTAAGAGATTTAATTGGATTAAATTCACTCTCAAGATCTAGGGCTTCGAGTAGATTAAGGGGTTGGTTTTCTTGATGGACTAAATGAATTTATTTTTTCCTCTAGTAAGCATGAGACTATATACATTTGAGAGAAAATAGGCTTCCATGGACTTCATGATTTGAAATAGGATAGTTAAGATCGAGAAAGAAGTAAATATACTTAGGATTTCCATGGGTTGTAGCGTTTGAAATTGGATATTCAAGATATAGAAAGAAGAAAATATACTTAGGATCATGACCTCTTGTGCATTCCATATGATACACAATTCTCCTGATTTTCGCTCAGTGTCTATTGAAACTAATTAGTAGTTATGGCCCCATTTTGTTTACTCGTTGGCTGATGGAATCACCATGCATATTTTTTTCTTAAATCAATAGGATGGTTGGATTATCATTTATCCATTTTTCCTTTATAAACTTTTGTTTTCCTTTATACTTGAGGCCTCTTATGTTCTAGGAGATGATATTCATTGATTAGGAGTGGAGTTGGAGGGATAAACCTATGAGATCAGTTTCATTTTTCGTATTTAAGTAATATTTCTCCTAGTTCCTTGAATATTTGTTACTTTCTCTTTCTTCTTCTTTTTTCGGTCCTCCCCATATGGATTAGATAAGTATTTTAGGGGTGGCACATGAAATCCAAGTGGATAGAAGCTAGATTATCCTTGCAAATATTTTTGAGCTTGTCATTGAGACTTGAGGAAAGCTTTTCTAATATTATTGACTTGATGTTGCAGAATGGAGTGTGGGTATTTTCATTTCTAGGAATTTGCAAGGTCCGAGAGGTTAAGGGCATCTAGATCCACGCCCTCTATTTTTTCATTGTGCAGGTTGGGATTGGGATTTCTGGATTGGGCTTCTAGGGATCATGATCAAAGGGGGTAATAGGGGTGGTCTAAGGGGTGTATAAAGGAATATTAAGATAAATAGAATAAATAACTTCATGTTCTAGGGGAGAGGAGTTGGTGGGTTGGGACATGGAGGAGAGGGAGGCAAGGGGGTCAAAATGTCACTAGTGGTAGGATTTTTTCTTATGGGTGGAGGAAGTATAGGGGGTTTAGGGCCTTGACAATAATATGCGATCTTGGATAATCCATCTTGATATTTAGTCTAGAGTAGGTCAACCAGGGCTATTTAACCAATAATGATAATTTTTTGTAGAGGTTCCCATATTCTTGGAAATTATGACATCTAAAAAGAATATGCTTGTAGTCAAGGGTTTGCTTCCATAATTCAGCTTGGTGGGAAATATCGATTGATTTAGGTATGGGTTATGAGAAGTTAATGTAATCACAGATGCAGGTATAAGAGATGTACCTTGTGTACCTAGTATCCTCTAATATTTTGACAAATTTCCCTAGAGCATTTCGAATTCCTATCAATGTGTCCTTGTCCCAAAATTCTTTAGGTAATGAGTCAATTTTGATCTATACTTGAGCTATCATGAAATTTTCCTTATCATGGAAAAATATTTCTATCAAGAATCCTAGGTAAAGTCATGTGGATTTTGTTGGTTTCAACCATGTACAAAAATTAACTGCAAATGAATTATTCAAATAGAAAAATAAACAATGGCGAGAAAAAAACAAATATACACAAGGATAAAGACTTGCCCGATCCCAAAACCGAGACTACCATATTGATTTTTCATTATATTCCTTTCAATGTTAAAATACACATATATATACACATTGAAGCATCCATAAACTCTAATCCATTAACCATTGATTAGAACATAACCGTAGTTCCATTGACCGTATGTACAAAATACCATGGGCAGAAAACCATCATGTCCAAAAATATGTGCAAAACCCATGCACAAAACCATGGGTAGGTCCACACACCTACCCATGGAAAGAGTATAACACATACCCAATAGAGTTGAAGACGCATAGGTCGCTCTCAAAGATTTACATATGATATTCTATTGTGGAAATTTTGATGGTGAATAATCATGCAGCTTCCAATTCTAGCTTGATGTGGCATTTTAACTTCCATTTTAGCCAAATCCATTGAGTGCGTGCTTTTTCTTATGGCCAAGTGCGCTAAAATTTTCATATATGGGAATTTTCTCTCATATATTGAATCTTTTCCCCAATGTAGTTGGACTAGAATTCAAAATTTTGATGTGTAATTTCTTTTGATTGGTAGCTTCCGCGAGTTCTTTCCCCATTCCCTAAGGGTTTCACTTGTGTTCTTTTGTTGACCGGTTTTGATTTATTTTACCATTGAATTTTTAGGCATATTGACCATGAAAAGATTTGGAATGATTACAATGGCCTTCATTGGCTATAAATTAGTTGTAGGAGGGGACACCGCTCCCTCATGTAGTGCTGGAAATTTCTAAGTTGTAGAGCTTGGTAGATGGAAGTAGCGGCAATGTGAAAGAAGGGATTCAAAAAAGTGAAAGAGTATGATTTTAGCAGCTAGAGTGGGTGAATAGTTCAGTGGTTCATTTCCTTGCCATAATAACAATGGCAATCCCAATATGGATTTGCAAACAATATTTAAAATTACATTGTCAATAATATAATTTTAAATTAATATTTTTTACTTATATTAATAAGTTATAGTATAGCTATTAATTTTATAAATATTAAAATGTGATTATTGAAAATTAAATAGTAATTATTAAATATATTATATAAATATATTTATTTTTTAGATTATTCTAATTTTTATTCTACTATTGGTGTGATGTGATTATGGATAAGTTGATCATGATGCTTATCATTTACTATGGGCATGTTGAATATGATCCTTATGGTTAACTATGATGTCCACTTTGAATATGGTTAATGTATAAATTAATGTATAGTTAATGCATAGAAAAACATATTATTAGTATGTTATTAATGTGTAGATTACAATTTTTTTTGTAAGTAAAAGTTTTTTATTTATGAAGAATGTTTACATCTTTGTCCTTGGATTTCCAGACTCCTACTTACTTCAATATTGCTATATTTATTGGCCATTAGGTATTTTCTAGAAAGATCATATATTGCTAAAATTATTTAACCATCCCGATGTGGAAATGGACTAAGAACCAAAACAACAACAATATCAAAGTACATTGAAAATACATTAAGTATCTAAAGAGGTTACTAGAATTGGATTTTTTGGATGTGAACTAAGAGGTGAAAAGGGTTTGAATTCAGAGTGGACATGTTTCTCCATATGGCCCATGTGGCCCTCCATATGGTTTAGCTTTTCCTGAAGGCACCATTGTCCCCTTTGCATGTTTTCCAGTATGTATTGCATGCCCTACTTATTTCTTTGTACATCATTTAGAAAAGAGATAATTTCATTTCTATTTTCATGTTTATCCCTAGTGAGTTGCACCATAAGTAATATGAGTTGCCTAATTTTTTCTCCACAATCAACCTGACCAGACTGATGCTCCTGAAAAATAAGGAACCCCACAAATGCAGGTGCTACTTACTTTCCCATATGAGAACCCATTCTAGGGGACTAGCTAGATTGGCCTCTATTAGAGTCCCTCGCCCCCTCTTCTCATGCAACCATGCTACAAAGGCATCCTCAATGTTTCACGAAAACAACAAACAAAATAACCTAGGTAGAAGTTGTCACAAAAATTAGATGCAATGTCCCTTGCAAAACCCTTTGCATATAAACCACCCCTGCCGAAAGCCACAAACCGCCCAACACCCAACTGGCATAGGTAATAGTTCGTACCAAAATTTTGAAACTTGGATTCCTTACCAACTAGATGACAAATAATTTGGCCAACGTAATTTCACCTCTAAAACCACCATCAAAGTGCCATTACAAAGGGAAATTTCTCGAAACCCTTAAGGGATGAATCTCCCCACGCAATATTAGCCCCCACACAATGAATATGACCCAAATCAAACTAGTCCAGAATAGAAAACTCTCAAAATCACGAATACAAACAACATTTTATATATTATCACCAGAAACAATTTGATAATGATGGTACAACCAACATATAATTTTAATAAACATGAAATGCAACCAATTCATAGTTAGAATTAGTAATACCTTCTGCTTCCTCGAAGAATATCGCAACTAAGGCCCCAGTCACCAACCTACACAACCAAGAAGTTGACGATCTATAAATTCTTTATCTTTGTTGTGCTGGTTAGAGGGATTTTCTCTTCCCTACCCCAATCACACACCGAAAATAGCCACAAGAGTTTTTCCCCTAAGTCTTGGCATCGAAAAAACTTATAACCCCTAAGTCGTAGCACCAAATCCTTTAACATCAGCCAACTTAGCACAGGGGAACCACCATTCCTATGCCACCTTCTCAGTTTATCAAAGACCAACTAGGGCTAGTGAATAAAATCAACATAGCAACACACAAGTGTGCAGAACCTAGTTTCCAACTACCAAAGAAAATTCAAAATAGCTACCACACTTTCTCACATAACTATCGATTTTTCATGGCCAAAATCGTGCACAAGCTTGTACATGGGGAGGCGCGCCACACCACAACATCTATATTGTTGCAGGATTTGATGGGGTGGCGGGCGCCATCCGTGAGATCCCTTTTACCATGCTCATCCATCCCATGGAAGAATGTGTAGATAGTAATATTATTAATGTTTTAATTTATAAATTAATGTATAAATGTATAATTATTAATATATAATTATTAAGTCATCAAAGATTAAATGATATTATAAAATTTAAACAAATATATAAAAAAGGTGTTAATGTTGATTTTAAAGTTGTAATTAATTATATTAAAGTGTTAAAGTTTATATTAATGTATTATATTGAAGTTATATCAAAATTAAAATTCTATAAATAAATATATTTTAAATTTATTTACAGTCAATAAAATGAAAAATCAATAAAATAAATGATTTACATTCACTGAGAATGGATAATATTTGAAAAACAACACGACAAGCAAAGAAAAAAATTAAAATATTGTTCTTTAGATCCATGTCATACAATAAAGAGAATTGCGAGTTGAACAACAAGTAAACAAGAAGTAAATTAAAACATTACATCATCCCAAAAATGAACAATGCTTCCTTCAAGACTTCTCAAAGCTTCTCCAACAACTCTTGAAGGATTTCTCCAATAATGTTACTGCTCTAGCAAAGGCTTACAACCTAATCCAAGTTTCTCTTCAACAAATGCTTTCAAGAAACTATTACATCATCAACATCAACAACTCTTCAAGTTTTGTGGAATTTTTCTCCAACACTCTTCATATTTTCTTCAAGTATGCTACAAGAAAGACACCCAAAATGCCTTTAAAGAATGCTCCAAATTTGTTCTACATTTGTCTTCAAAATTTTTACATATTTCTTTCAAAAGTGCTTTGATGTGCTACAAAGAAGTATCTCCAAGACTGCTCATATCTTCAAAACAAATATTTAGAAGGAAATGTTCCAAAGTTGTCACTTAGGTAGGGCTTCAAGTCTTCTTCAAAAAATCTCCAAGATCCGTTCAAAAGATACTTTAGAAATTTGCTCAATAAATGTCTTTGAGTTTGCAAATAGATTTCTTCATAAGGGGATTCTCCAACTAGATGTCTTTAATTCAACATTCTATCACAAGGATATATTTAAATAATTCTTTAGAACTACTCTCAAGCACAAAATATTTT
This sequence comes from Pinus albicaulis, assembly GCA_034641835.2. Lineage (NCBI taxonomy): Eukaryota > Viridiplantae > Streptophyta > Pinopsida > Pinales > Pinaceae > Pinus > Pinus albicaulis. The sequence continues at coordinate 32,195,446 of CM076583.1, read as the reverse complement.
ATACAATAATTTGTTTACCACAAATCTGAACTTCTTGTGTCCCACAAGTCTTTTAAAAAGCCAACCCTTAGGACCTACAAATCTACCCACCTAAAAATCTTGAATTCCTTAAAAAATGAGTGACCCCTCTATTTTTACTCCAAATTTACAATCCAATGATTGTATTAAGATATAGCAAGTGGGTATATTCCATTGTTTCCAAGAAAAGGATGGGTTTTCCTTCTAATTTTTGGTTCCTCCCTTTTCCTTAAGAGATTTAATTAGATTAAAGTCACTCCCAAGATCTATGGAATCAAGTAGATTAAGAGGTTGGATTTCTTGATGAACTAAAGGAATTGAATTTTCCTCCAGAGAGCATGGGACAATAAACATTTTAGATAAAATAGGTTTCCATTGACTATAGGATTTGAAATTGGATAGTTAAGATCCATAAAGAAGTAAATATACTTAGGATTTCCATGGATTGTAGCATTTGAAATTGGATATTCAAGATATAGAAAGAAGAAAATATACTTAGGATCATGACCTCTTGTGCATTCCATATGATACATAAGTTACCTGATTGTCCCTAGGTGTCCGTTTAAACTAACTAGTAGTTGTGCCCCCATTTTGTATATTAGTTGGTTGATGGAATCACCATGCATCTTTGTTTCTAAAATCAACACGACGGTTGGATTATCATTTCTCCATTTTCCCTTTATAAATTTTTCTTTTCCTTTATATTTTAGGCCTCTTATGTCCTAGGAGACAATTTCCATTGATTAGGAGTGGATTTGGAGGGATAAATATCCAAGAATAGTTTTGTTTTACTTTATTTAAGTAATATTTCTCCTAGTTCCTTCAATATTTGTTAGTTTCTCTTTCTTCTTCTTTTTTCGAGTCCTCCCTATATGGCTTAGCAATTTTTTTTAGGGGTGGGACATGAAATCCAATTGGATTAAAACTAAATTATCCTTGGGAATATGTTTGAGCTTATTGTTGAGAATTGAGGAAATATTTTCTAATAATATTGAATTGATGTTGTGGAATGGAGTGAGGGAATTTTCAATTGTAGCAATTTGAAAGGTTTGGGAGGTCAAGGGCATCTACAGTCTTGGAGAATCCAATGATCTATAGTCTTGGAGAAGCCATATTGATCTATATTCTAGGGTAAGTTAATGAGGAATAATGTAAAATTTGAAACGAGAATGGAAACAAGTACCCGCTTTTTTGAGGTAGCAAAAAATCATCTGATTTTGAAAAGTGTTGATTTAGAATACACCTTTTTTTTGAGGTAGCAAAAAATCATATGATTTTGAAAAATGCTGATTCAAAATACACCTTTTTTTTGAGGTAGCAAAAAATCATCTGATTTTGAAAAGTGTTGATTCACAATATACTTTTTTTTTAGCATATTTTTGACATTTTAAATTTTCTCATGTATCAAGTATGAACATTTTTTTTAAAGTGTTAGCGATTTTTCATGCTAATTTTGAAAGTGTTGATGCAACATCAACCTCCTTTTTTGAAGGGCTTATTTTTTCCAGTTTAAATTTTCTAATGTATGAAGTGTGGATTTTTTTTTTTTAAATCTTTGCGAATTTTGAAAACCATCAACATTTTTTTTTTCAAGGAAAACTTTTGACACTTTAAATTTTCCTATGTACTAAGTATACATATTTTTTTTGTTAAATGTTGTTTATTTAACCATTTTAACCATTATTTAGCCATTATTTGCACCCATTCATGTTTTTTGTCCTAAGATATTTGGTTTTTAAAGGTTTGCTAATTATATTATTTTTTCCAATGTTTAAAAAAATAATATAATTAATATTTTGAGGTTAGGATTTCTTTTATATTTATATATTGTTAATTAATATTTCAATACACATAAAATAATGGTCACCGAAAAATAATAATTTTAAAAACTCGAAAAAAAATACATTTTGCATATAGATATATTAAAAAAGTAGGTATTTTTGGACATTTTCGCTAAAAATGGCACGTTAAATAAATAAAAATTATGGAAATTTTAAATATATATATATATATATATATATATATTAATAATGAATTTTATAAATTTTATATAAAAAACGATATTTCAAAAATAAAAATTCCACAAAAATGATTCAGATAACGTTTTAAGAATAAAAAAAATTAAAATTAAAATAAAACATACAATTTATAAAAATAATAAAAATCATAAACATAAAAAATAAAATAATAAAAAATAGAATTAAGTTATAAAAAAAAAATTAAAAAAAAAAAAATAATAAAATATATAATAATAAAAATACATTAGAAAAAAATAATTAAAAAAATTAAAAAGGAGAAAATAAAAAAATTACATTTAAAAAAATAAAATAAAACATATATAATTAAAAAAAAAACAAAATATGTAATAAAAAAAAACAATAATATGATAAATAATAAATAATAATAATAGTCACTACCCAAGATTGTTAGAAACTCCAGCAAGGGCACAGTGTTCGATAGGTATTCGAATGCTGGCGCATTAGCAAAATTCTCCTAAAAATCAAAGCAAGCATTGACGAGGCCAGAGGTATCTCCTTCGCGACGGTCCGGAGAAAGGCCAACAAATTGGCAGATTTCCTTGCAAACTTAGGAGTGGGTGCCTCCAACAGACTCACCTCTATGGATTGCGACTCTATAAGGGAGACCACTGTCATAATAGATTGCCTCCATATAAACTATCAAGATCTACAACAGGCCTGCTCGTCCTCCTCCTCGGGTTCCCCTCCCAACAACAGTCGTCATCATGACCAAACCTCATACCTCGCTTCTCACGAATGAACTCTACGGTGGCTCTCCATCGATCTGCCCACCACAATACGATCCCACCCCTGGCAATAAATCCCTGCATGCCTTCACTTACTTCTCCGGCACACTTTCCAGCTGCTCCCCTGGGCCTTCGCTCCTCTCGAATGCCTTCTTAAACTCCCTCCCCTCTGCTCACATCCCTCACAAGTCTGTTATGTTTGGATTCCCCACTGCCACTCTACCTATCCCCGATAGGTCTCACAACACTGTTTTCTCTCATCTCCCCAGCCCCTCACCTCATCCGCATTTTTGTTGTGCCTCCATGGCCCTGCGTCGCCCTCATCCCCCTCCCCTCGCTCGTTGGGGTCGCCAGGCTTTCTGGAAAAACCCCTCTCGCCCGCCGATCACTCGAGTTGAGACCTCTGCTAGGAATGCAGCCCGCACCTTCGTTGACACCACACCCCCATACATGCAAAGGCGAATTGATGACATGGAGACGGAGGCCCATATCCGCCGCAGGGCCACTCCTTCGGAGGTGGTGGACACCTGTCTCCACTGGATTCTGGATCCTGGCCTAACCAGAGGCTGTGAGAATTTATACAATCGAACCATTGACTTGCACTGAAAAAAAAATATGCTCCTGGCTATCGCTCTGCAGGAGCAACACAACACCAGCAAGGAGCTGGAGAAAAAAATCAACTCTTTGTTTGACAGGTTCGTGGCATATGTGAAGGAGGTTCATCATATGCATTTTGTCAACCGCAACTCTCCACACTATGCTATGCTGAAACGTAGTTCAACGACCCGCTATCAACAGGGTCCCAGGATTAAAGAGGAGGCTCCCCCCAAAGATGATTGCCAGGATGCTGGTCCTTCCTCGCTTCACTTCCAGTTCTTCAACTCAGAGGAAGGCACCCTGGACAGACCAATTAGCGTCGATGACTACCTGAATGATGATGCGAACATGCAACACTCCCCCGTGCCTTAAATTCTGGGTGCTCCTCCTATTTTTCTGTGTCTCAATGTTTCTCTCTCTATATTCGAGACCTAAAGGTATTTTTTCCAGAACTTCTCGGCGTTTCAGTTTCTCTAGTTTTCTTAAGGTTTTTGACTTCTCCCCTCTGAAGTATCCCCCTGTAAACTCCTTCCTAGAGGGAGAGAATCATTTTGTGCCTAAGGATAGTCCCGATATTCCACCTCTTGAGGCTGCGATGTAAATTATTTTTTTATATTAATATGAATAGCTCCTCCTAACTTACAATAAATAAATAAATAATAATAATAATAATAAAGAATTATTCATCCCCTTGAGGCATGGTGGCTCGAGGGACAGCCCTCGGGCCACCATTGGTTGTGGGCGGGTGAGATCTGCGGCGGCTCCACGACCACGGGCGCGGCCTCAAGCCTGGCGACTCAAACCTTGAGGAACCATTGTCCCCTTTGCATGTTTTCTAGTATGCATTGCATGTACCACTTATTTCTTTGTACATCATTTAGAAAAGATATAATTTCATTTATATTTTCATGTTTGTCCCTAGTGAGCTGCACCATAGGCAATCTTAGTTGCCTAATTTGTTGTCCACAATCCAGTGTCCATCTGACTAGATTGATGCTCTTGAAAAATAGGGGGCTCGCAAATGTAGGTGCCACTTCCTTGCCCATAGGAGAACCTAGCCTAGGGGGTTAGCTAGATTTCCCTTTGTCAGAGTCCCTTGTCCCCTGTTCTCATGCAACCATGATGGCAAGGCATCCTCAACCTGTCATGAAAACAATAAACAAAATACCTCGGGTAGAAATTTTCACAAGAAATAGATGTAGTATCCCTCGCAAAGCCCTGTGCGTATAGACTACCCCTGTTGAAAGCGACAAACTGCCCAACACCCAGCTGACACAAGTTGCAGTCCCTAACAAAATTTTGAAATTGAGATACCTTACTCGCTAGACCATAAGTAATTTGGCCAATGTAATTTCACCTCTAAAACGACTATCAAAGTGCCATAAAAAAGGGAAATTACCCAGAACCCGTAAGGGATGACACAACTAGTTCTGGTAGCCTACAAAGCTACTTTTCCTCTTCAAAATAGGACTTTGTATAGTTGTAAAAACATAATTTTTTTTTTCCAATATCACATAGAGACTCCTCCTATTTAGCTTAACTACCTGAAATTTTTTTCCTTCTTTCTCTACTTTTGAACCTTACAACAAAATAGCTCAACAAATTTTGGATTTCCTTGCATTAATTCCACATAAAATATATCACAATTTTATGCTTTATTTCACAGAGAATATACTACAAGTAATTCAACCTTTGTTAACAGAGGTTTGTTACAAGGATAAAAGAAAAAATCCTAGAATTTCGCCCTTCTTGAATTAGACCAGACTTAATTCTTCCTTGTTTTATATATCAGATCTGAATACTTTTCCATTGTGCTTGACATAAATTTGTTTTTTGGATTTATGGAACTTGTATTTTTCCCTTGTATACAATGTTGACTCCAATCATAAAGAAAATATGCAATAGAAATAGGAGACCAATAAGAGACTCCAATCATAAAGAAGATAGGCATATTTTCATTAACCAATAGGAGACCAATTTGAGCTCCTCAAGTTCATGTGAATGGTCGACACAATGGATCCATGCATAAGTGACCCTTTTTCATTCCTATTATGATCATGTCACTAATTGTTAAGGCTCCACGCACCTAGGGTTTCATACATTTGTCATCTATACACCCGAGGAATATTATGACTTAGAGCTTTGTTAAAAAATGCTAGGGTTTGATATCATATTCACATCAATGAAAACGTTATCCAACAACCATTCCTTAATTCTTTCCTGAAAGTATAGGTGTTGAATCTAGAACAATTCTTAATGAAAAGGTATATTCCTTGCATGTGCCTTGATGTCCATATCCTGATGTAATGGACAATATTTTTATCCGTGATTGGGAAGAATGAAGGCCTCCATGAAGTTTTCTCAGGCCATTATATTCTCGAAGGTGAGTTACTTGCCAAGATAGGAGGTTATTTGTTGAGTGTGCCCTCTATGTTTATTCCAAATGTATAATCCATTGATTGTATTAAGATATAGAATGCGAGTAGAGTCCATTGTTTCCTAGAAAAGGATGGTTTTTCGTTCTAATTTTGGGACTTCCTCCCTTTTCCTCCCTAAGATATTTAATTAGATTATATTCACTCTCAATATCTAGGGCATCGAGTAGACTAAGAGGTTCATTTTCTTGATGGAATAAATGAATTGAATTTTTCCTCCAGTGAGCATGCGACCATAAAAATTTGAGAGAAAATAGGCTTCAATGGACTGTAGGATTTGAAATTGGATAGTCAAGATCTAGAAAGAAGTAAATATACTTAGGATTTCCATGGATTGTAGAATTTGAAATTGGATATTCAAGATATATAAAGAAGAACATATACTCAGGATCATGAACTCTTAGTGTTTTTTGAAACTAATTAATAGTTGTGCCCCAATTTTGTTTACTCGTTGGTTGATGGAATCACTATGCATATTTTTTTCTTAAATCAACGGGATGTTTGGATTATCATTTCTCCGTTTTTCCTTTATAAACTTTTGTTTTCCTATATATTTGAGGCCTCTTATGTCCTAGGAGATGATCTTCATTGATTAGGAGTGGAGTTGGAGGGATAAACCTCTGAGATCCGTTTCATTTTGCGTGATTTAAGTAATATTTCTCCTAGTTGCTTGAACACTTGTTAGTTTATATTTCTTCTTATTTTTTTGGTCCTCCCTGTATGGCTTAGAAAAGTATTTTTGGTCATCCCTCTATTTGAAAAATTGAAGGTTTGATGAAATCCACAAGTTAATTTTTATTTCTTTTAGGAAATTAGACAAGTTGTAAAAGTATATAAATTAAACGGTTTTAAAATCAGTTTGTAGCATAAAAACATAGACAATAATCCCATAAACAGTAACACAGGACAACAAAATGATGAAGGAGTTCACCCCTCCTAGGCAACATCTCCTGGTCCAACTTCCAATGTTGGGCCTCTTTCATTGAGTGCTTAAATATGTGATTAAATGGATGTGCATCACTCAAAATTCAAAAATAATGTCTCCAATGGCTCCAAAACAATAAAAAAAAACCCCTAAATAGGCTCTTGTTGGGCTCAATTTGGCCAAAAACTGCAGAATTTATGATATGGTGAAGTTTTGCTGCTAACTGATCTGCAAACTGCACTCTCCTACTAACCATCCTACGAATATGCCTTTTCCATAACCTTCAAACAACAAATTTTCCCGGTGCCCATGAGATTCATGTCGGATTGGGCATAATTTGTCACCTGTTTTAATTGCATAATGGCCTCTCGTGAGCGGATAGGATGAGGCCACATAACTAGTTTCTTGTCATTGGATCAAAACCATTTTAAATTTCTGCAACCGTTTTAACCTGCTCCTCAAACCAATATATGGTGGCAATGAAAGTGTGGTTTTGGGGTCGGTTTCAAAACCATGAAAAACATTGGACTCACATCTGAACCGTGGTATGGTTACATTACCACTGAGGTTTCTAACTACCATTGAATCGTGGTTGTCGTGATATGAAACTGGGGTGTTCGGGACAAGGTTAAGCCCAAGCCCTCGATGCCCTGTACCTGTGGTCTCGTGGGCGTGTGGTGACCAGAGACCAAGACTTAACCCCGGTCCCATCCCCCAAACGCCGAATATATAAAATTTAAATAGGAATTTAATCCATTTTATATTAAGTTCCACCAGCAATGCAATGGTAACAAACTACACTACCACTGCATCGGTCCTGTGTTCGAACCTCCAGGAGGCTCGTTCGTTTGATAACAACATTTTACCACACAGTTGGGAGGCCACATGGTGGCCATCCATTGGCCCACGTGACCTCCATTCATTGTACCACCTCAATAACCTTATCAACCACTCACAACACAAAAACCACGAACCAATATGAAGAGGAAACTTGGTGAGATGCCATTGGTCATAGAAAACATAGTCAACTTCCCAGTCACCCTGCCTGGTCAGCGTACCTAACCAACCTACAAAATTTTTAGTTGTTTAGGAAATAATTAGAATGCAATATCGAGAGAATACGTTATTGGTTTTGAGTGATTCAAGTTGCGTTGGATTTAGGGCGATGATATCTATATTTTGGCACCAGTTTCGAGCACTTTTGAAAACTCTGAATTTTGAGCACTTTACTGATCCACTGGATCATTCCTCCCCACTAGAAGCTTTTGGACCTCCAAAGGATCATTTTCAATCAACAAAAATATGAGGTTATAGTCCCTCACCCTTCCAAACTCAATCTATTTTAATTTTCTTGGATTTGTCCCATTGATCCCCACATGAAGGTACTCCATGTTCCCTCATTTTGAAGTACTTGATTTCCTATCAAGGATGGTGTCTCGTTGCAATTATTCAAGGTATTCAGGAGATAAATATTCAATTGAAGGAATAAAAACATTCTCTCCTTGATATTCAATCAAATGAGGCTCCTACAATCTCAAATTTTCAACATTAACAACTGCATAGATTTGCATATATGGAGGCAAATCTAACCTGAAGGCATTATTACCAATCTTTTCTAAAATCTTGAATGAACCATATCTGATTGATTTAAGTTTTTTACCTTCTCCTTGGAGTCTTTCCTTGCTAATGTGAAGCCAAACTTCATCTCCCGCTTGGAAATTGCGATTGACATGATGCTTATCATGTCTTGTCTTGTACTTGGCTTGACTCTTTTCCAACTGTTCTTGAACTGTATGATGCACCAATTGAAAATTTTCAATGAATCTTTTGGCCTTGTCTACGTCACTATGTCCATCAATATCAACATATTTCCCAAAGATCAAATGTAAATGAGATTTTGGTAAGTATCCCAAGCATGCTTCAAATGGTGATGCTTGAGTTGATGAATTCTTGGCCTGGTTATAAGCATTTTGAATGTAGTGAAAATTTTCATCGCATAAATTAGGATGCTTGATGCAATAAAAAAAATAAATATGTATTATCATTCTGTTCACCACTTCTATTTGGCCATCTGTTTGTGGATCGAATGTTGTGCTCTTTTTAAATTTAGTGGCCATGTGTCCCCAGAAGCTTGACCAAAATTTCTGGAAAAATAGAGAATATCAATCAGAAACAATGGATGTGGAAAAACAAAAATGTACCCATACATTTTGAAAGAATAGCTATGCATGTTCAGCTGTAACCTACTTCTTACAAGGCATTAAAATACACATTTTGCTGAAACAATCCACAACTACATAAAGATAATCATGAACTTTCCTAGACATAGTTAGACTTCCCACAAAATCCATAGAAACACTTTCCAAAGGATGGGAAGGTACATGAAGTGGAGTATATAATCCCAAATTTCTATTTCTAGGCTTACTAATAGCACATAAAGAATATCCTCTTACATATCATGACACACTTTCAAGCATACGAGGCCAGTAACAATACATCTGTAATTGTGCCACTATCTTACCTACACCAAAATGACCAACAATAAGAGAAGTATGTGTTTCCCTTATGATGTTGAATCTTTCTCCCTATGGAATACATAACTTTCCAATATGATACAACAAGTTATCATGCACATGATAATCTAATTCCTCTACTTGGTTACCTTGACACAAAGTTGCATATACATCCTTAAAATCCTCATCTAAAGCATATTTCTCAACATAGCTCTCATGCATGATGGAATTATGCTTAAGAATAATGGATGCACTAATCCTCCTACCTCTTGGGTTCTACTTGCACACTCTGACCCTTTTCTTACCTAAAGTTTTTCCAATCCATTATAGATTTTTGCATATATGCTAAAGGATAAAAATTTCTTCTTAATGCAACCACAAAATCAGTTCATGAAGTTATGATATTACCTCTTTTCTTGAGATCCTCTTGAGTTTTGGCTTCCTGCCAAATGAGTGTTGCACTTTCCAACCTTAAATAAGCAAGTTGAATCTTGGTCTCATCATATTTGATCCTTTGTATCCTGCAATACACTTCAAGCTGATGAACCAAATTATCTAATTTCTTGACATTTACATCTCCATTATACACAGGAAATTCAAACTTTATGTTAAGTTTTAACAATGGAGTTTTACCATGTTCCTTTGGAGGTTTGTCTCCATTTCCTCCATTTCTCTTTGGAGGATTTGATCTCTCTCCTTGCAACCTTGAGTTCATTTCTTCATAAATAACTTTCACCCTTTCAGTCATTTCAAAGAATGATTTTCTGAAAGTCTTCTCATTATCATACATATTATTAGGTTCTCCTTCATGTGCCATGATTGGTGAAGCCTTGGATGACACTTGAGGTGAAAATTATAGTGAAACTTGAGGTAGATGTGCTCTCCTTGAACTAGCTTGAAGACTTTTTCCCACAAGCTTTCCTTCTGCTCTTTTTAGCTTCAACCTTGTAAGCATAAAAAAAAAACTTGCAACAGAATTAAAACTTCAAAATAACCAAAGAAGTAAAGCTATGATACTAAACTGATTTGTATTTGAAAACTTGAAGGTTTGATGAAATGTGAAATTTATTTTTTATATATTTTAGGCAATTAGATAAGTTTCAAAAGGGTTTTTAACTCAGTTTGCAGCATAAAAAGAGAGGCAATAATACCATAAACAGAAACACAAGACAAAAACATGATGAAGGAGTTCACCCCTCCTAGGCTACATCTCTTTGTTCGGCTTCCAATGTTGGGCCTCTTTCATTAAGTGCTCAAATATGTGATTGCGTGGATTTGGAGTGCTCAGAATGAAAAAAATAGTGTCTCCAATGGCTCCAGAATAGTCAAACCACTAGCTGGGCTCTTTTTGGGCTCAATTTGGCCAAAAACTGAAGAATTTATGCTTTGGTGAAGTTTTGTTGCTAATTGATCTACAAAATGTACTCTCCTGCTAACCATCCTATGAATCCACCTTTTCTAGAACTACCAAATGAAAATTTTTCCCGATGTCCGTGATATTTGCGCTGGATTGAGTGCATTTTGTCGCCTGTTTTAATTGCACAATGACCCCCCGTGAGCGGATAAGATGGGGCCATATGGCTGGTTTCCTGTCATTGGATCCATGACATTTTAAATTCCTCCCAATCATTTTAACCCTATCTTCGAGCCAAGTTATGGTGGCTTTTTAACTATGGTTTCGGGGTCAGTTTCAAACCCACGGAAAATGGTGAACTCACATTTGAACTGTGGTATGGTTATGTTACCGCCCAAGGTTCTAATCACCACTGAACCATGGTATCCATGGTATGAAACCGAGGTGTTGGGGCTAGGGTTAATACTGAGTCTTCGACATGTTGTGCTTGCAGTCTCATGGGTGCAGGTTGATAGGGGACTAGGTATTGACCTCGTCCATGTCCCCCAAATGCTGAATACATAAAATTTAAGTAGAAATTTAATCCATTGTATATTAAGTTCAATGAACAATTCATTGGTAACATGTTTCACTTCCACTCCATTGATCCTGTGTTCAAACCTCCAAGAGGTTCGTTTGTCTAATAACCAAAATTTTACCACACAGTTGGGAGGCCATGTGGTGACCGTCCATTGGCCCACTTGGCCTCCATTCATTGGACCATCTTGACCACCTTATCAACCAATCAGAACACAAAAACCACTAACCAATATGGAGAGGACACTTGGAGAGATGTCATTGGTCCTAGAAAACATAATCAACTACCCAGTCACCCTGCCCAGTCAGCGTACCTGACCAACCTGCAAATTTTTTAGTTATTTAGGAAAACGATCAGAATGCGATATCAAGAGCATACAATATTGGTTTTAAGTGATTCAAGTTGCGTTGGATTGAGGGAGATTAGATCTATGTTTTGGAACCATTTTCAAGAACTTTTAAAAAATTTGAATTTTGAGCACTTTACTGATCCACTGGATCATTCAACTGCTACCTCAAGATTCTCTTCATCATCATATTGTTTTATGTAATTAATGTATTCATCAAGCTCCTTCGATTATTGATTCTATTTGCACTCTTGTAGCTCATGATCTAGTACAAAACCATATTATTCATGAATTTTTTGTATTTTGTTTTCTAAAGTTCTTTAGCTGAATAACATTGAACTACCTTTCATTTTATAGAATTATATAGCCCACTCAATATTACTTTCATCACTCTCGTATCAAACTATTTCAACTCTTCTGAGCTTCTGGTAGTCACTAATTCTTATACTTCATTGCCAAGGGCCATAATAAATAACTCCATTTTTGTGCTCCATAATACATTATTTGTCCCATCGAATGATGGGTCTTTGAACCTAATTTGCATCTTCAGAAGGATTGCAGGCTTTATTCCTTAAAATTTCCATTTTTTTTCTAAGGATCTACCTTCTAATTGCTAGGGCCCTATATGAATGCACTGCTCAGAGCACTAATTGGTGGAAATACTAAAAATGATGGGTGAATCAAAATTTCCTTTTACAATTGTTATTTTATACCAATCAAGATCACTTAAAAATCCGTAACACAAAATGAACAAAAAAGGAATAACTTTAATAACAATAATGGGGGACTTCAATCCTCAATTTACATCAGCCAATTTATACAATAAAATTTATAATTGCTTCCAAGCCCCTATGAAGTCTCTAATATTCAATCAAACTAGGCTCCAAAATGTACTATACCAAGGTTCAACTTGGTTTTCTTGAGGACTTAATCCTCTTAACAATTTATGCTCCAACCTAGTTTTCCACATTGTTCCATCTTTATGTTAGGAATCCGATCCTATAAGCTCCTCCAACCCTCTCGTTTCAATTCTTTAGGATGGTTTCAATGTTTTCTTCAAGAATTCTAAAAAGCAGCAACTCTTGAAGGATTTCTCCAATAATGTTACTGCTCTAGCAAAGGCTTACAACCTAATCCAAGTTTCTCTTCAACAAATGCTTTCAAGAAACTATTACATCATCAACATCAACAACTCTTCAAGTTTTGTGGAATTTTTCTCCAACACTCTTCATATTTTCTTCAAGTATGCTACAAGAAAGACACCCAAAATGCCTTTAAAGAATGCTCCAAATTTGTTCTACATTTGTCTTCAAAATTTTTACATATTTCTTTCAAAAGTGCTTTGATGTGCTACAAAGAAGTATCTCCAAGACTGCTCATATCTTCAAAACAAATATTTAGAAGGAAATGTTCCAAAGTTGTCACTTAGGTAGGGCTTCAAGTCTTCTTCAAAAAATCTCCAAGATCCGTTCAAAAGATACTTTAGAAATTTGCTCAATAAATGTCTTTGAGTTTGCAAATAGATTTCTTCATAAGGGGATTCTCCAACTAGATGTCTTTAATTCAACATTCTATCACAAGGATATATTTAAATAATTCTTTAGAACTACTCTCAAGCACAAAATATTTTATACAATAATTTGTTTACCACAAATCTGAACTTTTTTTTTTTTTGTAAAGTTAAGCAAATTGTATTAGTCTTTTTGTGTAAAATTACATAGATTCCTGGGAGTCAATGTGACCTCCTGGAGATGTTGCTTCCCATGGACAGATTCGCTGATGATTGAGGCCGCGTGGCCGATAGAACTGTGCATGTAGCTCCAAACGCATTGGTGCGCCCAGAAGGTCCGGTCAGCACAGAGCTGCACTGTCTGAAGATGGTGATCAAGCATTCTGCCCTGTGGATTTTCGTTTCAGAGGCCGGTGTGATGGTATTCTGCGTGAATTTGCTCGGTCCTGTGGGCTGTGTTGTTCCTTGGGGCGTGACTTGCTCATGAGTTTGAGTTTGCCATCGATTGAGTTTGCCATGATTTCCTGGAATAAGGACCCCTTGTTGCCTAGGCTTGTGCTTGCAGATCCGCTTGTTGGATATCGTGGCATTTGGCTTTGATTTCTCCCTCCTCCTGATCATGCCAGAGGCTGTGGCACTCTGCCAGATTGGAGTCAATCCCTTCATTTTCCTGTACATCAGCTAGTTTGTTCGCTTTCCTTCGAACGGCTTGGAAGGTGATCCCGTTCCTGTTGTAGAGTTGGTTTTAGAGATCTTTTAGTATTGTTGACAACCTCCAGCTTGGGGTTACTCTGTGCACCTGTGCGCCCATCTGGAGTTTCTTGATCATTCGTATTATTATCTCTGAATCGCCCTCCACTATCAGAGGTAGGAGCCTGTATCTATTCGCCAGTGTGAGGCCTTGGAGGAGAGCGATGAGTTCTGCAGCGTTGTTGGTGTTCACTCCGAGATTGCCATGATAGATGAGGTGGATTGCTCCTGTGTGATCCCGTACTGCTCCCCCATAGCCTGTCATGCCCGGTTTTTGTCTTGAAGCCCCATCGAAGTTGAGTTTGAAAGTGTTGAAGGGGGGCAGAGTCCATTTGTCCTGCGCCATTGCTGTTGAGGTCTGGTTCCTTCCAGCAGAGTTGGTCCTTGTTTGTAGATGCAGGATCTGTATTATTCTTGCCTCGTTTGGTTATACATTGCCCTCTATCTTCTGAATGCCTTTGGCGTTGACTGTTTCTGTGATGAGAAATCAAACCTTCCTTATCAGCATGTGAACTCCTGTGGTTATGTTTTTGAATATTCTTGCGTTTCGCTCTTTCCATAGGGTCCAAACTATTGCGCCCGGAACTAGATTCCAAGCACTGTTGACCAGGGGGTTGGAGGAGATGGAAGATCTCCATTGGCTTAAGGAAGATTGGATGGAGTTTCTGTCTCTATCTGACTGTCTGAAGACCATGGCCATGTCATCCCACAGGGAGCAAGCCATGGGACAGGTATTGAGCAGGTGATTGAGCATTTCCGACCCATTCTCGCAGAGCATACATCGAGAAGGGCCTACAAAACCTCGTTTCTGAAGGTTGTCCCATGTGAGAGCCCTGTTATGCAGGACTAGCCAAGAGAAGAGTGTGATTTTTGGCCAAGTTCCTATGCTCCATAGGGTTTGCCATTTGTGGTCTGCTTGCTGATCCGGGGTGGCTGCCAAGAGCTTATAAGCTTCTTTGAGGTTGAACATGCCTTTGGGGTTGCTTCCCCATCTTAGGATGTCCTCTTTGTTGGATATGAGGATTTTCCTTTTGTCCAAGTCTTGTAGAAAATGGTCTACATTCCCTGGGCCTGCTGGGGTATGCCATTGTTCTCTGGAGATCCAGTTCTGCCATATGATTGCTTCGTTTTCCGGTTGCCAGTAGTCTGCTACCGTAATCTTGCCTTCCTCCTGCATGGCTCTTTTCAGAGTATGCCAGTCTGGGTGTTCCAAGATTGGAAGCTGCTGCCAGGCATCTTCCTAGAATAGGGCTGTGTTGCCTTGGTGTACTTCCCAGAAGCTATGCTGCTGAAAAATATGTCTATTTTCCCAGGCTTTGTTCCAGATTGGGGATCCTTGAGTGGTGCCTGTAAGCCGGATGAGGTCTTTATCCCTGATTTGGGTTGTATACTTCGCTTTCCACAGGGCGCCCCAGAGGGAGTCAGGATTTTCAACCCATCTCCACCAGATTTTTGCTGCTACAGCCTTGCTTAATATCTCAGGGTCTCGGAGGCCCAAACCTCCCTCCATTTTTGGTTTGCAGATGTCTATCCATTTGAGGAGGGCCCATTTGGATTTCTTAGAGGGTCCATTCCATAGAAAGGAGCGCTGAATGTTTCGGATGGTCTTGTAAGCCACCTTAGGGGATGCAAGTGCTGAGAACATGTAGGCTGGCATGGTTTGAAGGATGGACTTTATCAATATCAGTCTGCTGGCCATATTTAGAGCCCGGTGGGTCCAGCTGCTTAGCCTGGCTTTCATTTTGTTGAGAAGGGCTTCCCAGTTGCTCGATCTATAGGCATGTTCCGAAAGCGGAATACCAAGGTATTTGGTTGGAAGGGAGTTCTTTTGAATATTTAGAATTCTGCTGAGATTTCTCTGCACAGGAGTGGATGTGTTGAAGAAAAAAAGTTTGGATTTGGTTAGATTGATTTCCATACCTGAGGCATCCGAGAAGGTTTTTAACACCTTGCTGATGGTTCAAGCTTCCTGTGCTGTGGGGGCGCCCATGAGCATGGTATCATCAACGAATTGCTGATGCGTTATAGTGGGTCCTTGGTGTGCCGGTTTGATACCTTTGAGTTGGTTCTGCTGCTTTGCCTTGGTTAAGGATCTTCCTAGCCCTTCTGCCATTATGATGAAGAGAAAAGGAGACAGGGGGTCCCCTTGTCTTATACCTCTGGATGGACTGAAGGGTTGTAGGGGTCCTCCATTAAGCAGGATAGAGAAGAAAGCACCTGAAACCAGTTCCATTATCCAGTTTGTCCATAGCTGACTGAATCCAAAAGCTTGGAGGATTGCTTTCATATATTGCCAGCTGATTCTGTCAAAGGCCTTGGACAGATCAAGCTGGATTAACATACCTGGAGATCTATTTGTTTTGAAAGAGTGCAAAACCTCCTGGGTGAGGATTATGCTATCAGTGATCTGCCTTCCTTCGACGTAGCCCGTTTGCTCTTGAGAAATGATTGAGGGGAGGACGGATTTGAGTCTGTCTGCCATCAATTTGGAGAGGATTTTATAGAGGACATTGCAAAGGGCTATGGGGCGGGACTTGTCAGGGGAGTCGGCCTGGTTCGATTTGGGGATTAAGGTAAGGAAAGTGGCATTGATGGCAGGCAGGACTTTCTTGGTTCTATGAAAGTTTCTTACAAGAACAAAAAGATCAGCTTTAATAATGGGCCAGCACGCCTTGAAGAATTCAATTATAAATCCGTCAGGTCCGGGGGCCTTGTTCGTGGCCATGGAGAAGACAGTTTCTTCAATCTCCTGCTCAGTAAACTCTCTTAGAAGTAGGGCGTTTTGATCCTCTGTAACTAAGCTGGGTATGGCTCCCAAAATTTCCTTAATAGCTTGGGATCGATCTTGAAGAGGTTCACTGAGAAGAGAGGTGAAATAGGAGTTTAGCTCAGATCCGATGTGATCCCGTGAGAAGACTTGATCGCCATCTGCAGTCTTGAGGGATAGGATGCGATTAAAAGCTCTATTCTGTATGGTGGACTTGTGAAAGAAGCTGGTGTTGCACTCGCCCTGTTTTAACCATTGCACTCTCGATTTCTATCTCCACAGTAGCTCTTCCTGTTTTAGTCTTTCTTCCCATTGCCTTTGCAGAGTCGATTCTTGAGTGTTTCGCTCCTCATTGGGCCCTTCTGTAATCAGAGTTTGCTGGAGATTCGCCATTTTTACCTCAAGTTCTCTTTTGGCTTGAAATATGTTGCCGAAGGTATCTTTGTTCCATTGTTTGAGGTTGGTCTTTATAATTTTGAGCTTCTGCTGGATTATGTACATGATGTTGTTTCTCCTTATGGTGGTTTGAGTCCACCAGTTTTGTATATTCTCCATGAATGATGGGTGCTCTGTCCAGAAGGCCTCAAATCTGAAAGGTCTGTTTTGGGGTTTATCCAAATTGGTGAAGTGGATTTGCACTGGCCAGTGATCAGATCCTCCTATGGGCAGAATGCTGGCCTCCATGTCTATATTTTGCAACAGAATGGATTCCGACATGAGGAATCTGTCAAGCCTTGAAGCTATCTGCCGATTTCCTCCTTTCTTGTTGTTCCAGGTATGTAAACCATTGACGGTGGGGATGTCAATGAGTTTGGAAGCAGCAATAAAATTGTTGAATGCTTCCGAGTCCTTATCCAGTCTTCTTAGGCCTCCCTTTTTCTCTGCTAGATTGGTAATCATATTGTAGTCTCCTCCTAAAATCCAGTGATCTGCCCCATGGTGTTGTCTGACCTCATCCAGGTCTAGCAGCATCTCCAGCTTTTCCTGAAGTCGTTGGGGTCCATATACATTGGTAACGCAGATCGATTGCCCTGAGTCTGGAATGTTGAGAATCACCAATAGAGAGTGCTTGGTGGACAGAGCATTTTGTACTATGAATTTGCTTTTGTTCCAGAATGTGATCAACCCTCCTGCTTGCCCGATTGCATCTATGCTGATGCATTGATGACTGTTGGAAACAAGTTTTTTGAGAGTTTCCGTGCTCTTGGAAGAGCATTTGGATTCTTGCAGTAGGACGATGTCTGCGTGCTGTGAGAATAGGCGGTTTTTCAAGATCCTTCTTTTGGAGGTGTTGTTGAGCCCCCTGATGTTCCAGGTTGTGATTTTCATTGAGCAGTCTTTGGAGCAGAAAGGACCAATGCCCTGATTTTCCCCTCGTTGATTAGGCGTCTGCCGAGCTCTTGTATCTGCTGTCTTGTGGATTTGCGCCCTCTTTTCTTGCCTGGTCCCTGTGGTTTATATTGATCCAGATCCATGTTGGCTTGTATACCTGTTTTGCTGCTGTTTCCCCATTGCCTTTTGGCTGCATTCTGGTTGATGTATTCCAACTGCAAGTAGGCCATTTCTATCTTCTCCAAATGGTCTTGAGGAATGGCATCGACTCCCAATTTGGACCATTGCTCGTTGACCTTTTGAAGATCTAGATCACCAAGGATCTCCTCCAGAGGATTGTTTGAGGGGGTTGTTGAGGGCTGATCTAAGTGCATTTCTATGCTTTGCTGGGTTTGCTCTGAGGTTTGGCTGGTGGTAATCTGTATGGAAGAGGAGTCCTGTTGGTATTGCGGTGCCTGGGCAAGGGTTGGGCCAGAGGTTGAGCTTGGAGCTTTGGTGGTAGGCGTGGGTTGGCTTGAATCTGGAAGATCATGATGAATGGGGGCTTGAGGAGCTGATGGGTGCTCCGATGAGTCAAGGTTGCCCAGAATTTCAAAGCTATTTTGCTGTGTGGAGGTCTTATTAGTGGGGGTATTGTTGGTGGGTTGTTTTGGAGTCTTTTTGCTTCTCCTTCCTTTAGTCTTTCTTGAAGCTGGGGTAAAGACAGGTACTGTAGTATTCGCTTGTTCCTGTTGAGCTTTGGGCTGTGGTTGATTGACATGGCATCCGTGGCTGAGATGTCCATGCTGGCGGCAGGTTCGGCATCTGAATGGGATATTTTCATAATCAATGGTTTGCTTCCAGTGCACTCCTCTGTGGATCAGCTCCATATGGCCTGGGAGGGGTCCTGAAATGTCCAGGTAAACACAGATTCTAGCATAAGCAGTGTACTTACCTTGTGATGTTAGATCTGAGGCTTTGATGAAGACTCCCAACTGGTTTTCTATGGCCTCCAAGATTCGCTTGTTCCAGTAATCCACAGGCAGAGAGTGAAGGTGAATCCATACTGGAACTTTTTTGAAGTCCTCCTGTTCTGGAGCGAAGTTTGGTCTCCAGTACGTGATGTATAGTCCGGCAGAGTTGTAGAAATATGGTCCTCCATAGAAGATACGATCTCGGTCATCCCTGTGGGCGAAGATGACGGTGAAAAAGCTCCTCGATCCCAGTTGAAGCTCGAAATCCCCTTTGGGTTTCCATTTCTGGTTTATCCACCAGCATAGAGCCTTTTCGTTCAGTCGGACCCCCATGAATCTGCAGATCAGGGCGTGTTTGCTCATGTGATCTCTGTATTCGTCTATGCATGGATCTTCAATGATTAGTCTTGGTATTTCCTTCGAGATGGGCTTGCATGGGGACGATTTTTGCTCGCTGTGTCGATTGGGAATGTGCCCTGCTGACACAGTTCCTTTTGGCTCCGTTTCGTGGCTGATTCCTTCAGATCTGGAGTTGGTAGGGAAGTTGGAGGTTTCCAAAGGGATGCTGCCAAAAATGAAGGGCGTAAAAGAAGAAGAAGGGGGGGTCGGACCCCCCCCCCAGAGTTGTGCATGGAGCGAGTCAGGTGATGGCGCCGTTGCAGAGCTGTCTTGTAGTGGGTGGTGTTGCAGGCGAGCTTGCCGAGCCAGGCTCAGGGTTCTGCAGGGTTTTAATCCTGTCGCCGCTCTTTAGAGGCCCGCGCGCTCATCTACTACTCTTGTGTTAAACCCACCCAATGCCCAATCACCAGAGATTTGAACTTATTGTGTCCCACAAGTCTTTAAAAAAGCTAACCCTTAGGACCTACACATCTACCCACCTAATAGTCTTGAATTCCTTAAAAAATGTGTTCCCCCTCTATTTTTATTCCAAATGTATAATCCACTAATTTTATGAAGATATAGAGAGTGGGTAGATTCCATTGTTTCCAAGAAAAGAATGGGGTTTCCTTCTAATTTTTGGTTCCTCCCTTTTCCTCCTTAAGAGATTTAATTAGATTAAAGTCACTCCCAAGATCTATGGTATTGAGTAGATTAAGAGGTTGGTTTTCCTGATGGACTAAAGGAATTTAATTTTTACTCCAGGGAGCATGGGGCCATAAACGTTTTTGAGAAAATAGGTTTCCATGGACTGTAGGATTTGAAATTGGATAGTTAAGATCTAGAAAGAAGTAAATTATTAGGGTTTCCATTGATTGTAGCTTTTGATATTGGATATTAAAGATATAGAAAGAATCAAATATACATAGGATCATGACCTCTTGTGCATTCCATATGATACATAAGTCACTTGATTATCCCCAGGAGTCTGTTGAAACTAATTAGTAGTTGTGCCCCCATTTTGTATACTCACTGGTCGATGGAATCACCATGCACCTTTGTTTCTTAAATCAACAAGACGGTTGGATTATCATTTCTCCATTTTCCATTTATAAATTTTTCTTTTCCTTTATATTTAATCCAGGTCCGTGAGCTACCCGATTTACCCATGATCTTTTACTTCTGTGATGTTGTTAAAATTGCATTTTAAAAGAGCATAAAAGAACACATATGCATTCTTAAGCAAGAGGAAACAAGAAAACGATCTGCAACATCAGAACATGAGACGTTGATAATGGAGTTCACCCAGTGTGGTCTACGTCTCCGAGTCTGGTGTCAAAATGGGGTATGCCGCTTCATATAGTGTTGGAAAAGGTGAGATGTACATGGATTATGTTCTTTTTCATACAAGGAGATGTGCCCTCAAAACGAGTGGCTTGTCTCTCCACGAGACATTCTGCTACAGGAACTCTCACTCACAATGGACCTCCTATCAGCATGACATATTCTCACATGAAGCAAAAACAAGATCTTGCAACATGCATCAAGCAAGGATCTAGAAATCATAATACATCTCACATAAAAAAGAGGCACATCATCAAACTCCATATACCTCCACCCATGAAGTGGCTGAAGAAGTGGATGCTCAGCTACTGAATCTAGCTGCACCATCAAATTTATGGCGTCGTGGCGCATAAAATCGATTTCCCACACTTGAAAATTTGACATTGTCACTCCAATATGTAAAATGGTTAAGAAATGCAGAGCTTTTTTGTTGAAGCATTCATCACCATTAGATTACTGTTGTCGAGTGGTGTAAAATTGACATAAATTTTGTCGAAAATGGACTCCGACAAGTTTTGGGCCTCAAGGAATCTTTTTGATGCCCTCAAGATTCCCTAAGATTTTTTTCTGCAGGGGATCTGCAAATTTGTTGCTTAGATGGCCATTTTGACTTTACCATCATGTTCCCTATGAAATTCTAGTTAAAATAACTGTAAACTTCCTATCATTCTAAAAAAAATGAAATTTTACCTCCAGAGGATATTTTCAGCATCTAAGAAGATTCCCTACAAAGATGTTGTCTCGAAAAGTGTGCCAGCATGGTTCTGCCCTTTGTTTGGGCTTAGAGTTCTGATTCTCAACCTTTGAGTTCCACCATAACATGACTCTTCAAATTCGTTCTCCCTTGGTTGGGTGAATGATTGGTGTTTATAAATGTTTGAGTGGGCGGATATTCTAAAGGACAATGTGTGGGCTGTTGGCGGTAGAGGAGGTTAGGCCGACAGAGATGTTGGGTTCAAATCCAAATCTCGACATAATGGTTGGTTGTATGTAGTTTTTGGTCTGAGATTTTTTTTTTGCTGACGAGTTTGTTGTTGTGTTGACTCTGTTTTATGGGGCCGCCCATTGGGGGCCGACCCACGTGGGCAGGGCGGGTTCCATTCCCACCACCTCCACTCTTGTTATAGATATACACCATGGTTGTTTGGGTGGGCAGGGTCCGCAACTCACGACCCCCACCCAACCCATATGTAATATGTTGTAATGTTATATGGTATATATGGTTCAGTGGGTTTCGACGAGGGTCATGGCTTGTTGAACCAAATATATATTTTTAATATTTGTTGTAATATGGACAGGTGGGGGTGGCGAGGGTCATGGCCCGCTAACCCTATTTTTTAATTGTTTTTTTTTTTTTTAATTGGTTGTTTTTTATTTTATTTTAACGAAAATAACAGTTATTGGGCTTTTTAAAGAGGCCACAATTTCGCCCATTTTCAGGAGCTAAGTTCCTTGCCGGTTGACGGTAAATTTGTGGGACACTTAAACCTCCCCCACTACCCAAATTTGACTCAATCTAATTTCTCCATATGGGCTCAGATTGGAGATCCATTTAGACTGTTGGAATCAGGGTGACGAGTACTTCAATCTAAACCCGGTTCGAGAGCAATCCAACCAATTTTAATTTTGAAAATTTTTTAGCCCTCCTGATCTCCTGAGGGTGTCTGGAGCTACCTGGATCAATCATCCACACTGAGGAGATTTTGGTCCACCAAAATCATGATCATAATCTGCAGCTGATTTGTACCTTTTATGCACCACAAGTGTCCTGAAAGGTCACCCTTCATTCTCCTTCACCTTTGTCCTTCAGAGTCATAAGCGATGAGTTAACACCTGCATCCTTTAGAAACATGTAGTACATTCTTCTGTAAATTACATGCTCAATTACATGACCAACTATGACCCGCATCCCATACTTGCAACGATTTTATAACACATACTCAGCGGTCAATTTTACATTAAAATGGAATCAATACCTCAGTTATCAATATAAGGCCAAAATATCATTGTCGCTTCATAAGTGATGGAAAACACATCATCACTTTTACATTTTACATTGCAACATATGATTTACAAAGTAAGGCCATGACACTCTACCACACCTAGAAAAACATCTCTCACTTATCAAAGTGAAAGGGTCATCCCTTTGTGGCATGTTTGCTTGTCGGACAATTGTTTCAACTGGTTCATGTATGGACACTTTGTCCTTGAGACGCTTCCCTGGATGGAGACTCCAACACGTGTCTCTTTGATGACCACTTCTATCGCAAAGACTGCAATGAGTCTTCTTCCTCCATACCTACTTTACCTTCTTCCTTTCCTGTGGCACAGAAGGCCTTTCACGCCTCATCCTCTTTCATGTTGCCATTATTTTCCAACGCTTAGCAAATACATAGTTATGTAATCCAAAAAACTACGTGTTTTTCAATTCCATGATTTATTTTCATTATTAGCGACATTCTTGTAATCAAAATTAACATTAGAATACCAAGGCTTGTTATACCTTTCTTGTTGGCCTCTAGTGCAATCATGGTGACAAGAGCTTGCCTCATCTCTTTCTCTCCAATGTGTGCTGTCATAGGATGATGGTGAAGTGTTCCCATCATTATTTTTCCCTAATGGTTTCAACCATGCATTGGAAGTTTCTGACACCTTCGAGCATTTTCATTCAATGTATCCCAAACCTACTAATCAATGTCTTTTCACGACCTCCAGTGGCTGAATCATGCCTTGGCCATTAACTCCAAGTCCTCCCCCTTGGTATCCCATTTTGGTGAGGAGTCTCTTTCGAGTTCCTGTAATGGGTATCTCCACATTTCCCTCGTAAATGATAGCACGTGAAGATGGAACTGAAGAAACATCAACATTGTTTACCTCAGATGTCAATTCAGAAACAGGTGATGATGGCTTCTTCAAGCCTTCGTTGCGCTTCAACTCCTCCAAGGCCTCTTCTATGGCTCATAGCTAAAGCTACAGTCTTTGCTTATCCTCTTTCTCTTCTTGTAGAAGCCTCCTTAATTCAACATCATTTTCTTGAAGGCTCTGGTCATTGAGCTTAAGTTCTTCCAAGGCTGCCTCTACGGCTTGCAATTGAACCTGAAATCTCTTCTTATCCTCTTTCTCCTCTTGTAGAAGCACTTTCAATTCAGTTTTATTTTCTTGAAGGCTATGGTTGATCTTTTCATTCGAATGATGAGAATATGGCAAGGGTGATGAATATTCACTGGAAGATGTGGATGAAGCATCACTTTCTGCTTCTTCTTTCTCTCGTCTTTCATGAGCTTCATACATCATGTCCACCATTTTGGACATCTTGAGCATGGCCTTGTACACGTCTTTTCCATCATCCATTACTACATGTTCAATCATTGTTCACACTCACAATTTGTATCAACAAGAAGACACTATGATACCACTTGATCTGGGTCTGTCAGCTACTGGATTTATCCATGATCTTTTACTTATGTGATTTTTTTAGAATTTCATTTTAAAAGAGCATAAAATAACACATATGCATACCTAAGCAAGAGGAAACAAGACAACCATCAACAACATAAGAACATGAGATGTTGATAAGGGAGTTCACCCAGTGTGGGCTATGTCTCTAGACTCGGTGTAAAAATGGGGTATGTCACTTCATATAGCACTGGAAAAGGTGAGATGTACATAGATGATGTTCTTTGTCATAGAAGGAGAGGTGCCCTCGACATGAGTGGCTTGTCATTCCATGAGACGTTCCTCCTATCAATGGACCTCCTATCAGCATGACATAATCTCACATGAAGAAAAATGAAGATTCCGCAAGATGCATCAAGTAAGGATCTAGAAATCATAATACATCTCACAGCAAAAAGAGGCACATGATAAAAATGCATATACCTCCACCCCTGAAGTTGGCTAACGAAGCGGATGCTCAGCTACTGAATCTGGCTGCACATTCGAATTCGTGGCATCGAGGGGCATATAATCGACTGCCCACACTTGAAAATATGACATTGTCACTCCAATATGGAAAATGGCCGTGTGGAGCTCTGTTGCTGAAACGATCATCGCCATCGGATTCCTGTCTCCGAGAGGTGTAAAATCGACATAACGTTTGGTGAAAATGGATTTCAGAAAGATTTGGGCCTCAAGGAATATTTTTGATGCCCTCAAGATTCCCTAAGATTATGTTCTGGAGAGGATTTTCAAATATTTTTCTCAGATGGCCATTCTAACATTACCATCGTGTTCCCTATGAAATTCTGGTTAAAATGACTTTAAACTTCATATCATTCTAACAAAATAAAATTTTACCTCTAGAGAATGTTTTCAGCATCTAAGAAGATTCCTAACAAAGATGTCTTCTCGAACAATGTGCCAATATGGTTCCTCCTTTGTGGATGTACTCATGGTTCTGCCCTTGGTTTGGGCTTAGTGTTTCGTTGCTCGACCTCCGAGTTCCACTATAACACGACTCTTCATATGCGCTCCCCCTCGGTTGGGCGAATGATTGGTGTTTATATATGTTTGAGTAGGCGGATATTCCAAAGGACAACTCATGGGTTGTTGGTGGCAGAGGAGGTTAGGCCGGCAGAGGTGTTGGGTTCAAATCTGAATCTCAGCGTAATGGTTAGTTGTATGTAATTTTTGGTCGGATTTTTTGTTTGTTGGCGCATTTGTTGTTGCATTGAATCCGTTTTATGGGGCCGCCTGTTGGGGGCCAGCCCAAGTGGGCCGGGCGATTTCAATTCCCATCGAATCCACTCTTGTTATAGATATACACCGTGGTTGTTTGGGTAAGCAGGGTCCGCAACCCACGGCCCTGACCCAACCCATATGAAATATGTTGTAATGTTATATGGTATATATGATTCTGTTGGGTTTGGCGGGGGTCATGGCCCACCGACCCAAATATATATTTTTTATATTTGTTGTAATATGGTCCGACATGGATGGTGGGGGTCATGGCCCGGCCACCCCTATTTTTTAATATTTTTTTGTTTTTTAAACAAAATTGGTTGTTTTTTTTTAACAAAAATAAGTGTTATTGGGATTTTTAAAGAGGCCACGATTTCACCCATTTTCGGGAGCTAATTTCCCTGTTGGTTGATGGTGAATTTGTGGGACACTTAAACTTGGCCCATTGCCCAACTTTGACAAAAAATTTGACTCTCTCTAACTTCGCCATACAGGCTCGGATTGGAGATTTGTTTGCACCATTGGAATTAGGGCGATGAGTAATTCAATCTGAACCTAGTTTGAGAGCAATATGACTATTTTGAATTTTGACCATTTATGAGCCCTCTTGATCTCTTGAGGGCATCTGGAGCCACATGGATCAATATTTTAGGCCTCTTATGTTCTAGGACATGATTTTCATAGATTAGGTGTGCAGTTGGAGGGATAAGCCTCTAAGATAAGTTTTGTTTTACCTGATTTAAGTTTCATTTTATATGATTTGAGAGATGTACCTTTTTACTTAGTAGCCTCTAATATTTTGACAAAGTGCCTTAAAGCATTTTGAATTCCTACCAATTTGTCGTCCCAAAATTCTTTAGGTAATGAGAAAATTTTGATCTACACTTGAGCTATCACGAAAAACTATTTTGATCTAGAATCCTAGGTAAAGCCAAGCGGAGTTTGTAGGTTTTAATCATGTATAGAAATTACCTATAAAAAAATTCTTCAAATAGAAAAATAAACAAAGGCGAGAACAAAAAACAAGTATACACAAAGATTTTCCCTTGGATCCCAAAACCGGGACTACTAGATTAATTTTTCATTGTATTATTTTCAATGTTACAATACATGTATATACATGCTGAAGCGTCCATAAGCCCCAATACATTAACCTTGGATTAGAAAATAACCATAGTTCCATTGAACGGATCTACAAAATACCATGGGTAGAAAATCAGCATGCCCAAAAACATGTCCAAAAACCATGCACAAAACCATTGGTAGGTTCGCCCACTGCCCAACTATTATTTGGTCTGCATAAAAAAAAAAAATCTCGGGGCGCTTCCCCAAACCCTGTGCAAGGGTTACTACCCCCATGTTGTGCCCGACGCAATGTACAGAGCATGGAGCTAGTCGTGGAAAGAATATAACACATACCCAACATAGTTGAATAAGTATGGTTCGTTCTCAAATATTTACATATGATATTATATTGTGGAAAATATGATGGTGAAGAATCCCTTGGCTTCCAATTCTAGCTTGATGTGGCCTTTTAGCTTCCATTTTAGTTGAATCCATTGAGTGAGTGATTTTTCTTATGGCCAAGTGCCCTGAAATTTTCCTATATGGGCATTGTTTCACATATATTGAGTTTTTTCCCCAATGTATTTGGACTAGACTTCAAATTTTGGATGTGTCATTGCTTTTGATGGGTACCTTCCACAAGCTCTTTGCCCATTCCCTAAGGGATTCCCTTGTGTTATTTTGCTGATGAGTTTTGACTTCTTTGGCATTACCCTTGAATTTCTAGGCATATTGAGAATGAAAATATTTGGAATGATTTGAATGACCTTAATTGGATATAACTTAGTCGTAGGAGGGAACACCACTCCCTCCTATAGTGTTGGAAATTTCTAAGTTGCAGAGCTTGGTAGATGGGAGCAGCGGGAATGTGAAAGAAGTGATTCAGAAAAGTGAAGGACGATATAATTTTGGAAACTAGAGTGGGTGCATAGTTCACTGGTTCGTTGCCTCGCCATAATAACAATGTTGATCCCAATATGAATTTGCAACCAATCATTAAAATTAACCCAATATGAATTTGCAAACCATATTTAAAATTACATTGTGAATAATATAAAGTTAAATTAATATTATCTACTTATATTACTAAGTTATAATATAGCTATTAATTTTATAAATATTAAAATTTTATTATTGAAAAAACTTGAAAATTCAATGGTAATTATTAAATATATTATATAAATTTATTGATTTTTTTAGATTATATAGTAATATTTATGCCACTATTGGTATGATGTGATTATGGATAAGTTAGGCATAATGGTTATCATTGACTTTGTTCTCCACAATCCTCCTTACTAGATTGATGCTAGTTAAAAATAGGGACGTTGCAAATGCAATATTAATAATTTGTTAATTTCTAAATTAATGTATAAACGTATAGTTATTAATATATAATTATTAAGTCAATGATATTATAAAATTATTAAATTTAAATAAATATAAAAAAAAGTGTTAAAGTTGATTTTACTTATATTAAAATGTTGAAGTTTATATTAATATATAATATTGAAGTTATTTCAAAGTTAAAATTTTTATTATTATATTATTAATAATTAATAAATAAATTTATTTATACTTAATAATACACTATAAAATGAAAAATGAATAAAATAAATGATTTATATTTGAAAAACAAAGAAAGAAAGAAATAGTCATAGCAAAAATTAAAATTAAAATTAAAATATTGTTCTTTAGATCCATCCATGTTATACAATAAAGAGAATAGATAGGCCACTCAAGATTAATTTCATCACTCTCGTATCAAACTATTTTGTCTCTTTCAAGCTTCTGGTAGTCATTAATTCTGATACTTCATTGCCAAGGGCCATAAAAATAACTCCATTCTTGTGCTCCATAGTACATTAATTGTCCCATCGAATGAGGGGTCTTTGAACCTAATTTACATCTTCAGGAGGATTAGAGGCTTTATTCCTTAAAATTTTCCATTTTTGTTCTAAGGATCTACCTTCTAGTCGCTAGGCTAAGACTGAATGTACTGGCTCAGATACCAATTGTTGGAAATACTAAGATGAGGGGGTGAATCAATATTTCCTTTTACAATTGTTATTTTATACTAGTTAAGATCACTTAAAAACTAGAACACAAAATGAACAAAAAAGGAATAACTTTAATAACAATAATGGGGAGGACTCCAATCCTCAATTTACATCAATAAATTTATACAAATTTATAATTGCTTCAGGGCTCCAAGCCTCGATGAATTCTCTATAATATTCAATCAAACTAGGCTCCAATCTGTACTATACCAAGGTCGAACTTAGTTTTCTTGAGGACTCCAATCCTCTCAACAATTTATGCTCCTACCTAGTTTTCCACAATGCTCCAACTTTATGTGAGGAATCTGATCCTATAAGCCTCCAACCCTTTGTTTCAATTCCTTAGGATGGTTTCAATGCTTTCTTAAGGACTTCTAAAAGCTTCTCCAACATGTCTCGGAGGATTTCTCCAAGTATTCGACTGCTCCAGCAAAGGATTACAACCTACTCCAAGTTTCTCTTCAACAAATGCTTTCAAGACACTATTACATCATCAAAATCAGAAACTCTTCAAGTTTTGTGGAAATTTTCTCCAACACTCTTCATATTTTCTTCAAGTCCGCTACAAGAAAGACACCAAAAAAGCCTTTAAAGAATGCTCCAAATTTGTTCTACAATTGTCTTCAAACCTTTTACAGATTTTCCTTCAAAAGATCTTGGATGTGCTATAAATAAGTGTCTCCAAGATTGCTCATATCTTCAAAAAATATATTTAGAATTAATTGCTCCAAATTTGTCACTTAGGTAGGGCTTCAAGTCTTCTTCAAAAAATCTCCAAGATCCATTCAAAATATACTTCATAAAGTTTCTCGATAAATGTATTTGAGTTTGCAAATAGATTTCTTCATAAGGGGATGCTCCAAATAGATGTCTCTTCTTCAAAATTATGTCAAAAGGATGTATTTAAATATTTCTTTAGGACTACTCTCAAGCACTAAATATTTTATACAACAATTTTTTTACCACATATCTGAAGTTCTTTTGTCCCACAAGCCTTTAAAAGAACGAACCCTTAGGACCTACAAATCTACCCACCTAATAGTCTTGAATTTCTTAAAAATGAGTGCCCCCTCTATTTTTATTCCAAATGTACAATCCAGTGATTTTATTAAGATATAGAAAGTGAGTAGATTCCATTGTTCCAAGAAAAGGATGGGTTTTCCTTCTAATTTTTGGTTCCTCCCTTTTCCTCCTAGATTAAAGTCACTCCCAATATCTATGGAATCGAGTAGATTAAGAGGTTGGTTTTCTTGATGGACTAAAGGAATTGAATTTTTCCTCCAGGTAGCATGGGACCATAACATTTAGAGAAAATAGGTTTCCATGGACTGTAGGATTTGAGATTGGATAGTTAAGATCCAGAAAGAAGTAAAAATACTTAGGATTTACATGGAATTTAGGACTTGAAATCGGATATTCAGGATATAGAAAGAATAAAATATACTTAGGATCATGACCTCTTATCCATTCCATATGATACATAAGTCACCTGATTGTCCCTTGGTGTATGTTGAAACTAATTAGCAGTTGTGCCCCCATTTTGTTTACTCTTTGGTTGATGGACTCGCCATGCATATTTGTTTCTTAAACCAACACGATGGTTGGTTTATCATTTCTCCTTTTTTCCCTTATAAAAAATTGTTTTCCTTTATATTTGAGGCCTCTTATGTCCTAGGAGATGATTTTCATTGATTAGGAGTGGAGTTGGAGGGATAAACCTCCGAGGTAAGTTTCATTTATGTTGATTTAAGTAATATTTATCTTAGTTCCTTCAATATTTGTTAGTTTCTCTTTCTTCTTATTTTTTCTGATCCTCCATGTATGGATTAGCAAAGTATTTTAGGTTTGGGACATTAAATCTAAGTGGATTGAATCTATATTATCCTTGCAAATATTTTTGAGCTTGTCGTTGAGACTTGAGGAAATATTTTCTAATAATATTGGCTTGATGTTGTGGAATGGAGTGTGGGTATTTTCATTTCTAGGATTTTGCGAGGTTAGGGATGTCAAGGGAATCTAGATCCATGTCCTCTATCTCTTCATTGTGTAGGTTGGGATTGGGATTTGTGGTTGGGGGATTTTGGGGATTATAATCAAAGTGGGTAATATGAGTGGGCTAAAGGGTGTCTAAAGGAATATTAAGACCAATAGAATCAAGAATTTCATGTTCTATGGGATAGGAGTTCGTGGATTGGCATATGGAGGAGAGGGAGGCAAGAGGGTCAAACTGTTGCTAGTGGTAGGAGTTGTTCATTTGAGTCATAGCAAAAATTAAAATCAAAATCAAAATATTGTTCTTTAAATCCATCCATGTTATACAATAAAAATAATTACCAGTTGAATAACAAGTAAATTCTAGCCATAACAAGAAGTAAGTAAATTGAAACATGTAAACTTTGGCCACAACAGGAAGCAAGTAAATTCTAGCCATAAAAATTTGTTTTCCTTTATATTTGAGGCCTCTTATGTCCTAGGAGATGATTTTCATTGATTAGGAGTGGAGTTGGAGGGATAAACCTCCAAGGTAAGTTTCATTTTTTTTTATTTAAGTAATATTTATCTTAGTTCCTTCAATATTTGTTAGTTTCTCTTTCTTCTTATTTTTTTTTTATCCTCCATGTATGGATTAGCAAAGTATTTTAGGTTTGGGACATTAAATCTAAGTGGATTGAATCTATATTATCCTTGCGAAAATTTTTGAGCTTGTCGTTGAGACTTGAAGAAATATTTTCTAATAATATGACTTGATGTTGTGTGGGTATTTTCATTTCTAGGATTTTGCAAGGTTAGGGATGTCAAGGGAATCTAGATCCATGTCCTCTATCTCTTCATTGTGTAGGTTGGGATTGGGATTTGTGGTTGGGGGATTTTGGGGATTATAATCAAAGTGGGTAATATGAGTGGGCTAAAGGGTGTCTAAAGGAATATTAAGACCAATAGAATCACTAATTTCATGTTGTAGGGGAAAGGAGTTCGTGGGTTGGCGTGTGGAGGAGAGAGAGGCAAGGGGGTCAAACTGTTGCTAGCGGTAGGAGTTGTTCTTTTGAGTCATAGCAAAAATTAAAATTAAAATTTAAATATTTTTCTTTAAATCCATCCATGTTTGTTATACAATAAAGAGAATTACCACTTGAACCCATAACAAGAAGAAACATGTAAACTCTGGCCATAACAGGAAGTAAGTAAATTGAAACATGACAACATCCCAAAAATCCTCCATTTATTTTTGAATTAAAAAAATAAAATTCTGGAAACCACTTTATGATGTGTGAATGAATGAAGTCAGTCATATAGGCGTAGTACCTTGATGATTATGGAACATTTTATCAAAAACAATGCTCTATTATGGAAAAGGTAACTGATTGTTTTGTCAATAGATGTGACCTAAGTGTTAACTTTTAGGTCTCTCCACCGTCAAAACTTCCTCTTTCACAACCTCTTTCACAAGAGGTATACCGATAAAGTTACAATTTATAAGAGTTCTAATATACATTTTAGATGCAATGTATCTTAATTATAATTTATGTCACAGTTACTTAAGGTAATGCAATTGATAGTAGAATAATGAAGAATCATCTTACTCTATGCGGGAAACATTCTATGTCTATGGCATATTGTATCAAAAAAATAGCTGTCGATATCATAAACACGTCAGTTTGAGTGATTATAAATTATATTCCGATTATAAAAAATAAGAAAACGCAGGAGAAGTTTATGAAAGAAAAGGTAGTATGCATGCATGTGACATTTTTAAAAGCCAAAGTGAAGTGAAGTGAAGTGAGAGCAGGTGTGTATTTTAAGAGTTCCAGGAAGTGAAGTGAAGTGAGAGCCGGTGCGTATTTTAAGAGTTCCAGGAAGGGAAGGGAAGGGAAGGGAAGTGAAGTGAAGTGAGAGCTGGAGTGTATTTTAAGAGTTTCAGGAGAGATGATGTACAGGTTAAGGGTTTCATAATATGAAAATAGAAAAACAAAGCTCTAAGTAAACTAAAGTGATCAGAGGTGTCTACCTTTTAGAGTTAAAAAAGAGAAAACAAAGACAGGTACGGTACGTTACCTTACCAATCTGATGTATATAGCTATAATTGTTGTCACCTTCAATCATCAGATTGACTGCATTGAATATAGCTGTAATTGTTGTTGCCATCAATCATCAGAGATTGATTAACTGCATTGAGTGAATGAAAAATAATGGAACAGCTTAATTGGCCCACAACAGTAGCAGCCTTGGCCATCAATATAGTGGATATTGATCATGATCCCCAGGCCGAGGAGGAGGTGAAGGAACAGTACAGTAGCAACTTAAAGCGCGGCTGCGGCTTCATCTCATCTAGCTTAAACAGGTTCATGTCTTCAATCAAGATGAAACAAAGCATAGCGGCAGAGTGGGTGCAGAGTTATATAAGCGGGCCGAGATCAGTGATGGCCATTAATAATAATTGCTCAATTCACGAGGACTATGAATTCAACAGTAGTAGAAGTGTGGTTTCTGATGATGATAAAATTAGTATATGTTTCCACAGGGCCACACGCATAGCTTTCTGCTGCAAATCCCTCAACAAGAATAACACTTCGCTCATGAATATCCTCAACGAAATAAACATAATGTGTAGGGTCTTCGGTTACGAGGAGGGTATTGTGTGACTTCATGCGGTTTACGAGGATTCACAGAATATACATCTAGTTTTGGAGCTGTGCAGCCGAGGAGATCTGTGGAAAATGTTTGTGCAAAGAGGCGGTTACAAGGATGCAGAATTGGAAGCTGCCTTGATCTTCAGGCAGATGATGGAAAGCATTTTATATTGCCATGCAAAGGGTGTTGTTCATAGAGATATCAAATTGGAAAATATATTCTTGACAGCTGGCAGTGATGATCTCAGGCATCCAGTGGTCAAGCTAGGTGACTTCGGTCTTGCAGCTACGCTCTTTGAAAAAGGTAACTAATTCGGTATTTAATTAAATTATCAGCTGGTTTTGTTTTGAACAAATATATATATATATGGCAAAACTGTTTTAATTGTTCACAAAATAAATAAATAAGCGACAGAGGGAATTTTTATAATTTGGGGTAGTATCGTCCAGTAGTTATTTTATAAATATAATATTTTGTAAATTTGATAATTCAAATTTATTTTTATTTTAAATAATTATTGGTCGAAAAATACTGTAGGAGGTGGGCGTAAACTTCTGTATGATCAAGTGGGAACCCCTGCTTACGTTGCTCCTGAAATCATGAATGGGCAAGGTGGATATACAGAGAGCGTGGATATTTGGAGCGCTGGAGTGTTGCTGTATGCGATGCTCAGTGGTGGATTCCCATTCCATGGTGAGAGCCTGTTGGAACTCAAGGGTAGGATTTTAAAGGAAGATGTTGATCTCAAAAATGGCGTGTGGAACACAATTTCAGTGCTGGCCAAAGACCTCATCTCACGCATGCTCGTCAAAGATCCACAACACCGCCTCAACGCAACACAAGTCCTCAGTAAGTAACACCCAGCTCCTTAATTAATTAATTATCTCATCATTTTAATTTGCACTACAGTACATGAATTAATTTAATCTCTTTAATGGATTAATGGATGGACGTGTATCTAATCTCTCTTTAATGGATTAATGGATGGACGTGTATCTAATCTCTCTCTTTTATATTAATGGATATTGCCGGTGTTTGTAATTACAGGGCACCCTGGTTGAATTTTGAGACAAGCTGTCAAAAAAACTATTGAATATTGGTTCACAATTGTTTGCACTGCGCGGCGCGGGTGAATTATCAAGCGAATTAACGAATTTGAAGATGCCACCTGATGTGGAATCGGCTCTGTTTAATGCAGCTATGCTTGTGGGTAGAGAATGTGGCAGTACTGGCCGTGACAATTTGCCTTCGGGCGGAGACTGGTCATCTGTTTAGTTTAATGCCGCTAATGGTATGTAGATCAGAATATGGCCATAACAATTTGCCAATATCTGTTTAATGCTTCACTATATGGCCATAATAGTACAATTTGCCTTCATCCCCACAAGACTCAGCTTTGCTTTTCTATTTTCATCAGAGAGAGCTAGCCCGTCACCAAATTCAATTCGTTATCGTCTTTTTTTTTCTGGTGGTACAAAGCTTTATTCACCACCCTGCAGAACGAATGCATTGTGGACACATGTTCATGACATTTTGATAAAAATGTATATATTTGGATTTTTTTCACCATGCAAACTATATCTATTTTGGATAAAAATGCATATATTTGGATTTTTTTATATCTTTGACTTATTAAGAGTAAATATTTCTAAATTTTTATTCACCATGCAAACTATCTCCATTTTTGATAAAAATGTATATATTTGGAATTTTTTTATATCTTTGAATTATTAACAGTAAATATTTCTATTTCTTTTTTAGTCATAATTTCATATTTTATTTATGTAATTTCATGCAATAAGTAATTGATGATCATAATTCATGCAATATTATATAAATTAATTGATAATTTTAGTGATAAGAGTAAATATTTCTATTTTTTCTAATGTAATTTAATGTAGTTATTGATGATCCTTATGCACACAACATTATATAAATTAATTGATATTTTTATTAATAAAAGTAAATATTTATATTTTTTCTAATGTAATTTAATGCAGTAATTATTTGATATTTTTATCGATAAAGTAAATATTTCTATTTTTTCTAATGTAATTTAATGTAGTAATTATTTGATATTTTTAAATTTTTTTTTCTTTTCCTAATAATACTAATTCTATTTATGCAAGTGATAATCGGGTATAAAACTGCTTCCAGCTTTTCAAATTGTGGTGAGCTCTAGAACTAGGCTTGATATCCAGTGTTTAACATAAAACCTAATCACCTTTAGCAACAATATTTTTCATACTGCAATATTTAAACTATATTAATTAATATTTTTATTCACCAGGAATATAATATTTTTTCTAATGTAATTTGTAAATGAATTAATTGATGATCATTATGTGCTATAACATTTTAGTGTAGATTAATTGATATTTTTATTGATAACAATAAATATTTCTATTTTTTTAATACGTAACCAACAAAAATGAAATTATCATATAATGATTAATATTTTTATTTATGTAATTTAATGTAGTAATTGATGATCATTATGCATGCAATATTATATAAATTAATTGATATTTTTATTCATAAGAGTAAATATAATATTTTTTCTGATGTAATTTAATGCAGTAATTTGTGATCATTATGCATGCAACATTATATAAATTAATTGATATTTTTATTGACAAGAGTAAATATTTCTATTTTTTCTATGTCATAAATGAAATGTAAAAAATGAAATTATCATATAATGTTTAATATTTTTATTTATGTAATTTAATGTAGTAGCAATATTATATAAATTAATTGATTTTTTATTCATAAGAGTAAATATAATATTTTTTCTAATGAGAGTCAACAATGTCCTCATATTTAACTTGCACCCTAGAAGAGAAGGTTAGTGCAAAACCAACATATACTTTTCTATTCAATGTAGCCAATGCTAACAGCCTGCTATGCAATTACACTTCCAAAGAAGTCATGTGTAGCTTTGAAAGCTCGATTTAATCCTACTACATGGCAATCAAAAGAGTATGGTATATCTTGTTTCACCACATATCCAAATTACACCCCGAAACCAAAAATTTTGAAGTCCGAATTAAAAATCAAAGTGATCAAGTTGCCTTGAATTCATCTTCAGGAGTTGCAGTATAGTCCAAATCACAACAATTTTGGGGTAAATTTGGGGTTTCTTCACCCAAGAGTCTCTTTGTTGGAACTTCATGAGAAAATCTAAGAAGCTCCTTCCTCGGAACCAAGTTAACTGTCCGCTTCCTCTCATACATAGACTTGAAACCATCAATCCTCACAAGAGGAACCACACTCACTCTAACCTCTTCCACAAGTCATTTGCAATTTCTACAATTTCATACTTACATTTAACTTCTGGAGGAGTGTCTTCATTCCAAGATGAATTCCACTCTCTGTACAAGGCCCAAACATCACCCTTTTTGGGAAATATCCTAATAGTTCTTTTAGGACCTTTCTCCCATGCAACAATATGAGAAAAAATATTTAGCACGTTGTTGTTGGCATGTTTTCCATGCTTCAGATTCCCACAAACCTAGTAAAATATATCATCCAACCAGTTAGTGATACTCACACCTTCAATGAAATAAAGATCCATTTTACAAGAATTACAATCTAGGAAGACTACATGAAAATTGAAAAGTTTTAACCAAATTTCTAAGCACATAAACAAAAAATTAGTTAGACTAGCAAGCACATATACAGAAAAAGGAATCATAAATACTACAGACAAAATTTTTGTTGAACAACCAAAGAGATAAATAATAACATAAATACTTTTCCAAAGTAGAAGGCATTGCAGACAAAACATAGAATCAACAAAGTGCACATGGAGGTGGTAGGGAAATGGCGCAGCTGAAATCTTATGGTCACGGGTAGGTAAGAAGGGATGTCGAATAAATGGACAGGATGCATCATTTTCCTTAGGAATCATAGAGTGGATTTAGTAGTTATATTGGCATCTTCATCCCCCAACATATGATAAATTAGGGACAAAATGGGTTGAATGGGCTTTGTAAAGAGGGTTATAAGGAAACTGTCAACAATAGGGAGAGATTGTAGGCCGAGAGCCAGGACCATTTGGAGAAAGGATTGTTTCTCATTAATTGCAAGGGTAGTGTAATGGTAGACCAACATGGTTTCTATAAATTGTTGGAGTTCTGGAGAGGTTGGGTAAATCAGGGCTTTTTGAGTTAGCCTTGGGGTCACCTCAAGGATTTTGACCCCAGTGCAAGAGACAAAATTTTTTTTATAATCTATGTAAGCGATGGTCAACTAGGAGACAAAATCGGGGAAATGATGTATTAAGAGTGCAATTTGGTAGTAGAGGCTTGAGTCGACCACTTGAAATAAGGCTTCTTCACTGATGTCATTACCATATAAATTGAATCGAAGGTCAATGAGTTAGTAGGCATAGGAGGTGTATCCAATTTTCATCTCTATGTCCCTAAGATGTTCAACACTAGATGAGGGTTTGAGCTCTCGGGCTTTAGGGGTATTGGCGGCCGCTTTATTCAAGTTTCAAGGAATATTCAAATCATTTATAATTGAAAGGGACCAAACAGTTACCTAGTTGTCCTGGAACTGGCTGAAAACGACGTTGGAGGGAGGTTTTGGATCAAATGAGTGATCAGAAAAAATTTCAAACAGATGACTACCTAGAGATGGTTGCATTAGGAAACAATACAAAAAAAATAAAAATTTAAGGTGGAAATGGATTTTATAGATGGAGAGAGGGAGATGGTCAGCTGGCATGGGATGATGTCATGGGGGGACACATGGCATAATGGGATTGGGTAACAAAATTAGACAGGTGTACGAGGGTGGGGGGCAGACAAGTTACCGTTTACCTTTTGAATTTATCACTCACTTGAATTAGCGTTGGCAGATTGTCCCTCATGGTGAGTTGTCCCCACCATCCTTCGGTGGGTAGGAGAGCGGGAGGTTGGATCCATCGGTTACCCCGCAGAATCAATCTGGTTCGTTGGATCAGTGGGATCTCTATTTTGACTCATCAACTCTAGGGGGTAGTGCCTGCTTATCACCCGCGCAGGTTACCCCCTCCCCCCGTCCCTCCGAAATTCTTCTTGCGGCTAGTCGAGAAGAGATGTATGACGATCCACCCCCAAACCACTCGATCATTAAACAAAATTGTGCACTCATTCAAAAATCCTCCTTTAGCTTGTTGCACTTAGTTGGTGGGGGTTTCGTGAGCATTGTTTTTTATCTTAGATCTTCTGTCATGGCTCTAGGGCCTTATAGTTTCACCTAAAGCTGATCTAATTGGTTTTTTAGCTAGGAGCCTGAAATTAAACCTCTCAGCCTTCTTGGAAAATTGATGAAGGGAAACAACATAATATATATATAGAAATATAATATATCTAGCTATGTTATATTTAGGACAAAGGTCAGATGTATTGAATTCTCCTTTGCATAATTGATTATCTTTGAAATACCTATTGTAGGTTAAATTGAAGATATTGGTATGAATTAAAGTTGAATAAGTAGTATTAGGAAGATCATGTTTGTTGTTTTCATATATTACTTTGAAGAACCGGTTATGCCTTCATGATTATATTAAAGTATATATTTGATAACCTAAGTGAAGATATATGTCACTTGGCATATTAAATTTGAAGAGTTGAATATAATTGTAAGGGTATATGAATTAAGGTCTCGTCATTCCTACAGTGGATGTGTTGTCAAGCAGTGTAATTGTATACAATAGTTCTATATCCTTGCAGAAGTAAGCCTCAGGGTCTTATCATCATTTCCCTACAAAATTTGTTTAAAGACATCTATTGTTAAGTAGTAAGGAATGTGCTCCTAAACATATACTTTGAAAAAATTGATTGACTATGGTTGAAAACCCAATTAGAAAGGTGTTGGAGTAGCATGCAGACGTAACAGTGAGATAGTATCAGAATTGATGCATTACTATTGATAGTAACCTTATGAGTGACAGTGACTTGAGCGCATGAGTGTAACTTCAACAGTGTATACATATTTCCTAGCAGTGACCTTGGTACATGATAGTCAAATTTTGAAGCATGTTCCATTGATAGATTTCATACACCATTGAAGAGATGATATAACATTTTTGCAACAATTGTACACCATAGATATAATATTTTGGTATCAAATTTATTTTTATTTGAAATAATTATTGGTTGAAAAATATTGTAGGAGGTGGGCGTAAGCTTCTGTATGATCAAGTGGGAATCCCAGCTTACGTTGCTCCTAAAATTATGAATGGGGAAGCAGCTGGATATATAGAGAGCGTGGAAAAAATACAAGAAGTCATTGTATTTGCTGCCTTATCTTTCACTACTGCGTGCTTTTCGACTCTTGAAGTTGCCTGCAAGTTGTTGTTTAAAGCTGTCTGCAAGACGCTGTTTGACATTGCGTACAATAAGGAATTTGTAAGCCCTTAATTTAATTTAGCAGTCGAAGGTGTATGATTCATTTCTTTAATATTTTTTTTAATCTAGCATTTACCTCCTTTCAAAAGTTTGTATATGAGATGATCTTGTTGGATCAAAACTCTGCACAATTTTATTTTTAGTTGATTGGTTTGGATTTTTAGCCTATAGCAAAAAGGGATTTATTCAATGTATATTAATGAGGATGTTGAAAGGAGAGGAATGAGGATGTTCAATGTTGGTGTGAATCTTCAATGATGGGATTTATAAGATTAAGGCATTGAAGTTAAAAGGAGTCACCTTCATCCAAAGTCTATTTGTGCTATCTATTTGGAAGTGTTTTAAAAAGATTTGTTTTCATATTTTTTTATTACTTTAAACATGGCCCTGACAAGTCAATTTGAAATCCCTACGCCTCTATTTAGTGGGAAGAATTATGATTTTTGGATTCTTAAAATGCAAGCATGCTTACAAGGTTTAGGTTTTTGGGAATCAATAGAATTAGGGTTCACAGAACCTAACGCAAATACAATTGTTGGAA
The DNA here is from genome assembly GCA_034641835.2 of Pinus albicaulis. Taxonomy (NCBI): domain Eukaryota; kingdom Viridiplantae; phylum Streptophyta; class Pinopsida; order Pinales; family Pinaceae; genus Pinus; species Pinus albicaulis. Next base: position 32,155,507 of record CM076583.1, on the reverse strand, counting down.
TGAGTACTGCTCAAAGAAAACAATTTGATGAAATTAAACAGAAAAAAGGTAGAGCAAGGTCATGCATTTTAAATTCATTAGATGACTCTATCTTTCCTAAAATCACTACCGCTAAAACTGCTAAATCAATTTGGGATGTACTTAAGGTTGCTTATCAAGGAAATGATAAAGTAAAAATGGTAAGATTACTGACTCTCAGAACACAATTTGAAACACTTAAAATGACTGAATCAGAAACCGTTGATCAGTTAATGACTAAATTATGGATGTTTTTAATCAGCTTCGGATAAATGGTGAAGAAATAGAAGACCAAAGAATTGTTGAAAAATTTCTTCGATGTTTGCCTAAAAAAATTGACATAATTGTTACTGTTTTTGAATCGAGAGAATTAACAAAATTATCTATGGAAGAATTAACTGGTTCTTTTTTGGCTCATGAAGCAAGAATTAATTTAGATGCCAGTAATTTAGAGCATGCTTTCAAAACTAAAGCTTCTATGGATAGAGGTAGAGGCAGAGGTTTTCGTGGCAGGAGAGGAAAAGGTAGAGGGTAGTCTCAGTCTAATGATAAATCACAGGTAGCTCAAACACATTCAGAGTAGTCTCAAATGATCATGGTCATAGGTGGATAGATAAATCTAAAATTAATTGTCACTAATACAAAAAATATGGCCATTATAAGTCTGAATGTCGAAAAATACAGTATGTTTTGAATAAAAGCAAAGCCAATGTCATAAACATTGAATGTGAAACATCAGATGCTTTATTTTTGGCATTCCAAGTGACTGTGAAAGTACCTAATAAATATGTTTGGTTGGTTTACAGAGCATGTAGAAATCATATGAATGGCCATAGTGATTTGTTTTCACATCTTGATACATCTTTCAGTTCTTCTATTGGTTTGGGTGATGATCGCCAAGTTAAAGCTTCGGGAAAGGGTGTTGTATCTATCTTAACCAAACAAAATGTTGTGAAGAATATCTATGATGTTTATTATGTACCCAATTTTAAGCATACTTTGTTGAGTGTTGGTCAGTTAGATGCACATGGTTATGATGTTAGCTTTCACAACACTACTTGCACGATTTCTGATAAACATAAGTCTCTTGTTCCAAAGATTCCTACGACAAAGAACATGATTTATCAATTACAATTGCAAAGTGAGAAATTGTATGCACATAGTGTTTCAACGCCCACTGACTCTGATCCGTGGCATTTGCGATATGGTCATTTACCTATCAAAAGTATGAGTTTGTTGCAAAGACAATCTATGGTGAAAGGTTTTTCTACTTTGTCTGATCATATCTCTTCCTATACAAGTTGTATAATGGGTAAACATAAGAAATATAATTTTGTTTCAACCTCTAATAGAGCCCAAGAACAACTAGAATTAGTGAATACAGATTTGTGTGGTCCAATGCAAGAAAAATGAGTTATTGGCAGTCTCTATTTTCTTACTTTCATTGATGATTTTAGCAGGAAAATTTGGGTGTATTTCATCAATTACAAATCTGAAAAATTTTCCAAGTTTAAAGAGTTTAGAGCTGAGGCTAAAAAACAGAGTGGCAAGTTTATTAAAGTTCTGAGGTCTGATAAAGGAGGTGAGTATGAATCTAACAAATTTATTGATTTTTACAAACAACATGGTATTAAAAAACAAACGATGACCAGTTATACTCCACAGAAAAATGGAGTCACAGAAAGAAAGAATCAAGCAATTATGAATATGGCTCAAATTTTGCTTAAAACATGAAATTTGTCTAAATATTTATGGGCTGAAGTAGTTGCATGTTCGGTATATATTTTGAATAGATCACCAACTTCCAGTGTTCAAATTTTTGTACTAGAAGAAGCATGGAGTGGACAAAAGGTATCTGTTTCACACTTTTGAGTATTTGGTTGTATTGCTTTCGCTAATTTTCCAGAAAACTTGAGAAAAAATCTTGATGATAGGAGAAAAAACTATATTTTTATAGGATATAGTGATCAATCTAAGGCATACAGATTGTTTAATCCTATAACTAAGAAATTTGTCATAAGTCGAGATGTGAAATTTCTGGAAGACAAGTCTTGGAATGAAATGGAGAACAATACTTGTCCTAATCCTTTTATTCTGTTAGACGAACATCAAGCACCTGCAACAAGCACTCCAATTTTACAGGTTCAAGACAAAACCAATAGTAGTTCATCAAGCAGTAGCAGTTCATCATCTTTTGAGTCTGATTCTGATAATCCTAAAATGAGAAACTTATGTGATATTTATGCACAAGATGGTGTTGATGATATTGTAAATTTTTCATTTCTTTCATTTCAACCTACTTGTTTTGAAGAGGCTATAAAGGACAAAGAATGGGTAGACACTATGAATAATGAAATCGATGCTATTGAAAGAAATCAAACTTTGGATTTGGTTGATTTACCTAATGATAAAAATTCTATAGGTGTTAGATGGGTTTTTAAAACAAAGTTAAATTAGAGAGGTGAAGTTGATAAGCACAAAGCAACATTAGTTGCCAAAGGTTTTTCACAGCAACCTGACATAGATTATGGTGAAAAATTTGCACCTGTAGCAAGAATTGATACTATTTGATTTGTATTAGCTATTACAGCATAAAACAAGTGCCTGATTTACCAAATGGATGTAAAGTCTGCTTTTTTGAATGAAGAAGTGTATGTTAATCAACCACCTGGTTTCGAAATCAAAAATCAAGAACATAAGGTGTACAAGTTGAAGAAATCATTGTATGGCTTGAAACAAGCTTTAAGAGCTTGGTACAGCCGAATAGACCATTACTTGTTGAATAATGGTTTCAGAAGGAGCGACTGTTGGGTGTGGAGCCTGATTTTCATCCTGATTCAGAGATCCTTGTTTTAGCTGGATGTATACCCCAGGAAAACTGTACACCCTTGTAGTGGGAGTTTCGGGGGCAAGGCCCCCGAAGCTAAAAACAGATGTAAATTTGCCTTGTAAAAGTATAGTAATTTCTAGTCAATCTGGTCGTTCATTAGGCAGATGATCTGACCGTAGAAGTTATGTTTAGTTTAGGGTTTTTTTGCCCTAGAAGGAAACTCCTCTCTTTGTATGAGGGTATTGTATTGCAGCTGTGTAATATATGTGCATTCTCTGAGAGGGAAATAGATAGGGAGACTATGAGAGCGAACAGAGGATATTACAGTGGATCTGCTGTAGGTTTTGTCTATTCATTTTGTTGGATAATAGAAAGGAAGGACTGGCTGTTCGAGGTGGACGTAGCCCAAATTGGGTGAACCACATATATCTGTGTCTCTCTGGTTTTATGTGTTTTGTGTGCTTGTATTTTCCACATATTTTATGTGTTGCATTGCTCCATAATATATAATTTTCTAACAATTGGTATCAGAATCGAAGGTATATTTGGCTGATAAACTCGCAGGAAAGAAGGGTTCTTGGTTCGAGTGGGAGCAATGGCAGAAGCTGGTGAGTTTAGGGTCGAGAAATTTAATGGCCAAAACTTCCTGCTGTGGAAGATGCAGATGGAAGATTATCTGTATCAGAAATATTTGTACCTACCATTGAGCGGAAAAACAAAGAAGCCAGCGGCCATGACAGACACGGAATGGAACATTCTCGATAGAAAGACACTCGGAACAATACGGTTGTGACTTGTGGCGTCATTCGCCTTCAATATTTCGAAGGAAACAACAACAGAGGGTTTGATGCAGACGTTAGCGAAACTATATGAAAAACCCTCAGCCTCAAACAACGTATTTCTTATGAAACGACTATTTAATATGAAGATGTCAGAAGGTGGATCTATTGCAGACCATTTAAATGATCTTAATACAGTTACCAGTTAGTTAAGTTCTGTAGGGGTAAAATTTGATGATGAATTTAGAGCTCTGTTATTCTTGTGCTCATTGCTAGAGAGTTAGAATGGTTTATTAATGGCCATTAGTAACTCTGTCTCTGGATCTAGTACTTTAAAGTTTGATGATGTTGTCAGTGCTATCCTTAGCGAGGAAATGCGACAGAAAATCTCTGGTGAGACATCGGGTAATGCTTTGAGTGCAGAGTCTAGGGGAAGGAGAATGGAAAGAGGAAAGAGCTCAGGATATCACAGTAAATCAAGAAAAGGTAGATCCAAGTCCAGATCGGGGATAGTGTGCTGGAAATGCGGAAAGAAAGGACACCTAAAGAAAGACTATAGATCTCGGAAGGGAAAAGAAGGAGACGCGCAACAAGAAAAAAATCATGAAGCAAATGTGACAGGTGATGTGTTAAAGGATGCTTTGATTATTTCTTTCGAAAATGTTACTGATTCCTGGGTAGTAGATTCAGGGGCCTCATTCCATGCCACACCTGATAAGAAATATTTTCATGACTATGTTCAAGGAGATTTTGGACAAGTCTATTTGGGTGATGATAAACCCTGTAAAATTGTTGGAATGGGTAAAGTTCTTGTAAAACAACAGAATGGAAACCAATGGCTATTAAAGGAGGTAAGGCATGTTCCAGATCTGAAGAAAAATTTGATTTCAACAGGGCAGTTAGGCGATGAAGGTTGTGTGACAACTTTCACAGATAAAACTTGGAAGGTCACCAAAGGAGCCCTGGTAATAGCAAAAGGCGAAAAGGTTGGTACATTGTATTTATGCAATGGTATTTCTAACTCTGTTAATGCTTTAACCTCTAAAGGAGCAGATGCAAGATTATGGCATCATAGGCTCGGACACATGAGTGAGAAGGGGATGAAGATTCTTCACTCAAGAAATTTGTTGCCAGGTTTGAAGAATGTTGATTTGGATTTCTGTGAAAATTGCATTTATGGAAAACAAAAGAGAGTCAGATTTCTCAGAGTTGGGAAAGAAAAGAAGAGCGGAAAATTGGAGCTTGTGCATACAGATGTATGGGGACCTGCTCAGGTATCATCTCTCGGTGGCTCTCGTTATTATGTTACTTTTATTGATGATGCAACTAGAAAAACATGGATTTATTGTATTCAGAATAAATCTAATGTATTTGATACTTTCAAGAAATGGAAAGCTTTCGTTGAGATTGAGACAGGAAAGAAGTTGAAGTGTCTCAGATCAGACAATGGAGGTGAATATTGCAGCAAAGAGTTTGATAGGTAATGTTCAGAGCATGGAATTCGTAGAGAGAAGACAGTTCCAAGAACACCACAAGAAAATGGTGTGTCAGAAAGGATGAACAGAACAATCATGGAGTGTGCAAGGTGCATGAGATTGCATGCAGGATTGCCTTTACAATTTTGGGCAGATGTTGTAGATAATGTTGTTTATCTAATAAACAGAGGGCCTTCAAGTTCCTTGAATGGTGGTATTCCAGAGGAAGCATGTACAGGTAAAAAGGTAAACTACTCCTTTTTAAATCCTTTTGGTTGTGAGGACTTTGTCCATATTAATAAAGAAAATAGAACAAAGCTTGAGGCAAAATCAAAGAAATGTGCCTTTATTGGATATGGTGTTAATGATTTTGGTTATCGCTTATATGATTATGAAAATCACAAAATCATTAGGAGCAGAGATGTAATATTCAATGAAAAGGTCTTGTATAAGAATCAGTTGCAGGAAAAGAAACAGGAAAAAGAAAGCAAGGAATACATGGTTCTTGATGAGATAACTGAAAAAGTAAAGGTGCCTGGAAATAATAATAATCAACAACCACAGCAGCAACAACCACCACAACAGCAACAGGCACCTCAAACACCTGAAAGTGGTGTTAGAAGATCTACCAGGATAAGTAGACCCCCTGAAAATACTCTCCTTCATTATATTATTTATTGCTGACTGATTCTGGTGAACCTGAATGTTATGAAGAAGCAATGCAGGTTGAAAGTAGGAAGAAGTGGGAGCTAGCCATGGAAGAAGAGATGGACTCCTTAATGAATAACCAGACTTGGGACTTAGTCAGGTTGCCTGCAAGTAAAACTACATTGCAGAATAAATGGGTTTACAGGCTGAAGGAAGAAGATGGAGGAAAATAGAGGTACAAAGCTAGACTTGTGGTGAAGGGGTTTGCACAGAAGAAAGGTATTGATTTTGATGAATTATTTTCTCCTGTTGTTAAGATGACTTCAATCAGAACTATCTTAAGTCTTGTAGCAGCGGAAGATTTACATCTTGAACAGTTAGATGTAAAGACAACATTTCTCCATGGAGATTTGGAGGAAGAGATATACATGCAGCAACCAGAAGGATATGAGGTCAAAGGGAAAGAAAAACTGGTGTGAAAGTTAAAGAAGAGCTTGTATGACTTAAAACAGGCTCCAAGGCAGTGGTATCTAAAATTTGACAAGTTTATTTCTGAACAAGGTTATACTAGATGTCACTTTGATCATTGTGTTTATCTGAAAAAACAAAATGATGGCAACTATATTATATTGTTATTGTATGTAGATGACATGCTTGTTATGATTTAGGAAAGGAATGGGGAGAAAAGGAATCAACTTTTCATTCATTCGTGATGTCAAAGTTATGATTTAGGAAAGGAAAGGGGAGACAAGAAAGTGATAATAAGTTTCAGAGGATATCCTACATGATGAGGATGTCTAAAGCGTTTATTGACATTGTAAAGTAAAATATGTTTCCTCGGGATATATTTGCAATCCACATGTCAACGATATCAAAAAGACTAATCCTGTGGTAAATATTGTTCATACAAATCCATAAGTTGATCTTCTTAACTTCATAGGAATACGTGGAATTTTTATTAAGTTTCCCTTTGATTCAATTATGATTTAGATCTTTTGTGTATGTGGTTTATGCCCTCCATATATAAACCTGATGAAACACTTCACTTTCAATGAATTGTCTTCCATGACAATTAGAGGATATTTCTTTGTGTATATAAATATTTTGGAGGTTAATTGCTACTTTATTTTGCTATCCATCCCATAGGTGTTTGGTCTTATGAGATTGATATTCTAAATTATGTGGAATTTTATGTTTTTTGTTGATCTTACCCAGGAGGAATTGAACATTTAATCTCTTGCTATACAATAACTTCAGAACAAGGCAATTACCAATTGAGCTACACCCCGTGGGCATCTCAAATATATGACATTGATCACCTCCTTTTTCTAAATTATCTTAGGAATTGAGTTATCCAGTACCCAATAAATATTATATGAAAAAAACACATACAATGGTAGATCTATGATGCAATGTTTTCTCAAATAGGTGACCATAAAGACACCTCCACTTACTAGTCTAAGGTCCCCGACTTAGTTCACCTCAACATCTCACATCAATAGTTATAAGTCTTCATTAAGAGAACCATCGGCCTTGTATGCTAAGAGAGCCACAAAAATGAGTTCTTAACAAACCATTCAACGTTATTAAGCATATGTTTGATGCAGTAATCAACACATCATGAATGAAATAGAAATATATCTACTAGTTCAACAAGGAATTCTATCACATGCATAGGCCCTAAATAAATACCAGTGATAAAAGATTCTTGTAATATCTATGAAGTCCTTGAAGAGGTTATATATTACTTATTTGGGAGCTTCGACCATAGAAATAACACCTATACAAGTAATCATTAAGGTAGATTTATAATGAGTCACTGCTATCACATGTCTCAACGGAATTACATGTAGAAAATATCTAACACGACTCTGATACCATGTAGAAATTATATAGAAACTCTTCTACAAATGGATTCAATCTGATCATGTAATTTACTAAAAAAAGATACTGAATCCTTCTACTATAATTGTGGAATATAAAAAACGATCGCTCAATCACATGCAAGTAAGAGAAAGGAAATTATCAATCATAGAACACAAGATGTATCTAGGGAAAGAACCTACTAAAAAACCTCTATCATATATTGTATATAGTCAAAGAATCATGAAACAATATAATTATTTCTCACACCGAGAAAATCTTGCACTCTACCGATCATCTCACCTTGATCCTGCTCAAAATTGACTAGCAATTCTCAAGAAAATTGACCAACACTTAGCCAATTCTCAGCCCCTGCTTATCCCAGCCTTGATCACGCAATACCTAGGAAATTAATCCCTATTAAATAGGATAATAAACCTTCCTTGACTACAAAATCCTTCATGAGCCTTTCTATAACTTTATAACTGTGCCCAGACAATTCGCTAATAATACAACTGATAGTTAACTTCCCTTTAACCTCTGTATCAAGTGGGTCATCATCATAATTGACATGCATGAAACTAATAATAGTGAATCATTATTTACTTGGTAGATCACTACTTGTGAATTAAATATAATTTAATTCACTTGACCTCTCACTAGCTCATCACTCAGTTAGAACTAGTTAAATTGATTTTAACTCAATTAATTTGAGTTAACTGATTACACTCACACCACACTAGAGCTACAATTGAAAATGGAACCTGAAAATAATATAATCACTCTACATGCCTCACCTTTGACCCTCAATGTTAGGTCCCTATATC